>JACCIC010000057.1:1490000-2202500 GCA_018907035.1 Sycobia sp. Sy_11 | reverse complement strand
TCGATATGTTGGCAGAGCTATTTTCGGGGGTTTTGGGAGTAGGGAAAAAATCGATCCTATTTAACATGCGGGTTACGAGGCAAATGATGCGAAACGATAAAGTTTCAAAATTCATACGTTTCGACGCGAGGACGCGAGAAAAATATACATTCTGTTCCGTATGCGTGGAAACATAACCGCGAAATTTATGCATTATTTGGCAGACTCTTTTTTTTCTTATCTCCAAGATGACCTTCATGATTTTTAGAATACCACGTGTAAGAAAATCTATTTTTCTATTCTGTACATATCAGTGTACTTAAGACGTTAATAATGAATCTAAACGTAACGTTATGTTGATGCAATAATTAACGAATAATTCAATTTTCAACGTTCGATAGATTATTTTCTTTCTACGACGTACCAATTGTTGATTCGAAATGCATAATAAAGCTATAAAACATGTATAAAAAACATGAAAGATTCCTTCGATTGTTCTTAAACTTATTACTCTTTTTCATTATGAATATATTTTACGCAATGTCATATAAAGTTTTTACACTTTTAACTCTCACTTGACTTTTTTCATTTCCCTCGCGCTTTCGGACAGGCGGAGGTCGGGGGAGACCAGCGACCGGAGTCCTTTGACCCTTTATTTTCGCAGCCCATGCGCGGAACGAGACACCGGCGCGTGAACCGCGCAATGGTTGGAACGTCTCTGTCTCTCTTTCCACGGGGTGCGACAGGCGCATCGCGAGCGCGTCGCGCATTTCCCCCGTAATTGCTCGTGATAGTTCTCGCCGCGGCAGGTGCGGCTTAAGCGCGCGCTCGAGCCACCGGCGCGAATTCCTGAACTGAAATTCTGCTCTCCCCTCCCCTCCCCCTCCCCCCCACCAGCTCGCACCAGAAAGCATCGTGAGACTTGGTATTTCTATAGATAGGAGCACGGTTATATCTATATAGTCCTAATCAGAGGAGGATTTTCATGAAGCGCGAGAGGAGTGCGCGCGCGCGCGCGCGCCGTGCTAAAGGCCTCGCGAGAGTGAAAGCGCGGCGGCGCGCCGCGCGGAAGGAAGTTGTTAATTGTCGAAGGAAAAAAGCAACGCGCCGTCTTATATATATATATATATATATATATGTGTGTGTGTGTACATGTATATAGGCGTTGGATCGGCGCGAGCGAGCAAGGTGCTTCATTTTTCTCCTCCCGGGGCGTCGAGCGGTAATAATCGTTCCCGAGAAAGATAATTATTCTCCGCGTTCCTTTTTTTGTTCTGTATTGTCACGTCTCTATAGATAACGGGTATATATATATATATATATATATATATATATATATATATACATACATACACAAATATACAGTGGCGACGCAGTTATTTTTAGAACGCCATTATCTTTTCATGTTACGAACATTTTCCAAATACGTACATATATAACTCTGAGTTTTGCAAATTACATATCGATTCTGGTATGGATTACATCGACAAAGTTCCTCGATGCGCCTTTTTTTCAATTGCACCGAAAAAGGCAGCTTTCTAAGCTTGACGTTATATCTAAGCATTATAACAAAAGAAAATCACCATGCTTTACGATCGGAAGAGCTAGACGGATTTCCTGAGCTACCTCAGACATATGGGGCGATTTTCATTATACACACACACACACACACACACACACACAACACACACACACACACACACCGGCATAAATATATACCTTATTCTGTTTATATTGTATAATTGTTTAATCGCGTCCGCTAGGCAAATGGCAGAGCCAAGCGCAAATCTTCATACGCCGCGCGTATCTTTCATTACGACCCCGCTCCTCATTTTCACTCGCGCAATATAATTTCACCGGCAATAAACTCGTGTGTTCGACCGCGAGCTCATCGATTTATAGTACTCACACATCTAAATTGATTTTGATTTTTCTCGCGCCTCGCGGGCGTTTCTATAATTTTTCTTGTTTTTTCTTTCATTCTCGAGGGATCCCCGGCAAGACGAGCTATATATATATATATATATATATATATATATATATATATATATATATATATATATTATCACTGATTTAAGTCAATAAAAGTTTACGGCTCGAGTAATCGTCTAATTGTTAATTAATGGCCAAGCAGAAAAAGCTGTCAGTAACGACAGAGTGACAGCTTTAACGCAGATTAAACGTTTCTTTAAATAGCTTATTAATAAGGAAAGGAGTCGAATTGTTTGTCATTCGTGCCGAAGATGCACGTGCGCGTCAATAATTATTGCATTATTCGCTTTCTACAGACAAATTATGCCCGCTACGCGGAGATAACTGCTCGGCGGTATCGTTGGACTTTCCGGGAACGAGGGGGCGCACAATTTTTACCACGGCACTGCGACGCGCTCGCCGCAGAACCGTCTCGACTTTTGCGAAAAAAACCGAGGCGAGGTAAAAAATTCGTTGCCAACGACGATCGGCGACTCGTCAATGCTCGACTCGCGGGGAATTTCAATCGCCAAGCCGAAAACGACGGGGCTCGGATCGATGAATTTCCAGCGCGCGGGACGGAGCCGCGGACAACGGGCGGCCGTTAAAAAAATAATGAGAAAAAAAAAACAGAAAATATTGATTTTCACGCGCCGACAAATACGACCCCTCGGCGTCTTTGAGAGGCTAAGCGCCGCCGCGTTAACGGCTCCTTCGCGCTTTTCTCGTGGAAGAATCGATTGCATCGAGAGAGAGAGAGAGAGAGAGAGAGAGAGAGAGAGAGAGAGAGAGAGAAGAATGCTCTCTGTTATCCATTAAATGTGCGTGCGCGCGTGTATTTGAATGAAAATGTACTTCTTTACGAATATTTCGCATGAATGAGCCGATCTTCAATCTAGTCAATACTTTCTTCATTTACGAGACTCTCTAAGAGAATCTACTCAATGTCGGAAAATATTTTCCATCAATATATCAGAAACTGGGCGTGCGCGATTTTCCGATATCGAAAGGAGCGCAGCGTATGAGTTTTGCGGGCGTTGCAGAGGCGCGATTACGTTAAAAATCGAGAATAAAAAGTAACTATAAGGGATAATCGCCACGGTGGCGATTCGGGAAAAATCGACCAAGATGGATAAAAAGTAGAAAAATAAAAAAAATACCGAAGCAAGAATTAGTGCGAAATTCTTGTGCGACGGCTTGTACTGTGACGAAGAAAACGATGCGGCGTTCGGGAATTGTCCTCGAAACGATCGAACGGCAAAAATTCGCCGGGCCCGCGCGCCCGTTGGCGGCGCACGCGGAGGCGAGATCATCGTAACTTATTGTCCATCGGCGCGTGAAATATCCCGGCGGCAGGGGGGAGGCGGTGAGGAAAAATTAACAGATAAATAAAATGCAGAACGAGCGATAAGACATCTTGGATTGGGTATAAAATCAGAGCGGCGAGTGCGAGTCCTTTCGACGTGATAGTGTATATGTGTATATATATATATATATATATATATATATATATATATATAGTGGAAGTGAATTACGAGGATCATATGGGTGTACAGCGTACTGCAGTGTATACAATCTAGTACGTTTCAGCAAGAGCGGTATAAATGTCGACTTCGAGTATGGGCAGGGAAAAAGACGAGCGAATTTCTTTAGTTTCTCCGATGAATTCTATCCCTCTCTCTCTCTCTCTCTCTCTCTCCCCTCACTCTCGCACTCTTCGGCTCGTACGCGCGAACGAAGTAAGCCCATAGGTGAGTTTTTTTTTTTTTTTATAAGCCCGCGCCCCGGTTCCGCCGTCGCTCCGGCTCGGCTCCGGTCCGAGGATAATAATTTCAGCCGTCGTGAATTTTGACACAGGTTCGGTGCCGCGCGGGATAAACTTTCCAACGGACATCCTACGCTTTTCCCGCGGCAGTTTTTCTCGTCCCTTTTCCCCGGCTTTTTACCGCTCGCTACTTCTTGCCGCGGTCGCTCGCGCCCGCTCAACAATCAAATATCGACGAACTGCAATCGGAGAACGCGTGGAACGCGCGCGATATGTGACTAAATTCCTCGCGCGGAAAATCCCAAAAGACCAGGGAACCGAGCCCGCGCTGGCGTTTCGTCGTATTTTAGCCGGAACCCGTCAGCGGCGTGCTTAAAGCTCGGGCAATCTCGCTGGGACGAGCATCGGCCGTCGAAAATAAACGTAATATAACGCGTTAAAAGGCACCGCGCGCGTTTGATTGACGATCCAATCTTTAGGCCGGCAATATAACTTCTTCTGCGCGCGCGCGTGTGTGTGTGTGTGTGTGCTTGTGTGTATATATATACACAGGCACAGCCAACGGGAAAATCTATAAAAAACAGTTTAACGCGTGTACGACACCAGGGACTTTCCCTTGCCGATTTGTGGAAAAAATTAATACAGCGGGCAATTTGCGGAACGTAAATATATAGTACATAAAAAACTAATAGCTCGCGAACGTATATATAATATATACGCACACATATATATATATATATATATATATATATATATATATATATATATGATGCGAGTCCTATTTAGAATCGGCGCCAGCATCCCGAGAATACGCGAGGAAAGAAGCGGCGGGAGTCGGGGATCGCGCGTACGCTCTCCATCTCTCTCCCGCCATACCGCCCACGCGCTCGACTCGAACGCGCTCCGACCGTAATAGGAGGCGCGCGAGCGGGGCCACGGCGAAGTTCGTGGCGGCCCCCGTGTGTTGATATGACACAGTCCTCCCCTCCCCCTCTCCTGCCTTTTGCCGATATAGCGCGCGCTCACCTGGTATGTATTGCAGCGGGAAGTGGGAAGGGGCGGGGGAAGGAGGGGGGAGCGCTCGCCGCCGAGGCAATAATCGAGCCGCGCGAAATGCGGATAACTTTGTTTATCTAACGGTCTAATGGGCTGCCCAACTCTCCCCCCTTTCATTTTATGCCAATGTATTGTTATCTATACATGTTTACAAACATAGTATTTGATATTTCTTGTATTGTTTCATAAATAAAAATTTCTCTATCTGTGTGCGTATCTATCTATCTATCTATCTATCTATAAATCTATCTATCTATATAGATCTTTCTCTCTATTTAGTTTTACTACTCTAATTTATTCTTAATTTTCATATTGTAACTTTTTAGTCATGCAGATTCACGGCAGTGTATGTCCTTTCGTTGTCTTGCATAATTATGATACTTTTCTTGTACCAATTCTCTCTCTCTCTCTCTCTCTCTCTCTGAGCGTTACTATTTCATTGTTTTTATCATATCTGATTTTTCTTTACGAATGTGTGCAATATACACGCGTTATTGAGTTTATCTCTTTTTGAATCCGTACAGGCTCATGAGTTCTCTAAAGTTTTTGTTATTAATATTCCGAATTTTACTATTATTAATTCTAATGCTGTTTTGAGCCTTACATTTCTTACATAGCTTTAATGCGATCGTTTATTTTTATATTGTATTTTTATTGATGATTTATATTTACTCTTCATGTATACGATTGTTTTCTCTCAGTCTCTCTTAAAAGCTAAATGCTTCATTTGATTCGTTATATTGTATTTTCTATGTAGTGTCTTAAACATGTAATTTTGTACTTCATAGGAGGCTTCAATCCTTACGAGCCACAACAGGTATTTAATTAAATTAAATTCTCTGGGGCTAACTTCTTTTTTTCTTTAGAAGAGATTGCCCAATCCCAATTTTGTATTAGAATCAACGCTTTCTATACATCATTCAGGTGTATTGGATAGTTCGTTTCAATTATTAGATGATACAAGTAAATACATAGACTTTCCTTATCGAGTCTCGGGTCATAAAATCGAATTTTCAAGGGTAAATGCACTAGAAAGTTTGATGTCACTATATATATATATATATATATATATATATATATATATATATATATATATATACATGAGGATTGCATTATCGCCGAAATATGTCAATTCACGCCGAGCAGGATTAGTTGGAAACAGGCTTGTGCTTAAACACGATTAGCTATAACCGCATCGCATCAATTGCGTAACATCGGATGATGCCCTCGTTAAATGAAAAAGTAAAAGTGATGGGTCTTGTACAAATTCTACACTCGTGCTCCAGGGAATCGGGCAACGTCGTCCCGTTCGAATTAATTTTCTTTTACGACGCATATATCGAGCAGTCATGGTCATGAGAAAAAGATTAACGTTCGTATAAATAATATTCTGCACTTTTGTTACATTCATTTTTTTTTTTTTTTTTGCTAAAGTAATCGATGGATTAGCATTAATTTATACGTTATAAACCGAGGATTTCACGTGTTTCTTTATTCATTATAAAAAAAAAAATCATTCTTGAACGTGCAAATTCGTGAGATAAGGGTTACGTAGCCTACCCGCCATTATATTATGCTACTTATATAGCGAATTAGGCTAATGGGTGCGAACAGAAAAAGTAAGTATTACATCGACAGCTCCATCAGTTCTATTTGTACAGATTTGATTTAATCAATGAAAGACACACACACACACACACACACAGCGCGCGCGGACACACACAAACACATACACATAGATAAATAGATAGATAGATAGATGTAGAAGGAGGGAGATAGAGATAGAGAGCGAAAGAGAGAAAGAGAGATAGACGCAGCTATGGAGATAGGTGTGTGGGAAAGCGCGCGAGCGCTCGAGCAAAATGCATGTCGATGGATAAAAGTAAAGCAAACGTCTAATTTACTCCTGATGTGCAAACTTGCGGGATAACGCAAGAGTTATTTATATTTATTGCATGCGTTTATTCGTCTCAGCGAACCGAAACGCCCGTAAAATCCATTCAATACGTATACACGTCTTAATGCTAAAGATTCATTAGGATCTCAGTTGTTGAGACTGATTATTTATCGACAATAAATTAAAAAAAATCTCTATAACTACGCTTCAACAAGATACGCTTTTATCGCTGCAGCGCGTGCCGGATACGCTCGAATACCAATCATCGGGCGAACTTTCAACGATTAACTCGCATTATTCGTCCCATCGACGTTCGCGGTCTTGATTGAAAACGAGTTCCGGTCAATTCTTACGCCGTGCCGGGGGGGGGGGGCCATTGTCCGATGGCGGCGCCGTTGCGCGCTCTCGGAGCTTCGATCCGCTGAAACGAAACTCTTCCTCAAAATTTCAATGATCGTGGATCCTGAGCGAATGAAAAACTTGGAGGATAATTAAGCTGACAAGGGGGGGGGGTCGCGTGACCGTGTCTCGGATTTACCATAATTCAGAGAATCTTTTCGCCAATGAAATTTTGTCCGTATATACCTACTCTAATGCATCATTGAAGTTCTCTCCTATCTTCATCTCGTATAGAACACTAAAAAGAAAAATTCTTTAGATTTAATTCATTTATTTCAATATGTCAGTTTCACGTGCATTCGTTGCTCGTAATATTGCCTCGAAACTTTAGGATTTATAATCTTTTTAAACATTGGGTTTTTTCAAAAGTCACGAATAATACGCGAAATTGGACGAATTCTCTGATTGAGATAAATTCAAACATTATCACAGATAAGAAAGAATTTCTTTGACGACACCATTACCTATGAGGTGACGTGAACCTGCCTGAAAGATCAAAAGTTTCCAGACCAACGATTCTTAATACGACCAATTCGCGAATGGTGCGATTGAAATCGATTGAACGACCGGTTTGTTCTATCTATTACTATGTATACCACTATGCCATGTACAGCACACAGTGAACATTTCAACTTTTTAATATTAACTCAATTATTTAAGCTAACAAAGATTTGTTAGTTTAGCGCGAAACAGAAGACATAAGTGCTATTCTCAGTTTTCTATCGTTTACTGATTACATTATTTAATGACCCTTTTTTTTGTTGAGAATGTCGCAAAGGCGTTCTATGCCGCCTTCGTATCCTTCATACGAATGTTATTTTACATACATAATAACCTTCTTTTTACACGTATTATGACCATTATATATCAGTTTAATAGCTGTGTGCATTCTTTTTAAGCCGCCGCCCGCCCCATCCCCGCCCCTCGTGTAACGGCGAACATATGATTCAGGCGAGCCGCTGCTATACCTGTCGCCGCCTCCAAAACGGGGGGCCTCGAACAAGCAGCACGAGAGCAAAGACGCGCGCCTTGCGCTCGATTTCATAAAACTGGCCCGTCCCGACGATAAATATATCCGCGTAATTCAGCAATTACGGCGCGACTTCTCGCCGGCTCTCCGCGCGCACCCCCCCCCCCGGCCACGTTACCCCGCCCCGCTACGTCTATCCTCGACGTCGCTCGCTCTCCTCGCGCTCAATTCTCTCTCACCCCCCCCGCTCTCTCTCTCTCTCTGTCGGTCCCCATCTCATCCTTCGCGCGCGCGCGCGAGCGCCGCGCCGCCTCGCGCTCATACATACCGGACTCTTCCCCCCCCCCGCGCACCGCGTGGCAACGTTAACGTTGGAACGTAGTCGGCGGGTAGAGAGGAGGTGGGTGGGTGGGTACGGGGGGGGATGAGAAGAGGCAGATGCGGCGCATAACTTCTGATATCGCGGCGGCGCGCGAGATGCGCTACAACCGAGATGAATACGCGCGTACGCGCGTATATGGACAATATGCATAATGCATATATATATATATATATATATGCATTATAAAGTATCAGGCACGCACGTAGGCGCGCACAAAGCCGTATATACACCGCAGCGGCGCTTTAAACCGCCTCGATTATTTAGCGGCTTCCAGCGTTGCGCTGCGGCCGGCCCACCACGGATGTGTGCGCATTAATCAGTGCATTATACCGGCGCGGGGGTGGGGGTGGGGGGGGAGGAGTAGCGGGGTCTCCAGCTCGTCTTCTCCGTTCCTCGGGCGCGTATCGCGTTTTGCGGCTCCTGCGGCCGGCGCTGACGGGGGTGCGGGGGAAGGGGGCGGGGGCAGCGACGACTTTTAAATATGACGACACGCGCGAGCGCGCCTTCTATTATCGTGTTTTCTGCTCTTGTCTGCTTCCTCCCCTCCCCCATGTTTTCTTGTTTCTCTTCGTTTGTTTTTTTTTTTTTTTTTTTTTTTTTTGGCCTTTGTACACGCATCTAAATAGTCCGCCGCTCCCGCTGCTCTTGCGGCCGACGCGCAGTCGTTACGAGCAAATACGTTGAGGGCGCTCGCGCGCGTAACGACGCACGGGCCTTGTGAAACGCATCGCGAGAGCCGCGACGGACTATTTTTACTTTTAAATCGCGCGCGCATATATTGAATTATAACGAGGAGGACGGTTGGGACGCGCACGTGTATGTATGGTAAAGATGAAGAGCAGTCGTTAATTTTTATTATCCATCGCGTGTTTATTAGTAATTGATATGCCGAAACGCGCGCGGTAATTGAACAATATTTATTTCTAGCTGGCTATATATATATATATATATATATATATATATATATATATATATAAATTATAATGGTATCTTCCTTATTAAACGCGTAATTTCTTCTCCCTCCTCTTCCAGTTCTTTTTTTTTCTTCTTTTCTCATTTCATAGAAGCGCCATTTTTCGAGGCAGCGGAACGGATGGAATTGGCTCATTGGCGTCCAGCAATAACAATTAGGCAAAAATGAATGTTAAAAGTTAGAAATGAGTTTTCGTAACGAGGGGAGAGATTGCCGTCCCCCTCCCTAGCCTTCCTCTTTTTCTCCATGGATTATACATAAGACGAGGCGTATAGAATTAATGCGTTATTGAAACCGCATCACGTGCCGATATGCGATTTGCCCTTGAGGAATTAATAAGGAAAAAAGATAAAGAAAAAAAATACGATTGACCAGCTGCTTTTGTTACCTTTATATAAATATATATATATATATATATATAGGTATGTATAAAGGTTTACGCGGCACACTTTCATAGATAATTCTTCCACTTGATCCCAATACGAAACTGCCGGGCAATTAGCAATTATATGTATCTATATAGTTATATATATATATATATATATATATATATATATATATATATATATATATATATATACGCACTTAAATCGCGTGCTCATAACATAGATTTTACGTATTATATATATATTTCCAATTTTCTCCCCCTCCTTGCCCCCCCCCCACCCACACCGTCAAAGGTCAGAAAATTGCCATTTACCGGGTATATATAGGATTTATCGAGCAATTTTCCTGCGTCGACGCGCTTTTTTCTTAATCTATTGAAAGTAACTCGATTATACGTATCCCCGAACCGTTTTCTCCCAGCACTTGAGCTATTATATACGAAGTCTCCTACTTTGTAAAAATACAACCTTTCCACTGTAAAATGTAGATATTTGTAATGTTCTCTGTAATCGAGGTAAAGCAAAAAAAAAAAAATACGACCCAAAACGTTGAAGGCCTTTCCTCAAACCAAATATATAATTCACTTATTTTCGCTCGAAGCTTAACTTTCGGGGTATCGAGCTGTACCGACAATTTTCCGAAGCAGAGGCGTTATATGATCGGGAACGAGCGACGTGTAATTGTAATTAATTGACCTTACCGAGTCTTTGTAAAAAAAGAAAGAGTATTTGCTGCTTCTTAAAACGAAATTTGAAGTCAAACGTAGAGCGCTCGGTGTGACGGGCCTGCGTTTAGATCGGCTGCTTCGTCGCAATAATGCCGTGGTGGTCCGAGCGCGGCGGGATTTCGGTAACGGCTACGACTGCTCTTCTATTATCACAGGTCGAGATATTATATTCAGAATGGAATACCACGTGAGTTTTTTATAAAAAAAAAAAAAAAAAACAAAAAACCAAAAGAACAGATAAAATTTCATCGTATCTCTTACAGACGCGAACGAAAACGATCGCTGTGACTCGCTCGATCATCGCAGTATCTCCGAATGAAATTGCATCCTTGAATCGTGCGCTATTCGTTCCGACGCTTTACTCCGCTTCGTTGCCGGGGATGAAAGCTCGTCGCCGTTCGACATCGACGATAGACACAAAGTGCGGGTCAAGTGAGGGCAGGGAATCGAGGATTCTCTCACCGCCCACCTAGCGCATACAAATACATAGATTCCTGAAACATCCTCGACGGCTTTTGTCAAGCTTCGGCCCTTTAAGCGCGTGTGTGTCTGTGCATACGCACGCGCCGAAAACAACGACCGAGTCCAGGCAGCGAGCAGCTCGTTTAAGGCGGCGTAAAAATACGCGCGGGGGCGTCCCCTCGGCCGACATTCACCTTCGCTCGTCGTGAGCGAGAGCGCGCGCTCCCAATTGTATATACGTATTACGTGTATAATACACGTTATAATGACGCGCGCCGCTCGCGCGTGCACCTGTTTTCTCCGCGTATAAACAGTATGCATGTGTATACACTCACCGCTTCACCATATATTTATACAGGTTTTCGGCCTCGGAATGACGCCCCCTGCAGTATGGGACGAGATTCATGTGTGTACATATATATATATATATATATATATATTTGTTATATAGGTGGGAGTAGGATGGGCACACCGTCACGATTCGCCGTGACCCGGTTACCCTCTTCCCACCCCCCCCATCCCCCTGCACCCGGCGTGCAGCTCTCAATTAGTATTCCCGGATGGTATCTTTGTCGCGCGTTACGGTGGCGGCGGCGGCGGACGCGCGAATTATTTTCGATCGTTGCGGATGTCGGGGGAACGGAATCGATTTTATCGATCTATGCGTCACGTATTGTATTGGACTATAGTGTACGAGACGAGCGCGCTTACACACGCAGGCGAGCAAACAAAAAAAAAATTTCACTCTCGCAACACCCATATATATATATATATACAAACATCAAACTCGCGTACAGAATTAGAAACTATCTACCTGGGCGCCAATTTTCTATATGGACATAAAGAGATCGTATTAAGAAAGGTGCTTTATATGTAGTAATTTAACACATCCGTTAAATGAATCAGTACAGACACACACACACCGACACACATCCACACATATGCACATATGCAGTTGTCGATGAGCTGGAGGATTTAGAAATTTATTCGCTCTAGACTTCTCTGGAAATGGTTGGCGGCGTGTGATTTAACGGGCAATGTAAAAAAAAAAAAAAAAAACGCGTATAAAAGCGTCGCTTTTATCGCGCATTACGGAACGTACCGGCGAGGGAGATGCGGTCGTATCGTAAATTATCGCGAACGATGAAGCTACGCCGGGCGGGACAAGGGGATGGGCGTACGAGACCGTTTTCACGCGCCTCGTTATGAAATCGACACTTTGAAAGTGCTTTTTGATCGTTTTCTCTTTTTTGTCTTTTTTGTTCATTTTTTTTTTTGTTCGTAGTTTCGACAGTGTAGTTATAAGAGTCCGATATCATGTTCAGGGGCTACTCTGAAGTCTCGATGAATTTTTGAATATTTGCCGAGTTACACGCGTGGTTTTCGAGCGATACAAAGCAAATATTAAATATACACTTATGTCGGTCGTACGGTCTTTTTAACGAACTTTAATGATTATTAATTATGTCCCATTTCCTTTTACGCCTTCGCGAACTCCGTCGAGCTGTATTTTTGCAGTGGTCTTATGCCTGTGCTTTTCTCTCTCTTTTTTTTACTCAGTTTGTCGATCCATGAATATCCCCGGTCCGTTCCTATACAGGTGACTGCATTCGCGAACAAGCTTCAGCAAAGCTTACAAATTCGTAACTGAAACGTTATATTTACTATCTAAATAAGCGATGAATAAATATGTGTTTATATACACAAAATTAAGAAATATATATTTATTTCATTTCTCTCTAGTTATAATTTGTCGATTATAATTAAATCATCGGATAGTTAAAAAAAAAAAATACCATATCTAGCCTCGGCGGCTGCCAGGTCAAAGGAAAAAATGAGAAGAGGTGAAAATTTTTCTACAGCTCAAGGGCCAGTTCTATCGTTGTTATAAAACATTGTTTTGACAATCGCGCTCTCGAAACCCGCCAAAATTCCAAGGCGCGGTGATTTTATTTATTGTTTTTATTTTATTTATTTGTTATTTAACAATTTTCGACAAGTTTAAATATTTAAGCGGAATTTTTCGAAAATGAACTTGATACAAAGCTTAAGTCCTGTCGCGTATCGTCAAACAGTAATCCAGCCAAGCGAGCAATGCCTCCCCAGTACAATCTTCCGATAACTAAGAGAACGATAGATTGATA
This sequence comes from Sycobia sp. Sy_11, assembly GCA_018907035.1. Lineage (NCBI taxonomy): Eukaryota > Metazoa > Arthropoda > Insecta > Hymenoptera > Epichrysomallidae > Sycobia > Sycobia sp. Sy_11. The sequence goes on along the minus strand of JACCIC010000057.1, from coordinate 2,189,388 downwards.
AAAATATCGATACAAATATCGAGCGATGTTCCATTAAGTTTAGTTATTTTCTTAAATTAGTCGAGTTTAAACCCCCCCCTCCCCTTTAGGTATCGGCAGCTTCGAGCTGAACCTCGACAAAAAGCTGCAAAGATCTACCATATATCGCGTGAAACTCCGGCCAATCTGTGTGTGTGTGTGTGTGTGTGTGCGTGTGTGTGTGTGTGTGTGATGCGCGCGCGTGAATGCCTCTCTCCCCGAAAAGATCATCAATTGCGCGCACTACGGCAGTCGTTATTATATACGCATGTACACGGTGGTGATATAATGCGCGAGCGATCGTCGAGGATCGGTCAGGGGGGAGGAGTTGAAGGAGTCGGCCTTGACTTGGAACGACGCGGCGGTCGCATGCTGTTCATCCCGTTTTGGTAATATATATATATATATATATATATATATATATATATATATATATATATATATAACGAGCGCTCGAACGCCCGCAAGGACGATCTTCGCGGTATCAAAAATATATAAAGAGAGACAAGCGCGAGCTCTCTACTGTGTGTTGCAACGCTGAAATAATGCAGCGACACGAAATCTCTCGGATGAAGGGGGATGGGGGATTGGCCTGTAACGACGAGCGCGGCACTTTGATATATATATATATATATATATATATATATATAGCGACGTTTTGTTTCTGTTTCGGTGTCCGTCAGCGCGATTGTCCGAGCTCGTTATCCGAACGAGGCAAGCATCAATGGAACGGCGGAGGAGGGGGGGGGGTGAGTGTGCGCAGTAGCCGATGTGGAAAGGAATGCAATTCCATTCTGGATTAGTCGCTCGTTTGTTCCGTGTTCCTCTGTTTTTTCTTCCTTTTTGCTTTTGTTTTAAAGAGTTACACCCCGATCGAATCGAGCGTAATCGAAAGGCGCGAATGTTCTTTTTGTTTTTGTTGGTTTGATTTGTCATTAAAATTTTGAAATTACATCATTGACCGAGATTTTCAGATCCCCGTACGTAATTATTCGATCGTAAGATCATAAAAGTATTCCATTCCCAACAATGAGAAACCGTACAGAGTACACGGAAATGAATGCCAATTTGCAATTCTCAGAATTAAATGGTTTAATGGAAAATTTCGCAATGTATATCGGTTATACAATCAGTGTCGTTATGTATATTATCATTGTACATTTCACCAGGTCTTTCCAACCCCCCCCCCCACTTGTCAAGCAGACGTCGCGAGGCGTACAGAATTGTACGTTTCAATTACGAAAGCATGGCAGGACACTTCATTACACGATTTATCAAGCCACCTGGGTAATTTACCTCTAGATTTAATATGACAATGAAACATGGTCGTCCGCATTGTTAAAAGCCCGACGGAGGGGAAGGGGGGAGCACGCGAAGGTGTTTACTTCGTACACTCGCGCACAACCGACGAAAACGAAACTCCGTAGTTCGTCCGGCTCGTGACACCGATGGAACGCCCGTATCTCGGCCAATTCGGATGCGACGATGTACGTAAAACTTGTAATTCGGTGGCTTCAAAAGGAACGACGAAATCCCAGCGGCGACGGGGCGCGACGGAACGATTTCCGCCGATCCTGACCCTATGCTTAATGCGAAGTCTGTATATATATATATATGTACAGGCGGTAATGTGATTTTAATTTCAATATTTATCATAGGCGAGGGGATGGGAGCGATAACGCCTATTTTGTCATGCTCAAAATGTAATGAACTTTTCTTCATACATATTTATACATCTTCGCGTGTACATTGCATTTAGTATTTTTGTTAAAAGCCGGAACGTCGAATTTATCGTCGCCCGGCTCGACGAGAGTTGTTTTAGCGAGATTACTTTGAATATCGTCGCGCGCTGGCGTTTTACGGTCTCGGTACAAAGAAACGCGAGAGAGGCATTAAACGAGGCGATAAACTTTTTTTCCTCTTTTTATCTGGCCAATAATGTGTGGTTTTTTTTTTGTTTTGTTTTTCTTTTTGGTTTCTGTTCACCAGCAGTTTCGAGAGGAAGCGTCGGCGTTCACGTGGTTTTTGTTCTTGTTCTCGAAGAATATCCGCGCGCGATGGACGATCGTGAAGGGAAAAACTTCACTGTCGCTAAGCGCGCTCTCGGCGACGCTTTGGGGAAATTTTTCATTTGGGGGGTCAAAATCCGAATCGTAAGGCAGTTTTAAATCACCGCGAACTGTACGATGAAAATAATTTCGTGTGTGTGCGTGTGTGCGCGCGCGCGCGCGCGTGTGTGTGTGTGTGTGTAGCAACAGTATATAGGAGAAAAATGACACAAATGCGTCATTATACGGGCAGTTTCCAGCTCGGCCTGATCGCGATTTCACGTTAGGAGGGAAGTTTCGTAGAGTAGACTCATACACACATACAGATCCCGTAAAGATGCGAGGTCATGCGCCATTGTGACGAAATGCTCCTCTATATATATATATATAGATATTCATAAAAACCAAGAGTGCGCGCGGCAGCAGTCGCGGTTGATAAAAGGCGCGCGGTTTGGAAACTCGGCGCGCGACAAATTGTCGGAAAATTGCCGGATCGGGGCGGGTGAGAGGAGGGGGTGGGGCGAAGAGGGATCATCGCGTCAGGGTTCCGCTGCTTAATTTGACATGTAGTCTTTTACGCTGGGTAGGCGCGCGTGCCCGCGAGAAGAGTTTTCATTTAATTCGCGGAGGACGAATAAGACGAGCAGGGGAGGACTGCTTATATCTTTGCGCAATTATATATATATATATATATATATATATATATATATATATATACAACAGTGTTATACATGGCAAGGCACTCGAAGCCGCGTTTGTAGGTTAAATAGCTGCTAAAAAAGATCGTTTAGGTGAAATTCAAGAGATGAACGAGGAAAGGTTTTCGTATAAGAACGTATTGTTTTTCAACTTTCGATTAGACATTTAATATTTATTTTATCTGTATGTGTGCTTGTTTTTTTGTCGATAAGTACTAATCGTGATCATAAAATAAGGCAGGTATTAAAATAATGAAATACAGTTCAAAATACATGCTTTTATTTTCTATGAGAGCATAATGGATTTGCATCAAAATTATCAGGAAATACTTTCAAATTTTCATTTCAATTTTATAGGATACGTGCGTCACCCAAATTCTATTTTGTGATAAAAAAAGCATTGCATGTTTAACGGATACGAGAGAGGATTAAGTCCTTAAATTATCCCTTATTCGCCCATGCTGCAACAAACGCGTCACTCACAACCGTTGTCCTCAATATATTTGATAAATAGTTCATGAGAACTTAAGTAAGATTTCGAGGGAGGGACGGAAGGATGATATGAAAAATCTTGAACATTCCCTGCGCTGGAAGGAGCGAGAGTGCTGGGGGGTGTGTTTAAATTCAGAAGAAGAAAAAATGCCTTACGCAATTCATGGACGGCTCCTCATCATGAGAATATCAAATATTCCATCAAATGCTCGCTATAACGATTATTATCTTCCGGCAATAAACGCTCTGTTATATATATATATATATATATATATATATATATATTATATATTATATACATATACTTTCAAAACCAGGCAGAAAGCTTCGCCATAAAATATATAAATAGATAATTCCCCGCGGGTGGAAAAAAAGAACGCCAATCTCGTGGAACAAAAAGAGAATCTCCGATAACCCGCGACGCGCGCTTCTTATACTCACGTATATATATAACGCACATCAGCGCGGGCGCCCCGTCGCGCGGGCTGTTATTATCCGGGGATATATATATATATATATATATATATACGCAGTCCGCCCCCGCCCTGGCCTCTCGTTACCTTGCGGGGAACGCGCGCCATTACGACTCCGCCGCCCTCTCGGCGATCTCGGCGCTCTTTCAGCAACGATCCGCGCGCGTACCTACACGCCTCGCGACCCATTCAATGCTCCACCCCCCCCCCTACCACCCTCTCACCCCGACCCCTCACCCGCCCCCCTGCCCGTTCGCGTGCACGCATGCACGTACATGCGGACGTCGGCGCGGGCCGGCTGCGTGGGAAGCTTTCCTTCTGCCCCGTGGCCGTTGCGAAGGGGGCGGGGAGGCGGAATCGCGCAGCTGCCATCGCTCGGGCCGGGCGCGGCGGAAAATCGCCGGGAGTCAGGCGCGATCGATGGGCAGGAGAGAGCGCGAGCGGCGCAAGAGCGACGAGGCTCTCTTCCTCTCTGGGTTATTCGGACGGATGCGGAACGGAAGGACGAGAGAGAGAGAGAGAGAGAGAGAGAGAGAGAGAGAGATAAACACCTCCTTCTTCTCGCGCGCAGTCCATTCGCGTCCCGTCTCTTCTTCACGAACGTATTGGCTAATAAATACGCATTCGTCTGCGAGCGACCGAAGTGAATCTCTGAAATTTAAAATACGCGGCTGCTCGCCCACAAGAAGCGATCCTCGGATCGGCTTTGTTCCCCTTTTCTTTATCTTGCCGAGGATACGGCCGACGCCGATATACATACGCACTGTTGCGGGCGCGCGCGCGCGCGCTCGCTCGTCGTAAACGGCTCCGCAATAATTTGCCGCACGACTCCGTATAATGAGAGGCCGCGCGCGAACGCCGCGGACGCCGACGGACGACGGTTGCCAGCCCTTCTTCGGTCAATTTTCTTGTCAGTCAGAATGGAGCGGGCACGGTATTCGTATAATGCGCGCGTATACACACACGCGCGCGCACACGCACACACACACAGTCACATTTAAAGTCAGCCCCGCCGACATTGGCGCGCGCTTATTAATATTTAACGCGCCCCCTTCATAATCGAGGAATCGCTCGATTGATATAATTATACGTTTATACGCGCGTGCGCGTGTATAGGCGAGTGTTTTTAGCGAAGGCGTCTCTTCGACGCTAATTCGGAACGTCTTCATTCGATTCAATAAGTACCGTGGAAATTGCACGAGAATCGAGTTGTAAATCGACGATGTGCCTCTTGCAATTCAACGAAATTAACTATTACGGATACTTCTGTTTTTTTTCTTTCGAATTTTATTTATGCCAAGATTTTGCTCTTCGCCGAGAGAGGCAGTTAACAAAAATTCCTGCTCGTTATTGCTTTTCCACGAGTATCGATCGTCTTGAGATCGTATTAGTTGATATTGTACCCAGGCCACCCAACGGCAACTGCACCTATGCTGGAAACACTTTCCGAAAAAGATTCAATATCACCTTGGAAATTGAGCGTCGATCATCGTCGCATCTCGTGCCTTTGGCGAGGAAACTATGTGTCATTGAATTCGTTCGGTATCGAAAAAAACGCGGAATAATTGCGCGGATCGAAAGCACTGGGATTTGAAAATTTGTAAAAAGATAGACGCAGGCATGATAGTTACGAATTTAGGACCCTCGGAACGTTGCAATTTTCTACGCGCTATCTGAAAAATTGCAGCGGAAAGTTTTTTTTCCTCGGACAATTCTCGTTGTTGTTGCTCTTGTCGTTATTATTATTATTATGATTGTGATTATTAGTATTGTTTACTCGCACGTATTCTAGATAATAATAATCTCACGTACATATAGAGTATATGCACTTAATACCATTTAAGTCATTTTTAAGACACGAATCTCGTTAATTGGAGATAATGCATAAATAGCTACATTTACCTCCGAAACCGTCTATCGACGCATTACCTTCTCACGCTCATATGTGTGTGTGCGCGTGTCTGTGTATAAACTCGACACTGCAACTTGTCTAATTCCTTTAAATATATCGATGAAAGGTGTAGGAACGGGCGCCGCGCTCATAAATCCGGGGCAAAAAGAAAGTGTATAATGGATTTCAGGCCGTGCGCCAGTTCCAGCCCATATATATATATATGTGTGTGTGTGTGCACCCGCATGCGGCATACTAAGAGAGCCGCCCCGCTCTAAATAACCCACAATAACAAAAAGCATAACAGCAGCGGCGGTAGTAGCGTTCTCCGGCTTTATTATGAAGCGCGCGCGCGCGCAACGGCAGAATAAAATTATAGATTCCCAGGATTTTTAGCGCGGTCGAGATTTTCGGAAGATGCAAATCCGATTTAAAGGTAGATATATATATATATATATATATATATATATATATATATATATATACACGAAGCCGTAGTGATTCAGTATACTTCAGCGCAGTTAATGGATTATTTAGCTACGTGCGACATTTTATTACGCCCGAGTGAAGCGAGGTAGGTGAGTCTCACGAGGGGGATAATTAATCTGCACACAAGCGTTTAATGATATTTTAAATTCGATTTCAAAATTGCAATTTAAAAAAAAAAAACAAATGTTTTAGTTTTGGAGAGTTGAAAAAAAAATGTTCACAATGCTGACAAATTTTCCATACTGAATTTTTACGAATTTCTGTTTAATTATATCGGAGGGTTCATAAATAAGCGGATCCCAATATGGTACGAAAAAAATCGCGAAAAATTTTTCAATTAACATTATAAAGTAATCTCGCGAATGGAATCTTAAAGGATTCCGAAGGGGCTTGGCGCGAGAAATTACAAGGAAGTGTTCTAAAGTCCGCTGGAAACGTTTCCAAACGACAAACGCGAATTATATGCCCTGAATGAATTCCAAGAAAGCTTTTTTGTAAAGAATTTACAGAATATTTATATAAACGTGCGATAAACTGATTTAACGAAAGGATTCGGAAAGATTTTCGAAAGAATTTTCTAAAGAACATTTGATTATTGATCAAGTCCTTGTACGAACTCTTTTAGAAATCGACACTCTTGTATTAATCTAACTATAAACAAGAATTATTTTTGATAAAGAAATTCTAGAAAACTGTCAGCAGGATTTCTTCAAAAAATCTTTATACTAGTGTTTTTTTTTTTTACAAAAGTGCGCCGGCAGAATTTGCGAAGGACCCTTCGCGTATAATTCTTCTTTCTTTTTTACTTTTAAAAAGGATTATTGGGTCATTTTAGAACAATAGTTATCGAAAGTATTTGACTTTTAAAAAATTTGTTCAAGTTCCTCTTTAGAAGGACCTTGGTCAACTTTCACGAAGCTTTTAGTATTAGGTTTTCGAAAGACCGCCAGAATTATTGTCGATAGAAAAACTGGGAATGACGAATTTATCAGAAATCATTCTTCGTAACCTTTCGTGAGACATTACCGTGTCCTTCCTTCAAAACCTTTCAGAGAGCTTTGCCAATTCATTCGCGGTGTGTCGGATTAGTTTATTAGATTATTCCATAATCGTAGAGACATGTATTTCATTGAACGCCGAGCGTGAATGTAAAGCACGCGTTACGATTATCAAGTAGCCGTGTAATTTTTGCAATAACTGCTTGAAAATCTCGCCCAGAAACCCCTTTCCACCCTAAACGTTCCATTCGTCATCCCCGAAGCCGACGTCATTGTCCTCCCTCCTCCTTGGCACGCCCCTGTCCCTTGGGCCTTTTGAGCAGTTTTCAATCACAAGATACGCGCACGGACAATGACGCGTAGGTGATTTGTCGCTAGGCCGCGGAACGCGGGCGGAGCTGTCGCGAACGTACGGGGGGAGAGGGGCGGGAAGGGGGGGGGGTACACGGAATTGCCCAACCGCGCTGGGCGGCCGCGCGTGCCTCGCTCCTTTGCTCAATAGCGGTTGGTATATATCGATGTATATATATATATATATATATATATATATATATTGGCGTGTCTATATGGGGCGGTGCTTGCGCAAGGGAGTCCCGGACTCCCGGAGGCGCCGCGGCCACCGCGGAGGTTCAGGGTCGACCGGGCGGCTGGAGGCCCCGAATGGGGCGAGCTCGTAAATCGCGCAGCGCCTTCGCGCCGTTCATTCTTACGCCTCCCGTGTTTCCGCCTTCGCTCGTTGTGTATTACACATACACAAATGCACGCACGCACACGCGCGCGCGCGCACACACACACACACACATGACAATGAATCGCGAAGGATCGCCGAGCGGAACTATGACAGTCGGGCTTCGAGCGAGTGCGACGGTCCTTTCTTTTCTCATCTTTTTACCAGCATCGACCGTGGAAGAAGAAAAATCTCAATGGTCCGGCGTAGAAATGGAATATTATATTGCGAAAATTGCGACAGACGTTTTATCAGACTAATCTTAAATAGGCTTCTACACTCACAGTTATGGACTGGGTTATGGAGCGTGCGATATGAGCAAAGGAAGTTTCTTTGCATTTAAAATGTTGTAATAAAAACCCTCTCATCCGGGCTAATCTGAGTCTTATGAGAATGTAAGAAATTCGATAAAGCAATGGTTAAAATGAATGACGTTTTATGTGATTATGTTCGGCTGAAACATGAAAGACGGACTTTCGTTGAAACTTTTCAACCGTTAAACTTATCCTTTTACAATAGGTAGTCGCGATTACATAGATTTTGACGGATTGAAAACCTATTTATGCCCACATAGTTTGAAGATACAATAGGAAGTTCTTAGATAATATATAGGATTCTAATGGTACCGATGGATGCAATGAGCAGAAATTTGAGCTTGCCATTGTTCAATATATTTATTTCTGTGTGAGCATAGGGGCTTCTATTTAAACAATTATAAAAAGCAATTCAACAGATAGGTGCGCGAACTTTCATCGATAAATAATTACAAAATGAAGAATATAGTTATAAAACTTTCTGCTAAATGCTCAAATTGCATTACCTTTGTTCATATCTATGTATTTACCGACACATTCCTCTAAATTGATCTCGTTTGATCCATCGGTATCATTGTAATCGTATGGTCATCGAATTTCGGTTTAGGCACGTAATTCCCATTGCAGCATCAAACTATATTGAATTAAGTAGGCACCAAACCCCTCAAATTATAACTGATAAGATCTAGTGATCGTAGAAAGAATAAGTTTTGTATATAATTTTTATAACATATTCTTATTGTGCAATTAAAAGTGATGACCTGTGCCCTTAAACAACGCGTCTAAATTACATTCTAAATTACATTCAGGTTTCAAAATAATATGGCGGTTTTGTTAATCGTGCAATTGGAGAATATATAAATGACAGGTCTATATCTATATACATGGAGTAGCAATGCCGACGTGCGAAAAGACCGTAGTTGAAATAACCGTATGCGAACGAAGGCCATGCTCGACCGCGATTCCATTCAATTAGACTGTACGCGAAAACTATATACATATATATATATTGCGCTTATTGTCCGAAATTCGGCATTCCTTCTCGCGATCGAGCAGCCGCCTGACATTCTAGTTTCTGCGAAAACGTTGAGCAATTCGACAGCTTACAAGTAGATTCGCGTTGCTCGTACTTGCGTACCTGACAATTTTACAATTCGACCAATGACTGACTCTTTTTGTATATACACTCACATCCAGACACACATGCACACACACACACACACACACACTACTCCCTCGTTCTCGGCGTCTCGTTCGCTCTCTCTCCTCTCTCTCTCTCTCTCTCTCTCTCTCTTCCGGAGAGCAAAGAATAGCTGTGATTAGTATATGCATATATAGAATTCATGAAGATTTCATCGTTACAAGATAGATAATATGTAAAATACAATAATGTTACCGGAAAGAAGGTGTCCTCTTATTTTTATATCTGATGAAAAACGTACGTACAATGTAAACACACGCTCGATCGCGAAGCAGAGATTCCTATATGGTATTTAATTCCTACTTAATACAATAATGACGATTAATTAACGAGTGGAACAGATTTTTCTGTATAATTACGTATGTATATATATATATATATATATATATATATATATATATATATATGTATGTATATCTATATATATATGTATATATGAATCATGAAGGAGGATCGTCGGAGGAAGCCGATTGAGATGGCGCCAATCGGCAATGACATGACCACCTCGTCCTCGTTATATATATATATATATATATATATATATATATATATATATATATATATGCACGCAAGACCGCATGACATTATCGAGTTTATTTCTAATTCGAGGGCCGCCCATGAAATCTTCCCGCGTTATTATATGTATACACTCGTGCAATGTGTACGCGCACTCGCGCGCCAACGATGACAATGAAGATGGCTGGCGTCATGCGGGCACGCGCGCACCGCCTTCAGCTCAATGGCAGAGAGAGAGAGAGAGAGAGAGAGAGAGAGAGAGAGACTCGTTTCTAATACGACGTATGTCTATATATATACATAGGCGGTAACGACGGCCGCGAGGTGGCGAATAATTATAAACATACATACCCGATTTCCGCACTTAAGGCGCTCTTCGGACTCTTGCATAATCCCCGTAAACAGGCTCGGATCCCGAATGATTTTCTTCCCCTTATGGCCAGCGGTCGGCGTCGTTGCGGACTGGCTTCGCATCGTACTCGTCCGCCGGATTCATTATTCGCGATAATTCGTCAGTGCGCCGGCTCAGCCCTCGGCGACTAATCGCGCGATATTAAATCGATGTTCACGGATCGCGCCTAATCATTGGGACCTGGACGCGAATTCTTCGCTCGATCGCCGTTCGCACGAGAGCAATGGCTCCGACCGCGCCTACGGAGAGTACCCGCTTGGCTTACGGGACGACATCGGCGTCGCCGGCGAAACGATCCGCGCCCGATGGTTTCGGCCCGCCACCCCCCCCCCCATCGCCCGAGTCGGACGCGAACGAGAACGATCAATCTGCGCCACGCAGCCTGGAGCAGAAGATTTCGTCGTCGTATCGCCGAAGCCGAGGGAGTATGTCCGAAATTTGGGATCGCGAGGCTCGCAGTGCCGTAATTATTAAATTGTCTTTCAGCGTAGTGGAATGGAGCGTTCGTTATTATTTATTCGATAAAGAGGACAAAGAAGAGATTTAAGTTTAAAATGACGTATAATTAATGATATTACTATATAGGCAGTCGAAAATTTGCCGTAATGGAGTTTCGCTGACATACTTAGTACTATTTTATATCTATATATATATATACACGTTGTAATATATCTTCTTAAATGTGAGCAGAACGATCATTTTTCAGTCGTATAGGCATCGGAATTCGAAAATGGACGTACCTAATATCCTCAAAGTTGATTCAGAAGTCTCTATACAATAAAAGGCTTGGAGACAGAAAATAATCCATCCAATATTAGCTGTATATATATGTATGTATGTATATGTGTGTGTGTGTGTGTGTGTGTGTGTGTGTGTGTGTGTGTGTGTGTGTGTGTGTGCGCGCGCGCGTGTGTGTGTGTGTGTGTGTGTGATATATGCTTTTTCCCGAGATCTATACGACTCGTCACGTCAGGCTATCACTGGATTAGCATAATCTAACATCCGCTGAATGTCCTATATTCCGACGCCATTGTTAAGTTCATTCAGGTAGACTGTCAAAACACAGGCACACACACACGCGCATGCGAATCGGATCTTTATCACTTTCATATGGTTTGCTCAGAGTACATTTGTGTATATATATATATATACAGAAATTCTGTAGCGCCACGCGGGCAGAAGAGAAAAAGAACAACCAAAGAGCGCGCCTATTTCATTCCATCGTCAGAGTCTATTCATCGAGAGAGGCATCCGTGTCCGTCCGTCGCTCGCGCGCGGCACCGAGTATATATATATATATATATATATATATATATATATATATATATATATACATGTCATGCAATACATCCCCCGATAAGGAAGCGAAAATGTCGCCCCGGCGCCCGTATGTTCACGCGCCTGTATCATGCCCGTGCGTGTGACGCAACCGATCGGTCGACCGCGACCCAGAGATTTCGCGTGTATTATATATATATATATATATATATATATATATATATATATATTCCTTCACATAAACACAAGCGCCGCTGACGAAAGGAGTGCGAGAAAATAGATGAACGCTTACCCCCTCTCCCATCAGTCTCTTTTCTTTTTATGCCTGACATAAGGCGCAGTCGACGCGGAGCGGGGGGGGGCGCACCAGTTATTATTGCTCGTATAGTTATTGTATTTCTTTTGTATATGTCCCGGCATTCTGGACGCGCGCGGCGAGATCTAAAAATGTACGAAAATCGACGTTCCGTCGCTGGCCGCTCGCGTTTTCGCCTCATTGCGGTCGTGCTGGAAATCTTTCGAAAATTTTCGCCCCTCCCCCGCCCTCTGTCGTACGTCGGTTAGTGATTGGGAAGTCACTATACGCTGATGATAGCGGTATAGTAATATATATATATATATATATATATATATATATATATATATATATATACAGGTTTTTTTGAACGGGGGAGAGTTACAAAATAAAAATCGTAATTTAATGGGTGCGTGTGTATGTGCACGAGCGGACGCGTATATATATATATATATATATATATATACATACAGTGCTCGAATGCAATTATAGGGTTGGTTTCACAGTTTTTCCTCTTGACGCGCCCGCGCGCGCACTACAATCTGAAAGTAATTGTGAAAGTGATAACATTTTTGATAAATTAATGTTTCTTACATTAGAATTTAGTTATAAAACGTTATTTTGGATCTTTGTGAGTTCGTCAATATTTTAACTTATTACGTATGCCGAACAACTGAACAAATTATCTGGGCGATTTAATGTAAAAAAAAAACAAATCTTTAAAATTTTTTCTTTTAATTGCTAGCGGGCACTACGTCTGTCATCCCTTAGTCACAGCATAAAACTAATATTAATTTTTCTAGAATGGTAAGAATTCAAGTTCTTATGAAAATATTAGTGCTTGTAAGAAGTTAATTCTCCGGTAGAATTTTTCAGAAAACCTTTTATAAATGTCCTATAACTGTTTAGTAAATTCTGTTAAAAATATATATTAGAAACTCGAGATAATCAATAATATACAATATATGAAAAATCCAATATATGTTCAATTGATATTTTCAATTCAATTACACTGTCAGTCATTTCAATGCGATCTATATTCACGTTTCGAGATTAAGCATCCGACGGTTATGTAAACAGACATAAATTTGTAACGCTCAAAAGCCGAAAAAAAAAACAAAAAAAAAAAACGATCGTAATAATACATCCCGCGAATCGTAAAAGTACCTATCGTATTGTACAAAATTACAAATCGCCTATCTCACCGTGCTCACTTAAAAATTGCAAAGCTCCGCAGTGCCCGGCAAACCCAGCCCCAGCTCGCGAAATCCGACCCAGTTAAATTTCCAGAAAAAAAGCTCGCTCATTGCCCGTTCCTTCTTTATATCTCTCGTTCTCCCTTTCTCTCTCTCTCTCTCTCTCTCTCTCTCTGTCTGTCTCGTGGATATATATATATATATATATATATATATATATATATATATATATATCGTTTGCATCGCGAACGTCCGACCCGAACTCCTTGAAGCGGCGATTAATTAACTAGGGAAGGGGCGGTGATTACGAGCCTATATATATATATATATATATATATATATATATATATATATATAGGTGAGCATAACGCGCTACCTTTTTACGCGTACGAAACGGCTTATATAAATAACGTATAGGAGGCCGAATCGACAGTCTCCTTTTTCTATTTCTCTTTTTCAGACTGAACCGTCGAACTCGCGGAAAATATTTAACGGATTTAACGAGCCATCCACACAGTCGCCATTGTTCCCCGGAGTAATGGCTTTTACGGGGCGCTGCGTGCGCCGCACTGCGATATGCGCGCACAGGCTCGGTATACCCTATAGATCCAATAAAGGCGCGGCGGATTTTTAACTCATTACAGCTACAGGCTATGATTTTATTTGCATTATTGGCTTTCTTGCCGGGGCCCTCGCGTACACAGTGGCAGAGCAATAATGGCCGAAAAATCGAATCGTTGATAATTGTCGAAGGTGGAAGAAAAAAAAAACGATAGACGGGCGTGGTTTTTTTTTCTTCTTTTTTTTTTCGAAGCAAAGCACGATCGATAAGTTGCCGAATACAATTAGCGCGGATTTACAGGAGAATAGACGGGGGGACCGATCGATGTTTTTATACTTTTTACTCTCGATTGGCCACGGATATTTGACAGGAGGCATGTGGCAATACTTCGATAATTATCTTCTTATCGGCGAGAATTTGAAAACGTCAGTTGAGCACAGGCACGTTGAAATTATATATATATATATATATATATATATATATATTTATATATATCCTCAATTGGACAATTGTTCGTGCTATTAATAATCTTCAGAAACCTTTTCATTATCCGCGAATCGATCTATGCACCCGTGAACTTTAGCACCCCGGATTATTCGTTGCCCCCTTATCCCGCGGAATTTCTTCAATTTTCCGTCGTTCGCCTGGCAAAAAATCGACGAGAGGTTCGAAAACTCGAGATTTTTCCAATTAGGCAGGTTGAGCGTGTTGCCATTCACGCGGTTACGCTTTCGATAAAAATAATTATAGACAACGATATTTACGATATGTTAAATCGTTGCATTTTTTAATTAAAAAAATTTTACTTTTTAACAATTAGTGTGCAGTTAATTTTATCGTCCCTTCCGTTTTATATTTATTCCATTAATAAGATAATTCAGGTTTCTAATAAAATAAGTTTTCCCTAGTAATGAATTATAGTAAACAATAAATTTCGAAGCACGACGTAAACATTATTTGTATACGTTTATTCGACGTCAGACTTGAAAATAACGAACTGCTATATAGTTTGAAAATTTTGAGAGTAAAGCTTTGACTCGTTAAAAATAATGGTCACAGCATGAAATGACGACTCGGTGCTCGGGCGGACGATGGAAATTTCAATTAATACCAGCGCGAAAATTTACTTATTATTTACTTTATAAAGCGCATTGTTCCGTTAAATCGCTCGAATTTCGCGCAATTTTAAAACGAGCGAATCGTTCGGTTCTACGGCGCAGATTACAATAACGAGTCGATTTTCTCGCGGTTTTACACTTTAAACTCGAAGTTGTTTTTTTTCGGCCTTTTTTCTCCCCGCCTTCGCCTCGAAGCTGTGCGCGATCGCGCGAGCTTGGATACGGGGAAAAGCGTAAATCGGGGAATTTAATTCGTTGTGGAGAATTTTTTCGGAGCGTCGAACTCGATTATCTTCGGTGCACGGTTCGTTCTGCGTACGCGCTTGTAAAGAGCGGGAAACAGGAGCTTTATCAGTGATGTTGGAGCTGAACAGACAGGCTTGCCTCAGAACGAATAATGGCAATTTTCGTTGTTCTGTTTTTCTTTTCTTCTTAAAATTGCATTATATACAAGTTTTAGTGTCGCATTATCGCCACGGAAGAAATTTAACAGGGATTTTCTTTCGAATATCTGATAACGATCGCTTGCTATTTTTCAAGGACCGATAAAGGCCATTGAACGGTGGCAATGACACTGTAAATATGCCTCGACGTTCGTATTAACATACTGAAACGAGCATCTGGTGGACGAAATTCCAAATTGCACATTTGATTTATTCGGGAGCGAGGAGAAAGAATATTTGCAAATAAATGACTCGAAGAACGCAACGACAAAATGAATCCGTTTCGTTAATCTTTTTCTTAGACTTGGTTACTTTTTATAGCACAAATGGCAAAGTTCCACTTGATTGGAACTGTCATTTTCGAACATGCCATTATCGCTTTTGAAATATTACAAGACATCTGAAAAGCTATACGAAAAGGAACTTCCATTTGAAGCGGACTTCTCCTTTGATCTGATATATAGCGCTTATAAAGAAATACTATAATCGTAATTATCTCATTTATTATATAATATTATTTCGCGTGCACTATTGTCTATCAATAATTGGCAAGGATTCCATTATAAACATTCCCAGTAAACTTTACATACCTCGTGTAATTTATTTGTATATATATATATTTCAACCTTATATCGGGTGCTGTCTTCGTGTTTCATTCCGAGCGAGGCGCATTAACTGTCAATCCAGAAAATTTACCGGCGAAACGAGTACCGAAGCCTCGCCACGCAGGGATAAAAATTAGAAGCCCGTCGGCTCTCGTTAAAAAAAAGGGGGGGGCGAGGGTAGAGGAGAGCAAAAAGATTGTTGAAACAAAAAGCCAAAAAGCAGCTAATTCAAACTTCGAGACCCGCGCCGTGCTGTGCAGCGGCAGCGGCAGCCTCCCACGTCACATCGTGCGCTCGCGCGAATTGGGAAGGCGGCGGGGGTGGGGGAGGGAGCATCTCGTAATTCAATGGCCGAGGCGCGTAAATTCTGGCCCTTAATGCGGAATAACACCGCGCGGCTCGCACCCCCGCTCGCGCGCCTGATTTACTCCGCGGCACGGGGGAAGGATCCGCGCGTTCGCGCATATATATATATATATATATATATATATGTGTGTGTGTGTATGTGTATGTGCATGCGCGTATATATACGTATATGTATGCACCGGCTCGTATATTTATCTATACTGGCTCTTTGGACAATTTACGCGCGCACGCCTCGAATTTTACGGGAAGGCCGCGCGGCGAAATGGGAATCGTATGCGAGCCTGTACCTGCGCTCGCCGTAAATAAACGGGCTTCGGCAGGAGGGCGGGAGGGGGGGGGCGGGGGACGGAAGAGGAAGGGAAGAAATCGGGAGGCACGCTAGGCAACCCCTTAGCCCTCCTCCCCGGCCCTCGTTGGGAGCCGCCGCGAGCCGCGTTGCAAAAGGCTCGTTTTTGCATATATATATATATATATATATATATATATATATATATATATATAGGCGCCGTTGAAATTTTTTCGCGAATAAGCTTAACGGGCCCCGTAACAATGATTTCTTACTTCGGCTCTCATAACTCCGCGCCTCGTCTATTTATAGAACTATAATGCGCGCGCGCCTCGAAGTCGTACGACCATAGACGTCGTGGTGGTCTGTTTTATTTTATTTTTTTTTTCCCTCCATTGCCGTTCTGGATTTTTAAAGAAGCGCCCAGGTGCTCCTTCAGGCTACGTTAAAAGAAGGGAATGGATATTTTCAACGTGTTCGTGGCCGCGTGAAACGTGCCGATGATAATGCAAAGCGTTGACAAAAAACGATCGATCCGTCCAATGAGCCGCAAAATGCGCATTAGGGGATTCGAACGTCCATGAAGATGCCAGTTGGAATTAGATTTGTTCTTTTATGAAAGAAATGATTTTACAGAAAAACATTGAAAATTAGATTGGGGCGTTTTTCCGAGCTTATTGAACAGTATTTTTCGATACTTCTTATCTAAATACAGAGGAGGCATTTTTGCATATTTTTTAGTTAGTTTATTTGAGTAATTTTTATAATCGTTATTACCCGAAAATTTAACATACTCATATATCGAGATAATTTTCTTCGTGATATCCTTCAACTCATATTTAATATAAATTCTAATTATGTCGATTGCCGTGAATTAAATTAACAACCATTTTTATCGGTCTTAAAATCTTTACACAGTAATATACTATGATATTATATAATGACAGGCAAACTGTCATTGTTTATAATTATCCCCGTAGAGTCAGAAATGTAAAATAATACTAAAAAATATGATAAAAAATAAATTAAATTGAAAATTGCAAAAGAAAAATAATAAAAATAATAAACTATATTCTACGTTAGTATATGATAATATGATAACCCGACTGTCTTCGCCATTTTAAATTTAAATTTATCTTAAATGCCAGACGTTTCGAACTGCTTCTGTTTAACTTCGAGGACAAAACTAAATTATTTAGTTTTTATTTTATTTTTTAGTATGGATGTCCGTATTCTAGATCTAGTTCGGATATTCTAGGGTGTGATTATAAACAAGGATAGACTGGCTGTTATTATATTAATATAGTATATTATTGCATGAAGATTGTAAGACCGATAAGCATATTTATCAATTTGAGCCTTAATATTTATTTTTTTTAACTATCCTGTAATAAAGTTTCTATTATTTGCTTATGTAGTTGCAAACTGTGGGTAGGAAAAAAAAGAAACTCATATCATCGGAAGCATAACGTATATCTTTGATTCATTTCCCTTAAACAATCATTTGTTTCCCATGCCACTTTTTTCCCATCCCATAATTTTCATTTGTCCCGTATGAAATTTCAGGCCTAACGTAGAGCCCAAATAGTCGCGAACGGCGAATCGAAGCACAATGAATGAGAGGGAACGAGCCGCGAATGAGAAATTCGGATGAAACGGCGCAGAATGACATTCTAAAAAAGAGGGCCGCGGCGCTCGGAGCTCGGCAACGCCAAAAGAGGGCACCGGATTGCGGCCTTAATGACTTTTTTTTTTTTTTTTTTTCATCCACGCAATCTTTCGCAACCGGCGCGGTGACGCGCAGAAAGTGATTAAGGCGAATGAGCATTACATAGACGTACCCGTATATATATATATATATATATATATATATATATATATATATACACACATACAGAAGATAGAAATGGTCGTTTGTATTTGCGCAAAAACTTAATTGTAAAAGTCTTTTGTTTTTTTTTTCTTTTTTTTGCTACGTACGTAGAGATCCACTATTCGTTTGAAATGCAAAAGGTTTTTCCCGCGCAGGCTGGCTCGACGAAAAGATCTCTAGGAGAGGCCAATCGCGAAACGAACCGCAAACTGCCCGCCGCGCCTCATTTCCATCGGCCCTCGAACTCGCGAGGGCCAAGTACGCCTATATACAGTAAAACGTTATTTATCGAGCCTCCGTTCGTTCTCGCTCACCGTCGCGTTTTACGGATATTTATATGCGTGCATCTGTATATTCATAAGTGTTTATGTATATGTATGTATATATATACGTCCATACGCACAGGTGTCGGTCCTGTGCCTGACGGCGGACGAGACCGAGGCCGAGCGCAGCGGCTGGAACGTAAATCCCGAGACGCAGTATCACATACAGACGGACGAGGGGCCCGAGAGGTACTTTCGCTTCCAGACCCTCAACGGCCAGTATCGCAAGGAGAAGAGGCTCGAGGACGGGACGGTGATCGGCACCGAGGGCTGGCTCGATCCGCTCGGCTACCTGAGGATCAAGGACTACATCGCCGACACCAAGGGCTATCGGATACTGAAGTGAGCCGAGTTCTCATGATATATACGTATATAATATACACGCAATTTAAGTACAGCAGCTGTTAGTTATAATTCATAATGTCTGTTTTAAGAGGCTTTCGCACAGAACAAGGAACAATTACAACAATTACAACAATTACAACAGTTTCAGTAGCTCTTGGTCTTTGTATTTATTAAGACTGCTGAGAATCGCTATATTTTTAACGATTTCTCGGATAATGATTGACAGACTGGCTATTAAAAACTATAATTAAAAATTGTTCCGACTTGCTTGATATATAACGGCAGAACAATGCGCTCTCAGACAGCTTAGTGGAAGAAATAAGAACTTATGCTTTTGTGTATTTGCTCCTTGTTCTGTGTCAGAATTCAGACTGAAAATAAATCTGTTTTAGAGTTAAATTATTCTTCTCATTGTATTCGTAATTTTTTTTTTTTTTTTTTTATTCTTATTTATAATTTTGGCTTAACCATTGGGAAATAGTAAAGATGCGGTTATTATATTTATGCCGATTTATTTTGATTAGATTTTACCACGCAAGCAATAAAAAGACTATTTTACGAGGAAAGTGTAACGAAGAAAAGGTTCTTAATTACTGCAGTATTTCGCTGGATTTCCCATTCTAAGTCAGACCGGCGCGCTATTGATGCGCGTCTGACCGTACCCGACATCGTTCTACTGTCGCGGTGTGTTGACCTTATGCTCAATGGGGAAAAAATTAAATCTATGAGCATTGTATAAAAATTCTAATTTATTTTTTTTTTTTTATTTTAATTTTAATCATTCGTATTATTCTTTCTTATCGATAATAGCGAATAAATGGCTATTTCTAAAATTAATTTTATTTTATATTGTGACAAAGTAGCAAGATAATCGTAAAAGCTTAGAGTAGGATAAAACTTAGTGAGCGGCGTGTAATTGCCGAAGTCGAAATTGACCGTAAAACGAATGATTTCTTTCTCACTCGCTAAAACCAATTTTGTTGAAAAGACGTATATCTTGTAACTTATTTTCAAGTTCAAGCGTAATGAGAAACCCAATACATATGCATAAATATATATACATGACAATTTAAGAAATGGTTCATTGCGCGAATTAGACGGACATATGTACTACGGATTTATGGAACATACACTACACTAATAAAACTTTCCTAAAAATAGATTTAAAAATCCTGATATATAACGAATCAGTTCCTTTATTTACGGGGATCATAAATTGTATGAGAAGGGGAGTTGACGCTTTTAAAATATATATATATATATATATATATATATATATATATATATATATATATATATATACACATAACTATCGAAGGCACACAGCTAGCGTTCCTTTGCCTTCTGAAAAATATACCGTTAATCGTCCACGTAAAACATGCGCTTAATTTTCCAGATCGAAAATGATCTACATGGGCAAGGACAGGCCGATCCAGGAGGCGGTGGCGCTGTCGAAGAAGGTGCCCGCGACCGGCGGCGTCCTCTCCCGGCCGGTGCGGCCGCCCAATCCGTTCAGGTACGTCTCGTCCAGCTGCGGCGTCTCCACACGAGCCCCGAACGTCTAGCGCTGCCTTCGACGCGGCGGAGGCGAAAATTCTCCCCAACCCCCTCCCCCTCCCCCTTCCCCCTCCACGGCCGAGATCCCTCGTTCGTTTTGCGCGCGTCCGCGCGACCGGCGCGAACGGTGCGCTCTTACGCTGTTTGTTCGTTGCGCGGGGAATAATTGGCGATTTCGCGCATTCCGCAGGCAACCGGAGCTGAAGGACGTGGTGAGCAACAGCATCGACGCCAGGGCCAGCGCCGAGCCGATCAGGACGAGCTTCGTGGCGTCGCCGTCGTCGTCGACGCAGGCGCCGTTCTCGCACTCGACGCCCTCGTCCTTTAGGTAAGGGTGGACATTTTTTTCTCGTTCATTTTATTTTCGTTACTTTAATTACCGTCGATTATCGCTTAAAATCTCATCGAGATTGGGCTCGTTTGAGGAAGAATTGTTTTTCCCCCATTGGGATTTTCCGCCATTTTCCCGCCTGTTTTACACTGAAGTTGGAAACTTGCATTGGAGACATCCTCGCGCAAACGTATATTTTATCGCCGCGGTGTTCATTGCGATTTGTACCAAATTAGGCCAACATTTTTGCGCTAAGGCTCATTTCGTTATAGTACGTAAATAAAATTGCATAAATTTAGCGTTACTATCGAAATTTTCTGAAATCAACATTAATTGTAAAATCAATACGTACGATAAAAGTGATCTGTCAAACGAATGTTTTTACTTCATCGTAAGATTATCATTTAAATGTAAATTCAGGCTGGGCAATTTTTCAAGATTTATCCGACAGTATTGAACTTTTTTTTTCAAACAATTTTTCTATTAAGCTACGAAGTCGTGAATCGAGCTGATTTATTTGAAGTCCGATAAATTTTGTAAATAATGTCGCTATAATGCAAATTTAATCGTGCCGAGAAAAGCTTTAGTTTTATTTTGATTGATCCAGATACATATTATTTAAACTTGCTAATATACTAATTAACAATCTAAATTACTTTTTAATTAGAATAAACTTTTTTAATCGCATTAATGTCAATATGTGAATCGGTGTTTTTATCGCTTGTTTTTTAATTTATCGCTTGTGAGTTACCGAGGCAAGTAGAAAATAAATGAAACGACTAATAAGTAAAACAAGATTATTGAGAAATAAAAGTTTTATTCCTTTATTTAGAGCATCGTTAAATTTTTCTCTAACTATTCGTTAAAAACAAAAAAATTTCAATTAAACTTTGCAGCGCATTTATGAGAATGGGACAAATCCGGCGTATCTTCCATTTGCTCTCAGTTCGATGAAATTGATTATCGAAATGATAATCAATTACATTTTTACGATATACGAATTCATTTGAAAAATTATCCATCGTTTACGTGATATTGTAATGACATTTTTTACGATCAAATACATTAAGTTTCGTTGAAAAAAACCTTTAAAGTAATAAAATTGAGAGACCGTGAAATTTGACTATTGATTTTTATTTAAAACAGAAAGTTACGTTTTTAATATTCTGACCTGTTACGTAAAGAATGACGGTCTTCATAGCAAAATTCGTTAGATTTCATTATTTTTATTACTCCAGATTTAAAAATATCTCGAGGCTTTTCTTAAATTTGTTTTTCAATTATGAACGTTTGGAGTAAAAATTACGATCTCCGGGAATATCTGAATTTATTTATAAGATCGTCATTTTTTTTTGAGACATTGACGAATGTCTCAATTTTCACAATTATTTCTGTAGAATGCGTGGAAATAATTTATATTACGTATACAAATTCATCGTGCATATATATATATATATATATATATATATATATATATATATATATATAAATTTCTAAAAAAAAAAAACATCCCCGTCGCAGACTGAGGCCGATCATCGTGACGACGTCGAGACCGCGGCCGTTCTCCCTGGCCGGCGACTACTCGCCCCCCGGCGGCGCCGACAATTACCGAGCCGCCGGCTACAAGCCTTATCGCAGCTCTTACCGTTCGAGGCAGCGACAGCGTCAGCGCCCGGCCCTGCTGATGGAGCCGCCCTTCCTCGAGCAGGACCAGAATCACCTGGCCAGCCAGAGCAATTCGGCGTCGGTGCGCGTCGCCCCCGGCGCGGCCTTCAGGTGGGATAGCCTGCATATATGATATATATATCTATCTATCTATAAATAGATAAAGAAATGTCATTTGCATGCATATAGAAAATATATTACATTATGTATGTACCTAGTACGTATTACATTGTACTGATCAAAATAACGAAGTCTCACCATATACGGATTATTTAGCAACAAGAATTTAATATAATATGTACATGTAGAAACGTGAGTGTCAAACAGATTCTTAAACATTCGATAAAACAGATGGTCAGCTTCTGTAAATGTGACAAATTTTGAGAATTAGATCAACGTTTTTTTCAATAGGATGATATAGTGCAATAACTGTCAAAGAAAAAAGAATAACGTTTTAGAATATTTTTGAGTGTTTCTTAAGTTAGTAGCCGGTGAAATTTTAAAATAATTATCCGAAATTATAAAAAATCTAATTTTCATAATCTGGGAGTATCGTTTATTTTAAAATTTGAGTTGTATTATTTTTTTTATCCAAAGAATACTTTTTCCACTTTTGACGCTGACCAGCTCTTCGTGGTTAACCACAAATGCAACGAAATCGAGATTATGGTTAAGGCTATTATTACATTATATATTGATATACTTCTATAATATATATATATATATATATATATATATATATATATATTTATAGATAGATAGAGATTTGATCAGATAGCAGATTGAATCGCGTGTGGGATTTATTGGAAATTTGTTATGAGATTGCGCGCTAGTTCTCTCCTTATGCGCGCGCGTACACACACACGCGCGCGCGCGTATACAAACGAGCCATTGGTTGGGTAATGTTTCGGACGGTTGTATTATATCCAGCCAGTCCGATGTGTTGCGCGATGCCTCCTCTTTCTGTTCCAAACGTCGGGCTGACCGACGCGCGGACGGGGAGCGGCGCCATTGTTTTTAATTTCTATAAAAAAGCTGAGCAGGTCGGGTGCAGATCGGCATTGCCGATATATCGAAATTCAATATATCATATATACAATATATATATATATATATATATATATATATATATGGATTCACCAGACAGATACAGTGGAACAAAAGATTAGAAATCTGGAGCGAAGTTTTGTTTTCTAAAGGCACGAAATGAAAGCTGATAAAGGATCGCGGTTACAGAGCATCGCGGCCATTGGAATCTCTCGATTAATTTAAAACGATCGGTCTACCTCCTCTTTTTTATTCCTGATTTATACTATATAGTGCAAGTTGACGGCGCTCTACACGAGGGGCGGGGCGGAATTCAGCTTCAACTACCGTCTAAAACGTCGCAATTTGAATAAAACATTCGTTTGTTCATACGGACGTGTATTTGCATATAATCGAATAATTATGACAATTATCGAAACGGCCGGCGCCTCCGAGGGTCAACGCACTCCGCAATAATCCCATTCAAATTCCATTATCGTCGATTTCGTAGCCCACGCGAGCACAATGAAGAAATATTAACGCCACCCGTGTACCTCGTGACTAGTTGCTGCGGTTTTCTTCCTCTCCCCCCCTCCCCCCTCCCACCTCTCTCTTCTTCTATTATAATCGATCGTCAAATAATTCTATTACAGCGCGGCGGCGCCAGTCAATGGAGCAACGATATCCTCTCTTATAAATATGCCCGTTCGAGCTACTTATCCATTAATTTGTATTCATCGCTAGAGGCTTAGACGATAACGTTTGTAAAATATGTGAATATGAAATAATATTTAAAATAGCCTCGGCGCTTATTAGGAATCAAATTACATTAGGAAACATTAAAATTAATATACATATATATATATATATATATATATATATATATATATATATATATATACCAGCAAGGACCGCAATGCGAATACTCGAACTCTTCCGAAATTCTAAAGCCCCCGCTGTCCGGTATCTCGAGAATAACCGGCGAAAAATAAAAGCCGTCGCGAAAGTCACTCCGTAAATACGCCCGCCGCGCGCCCGCGTGCGCGTCGTTTCGACCGAAAAAAGAAAGGCGATTTTTATACGCGTGGTTTTTCGTTTCCTCCTACTCTTTTTTTTTTGTTTTTTTTTTTTTTATTTTCATCTAATAAGACAACGTACAATTTCCCAGGAAACGATAAAAATAAGAAAAGAGCGAGAGAGAGAGAGAGAGAGAGAGAGAGAGAGAGAGAGAGAGAGAAAAGCATTCCATTCGAAGTGAGTGACTGTTTAGTGCGCCGACCGAGGGAAGTCCCGATCACTTTTTCTCGAGCGAATTTTTCCGCGCCGCGCGAACGAGAGGCGTGTATAATGTGCGGTCGTAAATTACTTCAGAAAATCCGAAACGAAATGCGAGAGTGACGTTTTTTTTCTTCTGTTTTACTTTTTAATTTTTAACTTATTCCGCTTTTCGCCTTAAGACGGGTAAAAAAAAAAGTTCGCCTCTCGGCCCACGAAGCATAATATTAAAGACAATTACAGCTTGAATTTTACGGAAAGTTAGACCTTTTGCGAAATTATAAGTTAGACTCCGCCCAGCGAGAACGCCAATTGAATATTTCGCGGCGAATTTCTGCAGAATTAAACGAGGCGAATGGATTTTCGGCCAGTGGAATTTGACTCCCCGGCCGGTCTATACTTTTCGGCGACGCTTAAGAGAAATTTATTGGCTCGTTTGTTATTTGACCGGCGCGGTGTGTGTGTGTGTGTGTGCACGTGTTTACAGGAGAATGCGATCGTTCCACCGTATCCTTGAAACAGGGACACTTGAAACTACGGTCGTGTGTACCGTTTGGATCGGAGGGATTATTTTGGGCAAAATTTCACTTTAAGAGATTATTTCAAAGTTCAAAATGGGCAAAAATTTGCTTCTTACGTTGACATACCATATTCGTAAAATCGGCGAATTTTAATCTGATACGAATTAACTTTCTACTTCCAATATTTCCTTATTAATGACCCAAAAAATATTTTCTACATTTCATTCCATTCGATCCGGAATAGGAGACAACGTTTTATAATTTCTGTCGATTACTTTTGAGTTTCTACGTTTTGTGAATTAGTTTTTTTTCTCAATGATTACTGATTAGGAAGATGGAAAGATAGTGGTCCTATTGTCTGATTCTAGCGTCATAGAGTATAGAAAACTATAAATTCGATTCACGATCGAAATAGTTGCTCATCGATATATCCGATTAAAAATTCCGCCCAAGCCCTTCTACGACGAGGTGAAAAATACACGCTTGTACGTTCTATCAAAAATTTGTGTTGGTCGCGAAACAGAATTTTAGTTAAGAAAGAAGTTTAGAAGTTTAGAAGTTGATTTTTATCCTCGAGTCGATTGGGTAAAATTCTAGAAATTCAGATCGAACCTCCGGACAACCAATTCATTGTATTACTTGTATATATTATTGTAACTATTATCGTGAAATGTCTATTGTCACGTTAATTCAATTGTAATTAAAAATATGACTTGAAATGCTTTTCTCAATGAAAACACACGATGAAGACGAAGAGTACTAAGAATTCATATAAAACAGTAAATAATATTTATGAAATTCGATAGAATAAATGCAAAAATAGAGTCCGTGTATAGACCACTTTTTTGGTGTACCGAAACTCCTGCTCTGAGCAGTTACAAATAATCTCTACTGTAGCTAATAATCGAATGAAAAAAAATCTTTGTGTTGATCCTATTTTGTGCTCGTTCAACGCGGCATTGGAAATCGATTGAAATGAATAGGGCTGTCGTTGGAATGTTCATAGAATCTACATATTGAAAAGTAAAGAAATTTGTTCAACTCGTATTTTTTAAACAGTTTTATCAAAGTTTTTTTCTCAAACAATCAAATCTTTTAGAGGTCTATGGGAATGACAGTGAATCAAGTACTAACGGATGAAACTTATTTTTCCCTGACAAATAATTGATATTATATTTACGTAATTGAATTTCAATGAAATAATTAAGAAATATATTAATAATGAGAGATTAGTCAAATTAATCAGTAATTAATGAATTAATAGTCAAATTAATTAGTCCGACTGAGACATTAGGCAAAAATCACGATATCTGCCACCCCCCCCCCCAAATCGACCGTATAAAGACTCGCAAATGATGACACGAAAAATTGTTTCTGAAAATTTCCCAGGGGCTACCAGCGCTGGAACGGCACCAACGCCGCGGACGGCGTCGTCGGCCGCTCCCGCTCCCGTCGGCCGATCGTCGTCGCCCCCCAGGCGCCATCGTCCACCGCCGCCCCCGGCTCCGCCGGCGGCGAGTACGAGTTCCCCGCGTACGACGGCAATCACGCGGCCGGGCCAAACGGCGGCTTCCAGTACTACCTGAAGAAGCAGTACCACGAGGAGGAGCGCCAGCTGCCCGACAAGACCGTCGGCTCGTTCGGCTACGTCGATCCGTTCGGCATACGCAGGGTCGTCTATTACGCGGCCGACGGCAGGCGCGGCTTCGCCCATCGCAAGAGCAATCGCTACGTGGGCCACGACGCCAAGCCGTACGAGCAGCCGGTGGGGATATAGGCGCGCGGCCGCGGTGTCGTGAGAGAGAGAGAGAGACATCGCATCGGAAGGACCGATCGCTGACGGAAGCTGCGCGGGCGAGCGTCGATGCGCGCGGAGAGGATGATTCGTAGCAAAAGTCGCCGTATGTTAAATTATTAACGACAGTGCGGGGCGAGAAAGGACAATGTGTATGCGCGGTGTGTAAAAATTTATGGAACAATGTCAGTTTCTTCTTCTGCATTTATAAAATAAGAATCGACAAAATGTCTGATTTTTAACAATTTTTCAGTACTTTTCTAGTGGTCCTGCGTTTTCGGAAACTATATATATATATATATATATATATATCCATATTAATTTTTGACAAAAACATCTTCTCCGCGTACGGTACGTTCGTTGTAAGAACGATCTAAATTTTAGTAACTTATTTATTTGGCACTATGCACGCGTCTCAATTGAGTATGTTCTATAAGCTACCAAAACGAACGGTCCTTCGTATGCTCAATCGACACACACACACACACACAACACACACACATCACACACACACACAACACACACACACACACACACACACACACACACACACACACACAAACATACATATATATTCATTATAACGACCGCTCGGCGATTACTCGGCAAGAGTTGCACATAAAATGTGTGTGTGTGTGTGTGTGTGTGTGTGTGTGTGTGGTGGGTGTGTGTTTTGTGTGTGTGTGTGTGTGTGTGCGGGATGTATCGATCTCTCGAATCTGGCGCTCGACAGGCTGGCAGCATTGTGGCGTCGGATCTGCACGGAAAATTGCGCGTCTTCTGTACCACCGATCCCGTACCAATTCGCTGCCGCCGCTTTTCGCGACCAAATCGGGCGTGATGTGCGAGCGATAGGCTTATACATATGAAACTATGACGGTTCTCATCGGCATTGCGCTTATATCTCTCTCGATCGCCGACAATTGGCGCATACGTATAGACGCGACTTAGAACGAAGAAAAAAAAACCCCGCAAGTCTACGTATATTTACAATATATGGTATGTACGAAAGTAAGATCTGTATCGAAGGACTCGTTAGTTATTTAATATACACGTATAGTCATTAATTTTAAACGTACATATATATGTGTGTATATATGTATATATATGTAGACATATGTATATATACATACATACATATATAGGAATGAATGCGCGAGTCGTCGCACGATGACGCAGACGCGATTCTTACGATGAGCGAGCGAATTTTTCCGCAGTTTTTTTCGAGAGGAAAAAAACTTTTTTTGGCGTGAGAAAAGCGAAGATCAAAATTCCAAAAACGCGAAGAAAAAAAAATATAGATATATACATCTAATAACATGGTGCTACCTCTTTTGAATCCGTAATCACTTTGTATGAATGAGCGAGCGACAGTGCGAGAACGCCGGTCAAGGCGATACGAATTCCATGATTTATTCCTTATTTATTTTAGCACGAACTGTTGTAGCAGAGTGAGAAGAGAGAGAGAGAGAGAGAGAGTGAGTGAGATTTTATAGATAAAAAAAAGGAAGGAGGCGAGGGCGTTTTAGAGATGCAACACGAAACACATGATAAAATGGAAACGATTCTAGATCTTCGCGGCAATTCGATTATATTGTACTCTATGATATTCCTAAATCCAAGTGCTCCTACATTTACAGGATTTGCACGCATGGCAGCACTTCGTGTACAGCACGTTTTGTACGTTTAATCGCGACGATGACAAAATTTCTGTGAAATGAAAGTAAACATTTATCTGGATTCACTCGAATTAATGATTTTTATAAATTGAGATATTATTTAATCCAGAAAACATTTAATTTATTTAAATAAACAGTTTATTAAATGCATATTATTAGCTGAAATAGAATAAATAGATAGAATTTTAACGAAATACTTTCAGTATTTCCGCATCATCGATGTTAATAAAAATCAAATCAATAAGAAATAAATTAAACTCTATAAGACCGATTTTTTATTAACGCCATCTTTTATCAGTGGAATGATTTAAATGTAAAATAAATAAAAAAACGCTTTTGCAAAGATGATAATAATAATAATTCGATTTTTAACAGCGATAACTTTGAAATCTCGGTAAAAAGTTCGACGCGCGATTGGCTTTGTTATAAAAATAAAAAAAAAAAAAAAAAAAAAAAAAAAAAACCAATTCTATTACAAACCTCAGCGCCATTCCATAAAACCCCGCGCTCGCGACAGTCCGCGACTCGCGCGGAAACGCGTATAACACAGATATTGCGCGACAACTCGAACCGGCCGATTAATCTTGCACGCACACATGCACGCGCGAGCAGTGGCCATAATCATAATAATAACAATAATAATAACAATAATGATGATAAAAATAAAAAAAAAAAAATAAAAAAATTCGCCAAGAGCCGAGTCACCGCTGTAACAGTTGCGCCGTGGCGCGACGCGGACATTATACACGCGCGTAGGGTACGCCGCGACGCGAGGCGTGGGAAGCCAGCCGCCGGCGCCGCTGATGCTGCCCACGCGACCGGCGGCGGCTGCGGCGGCGGCGCTGCGCGTCGGTTGCGCACGCGCTCGCAGCGAACGCCCGCGAGTGAGCCGATCGGCAGCCGGGCAAAACATATATATATATATATATATATATATATATATATATATATATATATATATATATACGGGTGCGTGTTTTTTGCACTTTTCGCGAGAGTTCCACGCTTGCGCTTGCGTCCAGATGCGCGTGTTTGACGGCAGCCGTGTGTCATGAACGGGCGGTGCGCGTACAGTAAACGAGGTAACGAATTCGGGCGGTTGCGCAAAATTTATACGCATGTTTGCGTTTATAATGAGCGCGACCTTAATTTACCCTCCACCCCCCCCCTCTCTCGCCCGCCAGTGCCTCGATAGCATCTGTTTTAAGAGCGGCGGGCGAAAGAACATGTAGAAAAAAGTCGCTCGACCGTCGTGGGATCGGATCGACGTACGTGGGCGGAGGGAGGCGCAATTCTAACGGAGGACTAATGGAATTTCATTAAGATCGATGTTGTATAGATTGTTACAGTCGAGGCCGGTTTTCAATGACGAGAGAATGGAGGTGATATATTTTCGGTCATTGGCTGGGCCACCGTATTCGGGTCTTTTTAAAAAAAAAAAGTTCCCAGACATTATTCAAGGGATCAAATATCCAACTGGTGTTCGTAATGCCGTGGTTTTGCGACGTCGCGGACATTCGTTGTGCGCCGGACGATTGCCTCTTTGACAATTTCGAATTCCCGAGCAATGATGCGGAAGCGAAATTCTGTATATGAACGGGTAATTCCCCCCCCCCCGGTGCCCTGTATAGTTTATTTATTTATCCGTAAATTAAATAACGTCGAAATTTCGCTTAAGCGATTTTCAAGAATACATATCGGGAATAGGAATGGATCTGTAATTACGTCAGCGATTCGGAAGACTTACAGCAGTGACCGATAGCATTAATAACGGACTGGCAACTTTCGGCAATTTTCAACATTACTGAAGTTTGTCAAGTATCGCTAAGGATTTCGATAAAATTTTCTATATGTTACGTATTTGTGGATTTTTTTTCGAACATTATTCCCTTATTAATATAGATATTTCTTAGCCATGTTGGGCAACTCTTAGCAAAGTCGTCCAGCGGCAGAAATAACTTTAGCCCCAGTAACGAGCGGATAAATTTCATACAATATAATGTAAATCCACACTGTAAATTCGACCATGGATATTATAAAAACAAAACAAAACAGGAACGAATTAAATCGTATTAATATTTAGTGATGATTTCGTATGGGAGTAGCCCCTCTGTAACCGAGGCCCCAAAAGCCCCTACGTATACATAAATACGTTCCTGACATTTATACCGTGCATACTTGCACGTATCGTATCGAGGAATTTTATCGACGGACCTGGAAACGCTCTCGATCGATCCTTTCTATTGTGTTCTGCGTTCATTTTTTAAAGTTGGTGAATTTAGCATTATGTTTATACATCATCGTGAATTAGTCTTTTCTATCAGGTTACACGTTTTTTTTTTTTTTTTTTTTTTAATAAAAAGTATTACGAATGCTTGCATAACCGTACATTCTGGAATTCGACGTAATCGCTGTTTATTGGCCGGGCGTCGTTGTGTGTCTGTCTGTGTGCGTGCGCGCGCGCGTGCGTGTATGCGCGCGAATGTATTTTCCTTCGAAGCCCTATCAATGTAATAAACAATGCTTGTGTTCGACAGTACGTCTTGTTCTTTTAGGCAATAATTTTTAATTTAGCTAGACCGACAATAATGTAGTTATAAGTTATATTTAATGTACGCAAGTCTTAATCGAGTTCAGTTAAAAAAGACAGTGAGACGAATGTAGATTTCAAATGTTAATGCGAGATAAGAGATAGTTTTTACGCGCGAAGATCGATACGATTAATAAATGAGTATGGATGAAAAGAAAAATATTGTCGCGGCGTAATATCCGGCAAAGTCTGAAAGATTCGACACTGTACGCTAAAGAAAGAAAATGTAATGTTTTTAAAAAACAATTTCACTGTCTCATCGAGGCTGTATGCTTATGTGAAAAAATGTATAAACTTAGCCAAAACTTCATTAAGTACTTTTTGTATGAGTAAAAAAAACGAATGCTTATGGAAAATAATTGAAGAGAAGAACAATTAAAGGACATGATGAGCATTGATATAAACTGAAAAAAAAAACTAAAAATGTCTTTAACATGCATCGAATAGCATCGGAGTATTAATCAAAATTGTACGTGTCGTGCTTATGACAAAAAAAAATCTATAAAAGCCAATGAAAATTAAAAAAAAAAAACAAATAAATAAATAAAATAACGACGAAAGGCAACTGCGAAGATATTTAATTATAGTGTACGTTACGATTGTAAATTACTCTGTTGCATCGTGCAAAAAAAAAAGTAGTCGACAATTCTGTAAAAAAAAAATTCTTTATCTCAATCCATCCAAAGATGCAGCACCGATCAAAAATACAATTGCAAACTTCTATATTTCTTCAATTCAATAACGTTTCAGAATGTTAAAATAGAAATGACGAATGTGTGATGTTTCTCGTCCACTAGATTTTTCCTCGCAAAGCTGAACCGAGCGAGTTTCGTGCTTGGGTATATATATATATATATAAATCAAGTTCGAAGCTCATTATTCAAAACCTACAATGTAACGCCTACGTGCGTACGAGCCATAAACGTTTTTAACGGTCTATATATGTATAGCACATTTCGCGTTGCAATCGCGGCGATTGTGTCGCTGCGATTTTAAATGATAATAATAACGATACTAAATAGTAATAATAATAATAATATTAATAATAATAATAATAAAAATAATAATAATAATAATAATAGTGATAACAATAGTAATAATAGTAATAATAACAACAACAGTAATAACAATAATCCATGCGAGAGCGATGAGTCATTTTATTGAGAAACAATGCAATAGGCGTGTGGATGATTCGAGTGCAATAGGCCAGGCGTGCGATCCTCGACGGTCGGAGTGCATTCCATTAAATATATATGTTTATTTATCAGTTAAAATCTTCACGGATTGTCGACTATACTCTCTAGTACCGATTGAGCGTAAAAAGTGCTTTCGTTTACGATTAATAGAATTACGGCGCGTGCATTACGAATTGTCGACGATGCCGGTAATTTTGCACGCTCCCTTCATATTACGTCCTTCGTGGACCGCTGAAAATGTTCCGAGCGTTATTCCTCCAGAAGCGGCGTCGATGAAAGAACGTTTTCTGCAAAAAAATTAATACAATTTAACGAGCCCGGCATTTTCTGGACCGAACTCGTTAACGCGCGATTCGATGCACTTGCTGCGATTATGACGAAAATCCATTGCAGCGCTTACGAGCGTTATCGAAAACGGAGAGTAATTTTTTGCTCGAGCGAGCGGAAATTGGGAGACGTCGGCGATGGAAAAAAATTATTCATTGCGATCCACGTTCGCGGGGTCGGTAAAATTCTGCCCACCTCCCCCTCGGCACGATCGTCCGCGTTACTTCGTCAACGAACGTTCGGCTGGATCGAGGGATGGTTTTTCGAAATTTTTATTTCCCGCGATTCAGCAGCCAACGACCGTCAAGGCTGGACGACGGCTATATAACCGTCCTATTTTTGTAAATATCTATGCGAAATTGGTAATTTAATAAGAGAAATAAACCTTACACGATTTTACAACCTGTCCGCCTAATTATTTCTTGTTCTGCCCGTAGCCAATTCCAAAAATTGTCATTTTGTATTGAAATAGTCGTACTTTTACAAGGCATATTTATATACATTTTATCACAACAATGTGTATAATAATTTTTTAATTCAACAATTTCAGTCGCTTTTACTGTTAATCTATGCGAAGAAGATTCTCTTAATATCAAATAATATGCATCAACGTTAATTACAACGTTCTCTGCCACGAATATTACCAATTGACAGATCCTAATTTATCTGTATACGTTATGTTCACCACAATTAATATTTAATATTTCGTTAACTTATTTTGTGCATGATAAATCAATTTGGTATTTAGAAAAATTCAGAACAAATTTTTATCATAGATATGTGATACGGATTGATAATCTAATAGTAAAATTAAATTTGGAATTTCTCAGTACAATAAAACTTTAAATTATTTCAACGAAGTTAATATAACATTATTATTTTGAGAATTAATATTTTGCCAAATGTGAAAGCTTGAATTGATATAAGAAATTAATAATCACTAATAGATAATTCAATAATTTAAATTCATTTTTTCATTTAACACCATTAAAAAATCATTCAAAATCAAATTTCCATAATCATTAATATTTATAATAACTCGAATACTTATGTATTGTAGTAGACATGTGAAGTAGAAAAAAAACTGAGGGGTAGAAAAAAGCAAAAAAGGACCAGCCATTTTACGAAACGAACGAAGTCTCACTTTAATTACAAACGAAAAAAATTAGATATAAGAGTTCAACTCGAACAATCACTGACTACGCGAATTACATAATAATATACGAGTATAAAATACGGATAATTATTACAAATGAAGGAGTTTCGCTCTACATAGCGGATTATTCGAATTCGCAAATACGATATACATTTACGTGTATATATATATATATATATATATATATATATATATATATATATATATATATATATATAATCGTTACAAGTATATTCACTAGTCGATAAAACTAAAACTAAGTACAGTTTTGATGGGCGGAGGAAGATGATAATTTTTGTTTGTTTGTTTGTTTGTTTGTTTGTTTTTTCTTCTCTGTCAACGAAACATATGCATAGACTTTTTCAATTTGGACGATGGATCGGGAGCCGATGTCATCTCGCGTTGCGTGGACGATGCGCTCCTTAAGGACGATACTTGCCGGCCTCGTCTCGCCTGTCGATCTGCTGATTCAGGGGCTGGTTGCCCTTGAGCGCGGCTTCGCGCTCGGCTGCCTCCTGCGGGATGGAAAACGGCATTTAAAAGGGCGCGGAAAATGAAGCGCCGGTAGCTGGGACGCGCGCGTGGATAAATTGAGTTTTAAGCCGTCGCCGTTTCAATAACGATCGTTAATTATCGAAATCTTAACTGTCGGTCTATCTGTGGCAGTATATATAAATATATCTATACGGTTTGAAGAAGTATTATATCTATAGATGAAATCATTGATCACATCTTCAAATATATTGCGGCTTAATTTCAAATGAATTCATTAAAATCGCCCGGAATAATTTCCGCTCCGATCGAGAAATATACGTTGGAAGCTTTTGAGCAGTGTGAAATGAACGGCCGTAAGAGGCATAATTATCTATAAAATTTACAATAGCAACTTAATATTTTATAGTGCGTAAAGCTGATAATTTACTTGTTGCTCGGTCGGTAAAAAAAAAAAAAAACAATAAAAAGACATCTACCTCGACGAGATTCCACGGGCTCGATTCATATACCGATAAGCAGCAGGACGAACGAGCGAGCCAAAAATCCGACACAACGTACGTACGTCGGAGAATTGACAGAAAAGCGGCGCCTTTCGATGATCGTGGGACAAAGATAAATACCTGCTGCTGCCGTATGCCGGCGTAGATGAGGTCGAGGCCCTTCTGTATCTCCTCGCTGACGGGCGGTGGCGTCGGTATGTGATCGCCGGAGGCGTGGAAGCCCGTCTCGTCGGCGGTGTAGTGGATCGTGATCAGCTGTCCCTCGGGGCTCGTGTACGAGTAGCTGCCCTGCTGCACGAGGGCCTCGCCCTGCTCGTCGCCCTCGCCCACGGTCTTCAGGTAGCCGCTCTCCTCGGCGATTATGTTGTTGCCGGTCTCGTAGCTGTCGGGCATTTATCAATTATCTTATCGACGCTCGAATATTCGCGAAGGATTTACGAAGGCATTTTAAAACTAGCACCTATTACACGGTCAATGTATCTACAGACGTGAGAGTTCGTGCTTGCTTAAGAATCCTCGTTATAACTAGTTTAAGTTTTAATTAGTGTTACATCTCGTTAGATAAAAAGGATATTTAACGATCACCGTCTGAATATGACATTTGTGGTAAATCAAAATAGGCCTTATCCATAGGCTTAAAGAATCAAACGGAATTGAAAATTAATTAAAAGTCTTATTAGATTAATTTTTATATATTATAGTATTACAGTATATATTGATAAAACAAGAATATTTAGTCTTCTTAGTCTTTGACTCGGGAGCCAGGCTCGAAATTGATGATCATTAGTTGTCCCATTAGCAATATTCGCATGATTTACGTATTCAAGCTTATATTAAAGGGATACACTCTTAATAATTACTGAATATAAATTGAAGATATAATTATCAATAAGATGATCTTATTGTAAAATAGTTATTTATCTCTATTAAAATAACAGAGTAATAATAATAGAATAATAATGTTAATAATAAATCTATGGCACGATTAACCTTTCTCGTTCAAAATTGATTCATAATTCACGTCAACTCCCACGTGATTATTAGGTTCCTGAGGAAATAATTAATGAACCAAGTTCTTTTATGAATATAATCTTCGCTCATAATGCTGATAACTTTATCACTCACGTCAGTATATAAATTTAATGCTTTACTATTTCGATGTTACAAAGATAAGTAACAAATAATATTCTTTTTGTCTCTATGTTACGACCACCAATAATGATGCCCATTTCAACAAATACAATTATTGTTACAATTCAACACATCTGCATTTCATGGGATTATGGATTTATCGTACCGTTACGCGAACAAAATTTCTCCCTAGTTTACTTATCCAGTCGTTAAAATTCGCCCCTATAATGATAAACATACATGTTCGCGATCAGGAAAAAATATCTTAATTGATCGAGTAAACCTTCATTGCTTGAAAGGGACCACACGCGCTTACAGCCGTTGTAAAATCGAAACAATGTAATTTTTACACTCGTTACAACGACGATAAACGAAGCCATTAAATTTCTTTCGTCTTCTCCCCCCCCCCGTTACTACTTAATTCGCAACTAATTTTCAGTAGCGATTGGCCGCTCGTAATTGTTTGCGTTCCAAAATTCCGATGATCGACTGGCTCGTTTCTAAAAATTTCGTTCGCATCAAAGTTTCCGCGAAAAGTTTCTTATCAGTGTCAGTACGACATTACAAAGTTTCGTTTACGTGCAGATCTTTATGTAATTGTGTTGTCGGATTTTTGAACGGTTTTTGTAACGTTCATACCACCTTGAAGTTTTACGTCATTTTGTCATATTTTCGCACAATTTAATATATTTCAGTCATAAGAATAATTTTCCATTGGATAAAATTTGTAGATATTAAATTTTTTATGAACAACTGCATAAAATTCTGTAAAATCTATTTATTACGTTTCGTTGGACTCAGAAATTGTCTATTACATTTTCTGTACATTTAATATTTCCATCAGAGTTCCTATCGTATTGTATACATTCGCATTAAGGCTGATACGCTGGCCGTCATGGGAAGTATGTAAAGAGGAGGCGGGGACACAGCTCACATTTGTAGCGTACTGTGATAAACTTTTATTTCGAGATTAAAATAGAATAGGATGGATAAGGATTGCGCGCGGGTCGTTCAACCCCTATGGGAAAATTGCGCATATTTTAATGAGGGCGATAAGAGATTGCGCATCCTTCTTACGTGTGAGAATTCGCGGCTGGATTTTTTTCTCTTCTTTTTTTATACACGCGTCTACGGAAAAGTAATGAGCCAACGCGAAGGATGCTTTTCATTTTTTTTTTCGCGCTGGATTAAAGTATTTTTGTGCAATAGACAATCGGTTTGCCGATGCGCAATGAAAATGAGGTTTTTTTTTTTTTTTGCGAATCTCGCTCCGTCGACGAACAACTTCGCCCGAGATATCAAGATATCGACGTTCACCGATAAAACGCTCGGCTATATACGCAATCCCGTGTAATCGATCGCCGCCTCGGTATCGGCAGCGCGAGCGGCGACCCGAGCGAACGAGCTGCAAAAAAAAAAAAAGAAAAAAGAAAAAAGAAAAAGCTCGCGCACTATCCGTTTACATGGCAATTAGAAAATTAGAGGCTCGTTAAGCGGCTCCGGGTACAAAAGGCGCATCGCGCACGATAATAAACGGACGAAGTTTACATAATCGACGTCGTTAAATCCGTCGAGCCCCCGTTGCTTTTCGCGAGAATACAGAGACGTACACGGGAAAAATCGGTTGTTCATCGCCGCGGGTACGGCGAGCAGGACAAGACCGCGTGGGGGGGGGGGGTACAGAAAAAATCCCCCCCCCCCGGTTGCCCAATCGCTCCGAAATAATAAGCGATCGGTAGTCGGGTTCCCTCTCTCGGGGGCTCTTGTACACGGCACGTCTTGTGTATATAAATGAAGAGCCACGTTGGGAATCCCTCGATCCCCCCTCCCCCGCTACCGATCGTCGTGGGGCAATTACGCAGAGGAGAAAATCGCGCTCGTGTCCGGTTCAGCCTTGAACTTTTCGCGAGAGAGCGTACGAGAGTATAAAGAGCAAACGAGGGAAAAGAAAAGAAAGAAAAACGAGAAAAAGAGGAGAAGAAACGACGCGACGGCGCGATCGACGGCGCGCTCGCGTTCGTCCTCTTATTGCTGCTGAATTTTTTTTGCCCCGCAAACGCTGCGCCCGCCGACGCTCGCGTCCATAACGGGGTCGATCGCGAGCGCCGCGCACGGGATCCGCGATTTTTTGTCGGCCGTAGCCGCCTGAAAATCGGCGCCGATCGCGGGATGGATCTGGAGCGCGCGCGCGCGCGCGCTGCCGTAAGCTTTTACGTAAGCGGACGATCGACGAGCGACGACTAGCGTTTACGCGCGAGTAATGGGACTTTGAGATATACGCGGGATGGAATTAATATACGGGATTTGTTTTTTTTTTTGCTTGTTTTTCTTTTTTTTTTTTTTTTTTTAACGACGAGCCTCGATTCGACGCTTTTATTGTGGGAAGATTGCGCAACCGACTTGTGTACGCATAGCCGACGTAATTTCACATCGATGAAGCTCGCTTTCTCTCTCTCTCTCTCTCTCTCTCTCCCTGCACTTGTTCTTGCAAAAATGGCCCCTCGATTATGAGGATCGTCGAGAGGATGTGTGTAAACGCGCGTGGGTATAATTCGCGGGTGCGCGCGTTTGCCGAGCCGACGAGCGAGCTTTCGAGCGTAGACGGCGCCATATTCTGCCGAGTGCGTTGAACCGATGCGCTACGGCTGTATTAATTATTTATTAGTTACTACCTAATTTCGTAATATAGTTAATACTTTAAATATGTTATATAAGTGCCTACATAAATACATATACGATATTTAATAAGTTAATTAAATGTTGTGTAACATGGTATATCTTTGCATGTCATTTAAAAAATATCAAAAACTCATTTGAAATTTATAGATTTTCTCTTTTAATTGCAATAATTGCTAATTTAATAATATTCAAAAATCCATCCAATAAACCATTAATTTAGAAGTTTGTCTTGAAGATCGAAAATTCTGACAGAACATCAAGGTTTTTCATATGTGGACAGGAGTTTATGAATTTAAAAAACTCTTACATTGTTGATTTATGTACGCCCTAAATTAGAATTAGTAAAAATGGACTATTTTTTTACTCCTAAACCAGCGAGCAATCAACTTTTTATCCAGTCAAATTCGAAATCATTGCATTGAGTAAATAATGATAAAAGTTTCATTGTTCCTTTTAGCGTTGGGACGACTACCATTGACTTAAGCTTGGAGAAGTAGATATCATCCCGTATGGAGTAAAACTGTTATACCGATCTTTTGCTTAGATAATTTTCTTCATAGCTCTTTCTATTAAACAAGACAAAGCCATCGTTCCTTCATCCTTGTTAACCGTGCGAGCAATTACCAACGATCGCATAATCGGCATACCGATCTCCCCCTCCCCCCACCGCCACGATTACAATCGACGGAGACTGCTCACCTAGCGCGATAAGTCCCGTCGTGCTCCTGCTGCTTGTTCCACTGGATGATGGGTATGGGGGTGGTGGTGGTGCGCCTCTCCGAGCTCGCGGCCTCCTGGTACTGCTGCTGCTGCTTCGGCTCCTGGTAATTCTGGCTCCTCGGCTCCTGGTACTGGCCGCTGTCGCCGCTGCGCTGGTTCTGCTGGAAATTGCTGGCCGGGCTCTGGAATGGGCGGCCCCTGTGAACGTCCTGGGCGACAGCCAGGCTAAGCGTAGCCGCCAAGAATATCTGGAAAACAGGCGCGAGGATTCGTTTAGTCTTGGGCCTGTGCGATGGGAATTTAGAGGCAGGAGTTATTTGTCGAATTGGCGCATGAGCTTAGAGAGTGCACGATAAGTGGTACTGATCTAGAATTGCAATGAATAGCTGTTTCAATGAGAGGTCATTGGATATAGGCAGGGTTCGATCCATATTGAGCGAGATAATTTTGGCTGGTACATCAATTTCATGATCCAAAGAGCTTTGCTTCGAAATGTACGATATTTTCGTATTTATGATTTGGTAAACTTCAATGCAATTAGTTTGGATTTTATTCAAAATCGGTGCGCAAAGAAACATTAGGATGTTTAGGATTAGGATGCTCGATTTCGATATTTTTTATTACAGCGTTTCTGTCGTACATGCATTGCTAGAACTCATACCAAGGGCAACTCAGGCTCAAGCTCGAAATTTGTCGTTTTCAAACTACTGTCTCATAGTCATCCAAGTTTGTGGCGGCTATGTGGCAATATATACAGCCGTAAACTTCGCTGTAGCAGATGAAAGGCCGAATCGCGTCAAATTACGAAGATCAAGTTTGGGTACTGAGTTTCAGCCTTATGGGACGCGCTGACATTATGGAGTCGTGTCATCGATGTACTTCAGCGTTACGATTTGATTAAAAAATAAAAATCTCCCGCTTATTCTTTACTTAAAAATATTTAGGAAATATAGTGTGAACATAGATTCTTTTTTTGCTTAATAAGTTATTATATCCTTGAATTTTGCGTAAAAAAGGCAAGTTTCGTTATCAAAATATTTTTCTCTAACAAATAGTACCATAAACTAAATATATATAAATAATAGGAAGTAATCAGAGTTAGGCCGCTTAACCATATACATCAGTCATATTTGATTAGCTTGTGTAAGAAAATTGAAGTTTTGAATAATCCATACACACACATATATATTACATATAGTACATATATATATATATATATATATATATATATATATATATATTTACATTTATATTTATATAATATGCCAATTCAAATCAAATTTCTAGAAAGCAAAGTGAAATATATAGGCTATATTATAAATATTTCCAAATTAATTCTCATTATATACACGACCATGCACGTCTCGAGAATCGACGAGCATATGATTTATGAGCCGCGAGAGAGTTTGGCAGAGAGAGGGAAAGACGGAGAAAGAGAGAGAGAGAGAGAGAGGGGGAGCAGGGGAACAAAAAAAACGATCGAACGTATATCCCAGCGTAAACGAGCAAAGAAAGGAGCGCGCTGTATAGGCACACGAGAAGAAAGTTCAGGGTACACGTGGTATCGGGATACATTGCCGATCATCCTCGAAATTTCACCTTCAATCGGCGTACTTACTATACTACTTACGTCTTATTTCTATATGTAGATTATGCATACGTATACCTGTCTATATGTGTATCGATAGCGATATAGCGCATGGTCGTATTATCATCCTTCGCTTTCGAATCGCTCAAGCCCGCGGTCAATCACCGCGAATCGTTATACAGATAGGTATATGAATATATACATATATATATATATATATATATATATATATACATATATGCACCGAAGACTTTCTAAGTCTCCTTGAAATCCATCATCCTCTCTCACTCCCGCTCCTCTCCCCCCTCTCTCTCTCTCTTTCTCTTCCCCAGTCTCTCGAGTGCGCTCTCGAATCCAGTAATTTTGTATGCAGGAACGTCTATGGGAATTAAGGAGTCTTCCGGAGAGATGGAGAGCAGAAAAAAGCGTAAAGGTGAAAGAGGAGAGGGAGAAAGAAAGTTACGCAACGACGGAGTAGAGATCGCGTCGGTGAACGAGATTCTTTTTTTTATGTCTTGCTCATTCTGTACGCGCATCTTCACCGGCCCATCTCTCTTTTTCTGTATTATATATATATATATATATATATATATATATATATATATATATATATATACACAGTACACGGCTGTTTTTGGTCCCAGGTTATATACACTTTCCTAAATCGCCAGTTTCAATCTGAGTCTCTATTATTTGGGTGCGTCTATAGATTTCTTTTTCTTTTTATCACCGCTAATAACAGATGTATAATAAATTGCGACCTCGCACGGCACCTCCTACGTTATGAGCGAACGCCAAACGTTACATGGCAAGATGAGCGTTTTCGATTCAGCATACCAGTTACATCATATCTGCAAAATTTATGGCTTGGAAAGCATCATTGGGAATATATATATACACACACACACATATATATATATATATATATATATATATATATATATGTAGGTAAGCGTTCCCCGGTGATCTATACAAATTTTATCGCTTTGGTAGCCCCCATTA
Organism: Sycobia sp. Sy_11; assembly: GCA_018907035.1. Lineage (NCBI taxonomy): Eukaryota > Metazoa > Arthropoda > Insecta > Hymenoptera > Epichrysomallidae > Sycobia > Sycobia sp. Sy_11. The sequence continues at coordinate 2,147,188 of JACCIC010000057.1, read as the reverse complement.
AACGCGTCAGCCGGCCTCACGAGTAAGACGCATAGCGCGCGATTTAACATCTCGGGGATGCGATAATTTAGACGCGGCTCGCACGAGAGCATCCTAGCCGACCCGAGGAGGAATTGAACCAGCGCGGAGGGGAGGTGAGCGGATTTTCGTGCAGAGCATTTCGGACGCGTGGGAGTAATACAAATGTTTAACAGATAATGTATTCCTGTTCTGCTGTGCTCGGACTTACCGAGGATGCTTCTCAACTTGTCGGCAGATTTATGCACGCATCCCATACGGTATTAGCTCTCAATTACAGTGTGAACGTTGAAATTTCTCGGATTTGTGTTTTAATTTTAATTTTCTTTCTTTCTCTTTTTCTTGGTACTGATATGTATTATGAGCATAACCGTACAAATCTTCCGCAGAATAGTCGAAAAGACGTCAAGTTTATAGTTTTTGAGTTCACGTGAAATTCGAAACGTATTCTGAAAAATGAATAACGTTGTTCTGTTCGTGCTCTTCGAAAAAATTTACCATTTTTTATTCATTAAGTCTCGATTGATTTGATCTCGGTATTGAATACATTTTCCATTCTATCATCAATTGGACGTAATTTATTCATAATTTTTTTTTTAGTAAAATTTACTCCCACAGACATAGTGCACCGCACTGCCTTTGTACAAGAACGAAAAAAAATTATCTCTGTTCGATGTATAAGATTATATTAAGACCGATCAAGTTTCTCGAATATCGTATCTGTTTAAGATATGCATCTACACATGTGATACTCTGGAATATGTTTATCAATTCCTCAACGAATTCATTCCCACCGACGCGTCAGTCCTGCTTCCTCGCAGCACGTGTAGATTTATTAGGAATTCAGAAGAAAAAAAATTCTGTGTTCGAGAAGAGATTGATTTTAAATTCGGTTTCGCTCGTTCGGATGGGATTGTCGATCGTAACGACGATCTCTAATTAACAAAATTACTTATTCAGAAATTCTCGAATCCCTAGACCCATCCTATCTCTGTCCAATCGACGCTATTCGCTCTATTACGGCCTTTATCCTTAGATCCCGATTGACCGTCAATATTTATACTCACTGACCGCAAATCATTGCCAGATGATCGATACCATACATATATGTATATATAGATATTCGTAGACACACCAAAGCATCTCGTATCCTCGAGCGATATCGCACTCCCGCATCCCACTGATCTCGTAATCCCGAATAATCTCTCATTATGCAAAAACCCGTAAACCACGATCTCTATCTCGGCGCAGAAATCTCGGCAAGCCTATCCCGCGCAATTCCCTCGCCTCCTTCTGGTCTGGACACGCACGCGGCGAGCCTGTATACACACACACACACACACACACACACACACACACACACACACACACAAACACATATATATATATAAATATATATACATGCATACATATATAGACATACACGCCTCTTCGGCGGGGCACCCAGCGTACGCGCGGTGAAAGTGAAAAGCGCGCGGCAAATGCCGCGGCGGGTCGTTTAACTCCTGACCCGCTAACCCATCCTCGCGCGCGCCGCGGCTTCGATTATTATTATCTCGCGCCGACGCGCGCCGCCCGCGGGGCCGGCTGATTACACGGTGCGGTGGCCGGGGGACGAAAAAAAAAAATAAATATAAGGATGCATGTATGAGAGTAAACGCCATGGTACGGCTATATATACATATACATATAGACAAAAAGGATCGCCGGATTCTGGGAGCGACTGCTCTTTCTTCTCTCCCTGTTTTAGGAGCAGATTTTTGCGAGGAGCTAGTTCGCTGTAGGATTCGTTGTAAATCGACGCGTTATCTAACGCGTATGGTTACTTTAACGTGGGAGAATTTCGGTTATGTTTCCAGATACGCAAGCTCATATTGCCAAGCCATCGTCACGCCGTATTCTGTGCGGTCTTGGCGATTGCGCGTTTTTGCATGGCATAAAACTGCTCTGAAATTCCTAATACATGTCTACCGATGAGAAATTCCTAACGTCGGAAATTACGCAATATTTTTTACGTATATTGATTTTTCCGAGCAAAAAAAAAAAAAACATGAATTAGAGTGGCGTGAACTCGAATACTTGAAATTTTCCAATTTACAATGAATTAGATAAAGGAAATAAAAATACACGAAGAGCGTACTGATCGGAAGAACACAAATCAAACTCTTTTACGCAATAATAAAAATTCGTGTATAATCTTGTCCGAACAAAATACGATTTTCAGATCATAACAATTACTTATTTGAAATTTGAAATGAAAATTATTTTTTTTCATATTTTTCATATATTTTGAAGAAAAAGGAACTATAGATCATCTATAAACAAATGAAGAACAATCTCTTCTTATTACGTTAAATTTAATACAAATATATTTTCTTATAATAATAATTATAATATATATTTATATAATAAACATTAAACATTATACAAATTATCCTAGCAATAATTTATTTTATGATCATTCAGAATTTATTTCATTTTAAAGCATAAAAGTATATTATGAAAAATGAGTAAAAGAATAATATTCATTCGTTAAGAAATTTTTTTACCATTATGAACAAAATTAAACAAATATTTATTTGAATAAAGAACTGATGTATTTGATGCAAATGAATATGAATGTCCTTTTATTAAACGAAATTGTTAAATCAATAAATATTGTTTGACTCTAAATATCTCTTTGTCAATATTTTATTATGCAGCTGAAAAGTATATATTATGAACATGTATACTTTGGCCGTTAGTATTTCGTTCTCAGAAAACTTCTCAGAAAAGGGCCTGCTTTTTTACGACAAATCGACTCGTATTCATTACATTATACAATAGCTTATTAATTATCACATCATATAATTAGTTAAAGAAGAATTAGTGAATAGAGTAACTGCAAAAGAAACGCAACTTTCTCACATCTTATTCACAGTGAGATCATTTGAACAATGTCAAGTTCCCAACGAGTTTTTTATCGAAATAAATTATATAGGCATACAGACATATAGATAGATCGACGGAGAAAGAGAGAGTGTGAGAGAAGAAGAGGAGGAGGAGAAGAGAGAGAGAGAGAGAGAGAGAGAGAGAGAGAGAGAGATAAGATGACAAAAAAGGCTAAGTCAAATCTCACAAGCCTCAACCGAGGATAAAACCGCAGAATCCCACTTGTGCGGAGGTGGCGCGCGCGCCACCAAATTACCGATGCGTCCGCGGTTATATCTAGCCGCGCAGATCTCATTATCCCGCTCTGTACTGTACATATATGCGCATGTAAAATAAAGCAGTGGCATTAAAAAGTAAAAAAAAAAAGAACAGAAAGAAAAGCTAGCCGTAGGTGGTAGGTAATGTATATATGTAGATATATATACATATTATAAAACTCACCGCAGTCCTCATCGTGGTCTATGTTATGGGTGCGCGCACGGGTGTTTGGCCTCTTCTCCTCCCTCTTACTTCGCCTTTGGTCACCGCGAAGAAAAGGAAAAGATGAAGAAAAATCAGAAAACCCGACAATAAACGAATTCGCGCGAACTCTCACAAAAGGCTTTTCGAGAGAAAATAAAAAGAGAGCGCTGTGAATAATAATATCTCGCGCGCTAATGTCTCTCTCTCTTTTTCTCTCTCTCTCTCTCTCTCTCTCTCTTTCTTCTTCCCTCTCTGTATGATCGTCTGTGCGTATGCGTGCGGAACCGTAGACTCGGACGAAGACGACGACGCGGCGGCTGATGATCTATTGTGGAGAGGAGAGGAGAGGATGTCCCTTTATATACCTACTCTCACTTTCTCCCCCAGACTCGCCACGCGTTTCCCCCGGCGGCGCGTCGATGTATGTATATACATATACATGTATATATATATATATATATATATATATATATATATATATACATACATGAATATATACATATACGTATGTTCCAACGGGAGATTATAAGATGCACGCGCGGGTGGGGGATTACGTGCAGCGGGGCGCCCGCGATTTTCAGCTCCTGATGCGGTACGGCTCCCAGAGAAGCTGATTGAGCGCGCGCGTGCATGTGTGTATGTGGCGGACAAGCCCGCTACACCTTCGTGGTGGTGCACTCTTGTACATCTCTCGCGTTTTTCTCTATATCTGGTGATCCTTTTATATATGAATATATATATATATAATTAGACAACTTTGTTCGAATTAATAATTAGGTCAATTATAAAATTTAGTTACAAAAACTAAACATTTTTAGTTTTTTTTATAAAATTGGTATGATAATTATAGCATACTCTATCACTATGAATAAGTCACCAGCCCTTACTGATTAGCCTGACAGGTCCCTTGAATAAATTTAAAACTTATTCCATATTCTGTATAAATTATTTTTAAAAAATGTAGATCAATTGATTTTAACGCATTATTCATTGTATTTAAATTCATTAAATTATTCTTAAATACTTCATATATCTTAATGTATATATAACCAATTATATGAATGAAATCAAAATTTCCTAACAAATTCGGTTAATATACTCTCGGATTCACTTGATTAAAGAAAAAATTATCATCAACTCACTGGAGTTCTCCGATGGGTTATCGACGCAATAACTGGTAAAACTAAAATGAGATTTCCTAATTAAATATTTCATTTATCTAGTCAATTACCCGGACTTTGCATGATGCATGCATGCATGCATTTAAGAAGATGCATTGCCACGTGCTGGCAAACGTACGACAACGCATGAATGATATCGACTTTTACTATTACGAATCAGTCGAACCAATCTTTACAATAGAGCTAAATTTATAGATCTTTATATATCTTTACAATAGAATTAAATTTCAATTGAATCTCTGGAAGGCATTCATTCATTCGTTCAATCTCGGAAAGACTGAAATTACATCTAAGTGACCGTCTAGAGAATGATATCATTAGCTTTTTCACGATCACTTATTTACGAAGTGAAATTTTGGCTCCTATAATTTTGAAGAATACGTCTCGGTTAACTGGTTTCATTTGTGTTCTACTTAAATCAATTCGGTCAACTACCGAACCAGTTGCCATTGACCACCAATCACAGATTTTGGAAAATTTTGCAAGAAGGAAGAACTGTATGTTTAAAGAGCGCTGCCGAAAACAAGAGTTATTTATCGCCCAATTATTCACGATACAAGTGGAATTTAAAATTTACCACAAATAATCTAGTTTATGATAAGATCTTCAAAAAATTTAAAACTGAGATAGGATTTGGTTCTTGTAATGCAGCGGATATCAATTTTGGTATTTTTAAATAGACCCGTAAAGCTTGCTGTCAAAAATTTATAGGGAACGTAAAGTGGTTAACAGACAGTTACGTATTATTTTTTAATATCAAAATTAGATCATACGCTAGAAAGTAGATTCATTACTAATGATTAAGTTCTTTGGACTATATTTTAATTAGATAATGAATGGAACAATTCCTAAGGAGTGAATATTAAAACTTTGTGTATTGAATAAGAATCCAAAGATATATCTTATTCACACAAATACAGTGCAAATGAATCCATGATTTCTCCTTTAAAAGAGTTACAGTGGTACGCCATATATTCTAAAGTAACAAAATTGCCAGTATTAATACCGTCAAGTAGTAAGTGAAATTCATTTAAGTACCAGCAAATTCATTTAATGGTTACAAAAAGATATCATTGACCAAATTAACTTTCGCAAGGCAATACCACCCCGAGAACTGGTATTAATGATATTACAGTCATGATTATTCTAGTATTTGATTTTTTTTTCTTGATTGGAGATTATCACATTTCAAGATCATTTTATTCTTCTACTGCATGGCAAGTACAATTTGTTTATTTCATTATATTTAATCGAATGTCTTAAAATGTTCTGCCTTTAAGGAGAAAATCATATTCTTCTGCCATTTCATCATGATTACTTTTTTTGGCAAATATAATTTAGCTAATTTTCTGTCATATTCATCCGCCATATTCGTCTAAAACTTTATATGAAGCTAATTATATTCCCCGAATATACTTCTTGGATATAATTGGATTCGTTTTTTAGGATTTCTAAATCATTTCTACAAAATCTTTAAGAACTAACTAGAGTTTCATTCAGCTGTAGAATTGACCAGGTAACGTGTAGCATTTCCTTCCTCTTGCAACAAACATTACGAATCTATAATATCTTCAAATACATTCGATCTCCTGAATAATAATTAATATATCATTGCAATAATTAAGTATGATGATTTCATTTATATATCTTCAAACTGACCGTATGTACTTTTATAACCTTTTCATTTGCGCTACATACAACTAATTTAATTCAATAATTTATTTTATTACCAACCGTGTAACGAATCTTTTAATTCGATGAAATTAAATTCATTTAATAAGTAAGTAAATCTTTCTCAAATATAAGTCCAAATTGCGATATATATTCCACCTGATTCGATCAAGAAATGTAGCCTTAAACTAACAACTCAGGAAGCTTAGAGACTTACTCTGAATTATCATTTGGGATACATTTGCAATTCTAATTCGAGAATTAGTGAGAGAGAAAGAGAAAGAGAGTGAAATTTCGATGACTCTTTATGGCATACTTTTTTTCCTGTCTCACCATTATATTATGTAATCTACATAAACGATTCGCGCATCCTGTAAATGTCAATTCGCCTAATTAATATTTCTAGTAATTATAAGCATTCGGCAGGATGTTACAGGTTTTATAAAAATATATCTCTAAATATTAAAATTTTTCCAAAGTAACTTATCTACACATTTGACTTTCGAAGAAAAGTCTTGAATGAAAAAAGAAAGATAATTTATATAATAAAATCTAAAATATTAAAAATCAAGCAAATTTGCAAATGCCGCTTTGAATAAATTTTATTAAAAACTTTCGCTTCATTGTGCAAGGAATAACAATTTTTTCCCATATACTTTATATATATATATATATATATATATATATATATATATATATATATATATATATATATATATATAGGATTCGTTAAATTTCTCATTACGAAGCTGAAATGAATATTCATTGATTAAGGTCAAGTATCGGGGGGGAACAGGTTTCGGCGTAAAAAGCAGTTGGATAAGTTTTGGGACAAAAAAATTATTTTACACAGAAATTCCGCAGAAAAATGTAAGAAAAATATCGATTATGAAGCTATCGAGACTCTTTTTTCTCCCCCTCTTTCATTTCATTTTTTATCGATAATATTGATCATTTGCACTTCGCCGAGCGTGAAAGTAAAAGTACGCTTATATATATATATATATATGTGTGTGTGTGTGTGTGTGTGTGTGTTTTTCCTCCTTTTGATCCAGGAACGCACGTAATCTTTTGATCGTGCGCGGAGAAATTTCTTGGAGCGCGCGATATATATATATATATATATATATATATATATATATATATATACACTACACGGCGATGACGACGAGGGGCCGGTCGGCCGACGTGAAAAGCCAATCGATGACGATTGCGATATTCGATCGGGGCGACGGATTTTTCGGCCCTCGGCCTCTCGCCGAGAACGCCCGGATAAAAATGGGATCGAGGCGCGAGAGATCGTCCCGGGGCGGGAAACGGATGGAGTATAAGGCTCTCTCAAAGGAATAACCCGACAGCTGTAAACGTACTACATACCGTACGCACCGATGGCATCGCTAATATCAGCCCCGAGACGCGAGAACTTGATTCGATGACAGTCGATGGTCGTTTTTCAATTTTTTTTTCATCGGCTGTAATCTATAAACGTCCGCTGGCTTCGAAGATCGGCTCTGAAAAAATTAAAGAAAACCAAAAAAAAAAAATCGCATCTTTGTCGGCAAAGAATTGATCGTGATTTATGGAAATCTAGATGTTTCTCGGTTACTTCGTCAGCTTCGGAACAGTAAATTGATGGGATCTTCCGAGACGTCCCCGTGATGTAAATTATACTTTAGTTTCGGTTATAATTTTTATTTTGAATAGATTATAAAACTCGTATATAATACAATATAGAAAATTTTATCGTACTATATGTGTAATTAACGGTTATTTTACTAACTCACTTGTTCAATAGAAAAATTCTCAGTTTAAAATTATTATTAGAAACTGCATTAGCAGTCCTTCCTCTAATAGTTTGTCACTTTTTTTAACAACAATTACAATACTTTTTTACATTTATTTAAACAGCTTTTCATAAACAATTGTAAGCGATAGAAGAAAAATCCAGGCTATAATAGTTAGTCGGCCGCCGTCGACCCTAAATTCAGCTCAGCATCTAGTGTAGATTATTTTATTAATGGTAAATTCTGACTCGACTCATTGACGAAATTTGATTAATTATCGTATTCCCTGATGGACATAAATCAGAATTTCAACTTTGCGTCTTCACACGTGAATTCCATTCCCATACACATTGGGTGCCAAATCATATTCCAGAAGTATACTAAATTACGACACGGACACCGAAGAAATTGCGAATCTTGCTTTTAAAATTCCGATCCAAATCAGACGTTGCTTCCTTCTCCGTAGACAAAAGCTCGCCGTCGCCAGGGAATTGCAAAGAACGCTGAATACTTGACAAACGAACAAAAAAAAAAAAAAAAAAAACTCCCCGAGAAAAGCGACGCGTAAACAAGCAACCTCAATCCATTTATAACGGAATTAAAATTAAATTTCCTGCCGGCATTAACGCCGACGCAACTTCCGACGACGATCCTCCCGTATAGAATTTTGTAACAACGCCGCGCGTTTACAATAAGTACATATAAAGGAAGAGCCTCTCGGTCCCATTTGCTTGAGAAGAGAGGACGAGAGAAGAGACGCGTAATCTTGTGTAAATGCGTATGCGGGCGGGAACGTCCAAGGTGCTGACTACATATATATATATATATATATATATATATATAAGAATCTTATCTCTTTCACTCCCGCTTCTCCCCCTCCCTCACTATCTCTCGCTCTCCTAGGAAGAAAATCATTAAAGCGAGGACGCGCGGGTGCCCCAAGCGAAAGGGGCGGCTGATGGTGGGGCGATCGAGGGGGAGGGGAGGAAACTTTCGACTGTCTCTGGCGCGGTAAAAGGTGAGCAAGAAAGATGATGATGATGATGATGATGATGATGCGTTCTGATGGTGCGGATTCGGTTCGGGTGTATATGTATATGTGTATCTATGTGTAGCACTTTAGTGTCGTTGCAACATTGGTCCCAAAAATCTCGAACTGGATATATATATATATATATATATATATATATATATATATATATATAATGTATGTGTATATTTGTGTGTGTACCTACATAAATAGATTCGATATTCTCGCGACGCTTTCGTTCGGCGAATTTGCAATTCATTAGGCGCCGCCGTCTATATATATGAAAGAAAGTATATATGTATAGAAAAAAAAAAAAAGAAAAAGATAAAGTGCGTACGAGAGAATGAGAGAGATTCCGTTGCGCAATCGCGGGAACGCGAGCTGTGGCAGGTCCCCGATTGTGTTCGTGCCCGTGCACGCCGCGGTTTTGAGCCCTCCGGGTGCGAGAAGCGTCCGCGAGAGCCACGAAAGTTCCGCGAAACCCGCCTGTATTTCGCCCCAGCTTTATATATAGATATGTGTGTTTGTGTGTGTGGGGTGTGTGTGTGTGTGTGTGCGCGTGCGCGTGTGTGTATAAACATAAATTACCTTACGGATATTTACGACGCTTCGTTTCACTCCCGTCTCCCGACCGACGTATAATTATGCGACGACCCGAACGTCTATCGCCCGTCCGTGTGTGTCTGCGCGGTAACTCGGGATTCCGGGCCATTTCAGAACGCCCTTTTCAGATCCCAGGACGCGAGGCGGCCGGGATTATGTGTTCTCGTAAAAGTCCTTCGCGCCTGCCTCGCGCAGCGTCATTTATACATAGGGAATCGGGAGTTACAAAAGAATGGCGTGTCGTCAGAGAGAGTCCGCCCGAGACTGAAAAGTTGGGCAACGGCGACGTGTGGATATTTTTTTTTCTACGCCTTTTTCTCTCTCTCTCTCTCTCTCTCCTTCTTTATTGTAATAAAAGCGCGACGCGCCGAGTTATATTCATAATAGATCCCATAGCTTCATTGCAAATATTAATTCAATATATGCAAAGTTTCCGCTGGCTTCGTCATCGTCTTTGCGCGCGCACGCGCGCGCTCGGCAATAAATTTCTATTTGCTCATTTATTTTACTGTGCCTTTTTATTATCCCTTTGCGTTCGAAGAACTAACCGAGCTGTTCAATTAGCACCTTCCGATCGATACATTATGTGTATTAAACGCTACTTTGTATTTGAGCGAGGCGGACTTTTTATTATCTACGAGTATTTCCGCGGCCGGCTGGCGTTCCGTTATTTTCCGACGAGTCCGATTAAGATCTCTGCGACAGATACTTCTGTTTATGTCGTCCAGTTGGAAAATTTATGCAGATTTCGCTTACGGTTGACAGCGTTCCGAATTACATAACGAAAGAATTACGGAGCTTTTAATTATTATCCATAGAGCACCGAGTAATGGTATCGTTTTACTTGAATTACCGATTGAACAGAGTATAACGTTGATGATTAATCTATGCAAACGCGGCATTATTGCCAGCGATCGAAAAATTGATGGAAAGATAGATTGTATTAACCAGTGATTTTCCGGGCTAATTTCCAAAACGTAGCAAGGATTTTAGAGGTTGAGAAGGTACGGGCATCTCTACGATATCTTTATATATATATATATATATATATATATATATATATATATATATATATATATATATCCACAAATAAACAGAGAGAGTCAACTTAAACTGTGTGCTCTGTTTGTGGGGATGAAATTGAAATTGGAACAGTTTTGGTGTAACTGATCAAAATTAATTTAAATAAATAGAGTATCAACTGTATCAACTTTGTTGATATATTGTTCTACAAATTTTGCATCACGATATTCAATCGATCCGTTTTTTTTCTGTTGCTGCCGATGCAATTTCAATTGCACCTTAACTTAATGAAGTTTGGCGAAATTCGGCAAATAACGCTCCATCAGCCGGGGATGATAAGGAATCTTTAAGAAAAATATCAATCGCTCGGTTATCTTTTATTCGTATGTTATAACTTTATTTTACGTGTCCATGCACGAGGTGATGATTCCGTTTGACCAGAGTGCGCGTTATGCCGCGAGCATTGTCACCTACCTGCAGACGGAGTAAACATTCTTCGTACAAGTCAGCCGCACAATATATGCACTGTTGTACCGGGTCTACACTGAAGCACGCAATGAGTATTTTTCATCGATTATCCTCCGATTATTTCTAATCCGTTCGACGGCAATAATTTTTTGATAACGGCGCTGTATTGAGAAGAAGTTTTGAAAATCATTCGAACAGTTTGAGAGTTGAAATGAAATTCCAACCCTGTTTGCAAAACATTAGTTACATAATAATTATAAAAGGCTGGTCACGATCAATAAATAGGATATAACACATTTATCAACGCCACCGATGAATAAGTCCGCTTTCATTCAACTAACGACCAGTCGATCATCAAGTAACAAAACAATATTATCAAAAAACATTTAGCCCTTATATATATATATATGTATGTATGTATGTATATCATGAGTAGCGCAGGAGTTAATACATCGACCGTATCGTTTTAAGCGCATGGCACAGAGTGTTCCCAATCATGAAAATCATATTTATGAAATAAGCTATTTTGTGACCCTTTTGTGTTGAATTTCAGGTACTTGATAATATATTAATTCTCTCATTGGATTATTATAACATTACGAATCATCAGTCCATCCTGAAAGCTATTCCCGATTCTAATTTTGCATAATTTATTTGCGGCAACAGCAGTAAAAAGAATTCCTGATCTTTGATAAAATCGTGGCGGAGGGAGGGGCGCGGCGAGCAGGGTCCCTAATGGTACTATCACCAGCAGCCACCTGATCTCCGCTGCCGGTTTATCATTCGATCCCCCCCCCCCCCTACACACGAACGAGGGCACCGAGGCAGCGGCCGAGCGAGGGAATCGCGCGCGCAGCAGCGGCGTGTCGGGCGTATTACATATGGAATCATCAGGAAAGGTGCGAATCCCCGCCTTGAGAGGCCTGCCGTGGGTGCGGCTATATATATATATATATATATATATATATATATATATATATATATATATAGGTGAATGTACAGCGTCGACGACGGGCCGGGATTAAAAGTCGGTGCCATATACACACATAACGAGCGGCAGCGGCACGTTCGCGCGATATTTATAATTGCGCGCACATATATATATATATATATATATATATATATATATATATATCTAAGCTTTCATAATCTCGTAGCCACGAGGGGAGTATATGTATCTATTATGTATATAGGCATATCCCGGGGCCCGCGCCCTAACTTTCACACACCTGATGCGCGAGAGGGGGATTCGCGCACGCGCTGGGATAATTTTCGAGTATTTGCGCAGAGCGAGGTGTCGAATGTCTGTGCAGAAGCCGTGGAGCGATGACTGCTGGTGTATTTTCCTTTTATTTATTTTTTTTTTCTTGTTTTAACGACAGAAGCTTATAAATTTAACTGCTTCATTATAGCACGACTGTGCGATCAATACGGTCCTTGCTACGTTTAGTTTTCGTTCATGAACAACGAATTAATTGGTACAAGAGCATTGGAACAATCTTTTTTTTCCAATTTTTTTTTTAAAGGAATATTAAGTAACAGAAAATTAATAACGGGATAAACATCACAGTATTTTAATGTTTCTCTTTGGGATAAAAATGCTAATAAAACCCCCAAGAGGTCCACGAATACTTAACGTTTCAGTCATGAAAAACTTTAATCCAATGAGCTTATATCGGTTATTCGTTGGCTTGATCGGCTGCAGCTACAGCAGAATTTAAAGTTAAAAATTGTTACTATATGGACCGTTGCACGAATCTGATAGACTAGAATACATTCGAAGATAGGATTCGATTAATTCGCACCTGAATTGCCCAAACGTATCGATATAACCATTTAGAATCCTAGAATCTTTTTAATTTTTTCAATTCAATATTCGCCAATCGCACATTACGAAAACAAACGGACGCCATTGATAAACTCTGTAAATATCTTTTATACATATATAGATTCGATGTACACACTTAAGTTTCAATAGTGGACAGGATGGAATAGCTTGATCCTAAAATCCGAATTCGCTCGAGCAGTTCAATTTTTAGGAAAGGTATTGTGATACTGTTAAATATTTATATAAATACTTTATTGGCTACTTTGCTTGCGAACAACTATGATAAATATTCATAGACGTCTGTATTGTATAAAAAACGAGACAAAAATAATAATAAACGACTACTGACATATTAGTAACAGAAATTTGATCCTATAATGAAATATCTCATCGAGAACTTAATAATAATGTTCATGTAATAACGTGGAAAAATATGAACATTTGAAAATTATGCGTATATTTGATAAAAAACCAAAGACCCAGTAATGATAAATGTAAGAGTAGGATATATGTTTGTTAAAATAATGATAAAATCTAAAAATTAAATAAATTTAAATTAAAAATTAAATTGAAATGTTATTTGAATTCCATTTACTATATTAATAAAAGCAAATAAATTGATCTCAAAAAAGCATTGATTATTATACTCACTATTATTATACTTACTATTTTTATTGTAAAACAAACAAGAGGTATTATCAAGATCAATATATTCGCGTGGCTTTATCCCGGCGTCGGTTTAATTATTATAGTCATTACATCCCGATGCGCATGTTGCATCTAAATCAAAGCAAAGCAAGACGGTATCGAGATAATACACGGTATCTCGCATCGACCCAACTATTATCTTGAACTTTGGTTCGGTTGGCGTGTAATTTATTTAAGTGCTATCTTACATCATCCGTTCGTTTGGTTCTGTCAGTGTTATTTCGACTCTTGGGAGTACACGGCTAATCAATTTCTGCGGAAAAATGCTGCCTCCGAATGCTTTAGAAAAATATATACTAATGCAATGTGTAAAACACATTTTTTAGTACGTCGAATTGGAAGAAGAAAAAAACAGTTGAAATACCTGTTGCTTGCTGTTTTAAGGCAGTGAAATGATTGTAAAAACGTAACTCGATTTTTATAATATATAAACATAAGACGTAACGAAAATTTTATTTTTGTTGAATTATGGTACAAAAATAAAAATGATACTACTTTTATGGGACACACATCACATTTGGAACAGCACATTTGGACGGGCACAGATATAAAACAATATTTTTTTTCATAGAAAAAAAAAAACAAATTTACAGACTCCGGATTTTGCAGAATCTCGTGAACGATTGGTCAGCATGCTGAAATTAATATAAAATAGATCGTGCATATAGATCGATTTATTGAATGTGTAATGTTTATTCTTGAAATCGGCATTGGGATTATCTGAAATTGCTCTATACTCACAAATGCATGGCCGAGTGTCTGCTACAGATACATGTGGACGCATCGATGCTGCAATTAAAACACATTGGAAAATAATTAATCGTTTTTATGGAGATGCGATAATAATTAAACTGCTTACTGGAACAAGAATTGGGAGGGGGACAGCAGGGTACTTCCGGACCACAGGGCACCAACGTTCCGGGCGCCATGTAACTGCAAAGGAAAAATATTTATAACGTACAGAGTTCTCGCGTGCTCGCGGTAATGAAACACTCAAGAGTTCTGTTATATTCGGTATGTATGCTGGAAACAACATTTGGTACTCATGTTCGAATAAGCTTACGGCAAATTGATCGAAAACCATTGGTTTATAGACGTTTGCCAGAATGAACACTTGGCGACAATGACGTACGACCGAAATTTTACTTGACCAAAAAAAGGCTTTTTCCAAATAGTGATTTCACCGTGAAGATATTTAACTGAAAACCAATCGTCCAAAGGAAACTTTAGGAAACAATTTTTTGACAGATATTAATTGAATGTTGCATTGTCTATGGATATTGTCTTGATCTGATATTGTCTTCCTATGAAAAGTTCGATCGGTTTCTGCTATTGAACCAAGTATCTTTCATACGTTCCTTCGATTAGGTTTCTTTTCAGAGACAAGAATCTTTCAATAAAGTGAATCTTGGTCAAGTATTCATTAGGTCAATTATCTTTTTAGTGTAGTATCTTGTCATGAAGATATCTTCACGGCCAAGTATCATTTGGTCACGTATGTTTCAACCATGTATCCTTTTCAACTAATTATGTGATTGGTTTACTGTCCATTTGAGATGCCGGTTTATCAAGTATTTTTCGGTTACGGTTTTTTTTTTTTGTCAAATATCCATTAGGTTGAGAATCTTTTCGATCAAATATTTTTTTGTTATTGTATTTTCGGTTAAGTATCATTCAGCTACGTAAAAATGAACTGGCAGCAAAAAATTTTTTTCAGAAACAGTACTACTATCTGATTTGACATAACGCAAGGGCGTAAGACGATAAAAACAACAGTTGTATTAAAGCTTTCAGGCAGGATTAGAATTCAAATTAGAAATGGAACTAGGCAATTCTTGCTTGCCAACAAAATGACACTTACATAATTTACAGGATGAAAGAATCGGACGTATATATCGAGCAAAAACATCTCTTGAACCGAACTATTTTTTATCGTACCACTACTCGCAATATGTACAGGTAAACATAATGAAATTAATGCCTACCTTAACGCGTATGTGGTATTGTCCTCCACGCTCGTGGTGGGTATGTGATAGGGAGGCGGGAAAGCCCAGGGCTTCTTCACCTTCTCTTGAGCGCCGACCGGCTGGTAGCTCAGCTGCATCGTCGTGTCCATGTCCATGGGCACGCCCGAGGGACAGTAGTCGCGTATAGGCGCGAACGACTGGGTCGGTATCAGGGACTCCGGGCAGTTGACCATGTAGGAGAGACGATTCGTCGTGCAGGCTAATGGACGGAATGGGAATGAAAGAAACCGGAAGTGTAGTGAGATTATGCGCCACTTCAGTTGATTTTTGATTATATAAGAAAGGCTAAAAATGGTTCTAAGGTCAAAGTTTACAGAGGGCGATTTTGCCTTTTGGCTATATCGTTAATGGAATGCTGAGATTTGATAGGGAATTGGCACGTAAGTTATTAATAGATATACATATATTTTTTTTAATAACTTACAGTTTATAAATATATCGGGCCTCGAGGATCAATAAATTCGCGCTTTTTGCGAAATATGCTCCGTTTTCATATATATCACGGAATGGAATGAGAATTTTATCGCGGCTCGTTTTTTGTCGAGGACGTTTTTTAAAGCTTGGCAAGCATCTCGCGTTGGATTCTAACGCATTATAATATAATTACATAAGAATCGATTCCCATGCCTGTCTATACATCTATATATATATATATATATATATATATATATATATATATATATATATATATTTCATCTACGATTGGAATTGGCAGGATTCCCGCGAGGATTTTAATAACGAGCGCACGAGCGCGTGTATATGTATATATGGGCGGTTACGTAATGCGCACCCGGGAGTGATTTAAGCGCCGATGCCCTCAAAACGAGCACTAAAATTTTTAACACTATATTTTGCAAAAATTGTTATATAACGTGACGTGGCGAGAGTATAACAAAATTCGTAGAGGGCTGTATAAGTGTTCATGGTACATTACAGCGCGCATCTAACATGTTGATTTAATTATTTAAGAAAATTTGTTAAGATCATTTTAACAATTGCAGATGATCATTTCGAGCCATAATTCTCTTATCTCTAATGAATTAAGCGTTACCGTTATGAGCGCATCAAAAAATCTTTGATTTACAAAATAGGAACATTTTAAATGTATTCATGCACATTACATGTAACAGGTATCTTTTCTAGTGGAAAGAGGAATGTTATCTATATTTTCAACGATCTAACAATAGAATCACATATGAAGTTGTCGGGTACATATAAACGTTCAATTCAATTATCGTTGCATTCCAGTGATACTACAATAAACGAAACGAATCCCATTTTATTGTTGAGCATATATTTATGATGATACGAAGAGAGAGAACACGATTTGAAGAGATAGAAAAATTAATAAAAATATGAATATCTGAAAATCAACGGAATAATTAAAAAAAATTGTAGTAATCCCTTAAATGTATTGAATTATATTTCTTTTATATTCATACTATATTAACTGTATTTAGCAACAAAATTGTCGAGCTTATCCAAACCATTGATATGTCAATGAAATTCTGCCGAATGTGAAATGAGAATTTTCTGGATACTCCCTGCTTTTCAAGTAAGAATAATTTTCTATATAATATGTAGTAACATTTATTATTGTATTGCAATGTTTTTTATGTTATTTTGTAATAAAGTAACTAAAATGATTAAATAAACAATAAAAATAAATAAAAGAGGGTGCATCTCTTTAATTAATATTGTTTCGTGTTAGAATCCTTATGTAAATAGTCTACATACATTTGATTATGATTATGGTTATAAAAGAAAACGTCATTAAATTTAACGTTGTGATTTGAATTTTTTCTCATGTCGAATTTTATCAGAAAATAAATTTTATAAAATATATAATAATAAATAAATGTAATAAATATATAATAAAATAAGTTTTATTTAGAAAATAAATTTGAAAGTTTATCTCTCATGTCGTTATCACTTAAATAACTTTTTAAGAATTTACCATGAGAGTAACATACCAAAAAAAATACCCTTATACAGAAAATTCAGAGCTCGCTCACAGGCGTACCGGTTGACCTATAGCGACGAGAGTCAAAAACCTCGTGGACGTGACTCTTATATATATATATATATATATATATATATATATATATATATATATATATATATATATATACCAAAGATATGTAAATGCGACCAGCCACCGAGAGTTGCATCTTGTAATCGCCCCAAAGGCTCAGGGTGATTGCAATCGCATATATATAATATAAAAGCATCTCTCTCGATCTTTATCCGTCTCTCTCCGTCTCTCTCTCTCTCTCTCTCTCTCTCTCTCTTTCTCTCGACAAAGGCCTCTCATCCTCTTGGGTTTTGCGCAACGCCTCGGTGCGCGGGCGCCGCGGTCTTACAACACGGAATTCCGTTCGTCCGATACATATATATATATATATATATATATATATATATATATATATATATATATATACGTGTATGAGTGCGCGCGCGCCTGTACGGTATATATACTGCGCGCACGAGCACATGACGCACTCGCGGATCAGCCCCGTTCTCCGACCTGCGCGAGAGTGTGGTGTGGGCGGGGGGTGGCAGGGGAGGGTAATCCTGCGGGAGGAGGCAGAGGAAACCGCAAAGGATGAGAAGAGTCGCGCGTACGTATAGAGATTCTGGGGACACGAGCGATATATATATATAGCTCCTCTTGTCTTTCAGGGACGCTGGATGGGTGATGAGAGAGAAACTCCTCGCCACTCGGAAGATATTACGGGGGACAGGGGTAATGAGGCTTTGGGGTTTGTGACGAGAAATTGAGAGAGAGAGAGAGAGAGAGAGAGAGAGAGAGAGAGAGAATGTACGATCGCCTGAGAGTATATAATATGCGTACGTTCATAATGCGTATATTATATATACGCGCGCCGCTGGTCGTGCTGGATTCTCGATTGTTCAGCGCTACTTTTAAATCCTCTGCGCGCAGAGCCTATGAGTTATATGGCTGTTCTCTATAATGTGTATGTGTATGTGTATTCATATATATATATATATATATATATATATATATATATATATATATATATATTTGTAATAGCTCGCGCGGGGCACCCTCGATAGAATTTTGCGGTACTCGCCTGCTGAATCTGGCTTATTTTTTTCACGCATTGCCTCCACTATTCCGAGATTAGAAATTTGCATTATTTTAGGATTAAAAATCGGGAAAGTTTAAAGACATTCCAATAATTCGAGAGATTTGAGTAAGAAATTGAAAAAAGTATACTGCAATTGTCATATTAAAGAACGATTCGATTTAAAAATGCTTGTAAAGCATATTATTTGGAAATCATTCTTGACTATTGCCTTTAAATAATGAGATAAATGGCTCGCGCTTATCTTCATGTACCGAGAAATTGGAATGAACGTAAGAGTTAGCTTAAACATAAATGTCATAAATTACATGAAATGAAAAATATCAACGAAATTACAAAAGTTCTTGGAAAACGGATAAGTTCGACCGTGGCACGTCAAAATTTACATTGTATTTGTTTTCTTTTCATGTAGATAATTCTTTGGTTGAAATCTCAGCATCTTTAATACACTGAGGATACATTATTGGGAATTTTGAATGAATGGTCATTTAATGTTCTGTAACTTGACAAAAATTGGATAAAACTATTTTTTCAATATTTTACTGATCCATTAATGGGCAAAAATTATATTCAGCTTTAGAATCGTTAATTACTGTTCAAAAAATTTATATATATATATATATATATATATATATATATATATATATATATATATGTATCAACAGAATACATACCCATGCGAACGTTATGCGTGTAAGTAATTTATTTTAACGAATTCTTGGCCGGTAAGGGGCTTTAATCGAAAAAATGATTTTGGTGATTTACTAGAATTCGTCACAAACCGTTGAGTTTTATTTGAATGATTAATGATCAATTAAGAGAGCTTCATTTGGGTTGAAAAAATATCAATGGCCAGTGGCCAATTTTTGGAAACTTATTGACGTGTGAACAGTATTTTGTCAGGCAATGACATTTTATGACCATTAGAGCTAAATTAACGTTGTGAATGGATTGGAGTCAGTTTCAATCTGTACATAATCATTAAACTTCGCCAATTCATTTAATTATAAATTTTCCTCCGATATCTCACAAATTAATTATGCGGATACAAATTGTCAAAAACAAATGCCAATTTTCCGTTCGGTCCTCAGCATGAAGGAATGATCGATACAGGCTTGGAACGAGGACGGATCCACTCGTACCGCCGATGATTGTATATAAACGAGATATAGGGTCGGTATAGCAACGATATACGTATAATACTCACACTCGAGGGGGGCCTGCGAGAGGTCGAGATTGCCGACCGGCAGAATCGGCGGATTTGGCTCCTTGCACTTCCACGTGAAGTCGCACTTCTGCGTGGTGTCGCTCTGGACGGGCCCGCGGCCAAGCAGCTGACGCGTGCACGGCAGTATCGGCCGCGTCGGTTTCGGGCACCAATTGCCTATGTAGCTCATCTGCGACAATTGGAAATTATTTTTATTTTAAAAAAATAAATAATAGAATATTTGCCGAAAAATAACATTTCTTATATTTATTAAATTCCCATCTTGTATAACTTTAAAACTAAATCTAACTATATTGATAGTGAGTTATATATATATATATATATATATATATATATATAATATTTTGTTATGCATAATTCCACGAGATTTGACAGACGGCATTATTAAATAATTACGAGTATTTGCGCGATGATAATACTCATTAGCGTCGGCTTAAATGATCCTTTTACAATGCCCCTTCGTAAACCTGTCAAACCGTTCGTTCGTATTACGATTTAAAGATATAATTTATAGAAGAATCATTAGCGGGGGGTTATCTCCTGGAAATTCGAAATAAAGAAAATCGCCGTTAATTTTGATTTACTGCGCGTTTACAATGAAATGTACGTAACATCATTATAAGCAAGTATAGACGCTCGTTCTGTAACTAAAATTTACAAATAGTTTGTATATGTATTTATGTATATATATATATATATATATATTTATTTATTTATTTATTTATTTATATATATATTTATTTATTTATTGATATATAAGGATGTAAATATATATATAAAATAAAAGACCAAAATCAAATTAAACATAGAAGAAGTATATTCAGAAGCGCAAATGAAATTTCTAGTATCGCAGAATACTTTCACTTATTCATATGTACATATATATATATATATATATATATATATATATATATATATATATTTCATAAGTTTTCATAATATGTACATATTCTCAGATTGTGCGCGGTGCTAATCTTTGTTCTCCATTAAAATCCCAACGTGCTTCCTTCGAGAAATTTAAAGATTATATATTTGCTTCAAGTAAGTGTGGCCGTATTCAAGCTCCGCGGACTGTGCGATGCACTGTTTCGCAGAAAATTTAGAAATTAAAATACAAATAACGCGATGCGTAATATATACAGTCTATATCCTTGCATCTATAATGACTGTGTATTACGACACAGATAGATAATATTCAAGATTTTTGAAAAATCTGAGATAGCCCGAAAGCATTATACGTAACTATTGTAGGAAATTTTAAGTTTTTATACAGCTAAATTCTATAAAATACTTTATCTGCTCCGTTTCTATTAACAAATGTAAAACTATCGCCGAATAAACTAATTGTTAATATTTTTCTATTATAAATAAGAATGCTATCAGCATTTATCAATAGATAGCGATGCTTTTCTATATTCAAGTTTCACAATAACACTTCGTGTTTTGAATATTTATAGAGTACATAAGTAATTAATAAAATTATATTGCTAATTTTAGTTAATCGTGGCCTATATCTACATTTAGCATAAGAAAATTATAAGTCTATTCGGAAAACAATTTGAAATATGAGGAAATTTTTAAAAATTTCATAAACCAACGTATCGTAGCAAAATATTTCAGACGCTCGCATCTCCGAATCGCGTTTGACAAATGAACTCGAAGCCCTGCTGCAAATGTAAACGCGAACGCGAGGGAAATGTTATGTAGTGTTAAAATATAAACGCAAACGCGAGGGAAATGTTTATTTAGGCGTAATTTTCAGTCGTTTAACGTTTACCTATATAATCTTATTATTTAAAAACTGTACTCTTCACTAAATTGCTATGCAAAGAGCAATGGTCGACAGCTCGTTAATTACATGCACGTGAGCCTCTGCTCTCTATTTATATAATAATCAGCCAGTCCGTGTATATATTTATATGTGTGTGTGTGTGTGTGTGTGTGTGCGTGTGTATGCGCGCACGCGCAGGCAGATACGATAAATTTAAATTACCAAATTTTATAAATAATAATAATAATAATAATCATAATAATAATAATAATAATAATAATAGTAATAATAACAATAACAATAATAATAAATACCTTGTGCGTTGTGTCGTGGGTGAGCGGGCAGTTCTCGTCGAACAGCTGATGGCCCCTCGGCATTATCGGGCCCGGATGATCGCCGTCGCCGCCGAAGTAGCTCAGGCCGTAGGTCGTGTCGTCCTCGAAGCAGGGCCCCTTGTTCAGGATATTTTCCACGGGCCTCGGGAAAATCGGCATTACCCGATCGGCGCACTGGGGCCAGTAGCTCAGCTTGTACGTGGTGCAGTCCTCGACCGGGGTCGTCGGCTCCGTGTACTTCAGCTGCTTCTGCCAGTGCTGCTTTTCCTGGAGCGATACACATAATATATACATGTCTCTTTTTCTCTTCCTCGATCACCTCGTGTATATCTTACGCATTAGCAGACCAAGGTTATAATTAACTAATTATAATAATCAATTATAACAATTAATTATAATAATTAATTATATTATCATAAACAATTCATATGAAAAAGATCTTACCCAAACAAAATTTTAGAATTCTAGTTTTCTATAATTGAAAACTGTAGTTATGTTTGTTGTAAACACAACTAACCACATTTTACAAAAGATGGGTTATATATTTGAGAAGGTAGTCCACGATAATTGTTTTGAATGGGATGGTTCGAATATGTTCCAGAAATTATGAATAATTAATTTTAATATAAATATTTTTATCGAGTATATAATATAAAAAGGGTGGATTGGTTATATATAATTTATTTATCAGAATTTTGTTCCAGAAGTCCCTGAACATGAATCTAAGCGATTCGAAACGTTGGGGCAGCAGTATCTGCATGGATTCTGTAATGATGGTGGGGGCAGTCGGACATATCCTTTATTAACAGTAATATTTAAACTAATTTTTATTTATATTTCAGATTTTACGGAGGTGACTATAAACAAGGACAGCCTGACTGTCATTATTCAATTATTTAATTATAAATATATTATTTTATACAACTGTAAAACCGATGAAAATATTTGTTAGTCTGATTTTCTAGATCGTTCTTATTCATCAAGTAAAAAGAATGCTTTCCATAATCCTGTTTCTTTTTTTAAGAACCAAGTTTTTTACCTATACGTATAATTTGATATGGATATATTCATAGCTTAGATATCGATAGCATTATTATAAATAAAAGTAACATCTCCGAAGAATCATTTTTAGGAAACTCGTAAGAAATAGTTCGTCGAAATTATCTATGGTAATTACCAGGGGAGGCGTTGGATTATTGAAGAAACTGAGCCTGTACGTCGTGTATTCCTCTATGGGCTCGCAAGATTTCTCGTAACGCCTGATGGGCCTGAAGGACTTGGCGGGATCGTGGCAAGTCGAGTTGAAGAAGCTCAATCTGTAGGTCGTATTATCTGTAACGACGAAAAAGAAATTCTGATGATAAAGGCTTTTTAAAGCGCATCAGCTGATATTTGATACTATAAATAGTTGAACTGTTTTCGAACATCGTCTGAAAATCATTTATCTTTAACGTATCAAATACGGAAATATATATTAAGAAATTCCTATTAAATATATATTAAATGTAATTCATTTAACATTTAAACTTCACGTAAATAAAGTTTGAAGATTTGATAGATAAATGGTGTGAAAAGTACCATCTTATTGCGTAAATGGGATTAAATTGCAAACTTTGAATTCAACTTTTACGCCAGTACTTACCATACGGGTTATTTTAGGTGTTCACAGTAATATAGTATTTTGTTGATGACATTGACAAATTGTAATCTAATCTCAGTGCACATGCCAATATTCTTTTTTCGGACAAAAAAATCACGTCGTGCAACGTTCCATGGTTTTTACAAACTTTGTCTAACTCTGACAAACAGTGATAAATACGTCATATTGGTAGACCCCGCAATGTCTTGCAATATTTACTAATACGCGTAATCCCAGTCAGCATTCTAGGTAAAGTCTGACGATGTTTGGTAAAAGTTTGACAATTTTCGGACCGTGTGCAACAAGTCCTTCGGAAATTCGTTCCTGCCATATATAGAATATTTTTTCGCTTTTTTACAAACTTTTCATGACTTTACCAAAATCGGACAAACTTATTGAAAAACAGTCCCTGACTTAGCTATAAATCTCTGTTTAACATATTGATCAATGTTTGCCAAAGTATGAGGCAAAGTCTGTCAATATTTGGATCGAATGACGTTTTCGCTATATGGATGTAATGAGAAATTATGGATTTTCTATTATCGCCATAACCGAATTTCGAGTAAACAATATATACATATGCATGAATCGTAGTAGAGATAATAATTATTCTTGTACCTTCTAAAGGACCTCTGGGCATACACAAATTCCCTCTGTACTTGATCATGTCGGCTTTGGGATTGTATTTCCACGTGAAATCGTGTTTCTGCGTTGTGCAATCCTGTATGGGACCGTGACCGAAAAGGTCCCTTTTACAGGGTAGAATTTTATCTTGCGGCTTGACGCACCAGTTACCCATGTAACTCATCTGCAAATTTAATTACGCCCCGTCATGTATCGATCGCACGGGACTTACGAAAATTTCGAGAAGAAACTTTGAAATATGGAAAAGAGTAATTTTGCCAACCCTGTGCGTCGTTTCGTCGGCGATCGGGCCCTCGGCAACGGTCAGACATCCTGAGGGCTTGATGGGTTTCACAACGTCCGTCGGATTATTCCAATACGACATTCTGTACGTGGTGTCTTCTTCGATCGGAATGTCTGATTTTTGATAACACTTAATAGAGGAATACGTTTATTTAATATCCTAGATATAATAATGGGAAAATATATGGTATAATATGATTAGCACATTAACATACTCTGATTGGTCGAAAAGTCTTTGGACGTTCTGGTTGTATGTATTTCTGTAAAAGTAAAGTAAGAATCGCGATACTATAAAGACGTAACGTGAGAGGAAAAAAAATTGCATTAAAAGTTTCGATCTTACGTAAGCACTGAATTGGGGAACTTTACAACAGCAGCAGTTGCAACATTCACTGTGGCCCAACTGCAAAAGCAGAAGCAACACGTATTTGCGAAAAATTAATTTTGTTTCGTATTATTATTATTCATATAAATATAAGATTCAAAAATTAGATTTTCCTTACTCGCAATTTATTCTTGATTTCAATTACCGATGGGGCCTTTTCACGTGGAAATCTACAAGGTTCACATTACGTTTACGATTACGAGAATTTTTTGGGAAAAAAAATTGCATAATAATGAACTTACGGATCTTGCAGACAGATTTCCATTTTACTTTATTAACTTGAAATTTTTCCCGGCAGTAAAATAATGTGATAAACGACAAAAATAATTTAGATCATTACTGCGTCCAACGAATTTTTTAAGGGAACTGAACCAACAATTTTCCCGTAAAGGTTATCGATGTCAAAACAATTGAATTTTTTCTGTTTTGTATAAATTCATGTATAACTATAATTTTTTTGAGATTCATTCGACGACGAGCATTATTATAACTTGTATAAGGATAGAAAGGTGGAGAGAAAAAAAATTGCTTCACATTATATTAAAAAACTTTTGATTTATTTTATTTCTTTTTTTTTCATATTACGCTTCGTAAAAAAATTAAAATACAATACACTCTTTAGTTAAACATACATATAACATTCATATTTTTTAACATTCAATCAGAAAATAATTAATAATATTAAGCATTCCAGGAATGAACAGTTTTAATAATTATTATTAATACTAACATCAGTCAAATATTATATTACGATTAATATATTAATATGTAATGATAAAATTATAAAAAAGTCGAATAAAATCTTTGAATTTTTTTTTCATTTTCTAATGCTAAACATCAATAATCAAGTCAAAATTTTTTTTTTAACTGATTGAAATTTTTTAAATTCAACAAAAATTTCCATGGAACATTTCTTAGATTCTTTAAAATCGTAATATAATATACTTATTATAAAGAGAAATTAACAATTAATAAAAATAATAAGAATAATGACTTTTTGGATCAGTACAATTATTGGATACGTATACTCCTATTTGTTAAGGTGGCTTCAGCCGTTGGTACCGTATCAATTAGGCGCTGTTGGGGGACCCCGGCTTGCAATACAAGGAAACGTTATTTATTATATGAATTTTTTAAAAATATTTGTTCGAAAATATATGTATGCATATCTTGGTGCTAATATTGTCTACATTAAAATACTATGCTTTTCTGTTCTTCTAAAAGGAAGATATAGTGATCGCGGACCTTGCCTTTTCTTACTAGTGATTAAAATCGATTTAAAATTACAGGAACGTGTTTATTAAAATTCGCTAAAACCACCTTTTCAACACACGATATAGTTGAACAACACGAATAGTAAATTTCAACTTTGAAAATTTTAACGTTTCGAGCTGCCGTTACTCTTAAAATAAAAACTTATATTAAATATATGCGTCACATAATTAACACACTTCTTACTGCGGAATTCTTCCTATATAGCACGATCAATGAAAAAGAATTCTGTAGTCTGAAATTAGCCATCCTTTAAAAGTAAATCCTGTACATTTATTCACACGTGCCAAGATAGAAACGCTCAACCATTTTTATTTCAATGAGCTTTATGATGATTTTCCTGATGGATGCTAATTGTCATATAATACATTATTACAATAAAATGTCATGTTCTTGTGCTTTTGGTTAAATTTCAAATAGAAAATTTAATAAATTCATATGTAAATATGTTATCTAATGTAAAACTCATCTTAGCAGATTATTATAAGTGCAATTATAGGAATAAACGTAAATAAGGTAAATATTTAATATAGAATATATATGTATATATGTACATGAAAATGCTTCAAGAATATATGTGAAGTGTTTGATTTCAAACTATATAACTAATAGTCATTTTTCCCTTACATTATAAGCTATTATATAATTCCAGTCAGAAAATAAAATATTTTTTATAGCAACTAGCATCGTATTTTCTCTTACAATAAAAAATTTGTAATAACCAGGAGGATCTGACGCTTTCTATATCTAATATGAAGTCTTTCTGAGCCCGCAGAATATTTATACTTTGCATAACAACATGAATAATTTAAAATTATAATTTAGATGGCAAAAAATTTTCTAATCATTCTTTTTACATACTAATATAAGCGACAACAATACTGTATTATATCTGAACAGATTTTATAAAAAATTCAGAATATTCAAAAGCATTAATATTTCCACCGGTTTTTATTGGCTTAATTGTAGCAAAGTAAGATTAATGAAATTTTGCTCAATCGTTCGAAAAGCTTAACGCTGCATATTGATTTCTATGATACAACGAGCGTTAATAAAATTCAAACAAACGTTAAACCCAATTTATCGGCTATTTGGGGAGTGTGTGTTGTAGCAACGGCCAAGAGAAGCGGCAAATCCGCGGCGTCCACGTCGAGAAAGGACGTCACGTTGTCAATGCTTGTCTCGTCCTGTTCGGCTGTCAAGAGGAACTCGGCAAGCGTCTCACTTCGCAGCCACATCTCGTGAAGCCTGTTCTCGAGTAAACTTATGCACTGTAATAATGAAAAAAAAAGAAATTTAAAATTAAGGATTGAACAATGTTTATATTCCAGATAATGAATGAAATTAAAAATGCAATTTTTCAAATGTTTAAAAGGATAAAAATATGAATGCCTAAGTCCAATTACAAAATACCAACATAATATATATATATATATATATATATATATATATATATATATATAAATCAATTTAGTGAAATATACAAGGCGTGCAGTTTTTCGATTATAATTTTTTATACGTAAATCTTTAATATAAAAAACTAACCATCATGTCCTACGAGAGACCTATCGTCGTTACGCTGCACTTTACATTTCATTCATACTGTGGCAAACAATGTTTTCTTAATTAGGCGATCGATATCATTCGCCTAAAGTTAACAGTTACCTGTTCGGGCGCGCGAAACTCCTTCCACATAAAAACGAAGGCCTCGAGCATATTAGAGACAAGGCGGGACATGCCGATCGGCATTGGACTCGAGCCCCTCGAATTGCTGGACAACAGTCCCACCTGCCAATTATCCAGATCGCCGACTATGCAGACAGCCTCGGATATCGGCTGATCGACCGTTGGAAATTTCGCCTCGACGTCGAGGCTTTCTTGAATGGGCCACCACCATTGATTGACGGCCGCCGCCGCCGCCGTCGTCGTCGTCGCAGGCTTCTCATCCCGCTCTCGGATCTCTCTCTTCGCGCGACACTGCCACCTGGTTTTCGTGAAACCTTGCATAGCCATGCCCCACGCGTAGCCCGGCTCGGTGTCGTTCGTGCCCGGGCTCGTCGCCTTCGAAGCGATCAAAGTATCGGGAAAACCCACGAGCTCCCTCGATTTCCTCAGCGACGACGCTGGCGCTGTCCTCGATCTGGAACGTCGCGAATAATCAATCGCCAATGCAGACGACGGCAGCTCTTCGCGCGCACCGTTTAACCAGTGCGCTCGGACATACTTATATCGATACCTCGGCATGGGCAGCTCGACGACGCCATTGGCTTCCATGAGCGCGGCCAGGCCGCCCGACGCGCCCGCGCTGCCGGCGTTCTCCGCGGCTCGGCGGCTCGCGCCGCAGCCCCTCAGCACCTCGGTGGCGTTGCTCGGTGTCTCGAGCGGCAGCTGCCCGTGCTCGCGGGCCGCCGCCGCCGCCGCCGCCGCCGCCGGCCGGCCGGGGCCGCAGTCCCCGCGGCACTTGCCGTCACCGCCGGGCTCCACGTTCTTCGAGGACTCCGGGAAGTTGCGCTGCAGGATCTTGCGCAGCACGCCCACGGTCAGGTCGGCGGAGGTGCCGGGCAGGCGGGCGAACGGGCGGCTGCAGCGGCACTCGGGGCCCGCGGGGTCGGCGAGCCTGTCGCGCAGCGACAAAGCATTCGTCGGGCGCTCGTCGCTGCCCAGGGTGAAGTACACCTGCTTGGAGACGCCGGCCTCTCGTGCCTGGTCGTTAGCCGACTTGGAGGACAGCGATGGCGACTTGGCAGCGCTACGGAGATAGAATTCGCCATTGTTACGGACAAAAGTTTTTCACCTTACCCTTCGTAATAAACGTTTACAACGGTATTTTCGTCCTTATGCTTAATTTAACGATTACGATCTGTCGTCAAACAAAAAGACTCAGCTGGCGTGAAAAGTATCAGGCGTTTAAAATTTATATTATCTTATGATGAATTTAATCAAATGAAAAATGTATTCAATATAGAAGAGAAACGATTAGATTTTTTTTTCGTTTAATTCTTCTATTTACATATCTCGGGAATATTGATTCATAGATTTATAATTATAGAAATTGTTACGAACAGAATCGAAACTAGATGTAAAAATTAGTATTAAGCCTTCAGCGTTTATAATTTCTAGAATAAAGTTTTATTAATCGATTCCATTCTAGCTATTATTATAATTAGTTCGACGTGAAATGTTTTAATATTGTTTGAATTCAAATTTAAAATAAGATATTTTCTTTATTGCCGATAGTCATGTTATAGTTTATGTTATATGTTTATAGTTTAAGAAAGTAGAAGTGCAAAGATAAAATTAATTTATGATTTTGATTTTTGGAATTATTTAGTCTGATACATATCAAAATAATGCGTAATAGTTTTTAAGAAATTTTTATAATATCGCGTTGCCATTATATATATATACATAGGTTTAGTATTTCTATTGTAACTAAATATAGTTATAAATTATATTACGAGAAATGTTTACTTTAATATGGGAAGTAATGTAAATAAAAGATTGATTAATATTGTATTTGCGGGAGAATATATGAGTAAGAAATGTTATGCGATCTCCTCGGACAAAACGGCGCCGCACGAATTATAAAAACTGTTTATAAATGATATGTAAGTACACACGAGATATTGAATAATGCTTAACGAAATCATCGGTTGGCGATTTGAAATCTTATTTTATAAGATATAATTTGAATTTTTGAATTGGACTCAATGAATTAATTTAATTGTGTTTGAATTGAAATTAATTAATTATTGAAGTCAGGATCGCGAGCAAACCTTCGTTAAAGGCCACAAACTGTATACAACTAAGGTATACAATTGATCCGTACCATGACGGGTAAAACCGAAGATTTTCCTAAAAACTGATTTTTATATGATTTACAAATAAGGTGATCAAATATTAGTCGGAGGAAAATCTTGAGATTTTACGAAAGAGGTTTAGACGGTGTCAGATTACCACCTCGGGTTCTCCGACCGTCCGGCTGCGTGAAGTGTTTAGGCTGCGATCGACGAATGGGGCTTATCGCCCGAAATTTGACCCGCGATAAGAAGAAAGTCTATAAAGGGCGCTGTTTGAGCGCAGAAGGCATGATTAGTATCTCGTCTGTACACTAAGGTGATTGCTATTTGTATTTTACGTTTATTATATATATTAAAAATCAATTTAATTAAAAACTGTTTTTTAAACCTTTATTGTTTTTAAACCTCCCAGCAGTAGTATATTACAGAAATACTTAAGTAATCAAACGATTTCGAAAATTTTGAAAAAATAAAACTATTTATTCGACGATCGGCAAAAACAATTATTTTCAACAAGTACAACGCATATTACTTACAAGGCCTTGAAATCCTGTTCGAAATCCTCCCAACTGTCCAATTTCGAGCCCCTCAAAATCGACAATTTCGCCTCCAGCGGAACATCGTCGACCTCGTCCCTTCCGTTCATTTTGTCTGGGTCCCTCAAAACGGCGCTATCTTTGGCCAAGCCCACCTCATCCTCGATGCTCGGGACGGCCTTAACTCCGACGGAGCTCCGACCAGCCTCCCTCACTCCCTCCCCCTCTTCCTCCCCCCTGCCTCTTTGGCACAGCGCGTAATCGCCGAGCTTATTGTGCTGAGAGCCGCTGCGCTTCATCTTTTTCGTGACCGCTTCGTGGACGAGCGGCTCCTGCTTCGCGCAGGGCATGTCGCTCGCGCGCTTGCACAGCTCGTACAGCGACGAGCCATTGCGCGGCTCCGCGTGCGATTCCGAGCTCATTGCCCGGGAGACCGGAGCCACGTCTGCATCGCTGCTCGATTCTTCGCTCGTGCTGAAAGTGCATTTGTTTGTTTCCTTCAATTATTCGATCGCGCTCGCGCGCGCGATTCTCGATTTCTTAACCTGCTTGTACGAGTATACACACCCGAGTTCCGGCGATCCGCCCTTGCAGGCCGGCGTCTTGACCGCGCGCCGTCCCGTACGCCGCTCCAGCGCCGGATTCGCGCGAACGGCCTCCTCCAGCGCGGCGACTGCCTCGCGCGCGTCCTCGCGCGATTCGCAGCGTCGCTCGCGGCGCCTCTCGACCAGGCCGCTGCGCAGGAAGTAGGCGAGGATGCCGAGCACGGACTCGATCAGGGCGGCTTTCTCGGGCGCTCCCGCTATCACCGTGTGGGCGACGCGCGCCGGCGCGCCGAGGGCGCCGTAAATGTCGCTGAGCTGCGCCCACAGGGGATTGCAGAGATTCTGCCGGTCGGCTGCCTCGAGCTGCAAGGGGAATTCGTGACGTGGGCATGATTTTTGCGCTGATTACGTTTTAGGATTAGTGAAATGTCCTTTTCTAATCTGCCCGCGCCCTATCGCCTTTTCTCTCGTTTGACGTTTGTTTTCTCGTTTAATACCTAACTGTTAGTCAATTTCGCAACTTCATTTGTCTTTGTAGTTGATTTATTCATATATATAAATTGCGTATTTACAAATTTTTCTACATCTTTCTTAAACTGTTGTCTTGGCCTCAAAATTATAACTTGATGACATTGTATGCAATTTTTTCGTTAAGTTTTCATGCGTGTGTAATATTAATATCGTCGATAGTTAAAACACAAAGTATGGATACTTGAATAGATAAATGATAAAAAATGTACAATTTCAAGTATTTTATTCATAATGGGCTCGCAATAATCGTCCGTGTATGACACATATCTTTAGCGATATCATAGACGATTTTATAATATTATTACTTTTTTTTTTACTTTTGAATGCGATAACCTACGTTTTTTTTAATAAAAATAAAACAGTAAGATAAATGTAGCAATGACGACCTTATATATGATTTTTATTTTATATTAAGAATTTAAAAGAGAAAATCAATATTAAACTCAGTCGATCGCATACTTGTAAGATTCAATTATGCTTTTCTTTTTTTTTTTGGCTACTTGAAAACTTCGAAATTAGAAGATTCTTATATAATTATTAGATTTAATTGTTGAGATGTCACAAGTTATCAATTGGGACGTTCGAAATTAGATATATGTATGCTCTATAACTAACTTTTAATCTATAGTATTCATCAAAACGATTGCAGTTTTTAGATGTTATACACGAGTAGCTATGAAAGCAATGCTTGTTAAATAACATGTTTTATTCATTAAATCGTATGTCGTTACTAAATTCTAAGTTTTAGTCGCTCATTTTGAACTATCGAAACATCTTTTTTTTCAGCCTAACTATAGGTATCCATATTGTAAACAACAATAACATTTTTGAAGTTAGCTTTTCTATTCACCCCGTTACATAATAGAAACTATATCTTTCATAAGTGCCTTAGTTGAAAATTCAAGCTGTTGAAAGCTTTTTTAATACACCAACTTGCCAACTGCAGATAGTGATTTATTGAAATCCTCGTCATTAGGAAGCAATATCGATTATTTATGCTATCTGGCAATGGGCAGAATTATCTTGTCAATTATCAAAGAAGAAAAAAGAAACGAGACGACGAAAAAGAGTGTAATTACCAGTTGCCGATTGCGGTACGCAGTTGCCGTATGAACCCAGCCCAAGTGATGGGTTAGAACTGCCGTGATGATCGTGCTGACGAAGCTGAAATAAATGCCGGGGGGAGGGGAATTATTCAAATTGTTGGCAATATCAAAGAGAATTGATCGATGTGTGTGCGAGTGATTTCGATCGTGTATCTGTGTGGGGGTTCGATAAATTTTATATATCTTAAAACTGAAGAAATAATAATTCCACGACGCTTTTGGGTACATTCGCAATCGTTATAAAATGATCACTAGTATAATGCAATTAACAAAGGGTGAGAAATATTTATAGATCTGGAATGTGGCTTAAAACTTCTTTTTTTCATAATTCATTCATTAGTGTAATATAAAAATTTAGCATTAATTTTGTGAATAGTACGTAATATGCTGAACATGTACCGAACCATTCTAGATTATTCTGCTTGTTAAAATAAACTTTGAATGATTCTCTCATAATGAATTGGAACAAAAAAAAATCAGTCTTTAACATATGTTTTTGAGGCTGATTTTCTACTGTCTTTATAAAAAGCAGTTTACCCGATTGAATTTTTTGTTATAAACGATATTTTCTGGCCTTCATATTTATATGCACGTATTTCTCATTTAATTCTCATATATTAAACTTTTTTTATCATAGAATTTTTTTAGAATCATCTGATAAATTTTTTTTAATTTCATCAGCAAAACTTCAAAAAAAATTTGTGTATACCGTCCTGAATTATAAGATATTCATTTATGATGCTTACATATTCAAAATAAAAATTCTAATGGTTCCATGAATAAATATTGTAACAATGTGTTGGTTTGAAAGCTATACTTAAATATCAATGTTCATAGAACAAAAATCGTTTAGAATCAGTTATTTTCAATGGTTACATATTGTCAGATTCTCTAATAATTTTTTTTTCAATTTCATTCCTTCAATTTTCCAAAAATAAAAAAACAAATTGTATTATAATACATAAATAAAAAATGGAAAGGAATGAGAACGTATTTTTTTAAAAGTGTTATTTAAACATAAATTATTCTTTTATGACTCGATTGATTAAAATTTAAATAAAAATGTTCAATAGACGTTTTTTTTATATATTTTCTATTGAAATAAAATACCTTCGAAAGCCTAGGAAACGGATAGCCCCGATTTTTTGTTCGAATTCATTACGAAGTACTATATAATTTATTAATCAACTTAGATAAAGCGATATAATCGAACGAGCAACAACAAGGATGATAAGTTATTTTCTGCATCGTTGATCTACGCTTCGCAAATTTAGCGGAGCTACCGCATTATTTGTTAACCGTGAATTTTTTTTTGGCCATATCGGGAAAATTCATTTTTCCACGAACAAACCGATGCGACAACTAAGGCACGAGAAAAAAAAGCGCCAGAGCTTACAAATTCGTGGACTTGGTGTCGAACTTCTCCAGCAGTCGGCACATCCGCCGCAGGCCCCGGCGAACCGCGTCGCCGCGGACGGGCCCCGCGGCCCCGTCGTCGAGCAGCACCTCGTGCCAGAGCAGAGCGGGCCCGCGGCCGGGCCCGGCGGGCCGCAGCAGCGCCCCGAGGAGCCGCAGCAGGCACGGCGAGCTCGCGGCCCGCGCGAGACGGCCGGCCCTCGGGCTGGACCTGGGGCTGCCCAAGCCGGACGAGGCTGCGGACGAGGAGGAGGCGGCGGTGCCGGCGGTGGTGGACGACTCGGCGAGGCAGCAGTGGCGCAGACGGTCGAGCGCGCCCTCGAGCAGAGCCGCGTGCTCCAGCAGTCGACGCGTCGTCTGTCTGTGGAGACGATATACACAGTCGTTGAAGATTACGTATAAATGTTCACATATTTCTTTGTTTTCTTCTTTTTTTTTTTTTTTGCCTTAAAAATACGCGCATTTTTATCATATTAATTTTAACGTTTGAGCGTTTTGTTTTTGGGCTCGTGTATAAACACGGCTTCGAGTTTCACGAAGCGGACGTTCGGTCAATATTACACGATTTTTCACCATCCGAGGGATGAAAAACTTTATTTTGCAAATGGGATCTGATTTATTATCCGTGATTTATGTTGATTTATGGAAAAGTTCAAGAGAAGCTTTCAACTCTATGCAATTAGGATACGAGAAAATGATTACATAATGCCTATGACGAAGGTACTTTAATACAGTCGTGATAAGTTTACTTGGTAAATTCACGTTAAATAAACGAAAAAAAAAAATATCCGTAGCTTTCATTTTCATGCTCCTTACTCATATGAATCTGTACACGCTAATAAAAACATTGTTTTTCATAATTATATATTACAAAGAAAAATATATAATAGTTTGAAGTTATGCAGTATTTTCTAAAATGTAAAACAGTTGAGTTCATGTATGCACTTTGTATATGAGTTTTTTGTTTAAATAATCTATTTTTAAAACTTTGTCTCTATTAATAAGCGTAAGCGATAACATTTATCTATATATATATATATATATATATATATATATATATATACATATTAATTTTATTTTATTTGTTCTTGTATATAAAAAAATCGGATAAATAGCTGACATCGGTGGAAATCTGTTTATAAATCAATTAGCCTTGGGCGACGAGTACGATGATAAAAAAAAGTTGACGATAAGACGGTACAAATGACTGTATACATAGAAATAACTCTCTCTCTCTCTCTCCTCTCTCTCTCTCTCTCTATCTCTATCTCTAGAATCTTTTATGTCATACGTATAGGTGATTAATTATTTGAGTTGGAAAAGAGATGATTTATCGCTCTATCCTACAATGTTTTATCTAATGAAAGTTTCTACTGCACTGCTATTAAACAATTTCTCAATTTAATTTCGCTTTGAACATTTTACATTTTGCATATTGTGGGTGAAAATATCCTTTCGACATAAGTGCATAACACGTTTCTTCAAGTGTTAAATTTTTGTGAAATAATTTTTTTTTAAATTCATGCAAGGAAAGGAATAATTTGCATTCTCGTTCCAAATGCATTTTCATAATTTAGACATATGTATTATTATATTATGCGTACAATCGATAAGTTTTGGAAATGTTTTGTAAATAATTATTAAATAATAAATTGTGTATGGTACATAATGCCATAATACGTTTAATATGTTCCTATATTGGCGGTACTGAACATATCGTTAATATGAAAATATCGTTAAGCTGACAATTTTCTTTTGGCCAAAAAGACTGAGGGAAAAAAAATAAATTGAAAAAATCAACAAAATCGTAAAAATAATCTCGAAATATTACGCTTACTAAAAATGACATTTCCAATAATAAGAAAAAAATAATAGCGATGATAAACAGCTGAAGAATTCAAATCAGTCGTTAAGTATGGTAAAGCGATCGAGCCGTGGATTGATTTACTTTATAAAACCATTCGATTCCTGTTAACGAGTAATTTTGAAGAAAAGCAAAGGAATTATTTGAGGTCGTTCTAAAATAGTTTTATAATCAAACCAATAAGTACTATTAGGTCTGAAAAGTTATTTTATCCATGATTACGATTGCTCCAAATAAAATCGCAAAATTGTTTACCTTCAGTCAGTGAGAGCAGGCCCAAAAGTGAAGCCGGAGCCGTTCCAAAGCTTTGGACTTAATTAGACGGGGAAAACAATGCTTGATGAAGGGACTTAGTCGCTAACCAGGATTCATTTTGATTTTGACATTTTTCGTTTCGTATCTTGGACTCTACACGGGGTCGATTATACAGGGACTAACAGCCATCGTAATTATTATAATCGCGTTATTACAGTTCCAAAAAAAAAAGATCGTAAATGTCCGATAAAAATATCTATCGATTATTCAAACAAACCAAAAAAAAAAAAGAAAAAATGACAATAAAAATACACAATTCAACGCATTCGAAAAAAATCAGTCCGATCCAAAAGCCGAACTTACCGCTCCCGGCCCTTGGGCAGGTAGACGAGCATCGCCAGGCCCAGCCTGGTCTTGTGCCTCCTCGGCCTCGGCTGCTGGCCCTCGGCGCCGCGGCTCGCGCTGCCGAAGGCCTCGTCGGACTCGGAGCGGGCGAGCGACGTCGAGACGACCCGCTGCCAGCGCCGGCGCAGGCTCGAGAGGCTGGCGCCCGTCGAGGAGACGCCGGTGCCGCCGCCGCCGCCGCCGCCGCCGCCGCTGTCCAGCGAGTGGGAGCCTGGTAAAGCGGTATAATTGATAAGGTCACACACATATATATATATATTTGGGATTACCATCTTGCGACTTTTGCAAATAATTTTATCGTTACGAGAATTTGTTCAGATTCATTTGCGCTCATCGAGCTTGCTATGATTACGTGTGAAACAGCGTTTTAAAAATGTTCCGCTTTTATCGAAAATTGAAATTGAAATTATTGTAAATCCAAGACCGCGGTATAGCAAGCTTCAACAATTTTTTACGAGATTATGGCTAGACGGTAAGAAAGTAACGAACGACGAATAACTAATGCAGTATGCTATGTTATAATTTTTTTTTTTAAATAATAACGAACTAAATATTATCATATTCAACGAAAAAACTATATTAAAATATCGAAAATAAAGCGAACTAAAATTTACTGAACATAAAACGTTTTATTTCATTTAGAAATCTACGCTGCTAATACGTTGTGTTAAATATAAAAGATCACGACAAAGGCTGAAAATGAATAAATTTTAATTTTGAAGGTTATGTATAAAGTGGAATATCGGTAATCTATGGTTTACATTAAGGAATATCTAATTATACCGATAGCTCATTGGTCATCTGTGAAATTTCAATGACAGATTAAACCATAATAAATTTAATAAAAATACTATGAATGTAACCACGAAGTCGGAAGAATGATTGTTTCGATTGTCGGAAATAAAATCTGCAGCGAGCATTGGGACGATATTTTACATAATCTAATTATAAAGTAAAAAATATTTTAAGTAATTTATCGTTTCTCTCTTTAATTATTTTAATATATTGAAAATCAGCTTTAACTTTAATATAAAATACAATGTAAGAGTGGAAAATTTTTCGTTTTTCCTAATATATCCATCAATGTTTTCATTCTTCTGTATTAGTTTCAGAGTCATAATTTACGTTAATTTAATGAAAACTAACAATGTATAAATGTCTTTTGTAAAAGAGCGCGAGTGCGCGTATCGTTTATTACGATAAAATTAAATAAAAAATAATACGGAAATACAAACG
This sequence comes from Sycobia sp. Sy_11, assembly GCA_018907035.1. Classification (NCBI taxonomy): domain Eukaryota; kingdom Metazoa; phylum Arthropoda; class Insecta; order Hymenoptera; family Epichrysomallidae; genus Sycobia; species Sycobia sp. Sy_11. Next base: position 2,109,093 of record JACCIC010000057.1, on the reverse strand, counting down.
ACGAGGAAGCAAATTTGATCGTTATTTAAATTATCCGGGGCCACGTTCGACTACGTTTACGCACGAGAATTCTAGTTTCAGTGATAACGTGCAATGTTTTGACATAATAAAGACGTCGCTACTCACTGCCAAGCTCTGCACTATCGATGTCCCATCCACTCTCGTTACTCGAGCACGACGAATTCTTCCTCAATGTCGAGCCGAGGCTGTTCCTCGAGAGATTCGCCGCTCCGAGCTGGGAAGCTGCTTTGCCGATGCGCAGAAGGCAAAAACAAAAAGAAAACAAAGAGAGGCGATTTAACGACGGCGTTATTAGATTCCTCGATTAATTCAATGTTCATAGAAAAGAAAGAAGAAAAGCCCAGACTCACACTGAAATCGTAGGCTCGACTGGCCGGAATTCTGGTCCGAGCTTATCGGCGAATCGTTCATCCTGCGCGAGTCGCTGCTTTCGCTGATCGGTTTTCGTTGGGAATGCAAGCAAAAGAATTATCATTACGTACGGGCTGATTTTAATTTACCGGAGCCGTGATGAAAATCAATACGGCGATCCGTTGTATTTTTACGTTACCTCTTCCCGCAGGCGCCGTGCTCAAGGAACGGAAAAACTTTCGTCCACATTACGCAGTCGGGCGATCTCATCGCGTGGATCTGAAATTCGGTTCAGTTTTTCACGTTATAGGCTCGAGGCAGGTGGGATTAATAGAATTACCTTGAACGAGGGTCCCCGATACGTCATTGCAACGGTTCCAAATATCATTTCGCTCAGCAGGCCGACGTCCTCGTTGGGCAATCTGTCGTGCTGTGCGCGTTGAGGATTCAAAAAAACAAAAAAAAAGAAGACAGAATTACTTAACGCTTTAATTAAGAAAAAGTACAGCTACTGTCGATCGGAAGTCTTGTTTTGCAAAGCAAAAAAAAAGTATAGATGAAATTTCGCGCTAAAGTCTTTTAAATGTGAGAGACGCGGCCTTCGGACGACTTTATCGGCCGCGTGACCTTAGACTCGATTATAGGAAGTTTATTTTAAGCTCGACTGAAGTTCTTTCCGTGTAAAAGTGACACCACTTTCTTTATTTCAATCTCGAATTCTGCAAAATTCTGCAAAACTCATATGGACGAGATGAAGAATGAAGATGAATTCGGTAATCCGTATATGAGATTATTTGAAAGATCGAAAATGAGCCCGGGATTAATAATAGATCCACATTGTAGCTTCTTATACTCAAAATTCCCGCACAGATCCACAATGACGAACTATTGCTTGTCGATAAAAGCTCGCGCGTTCGAGCTGAAAATGGCTTTTTGGACTTTCGTTCTCTAATTAAAATGTCTTGACTTCTCTACGCCTTGTGTATACTTTTTTTAACAGGAATTGTTTAACAAAATCATTAGCACTATTGTCTATACATATATATAAATATATACCTGACAGGGCACGGCGTCCGCGGACTCGCAGCTGCCGAAGCCGCCCTTATTCCGGGCCCCGTCCGGCCGTCGTCCGTTGTTCTTCAAGTTACGGCAGGGCGACGAAACGTTGTTGTTGTCGCCGAGGTCGCCACCGGCGCCCTTGCCGGCGGCGAACGAGTCGAAGAGCAGCCTCCGGCCCTGCCACTCGCACTCGCGGAACAGCAGAATTCGAGGCCGGTCCGTCCGTTCCTCGGGCGGCGAGTCCCTGAAAAATACACCGATCTGCTTGTACGACTACATTGCTGTGCGCGAGCGCGGGCACGCGTGATTTTTCACGCCTGACTTTTCAGCTAAGCGCTCCGTAGCTTACGAAAGCAATTTTTCGCAATGGACAGGTTTTGCGAATGTTTTTTTTTTTTACTTTAACGGAATGCCGAGTTTGATTTAATTCGTTCATTAATTTTTTTCCCCCAAATGACTGTATTATGGCTTTTATCATTCGCATATAAATTTTACGCAATAAGTCCTGGGATTATTGATAATTCGTGGGTTGAGCAATTATATACAGCATATTTTAGGTGGTATACGGTATTGAACTATGCCTCAGATCTTATTGTTCTCTTGCGCGCTAGTAATTAATTTTTTGTAAATGAAATAAATATTTGTACCTATTCTTACAACCATTAAGTAAACGGACCAATCGTTGCCATCCCTATGCGATTTTCACGCTGATTTATTTTGATCTGATGATTGATTTATTTTTACGCCATCATTTATATTTTGATATATATATATATATATATATATATATATATATATATATATATATATATTACATGTAACGATTTCAAAGTATTCTCGTTGTCGTATATTACATATAGTTCATATATATTCATCATATATTGTTAGAAAAATAATTAAGCCGACATTTCGCGGCGGAATTGCAACCGGCCCGTTTTGTCTAATTATATGACGTTCCTTTATATTCAAAAATAATAATCGATTAGAACGTCGCGTTGCTTCGAAATATCATTTTGTATTTTTGTAGACACCTTTTGCGTTCTTTCGTCATCGAAATCAATTAGTATTAAAGATTCGTTAAAATATTGCAATAATTTCTTTAAATAAATACGTATATTGAAATATATATATAGAAATCACGAGATAACTTCGTCGTTTTTTCAATTTCCAATAAATTATGTGCATTACATTTCGTATAATAAGGATCCTAAGGTCCGGTGATAAATAAATAAATAAAACATAAAATTATCGGTCGATTGAATTTTCTTTAATGCTACAAAATGATAATTATCATTATTCTGTAATACCGAGCCAACGACTAAAATCAGTGTCTTATTGTTATAATATTTTTATCTAAGGATTTTTCCAACGGTCAAGATCGACGGCAATGGGGGGGGGGGATGGGCCAGCTGCGAATCCGTTCGATCGGCCCATTGCGCGCCAGCCATTCGCGTCCGCGAGCCGGTAAGATTTGACGCGCAACGCGGTAGGCGAGCGTGACGATGCGCGCGGTCGCTCATCGTGTCGGGGATCTTTGTTGCATGGCATTGTCGTATGCGCGCGAGTACGGGCGCAGCGACGTTAATCCGCGCGTCGCTGCAAGGGCTTCTCGAACGAAGCAAACCGATCGCGGCGTCGAAATTTTTTTTTTCATTTGGCCAGCTACCTTCCGGATTACGCGAGAAGAAAACAAAAAAGACAGATGTCAGCGGCGAAGGATCGACGAACGCTCTTTTATCATCGAGGCATCATCGAAGAGGGCGTCTATTGATTTCGTTCGATTTTATTTCCGTCCCAGATATCGGCGCGATTCTTAAATATACTCGTCAGTGTGTAAAGTTATTTTGATATTATTTATTTAAGCGTACCCCGTTGTCGTCGGTGGAAGAGATGGCCGAGCGAGAAAAAATTTTCAACTATATACATACTGATTTTCTAAAAATGATTGAAAGAATAATGTAAACACAATTGCAATAATACGTACTAGGACAAACGGATGAAGGAGACAACGCGTCGGATATTATATCATATATATATATATATATATATATATATATATATATATATATATATATATATATGCATGCAAGGCAGAAGAGAAGGAAAGAGAGGAAAACGATTCTGTGTTTCTTCCCTATTGTAGGATTGAATGAAGCATGCGAGGCTCGTAGTGAAATGAAAGAGCGAGAGAGGTAGAGAGGCAGAGAGAGAGAGAGAGACAGTGCACGATGAATCGTCATGTCGTCAGTCGTGACACGCGTCTATATATAAACTTTTTTAGGACGAAAAAACGTCCACCCGAGCTTTCCACCGACCCACGCGAATGAGTCACTCTCCAGATGTGGTTCTACACCGGGCAATCGCCGGGCGCAGGATTGTTAGACCGAATAAGCCGATATCACGTACGAATATATAAATTACGTGGCTAATAAATTGCTAATCGCTAAGCGCAATGTTTCGTTTGTGCTGCGCGCTGTAAGCGCTACGGCGAGACTTTATTTTTTTTTTTTTATTTTGGAACAGGCGATTTTAGCCGGCGTGTCGATTACACATTTACATCTGTAGAGTTATTACTCTACCGTGTATATATATATATATATTACGCAGATACTCCGATTTATTAGAATAACCAACGTATAGTCGTGCGATTACAATGGTTCACTGTATAAATCAATTCTAGAAGTTTATATAAATCGCAAGTTAATTATTTCTATAAAAATGATATTCTATAAGCGCCTATCACTATTTTTGTATGCTGAATATCCATTTCAAGTCCCAATTTTCATTTATTATTATTATTATTATCATCATTACGCGATTGAACTTTTTTTTTTCTCTTTGCGATGTATTCGGTAGAAACTTGTCCCCAGTTACAAAACCCCCATACTTTTTTTCAACTGTGCCGTACACGTATAAACATTATAAATACATATCTACGTACGTGTGCGCGCATGCACAAATGCATCTCGAAATTCCGTATTTTTCGCCGAACCCTTGGCGGGATTTCGCAACTATCTATCTATACATGCATATTGTGTATGCATTTAACGTGTAGCGAATGCGTGGCCCGCTGCGCACATGACGAAGGAAACAGGAGTGAGGGAGAGAGGGGAGAGAGAGAGAGAGAGAGAGAGAGAGAGAGAGAGAGAGAGAGAGAGAGAGATAGGAGGAAGTCAAGCGAGTAGATACGCAGACGCTCGAGCGAAATTCAGACTGCGACGAGAAATTCATAAAGCGACCAGGTATGCAAACAAAGCAAGAGAGAAACAGAGAGAGAGAGAGAGAGAGAGAGAGAGAGTGAGAGAGAGTGAGGTGGAGAAAGAAGTGAGTGTCAAAGTACTGGTTGGATTTGACATTTATGTTTTCTCATACTTTACACGAGGGGCCGGATGATCAGAAGTTACAAGGTATGCATTTTTCTTCCTAATTATTGAAACTGGGGAAGAACGGTATAATGTACAGTTTCGTATGAATAATTTCAAGTATTTCAATAATTTTCAATATCTGTGTGTAGCGGAGAACGCGTAACACTTTTAACATTACGTATATAAAATGCATGCATTACTCCGGAATGTTAAATGAGAATTCCTTGGCTTGATGGATTTACCGACTGTCAGACAATAGCAAATAAGGTAACTACAGTTCCAAATCGCAATCTGGCCATAATGAAATTTAATATATAACTGTTTTTTTTTTTTTTTTTTTGCGTTAATCTCGCACAACAAATATTATTCATAATAATCAGTTGTCGACTATGTAAAATATTCGAAATATTCCAAATCGTATTTGGAGCGTAAAATTATATGTGTGCTTAAAATCAACGATAGAATATTGTTTCGTACGTATTGTACAAGCACAAAAATTGAAATATAAATTTATCGAATTCTTAAAACGCTTGAAGCGCGGATTTAATACATTAAACTAGAAGTAAAAAATCACTTACGTCTGCCTCGGGATCAATCTGTTCGCGAAGAAAATGAACGCGTTACGCGACATTTTACTGACACCCTCTTCAGCTCGATCCGAGCACGATTGCAATTCGGTAATCAAAGCGCGTTGCAAAAAAAAAAAAAAAAAAAAAAAAAAAACAACAAACAACAAAAAACGTATATACACGGTGTGCGGGCCGTGCATGTTTTAGCCACGCTGCCGCGCACGCCAAATTCCGTATGCGCCATGTGTCGCTCACGCCTCGCGCGCGCCTTTTGCAGGAAAGGTACATACAGGTATATACAGGTATGTACGATGTGCGCGCGCGCGTGTGTGTGCGTGTTTGTGCGAATACACAGAACAGACATGAAAGGTATATAACCTCCAGAGACGTCCAGACGTGCAATGCGCAACGCGAATAAAACGGCAGGCGAGCCAGACAGACCGCGCGCGCGCGCGCGCCCTTATTCTCTGCATTATAACAGCAGACAATGCGGCGTACGTATCAGACCACACGAGCCCCCAGTCCCACATATACACATATATTTATGTATATAACGAGGGCGATCAGATGAAACTTATATATACGGGCCGTCCGTCCGTTCCAGCGTGTATATATATCTATATATATAAATACGATCGATCAACTATGTGTGCATATAACACGATGAATGGCGGGCTCTTGCGACACTCCACAAATCGGCTTATTTTATCGTGCATTTTTATACGCCTACCTGACCGAGCCGCGCGTCGCGTCATTTTTCACAAAAAGCCGCTGCACCGCAGTGCTGCGCGCGCTAATTATAAAAACCAAAACAATAACACTATACATATATATACATGCATACATCTATACATCCAGGCCACACGCGTTTTACACTTTATAATATGTTGTGCACCGCATTACGGAGCGACCGATTGATATATTATTTCCCTCGCCCATCTCGCACATGGCGCAGCGTCTCGTCAGCCAACCCCCATCCCCGCCCCTCGTCTGCTCCGAAAATCCAAGGGCATCCTGTACGCCCAGCAACGCGCGGACAATTGAATTGCGCGCATATACGCACGCGTAAGGACGCACGCCTACGTGAACGTCCAGCACTCCTCGTACCTGTCGCGCGGCACGGTCTCCGTCGCCTCCTCGGCGTCGAGCGCCTCCAACGCGCGGTCGCCGTCGCCGTCGCCGTCGCCGTCGTCGTCCTGGGACACCTGGGCGTCGCGGCCAAGAGCCCGCAGCCGCGGAGCTGCAGGAGAGGCGTCGTCATGTCGACGCGTCGCGTGCCGCTTATCTACGTGCGATCGGCCGCGGGCGAGCGGGACGCGCGGGTACGACTTATATGGCGAGACCAGCCAGCAGTAGTAGCAGCAGCAGCGGCAGCGGCAGCAGCAGCAGCAGCAGCCCGATGTCGGTTGTATAATGTACAGACGCTCCGGTCCTCGGCATGCTCTCCTCGCGGCTCGCGTGCACGCCGCGGACTATACATATAGACGCGCGGAGGCGCGCGAATTGCAACTCCGCCGAGTCCGCACACGGGGTGTGCGTAAAAAATATACGGCTGCGTGCCCGGCCGTGTGCGGATGTAGCATTGAAGTATAGCGAAAGGAGCGAGGTCCGCTCCTAGTCTCTCTCTCGCTCCTTTGCTCCTCTTGACGGCTGGCTCGAAGCTATATATAAAGTATAGATAATATTCGCAGCTCGCTTGGGCCAACTGTAAATAGAGTCACGTGTGCGGTTCAGAGCGTCATGCCGTCGCTGTGTCGCAGTGCACTGCGCGCGCGCGCGGCTATTTCACTTGCGTTATTATAGTTTATATATATATGCATGCACACATCGACGGTTGGGTGTCGTATACTCGTTCGCATACCTTCATCGATAGGATAACGCGTACTACGCGTGCGCAGACTTTTTGGAGCAACTGCGCGCGCAATTTATATATAGAGTATATATAGGGTACACACACACACACACACATATATATATATATATATATATATATATATATATATTATTAGTATAAACGTACTTTCAGAGCTTCTCCGTTTTTCTACATTAAGTAGAATTATGACAAGCGGGGTGCTATAAAAAATCCACTGTATCATATTTTCCATATTTATATATATATATATATATATATATATATATATATATATATATATATATATACACGACAATTGAAATTTAGATAACTTGCAAGTCAGCGCACAAGTTTCTTAGATGATGCCTGTGCTTCGTTTTATTAAGCGGGTATGTTTTCTCTTAATTTTTTAAACAGATACAACTGGTATGGCGCATCAGCGATAATCGAATATAGGTGATGGCCTTGAGATCTCGAGCGAGTGTGCGAATAATTATCCGAATGATAATAATGCAATGACTGCGAGCCCGTGAAGACTATGGAGTAGTAGTATCACAACGTAAATGTTGAACCTGTTTGAAGCGTGTGTTCAAGGCAGTTACGAGTGGAGGTTACATTTTTGAAATTACAATCGCATCACGAGGTCGGAGCTAGCGGCATCTCGCGTGCAATTTTTTGAATGAAGTCAATAATATAGTATCTGTTGCTATTCAGTAATACAGAGAGTGACATTGTCGATTGAGATCTTACTCTGAACCCCGATATATATATATATATATATATATATATATATATATATATATATATAGTTATTTATTTAAAATATTCCTATATTATAATAATTATATAAAATAACTAAAATAGGCTTTGAAAGATTGTTTCTTCAAGTCAGGCTTTTTCACAACTTACATAAGCAATTCTACAGAACACTTAAATTCGTATCTACATATGATTTTATTTCATTCATATATCATATAGTGGGAAAAAAGATTATTTTTCATGCGGTGTTACTGAAAGTCATATTCACATTTAAGACAGCCATATATTATATAATAATGTTCTATAAACTATTCTCGATTTGGTATAAGATGATATAAATCTTTTTTTTTAATTTTTCGTACCTATTTCATAATTAGGTATTTTTGTTACCTAATGTTTTTGAATTATTTTTATTAAAATTTTAATTACTATTCAATAGATGTCAGTTATTCCAAAAAATGTGCTTCATAAAATAATAAAATCATTTAAAAATCAAAGTTACGTTCAAATAATATTTCAAGATTCCAATTGTTTTGTAATTTTATGATCATATGTTTTACTTCAGACACGGATTTATAACACTATTTATTCTTTCATAAAAATGTAGTAAATATGTAAAAATAATCAAAATAAACTTTGAGCAATTAATTAAAAATAATGTACTTCCAATTTTCATAAATTTAGACAAAAGTTTATCCAAATATATATTATGAATATCGAACGTGCTTCTGAAAGTAAATTAATTAAAATCTGTTAACTAAACAAAAAATTTTTCTTTAAAGTTAAACATTTTCTCGATTTTCTCATGCGATATACAACTTCTTTCGATATATACTACAAGATATTAATTTTAAAGTAATAAAAATCTTCCAATAGAAAAATCTGGATTGTATTTATTTTTCTGAATATCAACAATTGCAGTATATATTTAATAATAATTCAACTTTTAAATTATTTATTAACCAAAAATTTTTGATTTTGACAATGGGCTCTTGGGCAATATTGGCACATTGACTCTTGGCGCTTCCGGCTTTAGGACGTCAATTTTGGCTCTGTCGACTATCGGCAAATCAACTTTTGGATGGTCAATTTTTGGTATGTCGATTTTTGGTACATCAATTTTTGGAACGTTCGGTATGTCCAAGGGGGGGATTATCGGTGATTTCTTTATATTATTTAGATCCAAGAAGTCGGTGACGTTCGCGACCTTGGGGAAAGTCGGCACTTTGGATAGGGTTTTAAGGCCCTTTTGAATCGTTTGCAACGGTTCCTTGAGATCGACGTGCAGGAAACTGCAGACCGACGACTTGAATCTCTCTTCCAGTCCGGTCCACAGGCCCATTTCGCAAAATCTATGCCGAGAGCAGAAAATTGCAAACATAATGGAGTAAATAATCTTTGCAATTCGTTACTGATTGGTTATTAATGCAACGAAATAATGGGTACAATTGCGCAAGGAGGATGCTCCCCTTTACGTACCTGAAATTCTTGGAGATTTGGGGCTTGGACGTGATGCTGAGAAAACCGTCGTCTTCGCCGCCTGAGAAGGCCGGCACGGAGATCGGCAGGAAGCTGCCATCCTCCGACTTCGAATTGACATTGAGATTTCCGCTTCTCGCGAAATCGGCTATCATGCTCGTGAAAATATCTCGGACTTGTAGGTCCTCCTCGTCGAAGTCGATCTTCGGCAGTGGACTGCCGGAAATCGAGTTTGCCTCGAAAACGTATCCAAGATCATCGCCGTGGCTGGTTCTCCCTATTAAAAATAATAATAATAATAAATAAGCATCAGCGTGTTAATCTTTAATTAGCATATCTCGCTATTATATACTCGAAGTTATATACTCGAGTTTTATACGTGTGCACACGAACCCGTTTCGCCCGTATTACCAACGATGGGCAGACCGTCGAGGAAATCTTTGCCGAAGCCGTGCTTGCTTTTGTGATCGAAGCTGTACAGGAACGCCTTGCTCTTTTTCGCCCAGTTCTTCGCGGTCAGGAAAGCCGGCACGTTGAATATCGCGTCGTTCAGTGCTTCCGTCACCTTGGCTATGCCGTCGATCCCCTTCTTGCCCATTTTACCCCCGAGGCCCTCCAACGGATTCAGATATTTCCCGAAGGCCTCGGGGACGAAGCGCCGGGTCACGTCGCCCACCGCGGGCACGATTTTCTGCAAGCTCGGCACGAGGTTCTTGGTGAGAAAGTCGGGGATGCTTTGCAGGGTCTGCGTGACCGTGTCCTTGAACGGGCCGTAAACGGCGCCGCCTGTCTCGTCCTTGACGACTCCCGTTAGTAAGGGCACGTCCGGGACATTGTCGAGGCTCAGAGAGTCCTCGGGCTCGTCGGTCACGAAGTTCGGCAGGGATCTATTAATTAAAGCAATTTACTAACTTTAACATAACTTTGTTTGTAAAATGTTTTCTTCTGCATTGAACAAAATAAGATATTACCTTCAAATTGATTTGAAACCACGAAAAATTAAAATAAAAACAACGTTATATATATTTTTATTGACACTTGAGTTACCATTCTATTATCGCCTCATTCAAATGCTTTTGTAAAATTCTGACTCAAACTTTTACGAATCCCAAGTGCAAAGGAAATTTTCATCCAAATATTTTCAAACTTTGCCAAATTTTTTCGACTATTACTAAACGTTTCAGTAAATGTAGAATTGACTGATTATCAGAGTCAGGTAAAAGTAATTTAAACTTACTTTGTTAAAAATATATTTTTACATAATTTGAAACAATGATTTGAGATCATATGAGATGCACCAGGACGTACGTGACCACACGGATGATAAAGAAAATTTTCTTTAAAATTAAGAAAATTAATGAAAATACTGTTAATATACTGCTAATCTGAATTTCATGTTTCCTAAGCAATTGTTGAATTGTCAATAAGCCCCTCCAAGACTTCATATACTAAAAAAGAATAACAATAAGATTCATATACATATACTATATTGTAATCCGTACGTATTCCATGTCTCAATCTCAATGTATTACAAATTGAAAAGTTATAAGTTAACAGATTATAAATCAATCGGGGAAAAGAGCCTTATTCTCTTTATTCTTCTTATTTCTTTCATTCTTTAAGTTCTATTATTTTTTATGTCTCAGACTTGTGATTCCTAGGCTAAATATTTGATCGATATATATATATATATATATATATATATATATATATATATATATTGTCCATCTGATAAATGATGTAGTCAATATTATATCAATTCAAGTTACGATCTTCTTTTATAGCCAATAATCAAAATTATCTAAAAAGGAAAAAGACTGAATAAAAAAATTTTCCAATAAAATTTATCTTTTAAAATAAATTATCATTTACTAATAGAAAAGATTCAGTTTTTCATTGGGATTCTTAGCAAAGGGTTAGTACTAAAAATATATTTCAAAATTTGAAAAATATTTGACAAAGTTCCGGAAAGTTTAATAAAAATCTAGGAAATACAAAAAAATTTCTTCATATTGTATTTTATTAAACTTTCCGGAACTTTGTCAAATATTTTTCATTTCTCGAAAGTTGTCACCTATGTCAATATAAAAACTATACTGTTCTATTTAAATTAACGTATATATATATATCGCACCGAGTCTGACCAGACACTTCATCGAACTACTTATCAAGTAGTACTGCGCGATCCCGTTGTAAAGATGAATTTTAAAATATTTTAAACGCTTTCGGTCTATTTTATAGATTTTAAAATAATAATCTATTACTTCATCAATTTTCAGTTAACAAAAAATTTGTTAGCTATGTTCGCAAGTGAACAATATCTAAATATATTGTAATATTTACACTTTCCAAAGTAATTTACACTTTTAATAAATGAGCAGTGATTCTACTTCAATACTGTTATTCAATACTCAGACGCGTGTATAGATAATGTCTGATTACTTGAAATAAATCATTATTTTGTCTAGTGCTTGTCTCATAATACTCAAAACAATGAAGAGAGCAAATTTAAATATGAAATAAAATTATAAAATTAGAGATTGTAGGTGCAAACCCTTATTTCGACTTATGTCATCACAATCTAACGATTAGCTCCGATGTATACAAATTTCTAATAAAGAAGAGAAAAAGAAAATGAAGGACGTATACCTCAAATCGTTCCTGCCCTCGACTACGGGCCCGGGATTCATGAGGGCCGACAGATCCGTGACGAAACTCCTACCGTTCCTCTTGTAGCTCTCGTCCCGGTTGTCCTGCTCGATGAAATCGTTCACGGGCAGACCGCGAAGGCAGCGCACCATCTGTACGGTGTCGTTGGACGGGCATTTGCTCTCGATGACGACAGCTTCGTAGGTTCTCCGGGGCTCGCGATCGACGGCAAAGTGGGAAAGCATGGAGCCGGACATGGCCACGATGCCGGAGTAGTAGTCTGGCATAGAAAAGGTAGACGGCAGACGTGCGTTTAATACAGAAAGTCATGCTTTGACTCCGATAGTTAAGTATCTATTACTAATGCATATGTCACTGTTTCATTAAAATAATTCAAACGACGATTCTATTATAAAAGTAAATGCTCGAATATCAGCTCGAAAACAAGTCTACGTAAAAATCGATTTACGACGTAGCTGAACATCTTAAATTCGACATTTTTTAACGAAGTACTTGACCATTTTCACTATAAATTCGTCATCAGCAATATTAAAACAACAAAAAAAAAACCTTTATGATATACAACGATTTTCACGATAGTCCAGACAGAATCATTACGCTTTTCATACAGGATTGTTACTATGCATAATATGTACTTCTTCCAAACTTGGATACGCCCAGCAGGAAAGCTGAGCTGGCCCCGCTGCCTTGGCCGAAAGCCACGATCCTCGACGGATTACCGCCGAAAAATTCGATGTAGTCGCGGACCCACTCGGTGGCCAGCATCATGTCGAACAGGCCGTTGTTCCCCGAGAGATCCCTGGTGCCACTGCTTAAAAATCCTGTTTCAAATGCGATTCTTTTAGGAAAGAAGATAATCCGTTGATCACATCAACTTTTTATACAAAATTATACAAATTGAACTATTAGATTTATATATATATATATATATTATATATATAATATATATATAATATATATATATATATATATGTATATATGTATTGTTTCTTTAATTTTTTAACAAATGTGCCTATTCTTCCACACAGTAAAATCTGTGTTTATTAATGAGGGATTAATAAATATACATAATGCTCATTACTTGAAGCTCTGTCTGGAGTATATTGACTTTTGACATTTGACTATATACACTTAAAGTATGGTATTTCGAGTCACAAGAATAAAAAATCGTATCATTTATATATGCAAAGCAAAACGTATCAAACGATATATAAAAATGTATGAAAATTGATCAAATTAAATGTATACATAATTATGTGATTTCGATCACATGTTTAAAAATAAATACTTTGAAACAATTTCTATCCCTCAATACACACTTTAATACACTGATGTGATATAGCTTAGTTCATTTTGATATATCTTTTCATTTTGAAAATGTATCAATAGATCTGAGATAACTATATCAAGAACTATCAAAGCTTATCCAAGTATTTCAATTTTTCTACAGAAGAAACCGTTCGTATATTAATTTCTTCGATGCATTTCCATGTATTTCTATACAATTTCCATAGATCTATATCAGTAATCTCACCGAGCGATCCCAGCCTGTAATGAATCGACACGACGATCGTCTTCTTGTCGATGAGGTTGCGCATCTCGTACTGGGTGGCGGCGCCCCGTCTAAAGCCACCGCCGTGTATCCAGATCAGCACCGGATACCCGTCCGTGGCGTCCGGCAGCGCGGGCGTGAAAACGTTGAGGAAGAGGCAGTCCTCGCTGCCGATCACCCCGCCGTAGGCCCCGGGCTGTGGGCAGGGGGCGCCCCACTCGGTGGCGTTGACGTCGCCCTCCATGTACATCGGGACCGAGCGCTAACGCGGGGAAACAATCGACGAATGATGATTCGTTATAAGGCTGACGCATTTACATTGCATGATCTTTTGGCGCTGCATTAAGCGCAAACGTATCTTCGCAATGTCCTGCGAGGAGAGGAGACATTTGCGTGACTGATTTGGCCCCCTTTGAGGGAGGTATATAACCGAATACAACTGACGATTGCCATCAAACCGATCATTGTAAATGCTTTAGGACCCAACGCTCCCCCATTCAAATTGTATGCGTGGTGAAGCATGAAAATTTTGTTTTCACGGGATCTATTTTTGACGCTGGTTTTGAAAGCCAAAAATTTTAATGACTATATATATCCGCTCATGTGTAATTTCATAGATACTGTCGATTAAAATTCGATTACATTTACAGACGTTAGTATAGTAAGTGAATTATGTGCTGATACCTGTCATATCAGTGGAACTTTGATCTATAACGATTTAAAAACTTTCCCTTAGCGGACATACGTTCATTAGAACTTCATTATTTCAAATGTTATTATTTCTTTCGAGGACTGTCCAAAATAAGGAATTCGGTTAAAAAACATCTTTATACTACACAGTGTAATAGATAAAATGAAGAGTAAGCTAATTATTATGAGGTGAAAGCATCATATCTTCGGCATGTGACAGCGTTAGCTCTTAAAACATCAGAGGGCTCGTTTTAGTTGTAAATGTAGAGTACCTTATTCAAATTGGACCTAACTCAACATCTAGATAATCATAACCATAACTTCTTCTTCTCAGTTCTTATTGTATGTTAATTATTTTAACATTTTATAAGAATTAGTATGTAACGATTCTGTTATCGAAGATAATCATTAGCAAATTCAAAACGAAAATTGAAAAGTTATTGTATTATGTATATTTCACCTTGGAACAGTTGATAGGTTCATCAGTAGACTAAAAGTAACCTAATCTGAGACGTATACACACAATTTGGATCGCTTATAACGGTGATTATTATAATGTATACTGGTTATATTTTGTAGTACTACATTCAATCAACGCAACTTTTATCCAAATCAAAATCAAAAAAATAAGATAAACTAAATTTATGTATACATTTGTACTGTGTAGATTTAATACATAAAGACAAAGTTTTGAAAATTGAATGCCTTAAATAAATAAATATGTTTTATGTACGATTCAGATTAGATCATATATCAGCTTACTAATGAGCCCAGCTGGTGACTGAGGGCCAAACGTACTTTAGAATTCCTTTTTCAATTTAGAAAATTTCGATTGATTGGCAGAGCCATTAATCATTAGACTGATTCTTACGTAAGCTTTTAAGACATTAGTCTATCTTAATTCTGATTAAAATTGCAAAGGGCCACGTGCAGAGTATTTAGAAAGCGACGATCGATCGATCTGTATAAAAATGAAATATTGTATAGTTTACCTTATCCTAGATCCACAAATAGAAATAGTATCAAAGATAAACGACATCAAATGAGAGCAGACTTTAAAGTCTATGTATGCAGTTATAGCAGAATCCGAGCATAATTATTTGCTACAGTAATTATACCCAGTTATTAAAAATGATTAAGAATATATATATATATATATATATATATATATATATATATATATATATATATATATATATATAATTGTGAGCGCTATTTATGGCCACTGATGACAACTCTGGTCAGATTTACAGTAAGATGAATGGTCTAGTGGGTTTAGCGGAGATTTCAAATTAGTTGAAATAGAGTTTATTTTTAATATCATGGACATCATGTTCCTGTATATAAGTTAGGCGCCAGGGCTGAAATCCATTTGGACCCTCTGACTCATTTGAGCGTCTCCGAATTAAGAATATAACCTTACAATCGTAACTAGCAAGCTTGGAAATTCTCCAGATATTATTTTGAACGATATTGTAAAATTTTTAAAAATTTTTAAATCCTCTTAATGGTTCCCTAACTCCATTAAAAGCACCCAATTGTAAATCTAGCCCCAGGATTATTAACATTAAAATCTTGTAACATAGTATATTAAATCATTTTTAACAAGGATCTCAAATAATTATGCTCGATTTCCAGAAGTTCTTTCGTTATTAGAAGTGTAGTATTTAAATTGATTAAAATGTACGACTAATATATTATAATACGTAATAAGTAAATAAATCATTTGTTCCTTGGCGAAACTCTAGAATGAAAAACATAGTTTAATTAAAATTGTTTAATTTTATCACTTGTGAAATACTTTAATAGTAAATAATTGCTGGATATATAATTGAAGAAATAAGGCATGACCGAAAAATCCTTTGATAATTTAGTGACTAATTGCTCATTATAGAATAATTTCAGGATATTTAACGGGAGATAAAAAGCGCATTGAAAGACGACATAATACCATATCTAAAAACAGAAAAAGTGTTCGTATTATTTTACGTATTTGATTATATAATGAAAAGGCCTTTCATATATATATACATATATATATATATATATATATATATATATATATATATCTTTATATTTTTCATCTTTTTCTAAAACAAATTCAAGTATTAAAATTCTTTAAAAATCACTCTTACTGTTTTCATATAGAGTCAAATTAAGTAGAAAAGTAGCCATTTCAATTGTAATAAAATTATTTATTTTAAAACGGATTTTGTTTGGAAGATTTACTAATAATCTAATGAATACAAACGTAATTAATGTTTGATAATGCTCATAATAAATAAAATGATTCCCGATGGTTATAAATTAAAAGAGCATCAAATTTATAGTTTGATTTACAGTATACTCATATTTTTATTGATTTATTGAATATTATTACTATTTTCAATTTCAATTCCCAAGAAAGATTTTATCTTATATTCATCTCTATTATTTACACGAATAATATAAATATTATAAAAATGCCATTTTTCATTGTCATAAAAATTTTTATAATTATATTTTCGTGTAATTATAAATTATTACTCTTGATACAAAACGATTACTTTTATATAAATATGAATGTGACACAGTGAGCTTTGTAGACTTCTATCTTTAAATTGGCAAAAAGATTTTATTAATCCAAGAAAAGAACTTGATTTCATTCCAGAATAATTGATTGAAATGAAATAAATATTCATATTAAATATAATAGGAATATGTGTTCTGTATTTATTAATAAAATATTTGAAATATATGTGCAAAACAATCTCAGTATTAAAAAAGAAAGGTTTCATTGAACCGTAAATTTCTTGTGAACCAAGAATCCTTTAGCTTTCACAAAAAATTCACTTTTAAGCTTCCACCCCCCTCTCAATTCATCCCCCCCCCTCCAATCTCTCACCTGAAACCTTCGATTGCCGACCGGCGGCTCGGCGTACCTAATGCCCCGGAAAAGATAGTAACCGATCCCGGGGTCCCGCGAGCCGTAGACCCGCGCCTCCCTGTCCTCCTTGCGCACGAAGACGACGGGATCGTCGACGGGGGGCGCGGGCGCTGCCGCGCCCCCGACGATGCGCTTGCGCCTTGCGTGTAGGGCACCGCAGTCGCCGGGCCGGGGCCCCTCGCCGGCTTGGAGCCCGAGGACGGCCAGGAGCAGCAGGACGGCGTTCATGGCTCCCGACTGTGGTGGCGCGCGCGCGCGTCCAACAATGGCCCGTGCCCGTTCGGCGCTGCGCGCGACCCGGCGCGGAGGATGCGCGATAACGAAAGAGAAAAAACAAAAAAAAAAAAAAAAAAAAAAAAAAACACAGACGCACACAGACGGACGGACGGACGGACGGACGGACGAACGGACGAAACGATACCGATGATGCGCGCGAGGCGAGAAAAAAATCCTCGGGGGGGAGGGGGGGCAGTGCGATAACGATTGCGCGGGGACGGGAAATGTGCAATTGTAATCTATATGTGTATAGATGCCCCCCCCCAACGAAGACTATATACAGCTTACAGTTTAAAAAGTGTAAATTTAAAAAGATGTGATAATATGAATAATCCTCTTTTGACCGCCTCCCCCCCCCCAATCTCATCGCCTAGCACGTACATAGATTCCTCGAAAACGAAAAAACTAATAACGACCCTGATTGTTGAGAAAAATTTCTCGTTCATTTAGTTATATGTACAGAATTGCTCATACAGCATTCAACGTGCACTTTTAATTTACTGCCAGTTAATATTTATAGTAAAAAAAAAAATTTTAACGTAAAAAAATTAATTTACGGTGCATACTTATCAATGACGTAAAATCAAATCGCCAACTTCGGTTTTCATGCAATTTTTCCTATTTATTACTGCTCTAACGTTTTATAGAATCAGATAGCCGTGGGATTGATAGGAGATAAAATGTTACATAATGATGCGTAAATTCGTATGCATACCTATATAGTTAATTCATTTATATCAAAATCACTAACAATCGCTTGTGAATTATGTCACTTTTAAATTTGGTGAAAAAATAAAAAAAATGTTCAAAAAAAATTCTTTAATATCAAAAATACAATTATATTTCTTTATAGATTGCTAAAATACTGTAAGAATATAAAAAGTATGTATGATTTCATTCTTAATTATAATATGACATAATTTTTGTAGATTTAAAAATGCTTGTTTAAAATTAATAAGTTGTCTTGCTTAAACCAGAATTTATTTAAATATTGTTATACTTAAGTTTCAGCTTCATTAACATATTTTTCAAAACGGTACTACACATTCTGTAACAAATAATTTTACTATTACAAATATATTAATGAAATTTCATGTATATTTCAATTTTTAACGGTGTACACTTATATAGTTGATTATAAACTATTTTCTAAATTTATATATACTTGTATTATAAATAATAACCCCTATATTGAAAATATTTGTCATGATTAAAATAAGATTGCAATAAAGATAACGTTTATCGATCATCAATTACAGTTTTGTCGATAGACTTATAAAAAGAAAATCTTATTATATTATTTCATTATATTACGTAGCTTATTACCGAATTGTACTTATTAAAGAATTAAGATTTTTATTGTCCCTGCTTCGATTTCCATCGACCGAAATTTTTCGGAAACATTTTAGAAATTTGCCAAAAAAATTATTTAGTCTGTTAAAACTTCTAATAAATAAATATAGTATAGCGATTATATATCGTAAATTGTAAATTTGTAATTATATTCTAATTATATACCGTAACCTGTAAATTTGGAATTTCATTTGTAATACAAAAATTCAATTAAGAAAATAAACGCTGATGCTGAGATTTCTATATTTTGATGCTGTTATTTTTTCAATTGTTGTTAATAGAGCCAGATTATTAATTAAATATTTCCTTCTATATGCTGCGTCCCTGTTCCCGCGCGATGTTCTATTATCCCCACTGTTTTTATACTGTCGTTCTCACTCAGCTTTGAAGGATTCAATTTTTAAGAAACGATAAATATTACAGGAAGAAAAGAGATATACTCGTGCCCCGCATGCCTCAACTATTACTGACAATAAATGATACACACACATATGTATCATTCGTTGCTCATAAAATTTTTATAGGATATGCCATGAAAGTGCGGAGATTAATTCTTCTCTCATTTTAAAATGTCTTCATTTTAGTTTTTTAAATAAATTGTTTTTTTTATATTATTTAATGTCGCTGTATGTTCGTAAACAACGTAAATCTTAATTCTTACAGCAATGCTTTGTAACAATCAGCTGAAAACTGGACTTCCACTCTAACCACATATTTACTAGTCATTCATCACACACACACACACACACACACACACACACACACACACACACACACACACACACACACACACACACACACACACACACACACACACATCCAGTGATAGGTGGATATATAAATTAATTAATAAAAATTATCATGAAACACTGGCTGTTATAGAAATTTTATTTGCTATTTTCTTTTTTTATTAATATTAAGTCAAAAGAAATCCAAGCGACGTTCAAAAGACAACGTGCTCCAAAATTTGTATAATAGTCCTTTAAAGGGACCAGGATAAAAGTCATTTAAACGAGGGGCGTAGAAGAGCGGCAGCCTGCTGCGCCAATCAGCGCTTAGCTCAGGTCCCTCTCCTAACTGGCGTGCCGCTCGCGATATGCCTTCTGCTCAAGTCCAAATTGAGCAATTTTATGTAAATTATATTAACATAGATTGGTAGATAAGGTAGAGATATTTCCGATCAAGTGATGCGTGATGCGTTCGTCAATCAGTCACTCGGTTCTTCTTCGTAGTCTTTATATATGATACATATCTTCATCCATTATCACCTTACCCCATGGTCTTCAGCTGTCTTCAGCAGTCTGCAGTCTTCGCTCTTATCCTCTCTTAGTGATTCAGGCATTCAGTTGCAGACGTCAGTGTGTATAGTATATTCTAATTCCGTTTAGTTCGCGGCGTTCGTGGAACGGAGACGAGAGGCGGTGGCGAGAGCCACAGTCGCCTGAAATATTTACCGTGAAAGCCTTTTCTCGCGCACGGTGAAAGGAGTGCACGCGAGAGAAAGAGAGAGAGAGAGAGAGAGAGAGATTTTCTCTCCAGTAGTGCACCTGTTACCCTGAAATAAAGCTACACCGCCCAAATCCGCGTCGAGGTGTTGAAAGTTAAAGAGCGAATTTTCTTTGTAAATTATTACACATCAAGCGCATGTCAGGCATTGGGCATCGCGCAGAGACCGCAGAATATGCAATTCTCGGGGAAGTAAACAATGTTCGTGAGGGATCCCTGCGGTATCGTCTGCATAATTGTCACCTACGTCGCCGTTTTTTACGCCGACTATGTCGTCGTACGATGGGTCATTCTGCATACCATGCAAGACAGGTTTGTTGTTCTTTCGGGTCGTTTGTCGCTTTTTCAACTCGATGTTTACTCAAGCGAGCGGTCCGGCGAAGAAACTTTGTAAAAATCGACAGCCCGTTATATATTCGTAATATTTAGCAGAATAGATAAGTGGATATAATGCTAAAGTTTCTTGTCTTGATGTCTTGAAATGTGTCTAGGACACGCGACATTATGATTAATAATTAACAAGGATGATATTGAATTATTGATTTGAAATTCAATAATTGAATTATTGAATTGAAAGAAAAATGCATCTCATATCTGTATCTGCTTATATGCATATCTGTATAAGTCCCTATCTCAGTCTCTCTCTACATAAATGTGTGTACATATACCAGAGATAAAAAGGGATAAAACCTTTTTATCTGATGTGTGCTTGTTGCATGCTTGTACACCATGGTGTTAACTTATATTTATTATTTAAAAATAAATTTATTATATTTTAAGTGATTTTTTAAGCAATTTATTGTTGCTTAAGTTTTATATTTGTGCATTTTTATAATCTAATATTTTCACAACATTATTTTGTAGTCCTCGGTAAATTACAACTATTTTTAAAAAATCTTGTACGAAAATTAATAAATTGATTTTGAAGAAATCTAAAATACAAACTAAAAAATGACTGTTTATGTAAAGCAAATAATCCAAGTAACGTGTAGAGATAAGTTCATAATACTTTGTTTCAGTTTATGGGGTCCATTCCATGCTATTATTTTCAATACCATCATTTTGTTACTGATGATGTCTCATTTAAAGGCAGTATGTACAGATCCAGGAGTAGTACCGTTACCACAGTCAAGAATGGACTTTTCAGATATTCATACAGGAAGCTCTGGTGGAGATAATTGTGAGGACAGTGATGAATGTGATCAAAGAGATTATTGTTCTGAAAAAGACGACTGGACTGTCTGCACAAAGTGTGAAACTTATAGACCGCCCAGAGCTCATCATTGTAGAATTTGTAAACGATGTATTAGACGTATGGACCACCATTGCCCATGGTATGCATTAAATAATAATGAGCAGTTTTCAGCTATTAGTACTGACAATTCATTTTTATTTCTGTTTTAGGATCAATAATTGTGTGGGGGAAAGAAATCAAAAATATTTTATACAATTTCTGGTATATGTTGGTGCTTTAGCTCTATATGCTATATCTTTAGTAATTATGTCATGGTTATTTGATTGCCCACAGTGTAGTAGTGATATCACGATAAAGCAAAGTCGCATGTAAGTAATAATTAAAAATCTTAATTAATTTTTTGTTAAATTAAAGTGTTTAATATTGCATCTCCTTTTTATTCATTAGTGAGAAATTTAGTTTTTGTTCATGATGATAAATATAATGTTCAATTTGATTCATTTCAAACAATTAAATTGTTTAAACATTGAAAATATATTATTATTACTTTACTATATATCAAATTTATGTATTTTTTAACTTCCAAAATAAAAAAAAATTTAATAAAATTTGTAACTGATATTCAAAATTATTGTATTGATACAGTATTTATATGATATAAAAATCATTGATTATAGCTTAAAAATAGTTTTACTTTATTTTAATGATTATTTTATTCTCTTTTCAAACTTAACTTTTTTTTCAGTTTACATTGTGTGATATTAGTATTAGAATCAACATTATTTGGAATATTTGTCATTGCGATGTTGATATATCAATTTCAAGCTATTCTTGAGGATGAAACTGTAATAGAACGTTTACAAGGTACACATAGTCATCATAAAAGCATACCGGCTTTTACTTTACTTGCACAAGTTTGTGGTAAAAGCCACCCTGTATTTTGGCTACTTCCTTGTCATAATTTACCTCGGTATTCTTATAGACGAGATGATCATCTTATAGATCATCAAGTTTAAAAAAAAAAACTTATTATTTAGACAAATATTTTTTAACAAAGAAAATCAGCAAATTAAAAACAATTTAATATTGCTAAAATTGTATTGTGTAAGTTACTTCTGCTTCCAACTTAAAATGTTAGATATTTCAAAACTGTAAAATTTTACAAGTGCAAAGATCATATATAAATCTTGTTTACAAATCATTTATAATAATGAAAAATTTGTAGTTTGATTTCAATTATTATTTTTCTTTATTCGTTTTCATAACATAGACATTAGTGTCCTTTTTTGCATATGTAAATAATTTACAGTTCATAGTTTTTTATGTAAAGTAATATAAAGAAAGACAAATATTTTTTATAAAATAAAATTTACAAAAACTCATTCATTTAATAATAAATGGAACAATAACTTCTATTAAGTTGATATAAACCATTTAATTCAAGATACTATATACTACATTTTTATTCTGAATATTTTGCTTCAGTAAAAATAGAAAAAAAATTGCAGCTCAGAAATGTAGTAAAGTTGATAAAGTTGAATATTTAGTTTAAAGTTAATTTGAAGTATATTTATAAATATAAATCTTCAGTATTTTGCAAAATGTTATAGATCTCTATAAAAAAATGTATAACTTCTTCTGCTTGTTATGTTTAATTAATTTGATACTCAAAATACACAATAGTTGCTGATATATTGCAAAAGAGTATTTAGCAAATTAAGATAAATGTAGATATCGTTTCTCTGAATTTGTATATAATTTTCCTGACTATGTAAGATTGTTCTGCCATCATGCTTTAATACGTGTACCAAAGGCAGCAGTAATGACATTAAAGTCTAATATATAAAATATCTTTTCCAATATGGTTCTATTGTTCTGTATAAATAAATTATAAAACAAAAATTTGGATAAACTGTCAAATATATAAGTTAGTGAACTAATTTTGCATATAAATGAAAAAGAGAATGTTAAATAAAGCAGTGTTTTCAAAACATGCTTAGTTTAATTATCTTACAATATTTTCTATTGTATTTTTTATACAATATCAAATTTGTATGACAATTCATATTTGAATTTGTAATATTTTTTTGTATTATAGTGTGTATATTTATTCATATGTAAACATATATATTTAGAGAAAATAATATTTAATGTCATTAATTAATGAAATACATTTTTATATCTAAAAATTAATAGTTTGAAAAATCAAAAAACTAAGATGAAAACAATGAGAGTTACAAGAGTGAATAAGTAGATTATAATTTTAATTATATTGAATTAGTCTTATATTATAAATATATAATAAAGTTTCAAGAAGCTATTTATGTATATTCAATTAATGTATTTCTAGATTATAATTTAAAGTTTTTTATCAAGCTGCTACAATAATTGAATTGTTTTTTACTATTGTGAAATAAGCTCCAGTAGTGAATAATTTCCATCGTGATTTGAAAAATGTCACAAATCATAAGCCATGTAAATAATTTTACATTTTATATTTAAACTATGTACGATCTATAAAATTTTTATATCTATTTATGCAATGAAATAGATTATATTAAATTTTTAACTATATGTATCTACAATATAAAGTAAGATTAACATAATATTTATATCTACACATCTAAGCAAATATAAATTTTTCACAGATTTAATGTTAAGCAGGTTAGTAAGAAAACATGTATCAAGCAATTTATTGAGGTTTCAGAAAATATGTATTTTATAATTATGTTTATTTTTATTATTATTTTCAAATAAAATTTGAAATTTTTATATGTATTACAAATAGAAAAATTATTTATTAAAATTTTAATACATAAAAAGCAAAATTTAGAAAAAATTTATTTTTTAAGTTAATAGAAATTAATACTGCAAGGTCACAAAATAGTTGAAATATAACACTAAATAAAATCAAATAATAATTAATAGTTCCAGAATATTGTTCACTTTATTAAATTACAAGCATGCTGCCATTAATCCGGCAACATTTTCAAAGTCAATTTTTTCTGTTATATTTTTGGTTTTAATATTTTCATCTTGATTTGCAATAAAAATAATATTACCACTTTCTTCCTTCCATTTGTATTTTTTTATCCAGCCCTTCAAAACTTGATCTATAGAATTAAAAGAGAAAGATTATAAATAATTTACTTAATCATCTTAAGCTTAAGAATAGACTATTTCATTTACCATTAACTTGTAGTTTGCCACCTAATAATTCAACTAAGAGTGTTTTGTTTATAGATTCGAATGTTATTCCTACAACATGACAAACAAATTTTCTGATGGAATCATTAAATCCAACAATTTTTTTACATAAATCATCTATTTTATTTATTTGATCCCAAGCTAATTGAAATTGACATTCTTCTAACAGATTAGCCAGATCTAAAATATTTGCGATATCAGAATCTTGCATCTGTAAAATAGTTATAAAATATTAGTAATACATAACTTTAGTAAGTGGTTTTTGATTGTTAGAAGTTAGATTTTTCTTGAAGCATTAGAAATTCAAGAAATTTTTTCTATATCCAATAAATTTTTTGGATATTTACTTTCAAAGAAAAATTGATTAATTTTCATAAAAAAACGTTGAATGTTGTAATATCTGCTTGTTTAATAAGAAATTCAACTATCTATAGATTTTAATCTAGAGAATTAGTAAATTATAAGGCCTGGACAAGTAATACTTACAATTCTTTCATTTAAAAGACACTTGCAAAGTACAAAATCGGTATGAGGTAAATTTGTCAGTGCTTTCAACAGTATCAAGCAAGTTATATCTTTATCAAAATGATGTGGGTTCAACTGATACAACTTTAATACAGCCAAATTTGCATCAAAGTCATAAGCATTTTCAGTTACTTGAACATGAACATATTTTTCTAAAATTGTAAGATTATCAGGATTGTATCTGAAAATCATAAATAACTAATTATTATAAAAATTAATATACGTTTGCTAAATGAATATGAATTGTAAACAAGGCATAATAAATTGTTTATGCATTCACGTGTTTATACTGTGAAGTAATATAATCAACAATATAGTCGTTTGATATACCTTTCAATACCCTTCAACTTCTCTACGAGTTGTTGTTTCATTTCTTCAGCCATATTTGCTATTTATATTATATACTGAACTTTTAATAGTTTATATAAAAAATCTAGAAATAAAATATTTCTAAATTTTCTGACTAAATGTTTTCATAAGTAGAGAATATTTCTAGAAAAGAGGTTATAAAAACACCGGAACATAACCAACACAGTTTCCGTCACATTCGACCGTGCTTTTATCAAAGCAGATACAATTATACAAAGAGGGTGCGCCAATCGATTGAAGCGTCACCTACAGGAACAAACCTGTAAGCTGGCTGTCTGTAAGCTTCAGTTCCTGACAGAAGTATTGTTGGGATTGGTGGTCGTGACGTCATCACAGCCAAGATATGCCGGGACCATATTATTACAGATAATAAAAACTGGTTTTTATTAGTCCAGACAACAGGAATTTGTTTAACTTCAGGAATATGAAATTTTTACAAAACCGTAGAATTTTCTTTGAGTACTTAATAATTAGGTTGAATTTGATCTCTACTACAGGGAATAAAATTATCTATATGGATATAACTTTGCACATCAAGTATTTTTTATATAAACATTATTTAACTCTTTAATAAATCGGTTAGGTTATTATCTCGGGTAAAGCCCAGAAGAGAGATGCTACTATATATACATAATGAAATTAATTATAATAATATATACATATATAATGTAAATAATAAAATTTATAATTAAAAGAAACTGAAATCAAATGCACTGTATTTCATTTAAAAAACCAAGATACTTATGTCTACATATTTCAATTGTTTGAAATAATCGCTTTATTTCAAACATATTATTATTGCTTTATATACTTTCTTAGAATCTTATTATTATAGTGATTATGTATAGATCTATATATTTTTTTATCTCATATGATTTTATAATTATTTTTATAAATAACAAAATGACTGTAGGTATATTTTGTTGAGTATGAAAAGTAATTCAACGATGTTACTTTTTCATTTTATGTCCAGTTTGTGAATATAGGTCAAGGACAGTATATTTTTTATTTATAATTGAATTCAGATTTAATATTAAATAATCTATTGTCTTAGAGGTTCATTTCAAGTTAAAAAATGTCCACTAAATACTAAGTCTTTCTGTAGTTATAATTAAAAGTTTTCGAGATAAGGACACATTGTGATATAATTCTTTTCAACGTACATTTAAAATATAAAATGAATACTGGACCGTGATATACACAATGAGAAGTCCTGTTCCATTTTAACTTTGTTCAATCACTTTAATTTAATTTTGACCATGTTCGATTTTCTTACAAATTGATAAGTAATAATTTTGTATAATAACTTGGTATCATCTTGATTTTTTGATCTTGTCTCAAGAATTTTTTTAATGGAAAAACCATTCCATTACAAAAATTTGCATACAGAGTCATGGATCAGAAGGAAACTTCCTAGAGTGTAAATTGATGAACAATTTTGAAATCGTAGAGAGCTAATATTTTGAATATATCTTAAATATCTCTAAAAATGCAGTAATCGTGTTTTTTGATTTGAAATCTTGACCATCCATGATGTTATTGAGATTCACCTACAAAATTGTAGAAGGAAATTCAGATGATGGGTTCAACATACATGTTCCATTAGCATGCACCATCAGATGATGGATTCAGAATATCGTTACAATTTTTTAGGCCAAACGGTAAAGACGCTATTTTAAAAAATATAATTTTTTTCAAATTGAACTTTCAAGAATATACGCCATGGGCAACCTGGATGTCAAAACTCATTTCGACAAGGGATATTATTCTCAACTTCGATTCTATAAAAGTCAAAATAAAGTTTATTCAAGTTATTCTAACAACTTGGCTGCTAACCTCTTAACTGAGGGAAATTTAATCATTTCTTTAAAGTTTTAAGATCCAACGCTTTGCCATTTCAAAAATATTGTATTTTATTATTCATAATTAATACGTACTTTCATCTCATTAAATTTTATATACTGTGTAGTCAGATGGATTTAATTATGAATAATTCGTACTTTGGACTGTGATTTCGAAGAATGAAGTTCTTAGTTATTACCCATTGAACTTAGACCGATTTGATACATAGGACATATCTATTCATTATTCGCTGACATATTTAAAATCACCCATAGTTAAATTGTTAATAAGTATCATAACAAAAATGTACAATACAATTAAAAAACATGCTGATACAGATTCATCAAGTGTTGTTTTGTACTTTAAATGTCGAATTCAGGCCTAACAACTAGGTATTTTTATTTGACTACATTACATTATATTCAATCAGATATAAGGTGAAGTGCATTTATGATAAGTATGAAAGTATCAAATCTTGACAATGGGACAGCGTTAAAGCTAAAAACTTTGTTATCACTTTTGAGGTATATAGAGTGGTATTTAGAGGTACTTTTGAGGTATAACGTCGCTCCATTTGGATCAACAGCATCAGCGAAATATCGTAGTCACCTCGTAAGTCCTGATGCTTAAGTGTAACACCGTGATTCTCATTCATTTGCAGACATAAATATAACAGATCAAAACAAACGAGAAGCAATTTAAATGTTTGAATTTTGAACAAATAGTCTTTTCACGTATAGATGTACTCAAATCATAAATTTTACCTTCTTTTATGTAAGTCATTGGTGACTAACTTTATGTTCACTAATCACTGTGAGAGATTGATCATCACTACTCACTTGAGATATATAAGTAATAATTTCAATATTATATTTATTTTGTTTCGCAATATCGGATTCTTTGATAATTCCCTCTTTTGCAAACCGATACTGATCCGATGTTATTAATGATTTAGTCGCTTAAGCAGTTGCTGGATATAAATAAAATAAATATCTGTCAAATTACCAAGTATATGAATTTTTTTACTACGCGTTTACATGGCTTTAAAATACACCGATTAGATGTAAATTTCAATTGCTTTAGCAATGAACGCTTGAAAAGACCGTATTGACGGATTAACATACTCTTAGCCAGTTGCATAGTTTATCCAACTCAAAAGATCCACGTACGATATAAGTTTAAAAGTACGCCAAGAATCAATTCCATTGTAAAGTTAATTTAGCCGGATCTTTATACGCGGAGCAAGAGCGAGATCGTAACCCGCGTGGATTGCATGGCTGCATGCTCCGGTGCGAGCGATTAGATAAAACTCGGCGTCAACCAGCCGATGGCTGGCCTTGCGCTCGTCCGAGAGAAACCACACATTCGCTCCGTCAGACGAACGCGAGCGCTCGGCCAAAGTGCAAGACGTCCTCTCGTCGGCTGGCGCCAGTTCCCGCCGCAGCGTCAGTGCCATTCGATCCGCCTCGTACGCGCCGGGGCTCCACAACGTGAAGCGACCGCCGGCCGCGGCCATGCGCCCCGTCAGCCACCCGCAGCCCACCGTCGGCTGATTCCGCCCGTCGTCCGCCCGCCACCGCCATGCCAGCCTGCGGCAGCGAAGCCGCCTGCCTGCGCAGCCTCTGGCCCGCCAAGGACGGACCCGCGGCCCCCTCGCCGTCGACGTCGCCGCCGCCGCCGCCAACGCCGCGGCCCCGCCGCCCCGTCGGCGCCGCGCTCGCCCGCCTGCCGCTCCTCCTGCTCCTCGCCTGGCTGCGGCTGCTCCGGCTCCTCCTGCTGGGCGCGCCCCTCGCCCTCGCCCGGGCGCTCCTCGGCCCCGGCGACGACCGCTGCACCGTCCTCGTCGGCGGCGGCTCCAGCCTCCAGGCGGTGCGCGCCGCGCGCAGCCTCGCCCGCCACGCCGGCGCGCGCGTCGTCGTCTGCGAGCTCGAGGACCTGCCGGGCCTCGCGCGCTTCTCCGCGAGCTGCGCCCGCTCCTACCGGCTGCCGCGGCCCGAGCCCCGCCGCGGCGCGGCCGCCTACGTCGCCGCCCTCAGGGACGTGGTGGCGCGCGAGCGCGCCTGCGCCTACGTGCCCCTCGGGCCCTGCGCCTACCTCGACGGCCTGGCCAAGCCGCGCCTCGAGCGGCTCGGCTGCGCGAGCTTCGGGCCCGACGCCGCGGGCGCGGCCCTGCTCTCGGACCCGCTCGCGCTCCTGGGGCGGGCGCGCGAGCTGGGGCTCCCGGTGCCGCGGCACCGGCTCCTGGAGGAGGGCGGCCTGGCCGGGGCGAGCGCCCTCTACGAGGGCGGCCGGCTGCGCGGCCGGCACTACGCGCTGCCCGCGGGCCCGGCGGGCCTGGGGGGCGAGCGCGAGCCCGAGCTGCGCCGGCTCCCGGACACGCTGGCGGAGTTCGAGCGGCGATACGGAGGCGGGGCGCCCGGGGCCGGCGCGGGTCGGCCCTGGCTGGTGCTGCGCGACCCGGGCGGGCCGCACTTCCTGGCGTGCGCGACGGTGCGGGCCTCGCGGCTGCTGGCCAGCGCGACCTGCCGGGTGCTGGACGAGGAGGGCCGGGTCGCGCCGGAGCGCCGGCCCGAGGTGGCGCGCTGGCTCGGCCGGTTCTTCTCGCGGGGCTGGCCGAGCGGCGAGCTGAGCGGCCACTTCGGCTTCCGGCTGGCGGCCGGGGCGCCCGGGGAGCTGGTGGCCCTGGAGTGCCGGGTGGGCGCGGGCCCGGCCTACCTGGGCCAGGCGCCGGAGGTGGCGAGGCTGCTGCTGCGCCCGGACTGCCGACATCGGGAGTTGTCCAGGGCAACGGGCGCGCGCGGCGCCGAGACCGCGGGGGTGGGGGGCGACTGGACGGAGGTGGACCTGGTGGGTCGACCCCTGGAGGCGCGCTCGGTGCTGTTCCGGTACTGGGATCCACTGCCTTACTGCGTCTACGTGATTCGAGGATACCTGCAGCTGACGCCCTTGAGGAGGCTGTTGATGAGGCTGCTGGAGGCGCTGGGCATATCGAGGACGCGGCATCAGCCCCCGCTCGCCGTCGTGCAGTAGCTGCGGATGATGCGCGACGCCGATGTATTTTTATAGACAGAAGCAAGCTTTAAACAATGGTTGTGTACTTTGTTCGAGTATTTAGGATCTTTGCAATGCCAAATAATAATATTTCTGCCGGACGAGAATCTGGTGATGCCAATATGGCAATAATGTGAAGTGAGTGGTTCTTATGGTGGTTATGATAAAATAATTTAATAGAATAGCAAGTGAATTAGAAGGACAGTAAGTGAAAAACTCCATAGCGTTCATGCGAATAGACTTTTGTGGAATGTGAATGTTCATTATGTACTATGTATTATGCTTATTTGTAACTTGATGGGCCGTCTTTTAGACTGATCGAGTGAAAAGTGGGTTTCGTTTTAAAGAAAAGTATATTTTACTTCTAAAACGATTACAAAATACGGATAATCATGCTTTTTAATTACTAGCATTATATATTTTATGCGTACTTTCAAGCAGATTCGTGAAACGGTCCGAAGGTCTGAACGTTTTCGACATTTAATAACTGAAAAACGTTGTTATTTCTTCACCGTGTGATGAATTTTCCTGTAATTCGAATCAACATATAATATATGATAGACTTATATATAATAATTGAAAGAAATGATTAACATTACGTTGCAATCGTTTAATAAGTGTAACGCCTGTATTTTTTTCTTTAAAACATAGCTTTTTCGCTCGACTGGTAAAAATTGACTTAGAGACAGCCCCTTAAGGTTCTTTACATTTTCTATTAAAATATGTATATATACACCTAGGAAGTAGGATTTTAAACTTTAGAGCACTGGAAAACGGCTACAGGCGTCGACAAATTTTAGTGATTATGCCGCATCCAATTACATGGGTGAAGTTTATTATTTATAAAAATTTTCCGTTCTATAATGAGGTCTCTAATGTTTTCTCAGCACGAATAATAGAAAATGACTGTATTTGATCAGATAAAATACAATTGATGTTGAAAGAAAAATAAAATAGCGCAATAAAATTTTTTTTGTTGCTGAAATTTTAGTCATTTTAACGTTTGGCCTTACAGTGCCAAGCTGGTCTACGCCTCTAAGGATAAGGGATCTGATTTGCCTACATCTTCTTAGTCTACATATCTTATCTCTGATCGAGGCCCCAACTGAGCCCACATCTCGATGAAAAAATGCCGTTAACAAATTTTTAAAAATTCCGATCCTCTAAAGGTTAAAACATGCCTCGTTAGATATATAATGTACGCCAAGACTATAATCGTAATTGTCAGATTTAGATAAATGTGTAAATAATTAATATTTAAGTGTTGTCTAGTGGTAACACGTAATATATCAATTTTCTTATATACTGTATTAAAGTGCACATGGACATGACGTGATATCTTTAAATGTAACGTGAATGCTTGTACAGAACTGTTTAACCGAATTATAACGATAATTAGCGATGCGAATAAGATATATATATATAAAATTATCATATGTATGATTTTAAGATAGTTCATATATATCTTAAAATTCAATAAACCATGAATTTTTAAGAAAATTTTTGCCACTGCTTTAATCTTCATTCTCATTAACACACCGAATCGTGCGTTAGGATCGAAGTTAATAATGCACCGAGCATCGATCGTACTCTCGTTCTTATCGTGTATCGAGACAGAAAAAAATCCAAAGAACCGTGTGCGTGTATTCCCGGCGTCGATCGTTGCGAAACCGCGCAATACTGGGATATAAGTGTAAAAAAGAAAACAGCGGTATCGGTCGAATAGAAAAAAAAACGACAACAAAAAATAAAGACGAAAATATTATATAGCCGCGTCTGCTTCTTCCTTATTTGCTTTTTTCCTTTGGACTTTTTTTCTTTATACTATATATATATATATATATATATATATATATATATATATATATATATATATATATTATATATACTTAAACAGCAAAATCACAGCAGTAGATGCAGATAGCGTACAGACAGCCCTGTGATCTCTGCGCTCGTGCACGCGCCAAGCTAATATATCTATATATATATATATATATATATATATATATATATATATATATATATATATATATATATATATCAACGGCATGTGATAAAGCCAAGTTCGATCCGGGAAGGCCATTATGTTGGTGCATATAGCCAACGATAGTTATACACTTATACAAAGTATATTACGACTATCTTATAAGTTTTTTTGCTTTCCATGATTTACTTTTCACGACACAGTGTGCTACATATATATATATATATATATATATATATATATATATATATATATATATATATACAAATACACATTGGCATTTGTGGGGAGAGAGAGGAAGAGAGAGAGAGAGAGAGAGAGAGAGAGAGAGAGAGAGAGAGAGAGAGAGAGACAGAGAGTGATAAAGGGAGAGAGAGAAGTAGGGAGGTAGAGTCGCTCGCGAAGATATAGAGAAACAGAACGAGGGGTTTGCAGGGCGGGGAAGAGGGGAGGGTTTGGGGCGAGGTAGGATATAGGTTCCTCCAATAAAATGGCTAATGCAATCTTATCATGCGATAATATTGAAATGCGGTTCCTTGACGACGACGCCGACGACGACGACGACGACAAAGACGCGCGATTGGATTTGCGCGCGCGCCACCACCGCCGCGCCGCGCCGCCGTTACACTTAATTCCTTTTCTCTCTCTCTCTCTCTCTCTCTCTCTCTCTCTTCCACCTTCCTCCTGCCATCGGCAGACAGCCGTTCGTTTCCTCCTCTCGCTATTCCTCCAGACCTCGCGATCTCCCGGGGGCAGGGTGAGCGCAGCGCGGGGCGCACGCGAGAGAGATCGAGGGAGTTAGAGTGAGGGGTGGGGGAGGGGAAGATAGCATTAATTATAAGAAAATAAAGCGCGAGAATTTTATTTTTGCTCCTTCTCCCCCTCCCCCCTACTCCATCTTTTTTCAGCTTTATTAGCGGAATTAGGCTTTTATATTGTGTTGCGGAACTGATGCGAACGGAGCCAACAACTGGCGAACATGCAGAGGGGTACGAGGGGGGAGGGGTTATAGGCATATCTACACTAGGCATACACGCTCAGTGGCTCCGTACACATCAAGCTCCAACTCTATCTTCGCTCCGATTTTCTTTTTTTCTTCATCGCGTTGTTGTTTTGCCTTCCGTCTTTCCTTGTTTCGTACGCTTTGTTTTGTAGTATTTTCTTTTTTTTTTTTTTTTTAAGTAGTTGTACGTATACTAGGTCGCCCGGGTAGAAAAAGAAGTACGAATGTATGCAGTCGTGTCTTATAGAGAGAGAGAGAGAGAGAGGAATGGAGAATTTCCAGAGGCGCTCACGATACGCTGCTCCCGCGCGGCGAGATGGATGAATTATGATTGGCAATGGGGGCGCAATTCTACCTGGGCACGAAACTTCTGTCCGTTGCTATTTATATATGGAAGCTCCGCATATTCTTTATACTGGCATGGATACGGGATGTGTATTTATATTTATCTCTCTCTCTCTCTCTCTCTCTCTCTCTCTCTCTCTCTCTCTCTCTCTCTCTCCCTACACCTCTTTTCTATATATACAATATCGTTGATGTGTATCAAAACGAGCTAAAGAAACCTGCACAGTTGTAATATAATTTCAACATTAATCTTTCTAAGCTGTAAAAAGATAAATGCCGCAGAGACGACTGATAATTATATATATATATACATATAAAGAGACGCCGAGCTGATGCAATGACTTCGGACGGTTGACCGATGCGCGCATTCAACAAACATGGATTTTAATAACGCAGGCCCGACAAAAACGTATCGTCTGAACATCGACAATGGCGCGCGTTTTCCTGTTCATGACTTTGAGCTATGCACTGACTGTCTAATCCGCGATTACACAAACAAGAGAATCAGGTTGATCGATTTTGAGAATCTCCGATATGAACATTTGAAGCTGTTTGCGAAAATTCCGCAAGGATGCCATTCGTTTTTAACATGAAAATCACTATTTTTTAAAGTGAAATGCGATAAAGCCACTCCGAGAGTTACTTTACGTTCTTCTATTATAATATAATCTACTATAAATATGCCCTTCCCTAGAGAAGAGATCGTTACGCTCTTGAAGGATGTCAGCTGTTTTAAGTTTAGCAATTTTTAAGCAATCGGTTTTAACCAGTTCATAATCTGTATGCCTTACAATAACTCAAAAATCTCTTTATTATATCTCACATTCCAACACGGTGAAATCATTGTAACACAACGTAACCGCAACATCTCTAGCCAAATTTTTCCGGTATCGTCAGACTTGGCTGATATGACAAAAATTGTCATCAGTTAAATGACCTGCCGATAGGGAGGAGAACCGACCAGTAGGCTGATGTTACTCAGAAGTATATTCTATATTTCAGTTATGCATTCGCAATAATAGTACAGATACACTGGAAAACTAAAAAAAATGTGTTCCGTAATTATTTAAGTTTTAAATTGAGCCTTCGAATGAATGAATTTCAAAACTTTACCTACACTGCGATTTCCTTTCGAAGAATACACAAACAAAGAAAGCATTAGATAAATACGGCTTTTTGACAGGCTGACGTTGAAGTGTAAATCAGAAGCAAACGTATCTTAATCGAAGCAAAATAACGTCTTTTAATTCAGCTACCATGGTTCATCATCAATATTCCTGGTTAACTCGCCTACATCCAGAGGCTATTTTTCAGATGATTTTTTTTTGTACTTTTGAATATACGAATTGTATAGACTATTGTATATTTAATCACATATTTAATGCTACTTTTTTGAATACAGATTATTTGGCGTTTTCTTAACAAACCGCTAGAGTGATTTTATCTTAAATAATATGAACAAGCTAAAAATCTATTATTCTATATTGATTAAAAGTAAAAACTTATAGACAAGATTATATATATTTTTTATTAAATGAAAACTAAATTAAAATTCCAAAGTTTAAGTAATAAAAAATCTAGTCTGGGGCAATCAAAATTCGTTGATCTAAATGTTCTTTTTTGTTTAATTAAAAAAATCTTTTGACAAATATATTCATACTCAACCATTTATTTAGAGGAAGTAATTTAGATATTTAAAGCACTAAAATATTTATGCTTATGGAGTAAATATTTATTGATTTTTCGATTGGGTTGTTGAAAGTTTACGTTAAACATGGAAAATATTTAAATGTTTAACGGTTGTATTATGATAAGGATCAATAAATGTGCGGTTCAGTGCAGCAAATATTCATCAACCTTTTGGAATATTTAAATATTTAAATATTAAATTAATTAATTAATTAATTATTTGTCAATTACAGTAAATATTTGATAGTATGATTATGTAATTAATTTCATCAAGCATTTATTTTGTGTAAATAAATGTTATTTTAAATAATATAAACGTTCAGGCGGTGTAAAAAAATTTTTTTTTTGTTTCCTAAATAAGCATTTTTTGCTACGTTCAATTTGTGATTAAAAGAAAATTGTACTCAATTCAAGTAACTATTCGGTAGAAATACCATTTTAGATTATCGTCTTTGAAGAAAATAAATGAAGGAAAATTTTGTATTTTCTGTTATTAGTCGGACAAGAAATAATAATAAGATTTAATAATCATTTCCATATATTTTTCGTCCTTCTTATTATGCTATATATACATTGATTTTACTACGTATTTTAGGCAACGAAATACTATTAAACGCAAAAGTTCTGTTCAAAAAATATTTCATGAAATATTATAAATTTTAGAGAGTTCTTTTCTACAAAATACTAATAACTTAAAAAATTTGAAATTGTAACCTCTCTACAGTCATTCGTATAATCACAGTTTCTGTAAACTGTATAAATAAAAAATTTTTTAATCATACTTTGACGGACCTCCAATTTTTTTTCTAATTTAATCTTATTTTCCGCATAAATATTACTACAGTAAAAATGTCATTCTCATTTATTATCGTCTCTTTAAATTGAAAATCTCATCACTTTCATGCGCAGACCGAGGTGTATTAAAAAATATAATATACATCAATATATAGATACATCAATTCGTGTATGTCTCGATCGGATTATTTATTGCTACCTGAGCAGACGCGCTTATCGAATAATATGTCAGCTCGGATGAGGAGGCCAGAATTTTCCGAATTATCCTTTCCCACAATTCTTTACTCATACGAAATTTCTCATAAGTACACATTATTATAGCAATGGGTATGAATGAAAAGAAAATTCTTATATGTATACAAAGATATGGCACATATTTAGAGACAATTACGTTATCATCTTATTTGTAATAGTTAAAATTAAAAATTTCCCCTTACGACGACTGACCTGGACCGTGTAAATATTTTCGTTGGTTTTACAGAAATTTCAACAAACATATACGGTATGTCAGTCTAATGCAAGTCGGACGCCTCGTATTCATAATCATCCCCGTACTATCTAAAATATAAGATCTGATATCAAAATATCGAAATCAAAATTACTATGAATTTATATTTCAAATTCTATAAGATAATTATACTAATTTGACAAAATATATTGAGATAACGATAAAAATATTTATTTTTGTAAGTAAAGTTAGTGAGAATTATATTCAAAAAAATATCGCTCCCTTTAATAATTGTCCCCTTTCAAGCGACAATTGGAAAAGCGAAGGTGAACGAAATATTCTTACAAGGAAGTTGTAGGAAAATATCTATCAGCCCACGTAATGCGGTTAGACACACGCACACACACACACACACATAAAAAAAAACCAAAAAGAAATGGTCAATAGTCGATATAAAATTCGATCAGGTGTATATGAAATGTAGGGGAGCGAGGGTTTCACGCGCGCGCGCGCGCGTGGCAATGGGTGGAGCGAAAGCGGCAGGTGCAGCATACCCGGTACGTGAAAAAAGAGGGCAGGCGCCGCGGCAGGCAGTCGCCCTTTTACATATACATATATATGTATATACATGCATATATATATATATATATATATATATATATATGTGTGTGTGTATATATACATAAACAGGGTCGTGCGCCCCCCGCGTCAGCCCCGAGGACTCCGGCGG
The DNA here is from genome assembly GCA_018907035.1 of Sycobia sp. Sy_11. Classification (NCBI taxonomy): domain Eukaryota; kingdom Metazoa; phylum Arthropoda; class Insecta; order Hymenoptera; family Epichrysomallidae; genus Sycobia; species Sycobia sp. Sy_11. The sequence goes on along the minus strand of JACCIC010000057.1, from coordinate 2,071,482 downwards.
TCGGCGACGCGACGGGGGTGACGGAGCCTCTCCTCCGTTGCCTCGCCAGTGCCTCGGCCGCCGTTGTCGCCGCCGCCTCGACGCTGCGCACACGCCCGCCTCCCCCCTCGAGCATGATCCCGGTGAGTTGCTGTTACACGCATTACACGCATCGTATATGTGTTGAACGTACGTATATGTATATTAGAGAGACCGGCCTCTCGCTTCTATAGAAACGGTGCGTATATAACAAAGTGTTGGGAAGCGGGTTATTTTTTGATTTCGTTGTTTTTGTATGTTTTTTTTTTTTTTTGTTGTTATTTTCAGTTTCTTATTTCCCTTTTGCTTCGTTTTGTTTAGCAGCTTTATCCGCGTGAAAGCGGTGCGCGCGAGGGTAATATGTTTGTTAAGGTATTTATTGATAAGTGGACCGACCGGTCGGACGGTGCGCCTATTTACACGTGTGCGTACGTCAGGTCGGTGAAATATGATGAATCATATCGTGATAGTTCTATAGTGGCTTTTTATATTTATATATATTTATATATATATATATATATATATATATATATATATATATATATATATACGGCCCTTTGAGGGAAACGATGCGGAACGCTAAGCACGTCATGTAGGAAGAGAAGCTGTACGTGGAAAATTTACATTAAATGCACGGCTATCGATGTTCTTTGCTGCTCTTCATCGTTAATTATTACACTTTTACAAACGTAGCGGGCGATTTTCAATCGACTGTCTGCATGGCGCACACGTGCTCGCGAGCAACGAACGGCCAATACATATAAGTTATGGCAGTTGTCGCGTATACGCGCGTGTACGCGAATTTTTCTTTCGACTTCGCTCGAGCGCACAGATCGCCGAGTCGTCGGCCAAGCGAACGAGTCCTGTTACTGTGATTTCCGCGTTTGGTCGACGCGAAAGCATCGTCCTGATTTTGGCTGTGGCTCGCAAAAATCTTTTCGAATATATCCAAATAGAACAGATGTGCAGTCGTACTTTCGAATTTCTCCCCGATCCCAAGAAGTTTGGAATTAAAATTTTGTATCAATACGAACTATAATGGATAATTTCGATTCTCTCAGGCATATGCTTCACCTCATATAGGGCACAGTGTCGTTAAATCAGTTCTATACATATTTTTTTAATTAACAACTGTGATAACACATAATTTAAATTATATTCCGTGCATTATTGGCAAGGACTTCAATTATTTCAAAACCCAATATTTCATAAGAATCCAAAACGCTAACAATCTAAACGTATATTGCAAACAATTGATGCTTATCAAAATAATACTGTCACCTTTATGAGACTTTGAATACAAGATCAATAGAACCAAAAAAAAAACACTAGAAGGATCTGATTTAATTTGTATTATTTGCATAATTAATTCTTTATATAAATATAAATATTGAATCGTAAGGATTTATATGAAATTTTAAATATTAAAAAATTACAAATCATGCATAGATTCAATTAATATTATGTTTTATAATTTTTTAATACCCTTTATTTGAAAAGTATACTTATTTAATAAAAAATGTTAAAGACTTTGATTTGATTTCTTCATCGATAAAAACGTCAAATTCAAGCAACATTATTTTATTAATAAATGAATGTATGTATATATATATATATATATATATATATATATATATATATATATATGTATGTATTTTCGAAAATACAAAGTTATTTATAAAAATATAAAAAAAGTTCTTGATACTTTTTCATATTTTCAAGCTATAATTTTAACAAATCAGTTTTTATTTGCACAATTTATTTCAACAATTTTGAAATTGGTATTTGTCTAAAAACTTGATACAGAATATTTATTCTTCGTTTTGTTTTTTAAATCATTCTTATTCAGAAACAAATAAAGAAAAGAAAAATAAATTAATCACTTCATAACTGTAAAACTGCAGGTATTTTTTCATATTTGATTTATTATCTAAATTAAAATTTCTAATTGAATATTTTCTACTGATAGAAGATAAATTAATACATCTATCGCAAATGTAATAAGAAGTTTTCCTGACTACATCTAATAGTACAAATGTAAATAAAATTATTGTATTTATAATAAAACAGATTGTATGTAAGAGAAAAATATAATCTCTATCAAAAAGCAACGAATCGTACTAGAAGTTTTCGGTCATACTGTACCACACATTAAAAAAAAATTAGTTTGTAATTTTTACACTTCGTTGTGCAAAATTTCCAATAATCAGATAAGTCGTATCTCTATTTTCTCGTCAGGCTTTATCAATTTTTTGTTTTTGCTTTTCTTCGTCTAGCCCGGAAAATCGATTTTGTTTAGGCAAAATTCCAAATCGTCTATGTAACGCGTGTGGAAATGAATTTCCCTGTTTCGAAGTTGTTACTCATGGTAATAGCCATATAATTGCGGGTAGTTTATTTGATTCTCGCTCGATCAATTGGAATTTTTTTTCATTGGGTTTTTCTGAAACAAAAAAAAGAACGCACTACTGAAACGAGTTAGCAAATTTTAGAAGAAAAAAAAACCCTAAAGAGACGATTTCGCGCGCGTTTAAATGCTATGTTCAGTTGATCTATAGGTTGTCAGACTTTGATGAAATTTATCGACCTCAATTCTTGACGTCCAAATAGATGATTTCTAGAATTTCTATCCCTAGCGCTCAAGAAAGTTAATACGCGAATTTATTTTTATACATCGACATGGCTTTTACTTACATCGGGTTAATGCAGATGCATTAAGAGAAATGAAATAATCTGTACAAGCAGATAGAAGAAAAATTCAATGCTTATTTTGTGGATTGATTGAGTGATTATTGGATTACACTCAACTACTAAGTATGTATTAGTCATATTTATGTATTCAAAAGATCGATAAAAACTCGCGTTCATAACGAGCTTCAAGGCATACTTCCGTCTAATATTCATGTATGGATGCAATAAAATATCATTAGGAAGCGACAATAATAAACAAATTTGAGGGATCATGATGCACTACTCTGGAAATAATATATAGCGATATCCAGGAATCGAGGTGAATACGTTTCATTCAATTCTGTAACTCAAAGTTCAGACAAATTCCTTCTAAGGCTACAATCTAAGCGATATCAATCAGTGCTATTTTAGATTTGGACTAAATTAATTGTCATAATCAATCGTATATTTCCTTTGTTAAAATGAAAATTTTTAAAGTGAAATTTAATTCAAGGAGCAGCCAGTATTTCTATTAATCAAAAAAAAAATTTTTCGTAAGGAGAACAACGGGTATCCTGTCAGACATTGCAAATACTTTTTTTGGCGATGGTTATTTTTGACAGCTCTCAAGGGGAAAAAATTTTTCTTCAAAAAAGTTATATTAATTATTTAAGTATAGATAAAAATATGATATAGACTTGAAATCTGTATTAATTATTATCTACGAAAAATTGTCCAAAAGCGCAAAATCTATGCAAACATCGATAGATGATTCTTTTAATTAATTTTGTCTATATATTCTTTATGTTTATCATCTAACGTGCTTCTGGCTCTTTAAAAAATATTTATGAACATAATATCTCAAAAAAGAGGTATTAAAATAATTCATTTCAACTCGAGCTAAATCATATTTTGACATAACTTCATATTTTTTTGTGCTGCCTAAATACGAGTGTGAAATCAAAATTCGAAAATTCGAAATGACGGCCTTAAAAACGACATTTTATACAATTATCATATAAAATGCAATAAATTTATTTTCAGCCTGAAAATGGTAGTTATAACGCTTCGATTTTGAATTCAGCTTTTGGTAATATGTAGACTGTGTATTTTTAGAGCTAAGATTCAAATAACTAGTACTCGAATAAAAATTTAATCGATTATCAGGTGAAGTCGGGAAATAGATTAATTAATCATAATAAAGTGGGGGGGGGGACTAATGGCAATATGTATATCACGATTTTTAACCTGTCAGGCTTTTTCTATCACGATGACTGTGAAAAAACATGATTTACCAGCTTAGTAAAATTTCAGTAGATTTTGAAACGGATTAAATTCTAAAAAATAAATTTTTTACATTATTTATTTTATAATAAAATAATAAATATTTTTGTCAGTCTTAGGGTCCTACTTTGATGACAGGTATACCGCCCTTATTTACAGTCACACCAAGAGTTTATAAAATTCCTGATTCGAAGCCAAAACTGCCGGAAATGTCGGAAGGGGTATCTTATAAATTATTGAAGTTGTTATATACTAGAAGACTCGGATTGTTAATATAATAGGATTATAAAATTGCGAAAAACAAGTCTAAGTTTTTTCAAAAATTAGTCAATATAAGTATGTTTTAATTAGTTTTTCTTTAATAACAATTTCAAAATATATAAATATTGTAAATCTAATATGTAAGTAGTTGATCAAACCATTGATAGGTATAGAATAATTTATCGCATATCGATAGGGTGTAAAAAAAATTTAGAGTTATTAGAGAAACAACGGAAGAAAAGCGGGCGACTAACTGTCAACTACTCTTCTGTGCCTCATTGCGTGGAATGTGCTCTGCGTTCTGCTTAATATTCGATGCAAACATTATTATGTCCCTTATTTACGTCTGTTTCGTGTAATATCTAAAAAGGTTTTGAAAATGTTATCTTTTAATGTTTGATTACAAAGTTTAAAAGACCCTCCACTTATAGGCTATTTCATGAATATGCCCGAAACTTTGAAATTATGCAGAATAGACGTACTTAAAAGGGTATTAGATAATATTTGCAATAATTAAATATTGAAAAATTAATTAATAAAAGCATAATCTTAATGAAAACAAAGCACTTTTTACTCGATCATTTAAGCTCGACTTCGACAAGACTATAATTCGTTTTATTACAGAGGAAGCACGGAACACCTATTCGATATATGATTTGTTCAATAAGATCATTGCTGCGATTCTAAATGGCTTCATACCCATGCATTGTACATCTACCTATATACATATATAGGTATATATAGGCAGACTTCGCCGGCGCGGTAATCGAGCTCACGTATATATATATATATATATATATATATATATATATATAAGAGATAGTAACGTATAACTGCGCTCACTGTATCAGATCTTGGTTCGACGCTCGCCACGCCATCTCGCCCCGCTCCACATCCGCCCCCCCCCGCTCACCGCCTTAGCTCAACCCCAGCCGCGCCGAAAAACTCGCGAAAGTTGGGCCGCCGGTTAGGGGAGCAAGCGCGCGCGCGCTCGCTCGCGGGCGAATATCGGCAGTCAGGTGCGCCGGTACGTAATAGACGAGCTTTTACCGGGCCTTTAAAGCTCGGCGGCCGCGCCGCTACATAATGCCGCTACGCCACGGCGCGCTTGATCGATTGTTATTATATCTGGCTTACGGAGCGCAGCCCGCGCGACTGCAGTCCGTTCGCTTTCGCGTCACGGTGATTATCAGCGCAGAGCTGATGTTGGTTGTTTTTTTTTTATGTATATATATGTATGTATGTATATATATATATATATATATATATATATATATATATATATATAATTTATATATGCATTTATAATTTTTATACATAAAAATATAGAACTCCATACAAAATATAATATCGATTTTCCAAATAGAACCTTATATGAATAACATGTTTTTTCTTCAAAAACTAATCTTTGATTAGATTGATCCTTAATATGCTATCAGACCTGTTATTTTTTGATGAGTTGCGAGTTTTTCATTACTTATAACTGCTACGTCAATCTACAGTGTATTGAACTTTTAGTTTTACGAGGTCTTATGAAGTACGTTTAATGAGTTTTCTCATCTTTTTTGAATATTTTCTGAGATAGTAACAGTCGTATGATTAATAAATCAATGAGACGATGTTCAAAATTTTACAAGACGAAATTATTATTTTTCAAACATTGTTATATAGAAAGAGTGAAGACCTGTCACTCGCAATATTTAATGAATATATCTATATATCTATGTATATTATTATTAATATCTATTATTATATCAATAATAGATATTATGAATATAATCTATCTAGATTTACTACTGACTCAGAAAATATTCAAAAAAGATGGGAAAACTCGTTAAAATTACTTCATAAGACCTGGTACAACTAAAAGTTCAATACCCTATAGATTGACGTAACAGTTATAAGTACTGAAAAACTCGCAAATCTTCAGAAAAGAACATTTGTGATAGCATATTAAGGATCAATGTTAATCGAAGATTAATTTTTGAAGAAAAAACATATTATTTATATAAATTTCTATTTGGAAAATCGATATTATATTTTATATAGAATTTTATATTTTTATGTATAACAATGATAAATGAATATATAAATTATAAATAAATAAATATATATATATATATATATGTATGAATATATATGTATATATGTTTATATGCATATACATCTAACAATTTCAAACTCTGAAAAAGTTTCAAAGCTAATGTGCTGTCCTCGCTAAGTTAGCTGGTTGCTTCTCCAAATCAGTACAGGCAAATATATATATATATATATATATATATATATATATATATATATATATATTCTTTTGAAATATGAATGAAACCAAAATGAACGATGTATATATATATATATATATATATACACACATAATTTCCTTGACGTCGTGCTGTCAATAAAAGTTTTGAACTGTATACACATGCATATATATTTTTTTAAAAAGTCTTGCACGCGAAAAGTATATCTCGCGAACTGCTCGCACGGATATATATATATATATATATATATATATATATATATATATATATATATAGCCACGCTGCAGTAGCAATGGAAAGAAACGAGTGCATATATACTAGTGCGGAACGATTTGGAAGGGGGCCATCGTTTAGGCGCTTTTAATCACGCGAGACGCCCCCCCCCCCAATCCTCAGTCACGACTTCCGTACATATATATGCCCTCTCGCCCATCGTTTATACCTATACGGCTCCAATCCTCGTTCCATCAGGCCGTTTTATTATCTTTGTTCTTTTTTTTTCCTTAAGGTAAAATCGAAGACTATATATATATATATATATATATATATATATATATATATATATATATATATATATAGAGAGAGAGAGAGAGAGAGAGAGAGAGAGAGAGAGAAAATACCATAAATTTTTTCTTATAAATTACACTCCCTCTCGTTGTCCCGAGAATAATTCGCTTCTTCCCTATACTTATAGATATATTACAAGAGGACGTGCAAGCGAGTGTATTACCTAGGGAGGCTGCCCAAAACATCGGTGCGGACAATAAAATCTCTCGACATTAAAATCATCAAAATCATTAATACATACATGTTTATCAATAACTTTTTTACACATAGATGATTAAAAATCAGAGCGTGAAATCGAGTGGCTGTGGAATCGAGGGATATGTTTTGAAAAGTTGAAATATTTGTCGGGCAGCATTTATACCTTGTGAGTTCGAAAATAAAGTTTCGATTTTCATGAAGATTAATTTAATATAAGTTATGAACTTAATAAACTGATTGATATTTCAAAATAGTCTCGTATCTACCCTAAAATAAAATTGTATTCAGCAGTACAATTATTGGATAATCGATTTCTAAAGTTCGTGATCTGTAGAAATGTATATGTCATAAATACATACAATAATCGACTTTTTAAATAGAAATATTTTTGATAGGTGTAGCAATAAAACATATGTATTTTCTTTGATATCGAATTATTTATGATACATAATTCCAGTTGGATTATATTAACGCGTGCAAATCGAAAAATGGAAGTTGACCTCTATTGGGACCTTCGTTCGATACGGCACGAAGCGCGACAATCTTGGTCAAAAGGTAGAAGCTTTAAGAAAGGGATAAAAAATGTACACGGGGAACAAAAGTTTTTTTTGATAGGCGCTACATTCGTGATACGATACACTCTGCATCGGCATTCGGAATATATATATATATATATATATATATATATATATATATATAATGTCCATGTCTATCTTGTTGAAAAGCCAAAGCTTTTTATCTGCTTTATGTTCATTTTATCTGTACGTATACTTAAAGACGAATGTTCATTCTCTGTCTGACATCTGACTTCTCTGTTTTTTTTTTCAACTTTCGAATACTCTGGTTTTTTTTCCTTGCTTAAGTATACACAATTCGCAAGTTTAAACTGATAAACGAACGCAATGAGAGAGAGAGAGAGAGAGAGAGAGTTTTAATTTTTTGCATGATACGAATTTAAAAGTAAGTCGTACATAAACAATATTAAACTATATATATATATATATATATATATATATATATATATATATATACTAATACAATTATTTTCAAGCAGAAACAGCCAAGAATCGCCTCGCTGGCCTTGCGCGAGCAGATGAACAGGCGTCGGCCAACCACTGCCAAAAACTCGAAAGTTAATGAGGTATGTTTTAATGATTATAATATTTAAAAGAAATTTTTATTTAAAAAATATTGAAAATTCTATAATTTTATAAAATAAAATGTATATATATACACACACACGTTTTCTATTTCTTTTATGGATAATAAAAATCAATGAGTTATGAGTGAGTTAAAATAATCGTTCTTAACTATATTTATAAGTTTAATAGAAAACACTTTAGTATTATTAGAATAGTTTTAGGATCAGATTTGAAATAAATGTTCACTAAGATCGGGCTATGGTGTGCAATAAAATCCCTAATAGTTCTCATAGAATTGGTTGCGATTGATTGTTTGAAATTTTTCGGAATATTTCCATACGATCAAAATAATTAGTTACATCGGATTAAAGATATTCGTTATCATCCAAATAAATTGTTTTCGTGCATAAAGCTGGATCTTGGGTGCAATTTTGTACATTATGAAGTAGCTCATATACCGCTCGGAATTTTATGAATGAGATACTTAATCTGATGCATATGTGGAAATTATTCTTCTGGATAAGGAAAAAGTAATGCCCTAATGATAATAATTGACAGAAAAATTGGAAGCTAGTCAGAATTAGAGGAAAATATGGATAGATTTTCCATGCGTCAGTATCGAATTAGAATCTTATCCGAACACGAATCTACCATGTCGACAATTGGTAATTATCCTATCACCGTTCTCTTTTACTGATCGACGATGTACATACAAATTTTACAAAGCAATGATTTTCAATTTAGAGGACTAAATTTCCGCTAGACAGCGCGGTAAAAATCTACATTTTCAAAGCTTCAGCCTGATAAAGCGACTGTTATTGGGACGAACGAGGTCGGATTAGAACGATCGGCTATAAAGGGTTTTTATTTCAATCATCAGTTCACAGACAGACAATTCATTTACACAATGTTTCTCGGCAATAATGCGCTGTTAAGGCGTTCTCATTATATACTCCCTATAAATGTAATGGATTGAAATATTGCTTTGAAGGAATGCATCGCGCTCTTCGATAACTGACGAGATCGCCAATATACAGCTGAAATGTGACAAAAACATCTCTTCGCGATAATGATGAGCATGTAAGCTTGTTCTGGACTTTGTATGTATAAAGAATTGTAATGTACCGCACACTGCTGTATATACGAGCTGTATGTAAAACCGTTAGAGTATTTCTAAAAATATCTTAAATCGTAATAAGCATTTCGAGCAGCTTGATTTACTTGCCCGCGCGTCAACGCAAATTACAACTGACAAAGTATTTACAGTAATGCTAATCTGTAATCTGAAGTTATAAGAGAACGACGAATGTACCTAAAAATGATTGAGATTTTACTCTTGTTTGTATATATATATTTTTTGACACGATAATATTGTAACATTTTTACGCGGACATGCTACAAAATCAACATTTTCATTAAAATTTGCTTGGAAACTTAATTGAATCTTAATCCTAATTATCTTCGATACTTTTTTTTTTGTCCGACATCCGCTCTCGTCGTTCTCGCGATACACCGGTGTCGCGCTGCCCTTTGTTAAAGCAACCGTCCGTCCGTCAATAATTGGACTTCTTGAAAAACTCGTTCAACAGCGCCAGATTAGGTCTCGCAGACGCGAACGAGCGATAATACAAAGGCATTATATTATCGACGCGATCGCGCTGGACTGGTAAGGGCGTAATTGTCTCGGACAGCAGCGCCATCGTATGGTCGAGCCTTGCCACGTCAAAGGGGATGATCGCGGATTTCTCCTGGACTATTTTTCTTCTTTGGCAAATATTTGCACTGTGAAGACCGTGTTCCTCTTTGGCGATAATCTCCTCTGAAAAGTTATATTATTCAACAGACGCACAAGTATATTGGCAAGTAGCTATAATACGTTAAAAAATATTGAAAATGACTGACTAAACCCTGCGAATCGCGACGTAAAAATGGCCGATGACAATATCTTATATTTTTAGACGGCCCATCACGAGGCTGCATTTTCACATTTTACACGCGCGTTCATTATTTATGTTTGATTTTTTTTTTTTTTTTTTTTTGTGTGTTTTTAACGGATTTACGGCCCATCCCCAATCTCGGCTTCCTGTCGTTCGAGCCGGCCCTGCGTCATTGTGTCGCAAGAAACTGGCAGTGGCTTTTAACGTTTATACGCACCATTTCAGGTTCTTGCTAAAAGTAAACTCGGCAAGATGGAGCCGAGGAAAGAGCCCGAGGCGGGCGCAGACGACGACTTCGAGGAGCATTACAATTCGGATACGCTAGTGCAAACAGAATTATGAATTGCGTCACCGGTTGGAGGAGGAGGCGGCCAGCTACAAAAGACGACTGGACACGTATCGTCAAGCCCAGCAGCATCAGGCGGCGCTCGTCTCACGCTTGCAGGCCAAAGTAATCCCGTCCTCCTCGTCGATATGTCACGCACGGAACTCGGCGGCAGGGGGAGAGGGTGGAGGGGAGGGGGCGAGATCATTAATTACGCATCGATCGGCTCGACTTTATAAATCAAAATGCTCGTAGCTTGATATTATAGTCGTAATTTCGTCGTGGAAATTTACGATGGGACGAGCGAAAGAAATAATTGACTCTTTTACAGTGAGCAGGAGTGACAGAAATTTTTTCGCTCGCGACAACGTCGTTTCATTAAGTCGCAAAAGTGCTCGAGAAGCTCTGAATTCTTAACGATACTTTGGACATCCGGGAATTCGGCTCTCTCGTATCGAGGCGCTAATTTTTTTTATGCCGTAGAAATACACGTATATTCGACAAGATCGTTCGGCTTCATTCATTTTAATTCAAATATTTATATCGCCATGCGATTAGATAAATGCATTGAGTCATTGATCAAGTACGGTTTCACCGAATTCTATCGATGTTGTGGAAATTGGAAGTTTATATCAATAATCCGACGAAAAACTCGTTTAATTTACAAAATTAATAAGTGCAGCGTGGCACCGATTCTTTGTCATTCGCATATCGTATATTTCAACGTATGCGCCGCAATGCGAGGGCTTTTTCTGCCTCTCTGTAAATTTGTATTATTTAAACGCGAACTTTATTCAGGTACTCCAATATAAACAAAGATGCTCAGAGCTGGAAAGTCAGATGGCGGAATCTCTTCCGGCCGATGAGGATCGACTTCTCACCGCTTCTCTTCCGGGCCAATTGATACTGCAGACGGCGCAGCAAACGATGCGCGATTTGCGAGAGGAGCAGATCGGCGATCTAGACACGGCGCTGAAAAAACTAAATGATGAAAGAAGCAGGTATTGTTTTCCTTTCCCCTAATTTTCTTCGTTTATATGCTTAATTGTGACGTCAGCTCGAAGCAAGAAGTATCGCTACAATATGTGGAAAAGATGATTATTTTCGCTTAAAATCAAAGCGTGGAGAAAAATATTTTATAAATTGCAAGAAATTTTATTTTGCCGAACTTTTGAGCTCTTATTTCTAAGCAATTATGTTTGTTCCAAAACCGATCTAACTTTACATTTCTCATACTAGTTTGTTTTATTCGATCCATTTTTTTCTTTACTGTTTATTGAAGTTTTAGAGTGATTTTTCGTTGTATTATATATATATATGCAGCCATATAAATATGTGAAAATCTATTAATCTATAATATATATATATATATATATATATATATATATATATATATATATATAGAAATAATTTGGGTGAACTAATGTTTGAGGAATGAACTAGGTATTTCCGAAAAAAAATTCCCAAAAGACAATTCTCCGAAAAATATTATTTTTTCTTTATTTTTTTGAATGTTTTCACATTTACTTCATTAGTTTAATATAATCTACAATTATATTTTTACAAACATAAAAGCATTCTTCCATGGCGATAAATATTCTTTCACAAATCATTTCGCAGTTATTATATGTACCTTTTTTTGGTATGATTTATGTATAATTACGTGAATTATTTCTTTAAAATATCAGAAAGACTCTTCATTTATTATTAAAAAAAATATGAATATATGATATATATTGTATATGATATAATGTACCATTATATGATAGTTCGAGTATGATTTATAAAATCTTATAAAATATAAAATAAACCTAGCTGATAAGTTATTTGCCGCCTAATGTTATTTTAATAAAGAAATAAATGAAATGATAAATAGATGCGAAAAGCTCCTAGGACTGAACGTCAGCCTAAAGGAGCAGCTGGAGGAATCACATCGCACCAACGATGCGCTGACGAACGATCTGCAGAAGCTGAGCACCGAATGGGATTCCCTGCGCGAGGAGATGAACATGAAGGAGGAGGAGTGGAAGGAGGAGGAGATGGCGTTCAACGAGTACTACAACTCCGAGCACAATCGCCTGCTGAATCTCTGGCGCGACGTCGTGTCCGTGAAACGGCTCTTCTCCGAGATGAAATTCGCGACCGAGCGCGACCTCTCGAAATTGCGGAACCAGATGAACGGCGTGGCCAACGACACGGTGGCAGCCTGCAGCAGCACGAGCTTCTTCCTCAAGCTGCAGGCGGCAGCGGCGGCCGCGTCCTCGGTACTGCCCCAAGGGGCGATCGGTGACGGGCGCGCAGCCGGCGTGGATAACGCGGCCGCGCGAAGGAACGAGCTGCAAGCCGCCAAGGACAGGCTGGAGGCGGCCCACGGCGGAGATTCGCAGCAAGGAGGAGAAAATTCAGAAGCTGACGCGCGAGGTTCCGATATATCCTGGTTTATTCAACGCATTATTCAGATGTTAATCGTGACAATTTTTTTTCTTCTTTTTCTTAACAAAACACATGCATGGGAATATCTCAGATATTTACGGAAAATATATTTTGCTAAGATCCATTGAGAGGATTCTTGTTTTTTTTTTTGTGCGTATTTTAAAGGACTGAGTGCGCGCATGCGCGCGCGCGAATACCGTTACAGTGAAATACAAGTAGAATCTTATCTTGTAGTCGGAGCTTTTTTAATTGAGAACTAATTTTCCTAAAAATTTTAGAAATACTTTCGATAAAAATGTTATTTATAAAGACCAGTTATCAGAATTAGAATAGAATTTACCGATTTATCAATATTTTACTGTGATATCTGACCAATCTTAGATTCATCGCGTAATTTTGCTTTTACTTTTATCTTATATGCTTGTCAATCATTGCTTTGGTTTTGAATAATAATTTATAAACGATTCAGAATATCTACTTAGAAGAAAAAGTTATAAGATACAGCTATTGTTCTAGTTTGAGTAAGGTAATTCCAATTATCATTAAAACGAGCCCTGTAAAGTTTTACGATCTAACGCTTCTACAAATTATGTTGCTTTTTCATTCCTAATTAATGGTGTTCTTTATTAATTGAGTTTTAGGAGGCTGTTTTGAAATGCAAATCCATAATTTTAGCAACGGATTCGAAGACAGAATGACATTTCCAATACAAAAGCTCTAATAAAGCTATTCTTAATGTGTAAATACGTATAGTTTCGAAGTTTCTGTCAATTAAGTTTGATGCAATGAAGATGTCAAATTATTGCCTACCTAATTAACGTATTTGAAATTGACTATTTGAATTTCTATAAATGTATATTTCTAGACATAGGTTCATTAGAAGCTTTTTGTTTGGAACGATATTCTTTCTCCGAAGCCGTTATTAAGAGTAAATACGGTTTTTTATTTAAAAAAAGTAATGTGACGATACAATATATCCGATATAATTATCGATTATGATTTACAATGCATCATATATAAAGAATTGAGAAGTATTAGAGCCTAAAATATTTCAAGGCTCATTTGGATGATAATCAAAATTATAGTATTCATTCTTGTCTAAATGCTTCAACCACATGACGTGGCCTTTCCTTCAAGTCAATAAATATTTATTCCTTATCTTGAACATTACTTTATAACCATAAACATAAAGTAAAAGTAACATATATCTAAATATAAATTCAGGTACAAGGATTAGAAGAAAAGTACTCGGAAGCCGAGGCAAGCTTGAGCCAGAGGTTAAGAGTTCAGGAAGACGTGGATATTCTACAGTCGGCGCTTCGAGACATCGCTCACGCAGTTATTCAGGATGCCGAAACGCGCGATATGGACGGCAGTAACATTCAGGGAACGTCGCATATGCATTTGTCACCGTGTACAGCACTAGCGTTAAATACCCTGAAGAGACCGCCGCGTAGCAACGCAATTCCAGCTTTCGCCGAGAGCACCAACAGTGCCGTGCAAGCTGCCCTTCACAAATATCAATTGACTATACATGAACTTCAGGTACTATATATGTTTTTTAATTAGTTTATTACATAATCGAATAGTCATTTTTATTAAATATGAAGTAATTTCCTAATTTACACAATTAGACGGAAATTATAACTTTTATTTTTTTAATCCAAATCTAGGTGAAACTACAGACGAATAAGGAACAGTTGGGACTTTTACGTAAACAGGCAGAAGGTTTCGAAGAAAAAATTGTTATTTTAGAAGACAAGAATGCAGATTATATCATTCAAATAGACTCTCTGAGATCGCACAGCTTGCAATTAGCTCAAGAAAAAGAAATGCTACAGAAGGCTCTGGACAGCGTCAGAAACGAAAAGATGAATTTAGACAAGAGTAGAGTAGAATTTGCAGGCACAATAGATAACTTAAATATCGAATACGATAAGATAGAGAAGCTTAATGTAAAATTGGAGAAACTCTGTCGAAGTCTAGAGGATGAGAAGTCGTATCTTCAGAGCGAATTTGACCGGGTGAATAAAGACTGCGAGCAAAGGGAAACTAATTTACGTATCGAAGAGGATCGTTCGAGTAAACTTAGAGAGGAGCTGTTAAGCTTGCGCGAGGAATTAAGTAAAGCTCACCTTGTCCAAGGACGTGATTGAACAACAGAAGTGCGAATCTGAGAACTATTTATCGCAAGTTGAGAAAAGCAAGGGCAGATCTAGAACTGGAGCTCGAGCGAATACTTCTGAATAAATCAGATCTACAGGAAATGCTATCTAAGTTGGAGGCAATATGCCAAGGTCACGAGCAAAACCTTAATCGTCTACAGGATGATTTAAAGAAGGCAAACGAAGAGAAGAATCAATTGATGAATCAGTGTACGGATCAGCAAGGGGACCTGGGTTCGCTTAGAAAAGAACTTTTACAAGCGGAACAGACGAGACTGGATCTCGAGTCGGAGAAGGTGACGATGCACGAGAAGATGAAGTTCCTAGAAATTGAAAAGGAGAAGGTAGAAATGGAATTGGCTCAAGTCAGCCGTGAACGCGGAGACCTGAGCAATCAATTGTCGATTCTGGCGAGAAAGAAGGAGACGCTTAATGAGGAGCTCATGAGACTGAGGCAGCGCTTCGAGCAAGCTGGTGAAATGAATGCGCGAATTAACAGGAGTCTCGAAGATTTGGTGAAAGATAACGAAGAAAAGCAGGTAAATATATCTTCGCCGTTCAGCCAGAGAATTATAATTTCTTAATATTAAAGACATTCATGAAGTAGAATTGACTGATTGTTTTATTTAATGTATGTTTTATTCGATGAATTTTATTTTTAGGTCTTATTAGAATCCAGTGAGAAAGAGATTCAGAGACTGCAAGAAGTTCTCGCCTCGACCCGTAGTGAAAAAGAAACTCTTGAGGCCATTTTATTCGATACCCAAAGCAATCTTGAAGGTACGCACGCCAAAAAAGTGCAATTGGAAAAAGATCAACAGGAACTATTGATTAAGCAAGAGGCATTAAAGGGAAAAATTCAACGATTAACTAAAGATCTCGAAAATAGCGAAAAGAATGCTCGAGATATTAAGCAAAGCTTAACTCAGCTAAGTGAAAACCAGGAACTAGAATTTCAGACTGTTTTAATGAATCTAAAAAAACATAGCGAAGACACTATTAAAAAACTTAATGAAGAAAAGGTAAAGTATTTTTTAATAATTAATTAATGGAAAAATTTATAAATAAAATTGACTTATTTAATAAAATATGATTTTTAAATCATTGTTCTTTGTAATGGAGTTCATAAATTATTTTTTAGGAGCAAACTAAAATTAATTTGGAAAAGAAACTTCAACAAAGCATGTCTCAATTAGGAAATGAGAAAGATAACGAGATTTGTCAGTTACATCAAAAGATCGAAGAATTACAGCATAATATAGAAAGTTTATGTCAGCAACACGAAGAAATTCTTCTGCGAGCTGAAAATGACAAGCAACAAGCATTGTTAATTGGTAATATTTTCTAGACTAATTTTTATTGAAATCATAATTTTAATGACTTAAAAATTTCTTTTTTTTTGACAGCCCATCAAGATCAACAAGTGCTGATCGAAAAATTAGAAAATGTTTACAGAGAATTGGATGGAGAAAAAGGAAATTTAGATCGGCTACGAAGAGAAGCAGCGACTCATGCAGAACAAGATCGAAATAATATGAATAAAATGCGCGATGAAGTAAATCGAATTAAAAATAAGTTAGATGAGACGAAATTGAAAGCGGATGAAGAGAAGCTGAAGCTCGAGTTAAAAATAGATGAGATTCGAAATGAAAGGGAAAATGCTCTAAAAGAAGTTGAAGAATTGCAGGTGCAGCTTCATATGTCTGAAGATAGAATTGACGAACTTCAAAATCAGCTTCAAGAAACTAATCGAAAACTGAAAGAAGGTAAAATCGTTACGAGCACTTTTATTTTCTATCATTAAAATACTTCATTTCGAGATTGATATATAATATATGTTAATCGCGCTATAGAGAATAAGATATCTAATGTAAGCAAGTAGAAGAAGATATAAAATGAAATGTTTATTAAAAAAATACGAATAATTTTTGTAGAATGCGAATATTATCCACAATTTTTTTTTCTTATATTAACGAAATTTTATTTTAAAATTCTAATAATAAAGAATTTCAACAATGTTGATTTTTATCGAATATTCAATAAAATGTCATTCTAGGCGAAATAACAATTGAAAATTCGAGAAAAGAACTTGTCGACATTCGTCGCCAATTGACAGACTCAAACTATGAAAAGGAGAAGTACAACAGTAGCAATAAAGAGCTCAGAGAACGTATAAAACAGGTCGAGAGCGACAAGAGAGAGCAGTCTCGAACCCTAGAAGAGGTATATCAGAAAATCGCAGGTAACTGAATTATTAATTACGGAGCTAGCGCGATGCATTCGGCCGCGACGAAGATTCTTACCCACAAAACGTTCTCGGCTTCATTATCACCGTCAATCGTAATTGTTTTTTTCCAGGCATGGAAGACGCAAAAGCCTCCTTGGAGGCAGATCGCAACCGATTGCAAACGAATCTACGGGACACCGAGCGCGAAGTACTGCAAATACAGCAGCAATTACATTTGACGTCCGAGGAATTGGAAAAATCGCAAAACGCGAACGCGCAGGCACAGAACGCGGAAAAAGAACTGCAGGCGCGGCTGGCCAACGAAATCGAGGAACGAGAGCGTTTACAATTGCAAATGCATCAGATGAAGAAACAGGTGATTGTAATTTTTCTGCTCATTCCATGCTCTCATTGAACGCAGCAAACAGAAACGAAAAGCGCAAATCAACGCGGAGCACGTAATTCAATTAATGGAAGCCCCCGCTCCCCCCCCCTCCCACCCATTCCGGCAGGTGGTCGATCTCGACGGCAGCCTGGAACTTACGCGCCAGGAGCTCGGCAAGATGCGCTCGCGCTCGGACGGCGAGGACGAGCGCTACCGGGCGCGCGAGCAGGAGCTGATCGCCCGGCTGGAGGACGCGCGCTGCCGCGAGCGTAAACTCGAGGACCAGAAGCACAACCTCGAGGTCTGCCTGGCCGACGCGTCGCAGCAGCTGCAGGAGCTGAAGGCGAAGCTGGGCGGGTCCGAGGGCAGGGTGCGGGCCCTGGACGCCCAGCTGTCCTCGATGGAGTTCCAGAAGAAGGACATCGAGCAGAAGCTGAGCAGCGTCGTGCTGATCCTGAGGAGGATCGCCGGCATACAGCTGGACGGCAGCGTCAGTGTGCCGTTCAAGCTGTCGAGTCCCACCAGAAGATACAGTCCGGTCAGAAGTGAGTCGGCAGTCTGTGGTGGAGCGGATTTTTTTTCTTTTTTTTTTTTTTTTTTTAAACAATTGCATATGCCAAAAACCGATGCAGTTGAGGAGAAGAGAGGTCAAAATTGTCTCGGATGGATTTCAAATTGATTTTTTGGGATATTTTTTGGTGTATTTAAATTCTTCGCATAGTATCAAGTCGGCTTGAAAATGATTCGGTAAAAAGAATGCACTGAATTTCTAGAGCGATTAGCCCCCTCATTTTGTAATCATCGTGGCTAAACTAGATAGATAATTACATAGTATTGAACATCGACGAATCTTCTTAAATTTCTTAAAGTTTTTTGAGCAAAGCTAAAATGTTTTACCAGTTAACAAGTGGCTCGAGCCCAGCTCAAATTGATCGAAAATTACCTGGAATCAGTCTTAAATATATTTAACAAAACAAATCTATTGATTTTAAAGAAGAAAATTAATTGAATTTTGCCCGTCAACAATTTTGGTGAGATAATATTTTGACAATAGTACCTATTACACGGTTAATATATCTATAAATATAGTAATTCATGCTTTTCTAAAACCACTCTTTAACCTGCTTTGTATAGAAACTAAAGATGTAAATCAACAATCAAAGTATTATTAGTACAACTATGAAATTTGACCGGTACTTACGATCATACAGCATTCCAAAGAGTTAAATTTATCACTGTTAGGAATTACCACTATCTTTTTGAATTATGATTAAATCTGAGAGTTACGGCAAATAAAAATAATCTCGATAAGGATTTAGAAAAATCAAAGGGAATTGGAAATGAATTAAAAGAAGCGTTATGACACTAAGTTCTATATATTATTATAATATAATTTCATAAAACCTGAATATCTTATTCTTATAGTATTTCTTTAACTCGGAAGTCGTTTTGGAATCACCTTAAGGTGAAACAAGTATTATTCCAATAATCGTTCCCTTTAATTTTTTCTTTATATCCTCTTATATCTTCTTCTTTTTTATATCTTCTTTATGTGGTATGTGCCATACCTTAAAACTGACTTGATCGCTAAAACAATTGTCAATATTTTATTTAATTATGTGTCATCTATTATTTCATTGCTTACCACCAATTACTTAGCGAATCTTCACTTAATTATATAAATTACTTAGCGAATCTTCATTTAATTATATAAACATTTCTGAATATATAAATTATTGATATCCTTTCTGTCCGTAAATTCTTCATTTTATTTGATGTGCGTGCTTCAGTGCAAGAACACACCGACGTCAATCGTGAAATCATTTTCGACATCGATCCAGAAGCTGTGAGAAGAGGCGTCAAATCTCTCATGCAACAAGTCGCGCAGATCGAGCGCGAAAGAGTGAGTACAGCGAATTAAGTCAAACTTACTCATACCTTTCGATAATCTATACCATATTATTAATGCGATGAATTTGAACGAATTAGGACGATTACAAAACAGAATTGAGCAGCACGAGGAAACAGCTTCTAGAATCTCAAGAAAGTCAAAATAAGGTGGATACGAAGCTTAGCGCAGCTCTTGTCGCGCTACGGAATTTACAAGACGATAAGAATGCGTTAGAGACGAAACTCATGCAAAAGCAATCCATTTTGCAAGGGCAGGTATATCATCTAAAAAAAAAACCAATTACATTTATCCTCGTAGATCATAGTTCGTACGCACATTTCACCAGCTAACTTTTACACTTTTACTGGCAGTCGGAGAAGTTACAGGAGAAAATGAACGAAGCCGAGAGTCTCAGAGAAAAAGTAATCAATCTCGAACTGGAAGTTTGCACGGGATCCGAGGAAAGGATGCAGCGCGAGGCGAGTTTTATCAGATTTTTCTTCGCTCAAATTCGTTAAATTACTTAAGATTCAATGCCTCGTTGGGGCACGTCGATTAAAAGCTTAATCGATCGTTCGTTACATTTTGCAGGACAAGCTCGATAAAATGAAACAGACGATCAGCAAACTGGAGAGCGAGAAGCGAATGCTGAAGGAGGAAATAAGCAAGCACGAAAATCGCGGCACGCAAATGGAGGTGCACCGAATGTCCCTCGAGGGCGATATGCAGCGCCTGCAAATGGCCCTGCAAGAGAAGGACGCGGCCGTTCAGGTATGCAAGCGAGGCGCGCTCGCCGCTCGCGCGAAAATCGCACAATTGCGCCCGAGGCGATTGCAATCTGACGCGCGATTAATATTTTTGTTGCACGCGGCGAAACGAAGAAACTCCAAGAGCGCTGCGATTCCCAAAGTCGCACGGTGACGAGTCTGGAGGAGCGATGCATATCGCTCAAGAGCACCATCGAGCAGATGAATCACTCGCTCGAGCAGGCCTCGACGACCGAGAGCGAAATGAAGGCGGAAATCAATCACTTGCACAGGAGCCTCATAGAGATCAACGCGCACTCGCAGACCGACATTGAGAAGATCAAGCAGGTGGGGGGGGGGGCACAAAATAAAATAACTATAATAATAATAAAAATAAGAATAAGAATAAGAATAAGCAAAATAGGAATAATAATAATGATGATGCTCAGCTATTCGCATGTACGGATTTGAACTAGATTAAATTGCATTAGTAGATGATATATAAGTATAACGGATTATGGGTGAATATATATTGATTGATGATTTTTTTTTATACGAAACGTTTCGAATCCAAGAAGATTTCTTTTCAAGCAGCTAAATATTCAAATAGATGATAAATTTCAGTTCACCCATACGCTAATTTGAGTAATTTTACTAGAAATAATTTTCAGCACCGATTAAAGAATAGAAGAAGATTCAAAGCCTGAAGATAAATTGTCTAAGGATCGAAACGTTGTGTATTTATAAATAAGAAAAAAATGTTACGTGAAAATCAAAATTTTGCCAGCAAAATCAATAGTTAATATACCGGCATCTCCATCAGATATTCCGACGCATGATATCTGGAAACGTTGACCAAAAAAAAAAAAAATCAAAGAAAGACAAAACAAAACCCTCGCCAAAGCCTCGTCGCTTCACCTCTATCCATTGTTCCCAGTTACAAAAGCAACTGTCGACCGCGGAGAGCGACCGCCGCGTCGTCGCCGAGCGCCTCGAGAACGTCCAGCAGAGCCTGAACGAGCTGAGGCACGCCAATCAGCTGCTGGCCGATCAGAACGGCCGGCTGCAGGCCGAGGTGTCGAACGGCGAGGTGGCCCGCTCGGGCCTCGAGGCGCAGCTCCGCATGGCCAATTGGCCGCGCGACGGCCCCGGCAATGCCAGCGAGGACGAGGAACTGCTGCGCCAGCTGCAGACCGCCCAGCGCGAGCGGGGCGAGCTCAAGGGCCGAGTCGACGCGCTCAACGACAAGGTGCTGATGGACGGGGGGGGAGGGGGGAGGGGCGGATTTTCATGTCACCGATTGTTATTCGAAATTTAATCGTTGCGCGTCAATATTCTCGTACTAAAATTTGTCGAGTAAATATTTTCTTATTATGTAGGAAGTAAAGTATTTCATTAAATATTTCCTGAATGTAAGAATAGTTTGTTCAAAATTCTTAATTAATCTGAGAATACAATTTACTATCTGCAAAACAAGAAGGTATATTTACTTGATAATAGAAAATCTTTATTTGACAGGGTAAAAAATATGTAGAAGTGCCAGCTCTAAAATGCTATAAGATCATTCTTGTAGATTGCGAATGCGACGCTATAACTGTAGTTTTTATAAAAAATTTCAATATTTCCATATAAAAAATTAGTTTAAAGGAATTCTTTGAATAAAGTTTAATTAATTAAATAATTTTCCGGGAATGACGTGTACGTCAGAATGGGCCAAGGATACAAAAAGGATTTTGAAAAGGAGGTCACCTATCCTCAACTCTTTATAGAAATCTTTTCAAAATCATTCAAGAATTTTCGTACTGAATCCACTCTCTTTATTATTTATAGATGTATATTTGAAGGGATTTTTCCTTATGCATTGTTTTAAATTTTTTCTAAATTAATTCTTGCTTGCATCAGTAAAGCCCTTTCAGGAAAAATTTTGAAAGAATCCTTATAAAGATTTAATCAGCGACGAAAATATCTTTAACAAGTCCATTCGTGATATTATTTGAAAATCCTTCATTCAATACTTTCGGACTGTTTTATTAAATTAACTTCATGAATCTTTTTTTTTTATTTATTAAAACAATTAAATTTAAGCTCTATCCGAGACGATATTATTCCAAAAATATTAGTACAAAATATAAATATTACATAGCTTAGACTCAACATACAAAACCTAATCTTATAGAAACTAAGAAGCTGCTTTCGTATTTACATGCCTAAATTCAATTCATTTAAAAACGTATGCATAATCTTATTTTTGAAATCTGTTGACAAAAGAAAGATATTGCAAGAAAAAGCTGTCTGCGCATATTCAGTAACAGTTAGAGCGCTGTTTATCGTATAAAGAGCATTTCCATTAAAAATGTGATTAATGTCATCCTTGTACTCATACTGACACTGATGCTACGTTTTTAAGACGTGAACGTCTTAACGAGGCGCCGAAGTTATAGTCTCACGATCCGTAGCAGTGATTTCTCTTATTTTCTCCCATTTTTTCACCTACGAACCACGATTTCTTCGAGTCCTGACATTCTTAAAAATGTATAAGAAAACCTGTATGTATGTATATATATATATATATATGATGAGGATGACGATAAAACTGAACGACGGCTTCGCAGCTGAAGGGCCTGGAGAACGACAAGCGCAACCTCGAGCGCCAGCTCTCGTCCGCCCGGTCGAGCAACATGCGCAGCAAGAGCTACGAGCGCCAGGAGAAGGCCCACGGCGAGCTCCTCGGCACCGGCTGCTACGGCCTCGATCAGCTCGAGCAGGAGAACCGCGAGCTGAGGCTGAAGATACGTCGGCTCGAGTGCCAGCTCGGCGAGCGGGACGCGGAGGTCGCGCGCCTCAAGAGCCAGGCGACGCACTCGCAGTCGATACTGGACGTGGCCAGGGACCGTAGCGCCGAGGTCGAGCGCTATCGGGCCGCCCAGCTGCAGGCGGAGAAGCTGCTCGAGGCGCGCGAGCAGAGTCACAGGCAGCAGATCGCGCGGCTCGAGGCTCAGGTAAGGGGGATGCTTGGGTATTAAATCCGATGCGCCTTGGAGACTTGATTCGTTTGTTCGAGGCCTCGCTGGCTCTCATTGAATATTTTACGATCTGATTGCCCATCGAGCGGGAAAATTTCAAGATTTGAAAAATTCCATTTTGTTATCAAGGTTTGAATGGAATAAGTGGAAACAGGCGCGCATGGTCGGACGGCGAGCCTGGAATTGTAGGAATCTGTCATAGGTTTATAGAATTAAGATAGTTTAAAGAAGTAAGTTAGAGAACCTTAACTGAACTAGATTAAAAATAATTTTTCGAATTTTTCTCTCATTCTCAAAAAATGAGGTATAATCCAAAAAATTCTTTCGTCTACAAAATCCGTAATATCTCGTTTTTCTTCAATTTTCCTAACCTTTTAACGATGATACAGCATATTTGAAATGTACAGTGACAATGTTTAATTGATTTAGATACATATTTACTGTATTAAAGCAATAACTGATTAATTAGAATAAATAAATAATTCTGTCTTTCAATCAAATATTAAATTCGGGAAGAGGAACAAAATATTTATTTCGGTCTATGGAATGTTTCTTTCAATGAATAAATTGATTGCTGCATGAAAAGACTGAATACAAAATCGATACTCATGATTAATGCTAAAGTGTGGAAAGTGAGTAAACGATTATTTTTTCATATATATATCTAGCATTTTTATGTTTTACGTACTTATTCATATTTTATTAGATCTCTTGACATTTATAATATAGAGTTTACCCGTGCTGGAAATTGTTTTCCAATTGCAGTCATAATCCACAGCATAAAATAGAAAAATAAATATACACGGGGTGTAAAATAAGTAACAGTTTCTAAGCAAGTTTCCAGGACGCTATTATTCGAGAAAAATGGTTTAAAAGTACTGTTGGATGAAAGATATTAACAAACGACCTTAACTTTGATCACATGGTTATTTCTGAAGACTTGAAAACCAGATTACATTTTTCAAATACAAACTTCTAATTTTTATTCGACGACTTGGGTGAAAGTTACCCTTGGTCATGTCAAGTTTTATATTACTAATTATTTCTTTAGTAACTTTGCAGAGAAAATATATTTTCAAATTCTTGTTCGATGTGACTTTAGGCCAATGTATGATTAAACATGGCATTGATAAAGTCCCACTGGGATCTGTTTTCTACGTTCTGTAATAAGAAATACGAATTCTTTTAAAAAACTAAAAATCTGGCCTTCTAATGATTTTCAAAAATGGTCTTGCAATAAATATAATCAGAAAAATCTTTTTATTACCTTCTTACGATAAACCTCTTTCTCTATAATAACGTAATCTTATAAAATTTTATACATGGGAATCTTTAATTTTTCGAGACCCTGTTTAAAAGTTACAATTTACAGTAAATTATTAAGCTACTTATATGTCAATAACATTTTCATAATGTTTTAAATATAAAAAATATAAACGTCCCATTTCTCTTTGTTAAGATTCAAACATTGCGAGATCAGCTGAATCAAGAAATTAAACGACGGCAGCTTTATGTGCTCAGGTATATATACTACATTAATTATAATACATGTACTCTATAAGATAAGATACAATTTAAATATAATTTTTTAAACATAAATTTTTTCTAAAGTATGTTTTAAATTTTTATAGATGAAATATTAATTGAATTTGAAATAAGCACTCGTATGGAATGTATAATATAACAGTTTTACAATGATCAAATAAGTGAAAAATCGAAATTAGAATTTGTAATAATATTTACATATACAAAGAAATAAATTATTGAAAATTAAGTTATACGTTTCACTTTCAGTCAGAACTCATTGAGTTGATCAGTAGAAACAAGTCATTCAATTCTAGACGTATAGTGAGATAGAAAGAGAGAGAGAGAGAGAGAGAGAGAGAGAGAGAGAGAGAGAGAGAGAGAGAGAGAGAGAGAGATGGAGAATAAGAGAGAGAATTTTTATACATGCGAATCTATTCAAATAATGTAGGCAAGATAGAGTAAATTCGTTTTTCACGTAAGAAACATTAAATGTTTATTAACAAATAATGAAAACCCATTATTTTAATTTTAGTTTCATGTTATTTTTATTAGAAGTCAAATTATGAAGATTTTTCAAATAGAATTGAAAATTTTTTTTGAAAATGTAACATTCGATATTTCTATGACTTGTAAAGGTTGATAAATTACATTGATAAATATTGATAAATTACATATTGATAAATTACATTCTCAAGACCTATATTGGTTTTATGAATTTCTGGATTTTATTACAATACTAACTCTTCTGACGAATAGATGTTCAGATAAAAAAAATTCTCAACAGTCATAATTTAAAACTTGGATATCTTCGTAAAAAAATACAATATTCGGGAAAACTCGACGATATTGGAAAAAATAAGATTTGCACTTACATACTAAAATAATATTTATTAAGAAGTTATAATGTTCATTAAAAAGTTCTTTAAAAATACAATCCACAGGGCTGCATAATTTGGGAATCTGGTAAACAATAGCTTTTTCTGTATATCAAAAGTAAATCTAAAGCCAGATTTATGTTGAACGCACCGACCAAAATAAAAAACATTGAAGAAGTACAGTCACCTTTGTATCACTAATAGAATCGAGTTTGTAATGACTTTTTTTAACTAATATCAAATTTTTCTCTTTCAAAATTT
This sequence comes from Sycobia sp. Sy_11, assembly GCA_018907035.1. Lineage (NCBI taxonomy): Eukaryota > Metazoa > Arthropoda > Insecta > Hymenoptera > Epichrysomallidae > Sycobia > Sycobia sp. Sy_11. The sequence goes on along the minus strand of JACCIC010000057.1, from coordinate 2,045,289 downwards.
TTGCATTTTTAAAATCTATTTAGAATTTCGACCTTTCATTCATTCAATCATGGTATCTATAATTTCAAATAAGCATTAGTATGAAATTAAAAGCATAAAATACAATCGTTGATCAATTCATTAAAAAACAAGCCAAATTATTCAAATTCAATTACCGATAACAGAAAGTGATTTCAATGAAGTGCGAATTAGATGCGAGAAATTTATTGGTCTCGGAATAGCATATATGCATATATATAACCAAGGCCAATCAGAGTATCTTATATATATATATATATATATATATATATATATATATATATACATATACAAACCAACAGTCCGTCTCATATAATGACTCTTAATTCTCCCCACCCCACCCCATTCCTTCGCTCACTCCGTCCCCGTCATCAGGAGCTCGCGGGCCGGCCGGGAGATGCAGCACATCAGGCAGGCCTTGGGCGACTCGCTGCGCACCGTCTCCCAGGAGCCGTCCCTCGACGCCGTACTGCTCGAGCACGAGGCCCGTAAGCTCGACTGCACGGTGAGCAGCAGCGCGAGCCTGCCGCCCTCGCTTGCCCTGCCCTCGGCCTCGTCCATCATCAAGTGAGGGGGGGAGGCGAGGAGCGTTCGACGTCCGAGGAGGACTCCCATATACATACATACATTCATACATGCATATATATATATATATATATATATATATATACATACATGTATGTATCTGTGTGTATGTAGATCAAGATTGCCAGGAAGCATTGTCATCGCAGGACATCGGCCATTGGCTGTGCGGAATCTCTGAGAAAAAAACCAACAAACAAGCAAACAAACGCAGAATTGCCAAAGCAAACGTTTATTATCTAACTATGTATACTTGATGTATCGTGGCGTTCGTTTTGATTTGACCAAGTGTTCTATTATGACTACTGTTTGATTCCATTTATCTATCTATCTATCTATCTATCTATCTATCTATCTATATATATATATATATATATATATATATATATATATATATATATTCCTTGGACAACCTTCATCGGTGCTATCTCGCAAAATCTTACAAGCAGCGTTGATGCACGTCTATTATAACTGAGGCGTCGTCGTTTTATATTACGCGAGCATCAATTTATATCTATATATATAGTGAATGTTATAACAGATGTAGTCGAGTTACGATTAGTTATATATATATATATATATATATATATATATATATATATATACTTGGTAAATAGAGTGCGTTGGCTTTTTTTCCCCCGCGGAAGCTCGCGATAAAGCGACGGCGCATAATATATAGCGCGATTTTATCGATGCGCCGCGATGCGTTGCCTCTGCATTTAGCGCCGATCACGACGCGATCTCGCGTTTATCTTCGTTTAATAGAAAAAGGAAGAAAAAGAAAATTATGTATCTCTCCTTCGTTGCAAGAGTATATGAATTAGCGATATTCGTTTATATTTTTTCTTTTTTCATTTTTCTTTACGTTAACGTATACATAGATGCGTCCGTGTAAAGGTCATAAATTTGCAATAATCATCAAAAAGCTATATAGAGACGTGTTTACAAAATTGATTTTGATAACCAAAGAGTGAGTGAGAGAGAGAGAGAGAGAGAGAAAAGAAAAAATCTAACGAACATACGATGATAATCTAGCGCACGACCAAAATGATTTTACATCAAGGAGACTCTGTCAACTTTTGCATCAACGCTGGCTCTCGGATTCTAACGACGCTTATTGAATCCGAATTCTGGATGTTATTTCTAAATTGATGATTCGTATTAGAGTAGCTAATCCTAATAACGTTCGAAATATCCTTAGTTCTGCTATTAGGAACTTTACATCGAACGCGCATACTGGTCGAATAGCCTGGAACTGTATGGATTGATGTTTAAGACACTACAGATGGCTTCCGCTGACTTAAAGTGAAAAGAGATATATTCAAAACATGAAATAATTTGATAATTAATAAAACACGAGCTAAAAATTTAAAGCTTACTTTATAATTAACATCATGTGGACTTCACTGAACCATTACACATGTATTGGTGTAATAATGTGTGTTCTAACTGTGTGTAACAATCCTTGTGTGTTCAATACATCAGGGTCTATACTAGTCTGTAAGTTTGAATCGGTATAAATCTGCGCCCACTGTTTGAAAACAATCAAATTTCCATTGATAATTTTGTGAATATTCCACTGTTTACCCAATAACAAATCGAAATTCCACTATATAAATAATTGAATATTCACTAATTTACTAGTGGAAATTAGTCACTGTTTTGAAACGGTGCAGCGATTTCCACTTAAGCAGCATCAGATAGTTAATGCCAGACTAAGCTATAAATTTTTATCTCGTGTTCTTGCTATTTACAAATTGATTCTTTTTTTTTTTTTTAAACTATCTGTAAATAACGCAACAATAATGCGGTTATTGCAATATTCCGAAAGTATGCATATTTAAGATAAAGTTCACAACGTTAGAACTAAGGTAATTTTGAGCATTTGCAATTACCTACAATTATTTGACGAATTATCCACTTAATACATCGGAAATCCAAGTGAACAAATTTCATCGGTATTCTTGAGCCAAACAGTTGAGACACTCTCCTTATTATTATATAAATATAATATTCGTATTTCCTAATAATACAACAATTGACTCTTTAGTCAGATTGCTTTGTTCCGAGGATCGAACAAAATCCAAAAAAAAAAAAAACGAAAAAAAAATAGAAAAAAAGAAAAAGAAACGAGACGGTGATCGGCACCGTTTAAGACATACATAAATTATGATAGCGCCGCAAAAAAAAAATACTTTCTTCCGTCTCGGCTCTCGAGATCGAAGTGAAATACAAAATGCGAGCATTTGCAGAGAAGATAATTTTACACATAGATGCTATAGAGCGAATTTCGAGGGGAAAAAAAAATTATCCAAAATCCACGAAAGTTTCAAGAAAAAGATTCGTAGAAACAAAGTCCCGCATTAGCCGCGGATTGCGCAAACGATGAAAAGAATGCTTGACCATGTGTTTTGTACGTTCAATGATTCAAAAGCATTATATATATATAATTAAATCGGTTATTGCATAACTATCGATTACCGTCATTTGACTAAATTACGCAAAAATGACCAATCCTTAAAAAAAAAACAGCAACAAAAGCGCTTAATACGATTTACAACTATTTCCTTTTTACTCCCGAACGGTCATAAATAGACGCTTTGCTAAAAACCTGACTTCGATCTCATGTGATTTACATATTGTATTAGCTCAACTTATGCAATGACGCTTTATCTTTTAAAATAAATTATTCATTATATATATATCAGCAGTGGCTATGTAACATCGCGCCAATGGAGCATTTAGCATACAGCGCGCGGTCGTGCACTTTTCTCATTCAAGAGCGCAGCACCGTGGACGTATGGGAAAAATAAGAAAGACAGAGAGGGAGAGAGAGAGAGAGAGAGAGAGAGAGAGAGAGAGAGAGAGAAAATTTCAAGAATCTCGTTTATTTCCGGTTCTGCTGCATATACATATATGTATCTATATATGTATACGTAGATAATGTATACATAATGTATTCCGCGAGAAGGGATTGTGTCAATTCTCCTCTTACGGAGAATATCTAGACATGCAGTCCAGCGAAAATTGTGCAACGAGCTTCAAAAGCAAAAAGAGAAAAAAATATTGATAAAAATAAAGAAAAAAAATTAACAATAAGAAAGAAACAAAAAGAACTGTCAATCCGCGTCGCGCACGGATCCTAAGTTGATGACATAAATTATATTAATAACGACGGCGATGATCTCATGTTGATTACTTTATTCTTATTTATTATTATTGTGATGATTATTGTGATTATTATTATTATTATTACTATTACGTTATTACTTTGGAATTGACGTTAGACCAATTATTATATATTTACATGTATATTTGTTTAATCATCTGTCGGTATATAGCGTTTCCTGTTATTAGATATTCAAATATGTAAGTTGCGTTGATAAATGTGTACTTGTAACGTATATACATGTATATTGATTTTAACGAGTCCATATATACTTTATCCCGAAGAAATATCCTTTATTTATAATACCATTCTTCATCGTCCTTCCCCGCCAAGTCCTTAAGGATAACGAATTGCGCGCCTTGAAATAATCTACTTACCGATCCAATAATATGTATAGCTTTTCGTTACAACTATATATATATATGCGCGCTGATATATAATCACGTAGTTCTCTATGCTCCTGTGTTTCGGTATTACATTACCCCGCTAACACTCCACCCTCGCCCTGCCCCATTCTCCTTGTGCACTCCCTCCGCCTTATCCCTACCTGATTCGATCTTCGCTCTTTACCTTTTCTTCTCTCTCCTCTTCGTCAATCCGTTCTATTCCCCGTCAGTGGTCCTTCCCGCGTTTCTGTATCAGAACTTCATTTTCTACCCACGCCAAATTCCCTTCATCACCTGTCAACCTCTTCACTTCACCGTATTTGCCCCCCCTGTCCTTTTACCAATTTTTCTTCTCATTCTCGTCCTCATCTACCCACTTATTTGCGTATCATACCTTACAGTCCCTCTCCTTCTTCGACCCTTCTTGTTCCTTTCTTACCTCCCTTGTTCCTCATCCACCTCTTCTTTTCTCCTGGCTTTTTCCTGATCCCGCTTCTTCTCCTACCTCTTCACACGCCCTCCCACACTCATATATACTTTATCCCGAAGAAATATCCTTTATTTATAATACCATTCTTCATCGTCCTTCCCCGCCAAGTCCTTAAGGATAACGAATTGCGCGCCTTGAAATAATCTACTTACCGATCCAATAATATGTATAGCTTTTCGTTACAACTATATATATATATATGCGCGCTGAAAATCAACGCGTATATATAACACGTACTCTTAGTCTCTGTGTTTCGGTATGCATCAATCCATCAGTGCGGAAGGGCATTCGTTCGCGGACATCGAGGAATTTTTTTTCGCCGCACTGTGTACTGATATCATCTGTGAAAATAGTTTCGCAATTTGAATCAAAAAAAAAATCATTGAAAAAAACACTGCCCGCCCCGTCAACAATAGTGACTCGTATTATAATTTTAGCTTCGTTTCTGTTTATATATTATAGACGTATATATTGTGTATTTTATTTATGTGTTTGAAGTAAGAAAAAGCATCCGCTCTATTCCATAAAACGAATAGAATTGTTAAAATTATAATCATCTCGTGCGTAAATACGTTGGTGGTATTAAGTTATAGAGATATTAATTATACCTTAATATATTATTATTTAGCCCGAATAGGAATATTGTAGATACATTTCGACTGTATAATAATAATATGGCTAAAATTCTAATGGAATTATTTTATTCGGACTGTCGCAGGCCAAGCGATAATAATTTTGTTCTTGAATCATTAAAATCTTATGTATAATTAATTCTCAGACATCAAAGCTGACAATATAGAAAAAAAGTGGACATATTATGGTATATAGAATTAAATTTGTTTGTCGCTCATTTCCATAACTCCCAATGTACGTATTCTCTTTTCCTGACCAAATATCTATCTATATATATACATACTATTAGGTGGGAGATTGCCCCTCCTATAGGAACTCCCCCTCCCTTTAATTCCCCACCACATCGTCCCCCCGATCATCCTTTTACTTTCTCCTCCTCCAAATTCTTCGTTCCCCCCCCGAGATTTATCTTGTCCTCCCCCCCCCTTTTCTTCCATTTTACGCCCTTCTTTCCTCACCCATCCTCTTATTCGCTGCCGTTTTTCACATGAAAGCCTTTCGCTATCAGCATACTCCCCTAAGAACCCCGTGCTAAGTTTCTTCATTCTCTCTCATAGTTTTGCCCACACTAACACCGAACTACAACGCAATAAATATAAAAATAAAAAGCATCCACTAAAAAAAACCACAAACCAAAAAAAACACCTTAATAAAAAAAAAAAACAGAACTAACATTAAAAAGAAGACATAAACAAAACCAAAAAAAGAAAATAAAAAAAACATCAACAACAATTTTTCTTTTCTTACCCCCACGTTCTGTATTTTCCCACTGGGGCGCTTCTGCTTTTTGTCTCCTTCCTTCATTTCCACCCCGTCCCCGTTCCTTTCGCTCCTCCCCACCCTCCGCTACCCGATTTCTCCCTTGCCAGCCTGGTCGTTCGTTTACTTCCCTGTCTCTCTAACCTCCCAGGTCACCCCCCTTTCTTTCCCCCCCATCTCTTGAGTCTGCTCCCTCACCTCCACTCCTCTCCTATTTGCTACTCTTGCGCCAAGCCCCTCTTTCCTTATATGACATCTTTTCCCTCCTTCGTTTTCTTTCTTCTGTTGCCTCTTCTTTTTACCGTTCCGGGACTGTTTTACTTCTTATTCTCCTACTTTGTCATTAAAAAATATCAGGATAATAAATAAAATCTCCTTCCGGCTCATTCAATCTGACCTCTCCCTCCTCAGTCGATACCTTTCCCTCTCCGCGTCCGGGCTCTACTTCCCCTTATGCGCCGTTGTCAGCTATTGTCGAAATATTTTGATCATTTCTCAGCTTCGTTGCAAACCTCGTTATTCCCCCTGCCACAAATTCTTGTCAGACTTCAGCGTCTTCTTTTGTTGCTATTTTCCTTTTACGTTCCTTTCCTTCTCAGTCATTCATCCACTTCCGCCCACCCACCTTCTCTTTGCATCTGCCCTGGCTCAACTGAACAAAAAAAAAATTTTTTCCTTACTACATTTGCAGCACCTTAAAATGCTATCAAGTCCTCCCCTCACAACACCTCTCTTCCCTCTTCGGTCATTAATGATTTTCACTCTTTCCTCCTACCCTTCCACATCTCTCCTTGTGAACTCCCCCTCCCTTTACTATTTATACGTTGGCTTACAAGTGTCCCTATTTCCACACCTTTCGATTGCCACATTCTCTGCATCTCTATAAAACACCACCAACCAACCACTTACTCCTTTTTTTTCTACCCACCTCCCCACCCTCTACTAATTAGGTATTCCAATGGTATATACAATATATATATTATATCTCTATAAATATATAATATATATAATAGATATTTTACGATTTCGTTACGAGATCTCGAAAGAAAAGGGAAGTGTCTACAGAGTCGGAAGATCTTAAATATATATATAAAACGATTTAAAGACCGTTCGCGCACGCCGAAGCCCACGTATTTATGTATGGCTGAGGCCTTGACCGGGATCGACGAATGAAAATATAGCGCGCGCGCGCGAGAGAGAGAGAGAGAGAGAGAGAGAGAGAAAGCGAGAAAAAGAAGGATAGAGGCGAAGTCAAGTCGCCGAGTGGGAGGAAGAAAGAAAAAGAAGAAGAAGAAGAGGAGGAGGAGGAGGAGGAGCCAGTGGCGCGGTTATAAAAGCGAGAGAGTAGGAGACTGAGAGATAGAGACAGATAGATAGAGAGGATGAATGAAGGGAGTCGAGATTTTGTGCTGAAGAGCCAGCAAAAGGTCTCGCTCGGTTTTTGTCGCGGCCCGCAATGCCAAATTTGGTCGGGGCCAATGACGCGCGCGCGGTCTCATAGTTTCGGTCATTCTATCGTTAAATTTGTTTTTTTCTTCTCTTTTTTTTTGCATTCGCTCGTAAATTCGCCGCGTCAAGAGCTTTTTTATCGTTACGTTTCTCAAAATTCCATCGAATTCAAGCGAAGAAGAATGAAAAAGGTCATTGGTAAAGGTGCCATATATATATATATATATATATATATATATATATATATATATATATGTATGGCGAGCCAATGTAACTTCGTCGCTGTCGGGCAGAAGCGCCCGTGGATTACTAATAATGCGTGGGAAATTCATCTCGCGACTTCCTCGTGCTCGACACTGGGAGATCGACGCGGCGCGCGGCTCGACGTCCGTCTTTCGATCGACGGCGGGCTCGGGCAAGCGCATTGTGCCCCCCCCCCCTGGGGCATCGGTTTTCAACGATAGCCGGAAACTCGACCGGATGATGAATGCCCGCGACTCTTCGCGGACGGAGCAACGGGGTGCCGGTAATTTGTCTTGCCGTCAATTTCGCGCTTTGTTTTTTCTTCGCAGCCTTTCGTAACGTTAAGCACCCAAGGCTTTTCTTTATTCAGTCGCTATTACCAGAGCGGATTAACGAGAGAGAGAGAGAGAGAGAGAGAGAGAGAGAATAAACTTTTGATCTTCTGTTTTGGAAAATTCCCTATCATTGCGTGAAATTATCGAGAGAAAAAATTAACGATAAATCATAAATAAATTGGCTATTGAAAACGAGACGATTTAGATCAACGATTGATTTTACTTTTGCCAGCTTATTTCAGAAAACCCATGGAATCGGTAAAATGCGTATAATGAAATTTTAATATCGTTGATCAAAAACGAATGATGATTTCACCGGTGAAGTCGTAAAAAAAGTATTTTAATTAGATCGCGATCTAATGGTCTATTTTTAAAAAAAAATATTGGGACATAGTCGTTAGAACTAGAAACGAAAAAAAAAGAACAGGGCTAAATTTATAGGTCAAGGGTGGTAAATATTCCTGTTTTGCTTGGTTCCGTAAAGTGTACGGTGGTTTTTAAAAAAATTATTTCGTCGAATCGCGATCGAACTTTTTGTTTCGTTGAATATTGATTGCACGATATTTACCAATCGATTCCGTGACAAAAACAAAAACAGGATTCTACCGCAAGTCTTCACAAACATTTTTCAACAAAGTTATATTTTTTAGCGTTAAACAATTGTACGCATTTCAATTTTCAATTGTATGATATGGCAGAAATTCAATTTCTTATACTAGTTTAATGCTGAAATATTGGACTTTGGTAAAATAGTCATGGAGCTTTTCGTAATAAGTTTTTCCTTCAAAATCGACTGCTTGCATCGGTTTCAAAAAACTTTGATCGTAACTTGTTTCAACAATTATTTGTAAAACACAGCACATGGTGAAAGAGGTTGAACGAGTATAAGTTTACTTCTATAAACAAGGCCTGTGCGCGTGTGTGTGTTAATGCTTATTTTAGGTCGGCTACCGAGAATCTAAGTGCATCAGATTTATTTTAAATGTAATATGCGTATCATCGATTTGCGATTGCATTAGGAACAATAGAGATGGCATTCTAGCTTTTCCAGTTAATCTAATGTTATATATATATATATATATATATATATATATATATATATATATATATATATAGATGACCACAAGACTCTTCATAGTATTGTGTTTTTACAGAATTTTTTTCCGTTATATTATAACAGTCTATTATGCAAAACACCACATCTTTGATTTTTTCTTCTTCTTTGGTTTCAATATTTTATATCGACAAATATTTAAATTGCAAAATTTTAGAAGATTTTTCAGAAGATAGTTACGTAGATAAATAGATATATATAGTCAGATAGATATAGATTTCTTTGCATAATGTAAATACGAAAAATTAAAAAGATTAATATATATTTCATTTAGCATAAAAATATTTGCTATATCTATATATAGACTTTATTAAGTAGCACAGTAAGTAAGTCTCATGCGTATAAATCACAGCAGATTACATTATAACCATCATGCAATTGCAAATAGTAAAATAGAAAGAAAAAAAATAAGCAAAAATACATATGAAGGTAGGCAGAGAATTAATGGCAGTTAATTGATAAAATAGTATTATGTATAATAAATAATAAAAAAAATTAACTTAATAAGAATGTTGCGCGTTTAATTTAATCATTCTTATTTTAGTAAGATAGTGGTGAAAAAAAAATTAGAAAATTGCAATTTTTCAAAGTCTATTTAGAAATACGATATTACGCTAGATTTTGGGGACCATGGGAATTTTTGAATTACTTGCTTACACTGAGAGAGAGAGAGAGAGAGAGAGAGAGTTCCATTATTGAAAATTATTCTACATAATTTGTCAATCACACAGAAATATTTTCAACAATGTTCAAGAAACAATGTTTAAAAAATGTTGTGAATGCTCATTTTTACACTCAACACTTTAAATTGATGTGATCCTATATCAAAACTAATTTACAGAATTATCTGATTTCATTAAAATGATGAATAATTTATTTTCTATTCCCGTTGTAATTTCTTATTATTTCATTGATCAAGAAATACTTTCACATTCTTGATCTTTAACGATAAAAATTTCACGACACAAGCTTATTTCCGATTTCGAGATTATTCAATGTTTTCTTTCGTTTTTTACAGCATCTCCCAAATTTCAAAGATGAACCCTAAATCCACGGATACTTGGCCAATAATATATCTGAACTCCGCCAAGTTCGGATCGCCGAAGATCGTTGACAGAAAAAAAAAAAAAAATAAAATAAATAAGGCAAATAATAACATAAAACTGCGGATTCGCAAGGGCGACGAGAGACCGCGTTCGTCGCCTTGAAAGCCCGTCTCTCGTCGGCTGCTTTTTTTCTTCACCCGCGCCTCCGCTTTCGGAATCGGAAATACAGGCCTGCTCGCTCGTTACACGCATACATTATATATATATATATATATATATATATATATATATATATATATATATATATACACGCATTCGATCGCCTTGGCCGGTCGGGCCGCCGGGCCGCGCAGCATCATCGCCCGTCATCCTCCTTATACTCTCGAATCGCGGCTCGGCGTCGGCGCGGGCGACGCGAAAAAGTCCCCCTCCCGAAATTCGGAGGAGAGAGCGCGGCGGCGGCGCGCGGGCGGCTCGGCACCGGTGCCGCGTGAAATTCGTGAACGCGCCGCGCGCGTGGGTGTATGCATATATATATATATATATATATATATATATATATATATATATATATTATACACGCGGGGGCCAAGCCCTGGCTCTTGAAGCGAAGGCAAGCGTCCGCGAGCTGCAGGGGAAAGACAGAGTGAGTGGTGTGCGAAAGAGAGAGAGAGAGAGAGAGAGAAAGAGAGTGGAAAGAGCGAGAGGAGGCGGAGGAGGAAGTCGGAGGCGCGCACCGCGCGGGACCGGGACGGGAATAGAGGAGAGAGAGAGTGTGTAGTAGAACACGGCCCCGGCTCGCTGGTCGTTCCGCGCTTCGCTGCTGGGTCGCGAGTTTAGTCGCTCTCTCGTGGGTACACTGGCTGCTGCGCGGTGTGTATGCGCGCTCGCTCTCTCTCTCTCACTCTCTCTCTCTCTCTCACTCTCCCGCGCACGCATCACATACAAGTCTCGCGCGCGCAATAGTGCAACGTACATATACATATATATATATATATATATATATATATATATATATATATATAAAGTTGGCCGCCTCGTGAGCCGATCGGCCGCCGCCGCCGCCGCCGCCGCCGCCGTGGTCTTCGTCGTCGTCGTCGTCGTCGTCGTCGTCGTCAGTGTCTGCTGCGGTTGGGCACCGGTTCGTGTGTCAGTGCGCGCCTCCCGGACGAGCCGCGCCGAGCTCGACTCCTTGACGCTCTCTGCCTGCTCTCGCTGCCGCATAGACGACGTACGACATTTACGCAGGGGCCAATTCCCTATATAAACAAATATATATATATATATATATATATATATATATATATATATATATATATATAGATACGGAGAAGGTGCGAACGTGCATCGGTATATTATAAGGATATATTTATGCATAAGTAGTGCGAGTTTAAATTGCGTTATTACATTACGTATACGCGCGCCCGCGAACGCATACCCCCGAGTATATTTATGTTTGTGCAATTTGTATGCGTATGCGTATGTGTACGCGCATAACGCGGATCTTCGAAACGAGTGCCGATTATGCAGAGTGTCCCTCGGCTGCATAATACGTATGCGCGCGTGCACGCATAAGTATACGTAAAGAGTGTCTTGTGCGGCGCCCCAAAAACGCCTACGCCGCGTACCGTCGAGCGCAGCGGTGCGGCGACTGTAAACACGCGCTGTAAGTCCAGCAGTGTCGGTATAAGATATAAGAGGGGCATTAAGTGGTCTCGGTTATTGGAAAGAGGCCGGAAAAATGGCAAGGTGTATTAAGATGTATATATATATATAGATATGTGGCAGGATCGAGGGTAATGTATGATCACTCCCCCGTTTCCCGCTCCCCGCGCTGCTTTTGCAACGACCACGGGATTCGATGCGCTTATTTCGAGCGCCTTGTATATAGTGATATATGGCTAGAGAACGCTTATAAGGCCGATGAAAACCAGTTTTTTCGCCTGTAAATGACGACTCCGGTGTTCGCGGCAAAGCTTCAACGACGCACGTTCGCGCTGAGAAATTCGACTTATTCGCTCTGACAGATATACGCCTAAAAATAGTTCGAATCAGCTGTTCTATCGTTTTGCTTATTCTCTTTTAATGGAGTCGTATTTCTTGTACAGGACAAATATTTCCCTCACCAAATATTTATTTTTATCACTAACGAAGAATGCTTCTCATCTTTTAGGTTCGAATCTGTCATTTGTACCTGGGCAATTGTTGATGGCAAAAACGGACATTTTTAAAGCTATAATGATATCGCGTTTTTTTTTTTTTTTTTGGCAAAAGCAAGGTTCGACCGATCGAAAATTGAAATTTTCGAACCCGCGTTTATCGCTCTGAAAGGTTTAGCGTTGCTTCTTTGTACTTTCTATGACCATTTCTCATTGAATATAAATTTTTTACCTCGAAAGTTTATCGATTTTTCATAAAACTCAACGCTTCTTGACTTATAACAACGCAGATATTCATTGGGCGGGATCACTCGGGCAGAGAAATCACGTTTTCAAAAGTCATTAATTTAAAAAAATAGTAATCACAAGTTTTATGCTTACCTTCCAGAGGCATTCTTCGTTCAAAAAGAGAGGAAAAAAGCAGTTTTCCCTTATTATAGAAGAGAGAAAAATCTACCAAAATCCGCGTTAAGTTCATGAAACTCCGGTATCCCCCCTGGCGGATGGATCCCGCGCGCCAATAACCGCGACGTACTTCCGACGCCAAAACGACGGAACGCGGATAAAACTCTCGCTCTGTATCCCCGTGAATAATGGATCGTCTTACGATATTTTCATTCGGCTCGAGATATAACGCAACGGAATCACGAGAACGATTCGTTTGATCTGTGAAAGCGATCGTGACAAGAGAGGTGGAATCCTTTGTGAAAAAAAAAAAATTTTTTTGACAAGTAATCAAACAATGTAATGTTACAACTAATCTGATAAAATCTACTTTGATAATACGTATTTCACTGGATTTCGGTTGAATAATACTAATATAATTATTCGTATCGTTACTAAGGTTTCCAATCTTCTTGTCACTTTTTAACGTCGATAATTTCTAAAAGCCAAATAAATCACTTTTATTACATTGTCGTGCAGCTACGAACGACTGGAGAGAAGAAGAAAAAAAAAACCCCGACATTACGAAACGAGGTGCGGCATCGATGGAATCGAAAAAACTGGTTTCGATCAGCTTCTTATATGGCGCTTCTTTGCTACAATCCACGAAAACGTCCGTCACTCTGGGAAAATCTCGAAATTGCCCAAAAGGCTGGTCAGAGCGCGTTATCGAGCACCGCCCGTACGACACGTCTACGCCAAAATCCCCGCCGCTTTCTTCGGTCCCCCGGACGATCCGCGCGTTCACCCCGCTCTTTTTCACCCCGGGCCTCCGATTCGCGAACGATTCGCGAGGGACAAACAAAATAAATCTCGATCAATTCACGCCTCGCTTCCGCCTCGGACTTCTCGCCTCCTCCTCATCCTGCTATTAGGATCGCTCGGTAATTAAAATTGCGATGCAAGTGCGCGCGCGCGCGCGGATGAATGAGCACGCGAACGCACGTGATTATGGAACGAATGCAATTCACTTTTAAATCCGCGACTCGTTAAAAATAGACGGCGGCTATGTAACGACTTTAAACATCTGTAAACAATCATTAGGCCCGATTAATTTATTGCGCAAAAAAAAAAAAATAATTGAATATTCTTAGAAACTTCCATCTTCAATTTTATGTGTGTGTATATATATATATTCCTTAATTATTAAACCAGTACTCAGCGCGTTGCATTTTCAAAACAATCTTTATTTCTCTACGAAAAACGTTTTCAATTATTTTGTCGACGGTATGAAATTCTATATCGATATTATACTTCGTTATCGGAGCTAAATTTAATATTGAGTTTGAAAATGACAGTTGATATTAGAATTTTTGCCGTATAAAATATATATATATATATATATATATATTATTTCTCTTCAATTACCAATGAAAATCAAGTAAATCTCAAGATTATTAATTATTTATCGCCGAGCGCACTTGGCTTTGGAGCATCGAATAATTCAAGTATATGTATATATATACCATCCAAGTTTGCAAAACCGCGCGTAACGGATAAATTTAAACACTGTTTGCGTGATAAATTCCACGTCTTCTAACTAATATATAATACGTTTGTCCTTTGACGTTAAAAAAAGAAATTTCCTCTCATTTATGCCAGAGTCGCGTATTGTTTTCACAAATTAATACGGACTTGAACTGTTATATAATGTTTACGGCTCGCGAGATAAACTCGTTAAAATCCATGTGATATTGCAAACATTTCAATTAACTTAAATACGAGTTTGTCGATGTCTTGTACGAGCAATTGAACATTATAATAGAATGTGTAATTATTCCGCAACGTTCGGGTGAATAATCTATCACACACCAGTTGGCGTTTTCTTTCCAATGTATTTCGCTTAATTTCGTGATTTTACTTATTCGATCAAAAAGCTTAAACAAATTCAAATTCACTCAAAATTTACCGAATAATTAATAACTATTGTTACGAATATGTAATTACATTTTTCTATCATAATCACTCGATGGACAGTTTCACTGTAATAATTAGTTAGTTAGTCGTTAGTTTGTTATACTGCCCATCGGGCAATCGAAAGCTTTCAAATATTATTTAAAAAAAAAAAAATTATAACGAGGGACAATCAACGAAATTAATTATAAAACACTTTCATTAGCGTCACAGACTCAAAGAATATTAACCGATTGTTCGACATTCGTGTAGGAAGCGTTTCCTAAAAATATTTTCAACCACTGCCAATTCTGCGCTTCTCCTCTTTTTGATTTATAATATATATATATATACGTAGTCTAATCAAACTGTCATATACATTTCATATTTTGAAACGCAAGTGTAACGAAAATATCTCCCCCCCCCCGCTTGGCATTAAAGAAATATAAAAAACACACCCACAGATACACCCACACACACACACACACACACCGCGAATCCGCTGCATTAGCAGTCGCTGCGTAGGCAGAAAAAAGGAAAAAGCCTCCTCCTTCCCCAGCCCCCTCGCCGATTTCCGCGAGGCGACAAAGGCGCTGAATAGAGAGTTAAAATTTAACGGGCGCGGGGCGACGAGGGGAGCGCGAAAAATAATTCGCTCACTCACTCGGCCGCGCGTTCTGAATCTGCGAACGATCGCGACGGTTCCTCGCCCCCTCCCCTCCCCGTGCCCTGCTCTCCCTCGGTGGAAAACGATGTCCGCGCTCGCATATGTACAATATATACGCAAACACACGCACACTAGATATGATGTTATTATGTGCATTGGGCGCGAGCTATCCGAACGGCTCTCTCTCTCTCTCTCTCTCTCTCTCTCTCTCCCGCTCCCGCTCCCTCTTGCCCCCTCTCTGTCTTTCGCCGCGCGTATGAGGGGCCGAAAATAGCGTAGCGTCGGCCGAGGCAGCGGCGCAACTCTGCTACTACTGTGTGTCGGGCGAGAGGGGCGGGCGGGCGGGGGGCGCCCGCCGCCGCGGCCTGGTTTCGCCCGCCCGCCAGGAACTCGGCCAGCGGCGCGTTTTCGATACACAATGCGGGGCGGATTTCGCATCCCCCTTCTCGTCCCGCCGCCCCCCTCCCTCCCTCCCTGCCACCCCCTGACCCTCTAGCCGACACGCGGCGGACGTTGGGTTTACGACCTTGGCGGGTCGGTGTATCGAAAGGCGCTCGGGGCGATGGCGCCGACGTGCGCGCGAATCCAGAGAGGGGGGGGGGTAGTCGGAAGATCGGTGATATACAGACAGATAGATAGGTAGCTAGATAGATAGGGAGAGAGAGAGAGAGAGAGAGAGAGGAGAGGGAGAGAGATGGGAAGATAAAGACGAAAGATTTGAAAGTCATTGTGTGTGTGTGTGTGTGTATTGACGTATAGTCAATTCTTTTGTAGAATTCAGAAAAGTAACAGGGCACTCTCAACGAAGATCGGCATATTCCAAACTGCGCCTCGGGGCTGCAAAACGCCTCCCCCCTGTAAAAGGGACCGTAGCGCAATTTCGATTCTTCCGCCGAGAATCCCAACGCGCCCCGTTCGTCGACGGGTGCAAGACCGGCGCGATTCGCAATTCGCGGATCGGAGCGAGCGCGTCGTTGGGAAATTGAGCCGCGCTCGTGCTGATCGACGCGCAAGTCTCGAAAAGTGTAGCGACTTGCGCTATGCCGCTGGGCGCGAGGCGCGCTGCAACTTTTGCCTAAAATTTTGCACGAATTTTCGGGGGGGGGCGGGGGCACCGTACGAAATACGCATGGCGCGCGAATCGGGCGACGGGGGTTTCGAGGTCGAAAAATGAACGGAAACGAATCGCTGAATTTTAACGTTCTATAATTATTTTATTGGGTACGCGCGCGCGCGCGTGTGTGTGTGCGTGTGCTTAGTTAAAAGAATCTACTCTTGATTACTGCAACAACCTATATTCTAGAAAATTCTGAATTATAATAAAAATAATTATCATCTATAATGATTATTATTCCATTAGATTATTTGTTACATACAACCGAAAACGTATCAATGGCTCGGAAATGCACGCTTCGAATTCTTTCGCGTAAGATTTTGCATCAATGAATATATGCGTAGCGGTGATATTATAATACGAGCGCGTAGCTGCGCTTTAGTAAGCGTCGTTTTTAAATAATTTATTCCATTGTTATTGAAATTAACTCAGCCGACAACCGCAGTTTTCTGCAGCTATTTTACGCGAGGCTATACTCTATGCTAAGCTATACTAAGTACCTTACTATACTCTACTGTACTACGATCGAGAGAGCTTGGTTTTATAAAGCCTCGAAAACGTGCTAAATAAATTTGAAATTCAAATGCAGGGGACGAACTGGTAGTTGAGGAGAGCAAAAGCGCGCCCGCGGCCAAATATAGAAAAATATTTCTACTGACCACATGTTGTGTAAATATATACATATATATATATATATATATATATATATATATATATATATATATATATATATATTATAGGGGAAGAATAGTTACATTGATAGATTATTAATTTAATTGATAGTATATTGTAATTTTGCTGTTAAAGAATACAAATGTTTACAGTCAGGTTGAATTTGCAACTGATGCTGCTGTACATTCAAATAACGTCGAACAATAACAGAAATGACAAGTACCTTGCGTGTTGTGCGCGCGCGCGCGCGCCTGTGTATACATATAGTACATATGAATGTCTATTAGGTCGAAAGTTTTGGAAAAGAGGCAAACAGGTTGTTAAAATTTTAACGACCCTGTGGATTATATACATTTCGTTAATATTAAGCGTTCTATTTTCAACCCCGAACACGTAATCGGCGCGAGAAAAGTCAAAGATGACGCACGTGGTGCCCGTGCGGGTTTCCCGCTCCCTTGCGAAATTCCAGTCTCTTTTTTTCGTCTCCATCTTCTTTCTATCCAAACTGTCCGAAAATAACTGCTCCATTTCGATTTAAAAAAGCGAGAAAGAGAAAGAGGGAGAGAGAGAGAGAGAGCGGGGGAGAGGAGGAGGAATTAAGAAAGAAACAAGAAAAAGAAACTAAAATAAACATATATAATATAATAAGAAACCGAAATAAAGCCATCAGGATTCGAAGGCGAAGAAGACCCCTGAGGGGGGTATCTTAAGATCATTCTCCTTGGCTCGTTTTATTATAGCTTCGCGGAGAGCGGTCAAAGAGTCCGTGAACTGACGCGCGCGAGTCATTAGATATACACACACATATATGTATATATATATATATATATATATATATATATATATATATATATATAAACATACAAAAAACCCGGGGAAGCAAACGTGATTTTCGCGGGCGCAGACTGAGAGAGAGAGAGAGAGAGAGAGAGAGAGAGAATCCGCCTACTCAATTTTTTTTTCGGACACTTTCGACGATCTCATGCATATATGCATGGGCGCGCGCGCGCGTCTGCGCGTATATGTAAAACTTACATTTGGTTGTTTCTTTTTCTCATTTGCAGCACAATCTGAAGCATGGCGAGCGGCGCAGTAAGTCGAAAAGCCACGAGTCACTCGTACTCGTCAACCTCGGCCAGTAACCTCGATAACAATTTAGGTAATGCGGCTTTCAATGTCCTCCGCGGCGCGCCGCGCTCGCGTTGTATATATATATACACGTGTGTAATACGTACAGCGAAGCTTTTTCGTCGCAATCGAACGCTATAACGCTGATGTATATATATATATATATATATATATATATATATATATATATATTTCGTTTGCAATTTTTCCTTCGACGCTTCAATTCAACTCGGGACTATGTATGTACGCGGAGCAATTATTGACGATGCCGGTATATTATAATGTATTTCGAGAAATTATAGTATTATTCATCTGGATGATATATTAGTTTCAAATCAAGCTTACATATACATATACTATATATATATATATATATATATATATATATATATATATATATATATACTATATATATATATATATATATATATATATATATATATTAGCGTTCACGTGTCTAAAATAAATAATCGTAAAATTCATTGCATTAACTGTTAATGCATAGATTTTTAAATATTTCCTACAAAAACGGGATGAAGCATAATAAGTAAATTAGAGACCTACCAATGAATATTATATGACGATTACTTATATATGAAAACAATATCGGATTCATGCTATCGGCTTTGTTTGTTCGCTGCTCCTTAATTACGGCACTCTGCGCAAAGCCATGGATTAACGACAATCAATCGATTGATTTCAGACGCCCTCCTGGACGATTTGCAGACCAGCATATCGAGCAAAAATGCCAGCACGCCGCAGCACAGCTCGACGAGAGTCGTCGAGACCACCACCAGGTAGGACGGGGCGATTCAGATCTACGCTTATACTTAGGTCGAGGAGATAATTCTTATCGTGGCATGAAATTATATTTTCGTGGTCGATGGCACACGTGCGTGTCCGGGAGTTGTTAGAAGGTGGATGGAAAATTAACGAGTTGTGCATACAATAAATGTAATATGACTTATGATTCATTCTTCTTTGTTTGCTGTTTAATACAGTGCCGGAAAAGCAGGTTACACGTAAAAATCTAATTTGCCCCTTAACGAATTAGGAAAACTGTGGTATTATTAGAAATTCTAAATAATATCTAGATATTTTTGCACAAATATAAGAGTCATACACAAATGTATTATTTCGATCTTGAAAAATGAGATTTTTTTCATGCTCGCGAGGACCTTTTGAATGAGTGGTTTATAAGACATTATTTTCGAAACTTTTGAAGTTGAAATTTTAATTTTAAAACAAAATTATCTATTATTAGGATTGTTTAATATTAGGATAAATAGAATTCAATGGGAAGTAGAGCACACTGGCCATAAAATTTTCATCGTTCGGGAGTCGCTGTTACATTCGTAAAAATAAACGTTAGATTTTCGTGTATAAATTATTTTTTAATTAATAAAAAGGAATCGTGAGAAATATGTTTTATTTCGTGCAAATTATTTATTTTCCTTCTTCTTAAAAAAAGCAATAATAATAATAATAATCGATTTTATATGGTAAATTCGAATAAGCAAAATTTACGCTATGAGCGCGTAAATTTACTACAATGACTGCGTTACTTTGATATCAGAAATTTTTCACGGAGTATAAATAAGGTGGCTCGATCTCTCAGCTCGTGTAAGAATCCTCCATATTCTAGCAATTTTCCTAAGATATTGTGACTTCTACGAACACGTGACTTAATGGATAAGTTTTGTATACAACTGCGTTTACATTTGAATATAAAGTACCGCGCGCGCTTTTTATGGGATTTCATATATGTATAGGCGATAAATGATCTGGTAATGTAACACATAGACTCCATTACTTGGTGATAAAAAATAATGCTCATTTCCATGGAATTCTTTCCTTCCAATGATATTCAAAATCCAGTTATTAAGTAGAAAATAGATTGTTAAATCGAACAAAGTCGAAAGCTCTGAGCTTGTTCTGGTGCTCATTAACTCGGGCCTTTATCCACGATGCACGGGCCATTGCATTGACCATCGCCCGTACATCATAGATGAGGCCAAGTCGATGCAGCGCGCAATCTAGAGGCTTTTATCCGATCGTAATTTAAAAAAAACAAAACCTTTTTTTTCACCGAATCGCTCGGTTAATTCGATGGCTCGGACGACCTTCGACCCGCAACATCGCGAATCATACGAGTTGCGTGTGAATGGGAATTTTTTCATCGGGTGATAATGGATTAGACTGAGATTGAGATACCGTCTAATGTGGGAGTTGTCCTTCCATGGCTATAAATTACGTATTTCTACTTGATACCTCTATTATTAAGAGAGCAATCGATTTTTTATATCAAGAATTGGCCGGTTTCGTGAACAACTGCCAATGAAATTGACATTACGCTTGGCCAAGTTTTCATATGTTTATGATAATTAAAAGTCTCTAGTAAAATGATCAGAGTGATCCTTTTATGACCATTCACATAAAAATGGACATAAAAATACCTGACTGGTACCAGTCATTTTTCAGCTAAAATATGGACGTGAAATATACTTGTTGCTTTGAGCTTAAAGGATTAATTTGAGATTAATAATTTTTGATTCTATAGCTGAAGACCATCAGTTGAACCATAGAATGATCCATTATTTTTCATCTCGTGTTTTGTTTGGACGGCTATAAAGTCTTGTTTTACGCTTAAACATTGTCTGGTCATTAAAGTTGGCCAAAACTTAATTTTGAGAGCATTCAAAATTCTGAGATTTTCTACATGTTCATATTATGCCTTGGAAATAGAATTGTCGACCATTAAGAAAGTAATCAGCGGCAAGAACGAAAATAAAATTAAAACAATCATTCTAAGCAATTCGTTATTTTTCGACACAGGAGATCCCCCTTGAGATCGACTTCGCCCCTGAGATCGATATCGCCGTCGCAGGGGCGCACGACCACGGTCGAGAAGTACGTGAGCACCGGGCCGGCTGGTACGGTCTCCGGAATTCCCGGCTTAGAGATGCTGGACGCCGAGCTTCAAGACGTGAGTATATTTATACATATGTATACGGATATTGTGATGCATAACAATAAAACATGTTGAGTAGCTTGACAAATTGAAAGTTAATTTTGCAGAGAATAGTGAGGATCATAATGATCGCAGAATATAAATTTATCTGTGCGATTTATTAGCAAAAATTGAGATAATTATATTTTTACGTTATTACGTATACAATTTAGTGGGTTATTATTATTCATAACGTTTTCTGATTACCACGTATATCAAATTAAATTTCTGAACTTATCTGAACTAATTGCTTTGCATTCAGTACATAATACAATAGATAAATTTAGATAGCTGCATTCAGAAGTTGGTGTACATAATACAAAAAAAAAACACTTTTATCTAATTTACATATAAAGTCAAGAATCATTTGACAAATAAGTAAGTTCTATATTTCGTTTTGGATTTTAATATTTCTTTTTGCTTTTAATGTTTGAAATTTTTCACGCATTGATTCGCATCTTATTATTAGTATTATTGTTTTTTTTACCGTAGTTGTCTTTATTAACGAATCCTGATAAGCGTTCATTCTTCGCCGAAGAGTAATTTTAATTTTTAATTTTTAGTTGCATAATGCACTTCTAATTATTAACATAATTACTGGACAGTAAAATTTCCTCCTTATTTTATCAATAAATTTCCTCCTTTTGTTCACAATCAATTTCGAATCGCACATCGACGGTCTATTTTATCCAAATAATGGCTTCTTAATATCGAATAAAATTTTAATGCTCGTAAGAGCAAATAAACGATCTTCATCATAAGTCTTCCACAAGAATCCGCAGAAATTTACATGCTTACATGCTTTAGGATATCGCGGTGATGAATATTGTAATCTAAATCGTTTGAATTAATACACCTGAAGATAGTCCAGTATGCGCTTCGATTATACGTGACGAGACAGCGAACTATCGGATAATTCGTAGATAATTCGAACGATGGAAAATTAATTCTAAAGCGGAAGTTGGCGTATAATTAAGTCTAGATCAAATCTTAAACGGACGTAACAAAGTGTTTTATGTCGCGAGAGTTTTTTTTTTTATTGATTTTCCGAAAGCGATGGTTAATGAATGAAAAATGTTCTTCTTCATATTGTACACATTTGAACAGCGTAGCGACGGGGCTATTCAACTATACGTTCGGATTATTCATGTATACGGATCAAATTCAAACAGTACGGCTATCAGGTTAATCCCCGTGAATTTCATGATCCGGAAAATAAAATACCATGGATATTCGATTAGTATTTGTGTTTCTTATTTAGTAGTTGGTAGTATTATTAGTATTAAGTTTATTATTAGTACGTTCGAATATCTAAAGCAGATTTATCTGGTTCGAAAATAGCAAAGAGCATAATCTTTAATTAATACACGAATAATTAAGATTTGTTTGTTAAATTTTTGTAAATCGAAGCACGGATTATCCAAATGATCGGCGTAGTTAAATATTTGGATTTTTTCTACAAGACACCAAATAATCGAATATTCGGATAGACCCCCGAACAAACATAAAATCGAATTGCAACCCTATCTAGCAAACTTTTACGGTATATTTACAATATTAATTATTTTAAGCTCTTTCCACAATTGCAACTGTCATATCATCTAATTTAAATACAGCCTCTGCTCAAAATAATATATATAATTGAAAGTCTTAGAAGTGCATGAAACACTTCTTCTTTTTCGTAAAATAATGCGAAATTTTGAAAATAACGTCTTACATATTTCAATTTCTTTTACATTTGAGAATTTATGCATGCTAAAACAATAACAAAGAAAAAACAAAATAAAATAACAATTAAGTACACAAAAATATAATCGTAATATCTGTCGCGCGTGATATGCTAAACGTGAAATGTGCAATTTCGAAACTGCAAGCTGCTTATACATACAGAATATAATAATAATAATAATAATAATAATAATAATAATAATAATAATAATAATAATAATAATAATAATAATAATAATAATAATAATAATAAAATGCATCGCCATCGACATCTTCAATATTTCCTCGCTATATAATCTACGACGATATATAGTTGAGCGAGCGTCAACGACTGAATCATCAATGAAAATAAATTCGCGCCGCCCGCCCGCCCGATTGCCAAGAGTACGCGCGCCACGCGTGAATGGAGAGGAAAAAACGAAGCAGACATAAAAGCGTATATATAATAACACGATATATATGTACACGCGTTAATTCATTCCAAAAAAATCCAGGGAGCCATGAAGTATAATCCCCGATTTTTCTCGAGCCTCCTCTATATATGGCGGCTTCGCGCCACAACAACTTATTGAGCACGCGCGCTCGCGCACCAGAGCGTCAGCATCGCGCGGCACGCACCCACGCGGGTTTTTGTTGTTGTCGCTCGGGCCCCCTGAGCCTCCTCCCCCCCCCTCCCGCCCCCGTGCCCCGCCCACGCGGCGCCCGATCGCGCATCCGATCGCCGCGATCTCTCCCGCGACTGGGGCGGAAGGAGGGGGAGGGGGGGGGAGAGGCGCCCGATCATGCATTACATCGCTCGTACCGATCTTGCAATGCCTTGTTGCGCGATTTTTCCAGTCCTGTGCGCAAAGCGAGCGCCCGCTGTACGCGGATTGTTTTAGTCCGGTCTCGTTTGCCCGCGCGATTGCACCTGGCGCCCGAGCCCCCGCCGAATTGCACTGATAGTCGTCGTCGTCGTTCTCGTCGTTGTTGTTTCGTTCTTGGCGATTTTGCCACTCGCGCTTTTCCTTTCGTAACAAGTGCGTAAAGCCCCCGTTCGCGGCGTTCGGTGCGCGAGTGATCGGTAGTGCACGCGTACAGATAGATCCATTGGAAGATTTTGGCGCGCGCGCGCCAATTAAGCTTCCTCGATATGGGTAGAAATAAAGGAAAGGTGACCTAGAAAGCTCTGTTGCCATACATAACGCGCGCTCACGCACACACTATATATATATATATATATATATATATATATATATATATATATATATATAGTTGATATTTAGTTCTATAATTATACTTTTTCTTTTCGACTTAAGTGTTAAGTAACAGCTAATCAACTATTGTATAATATGATACTTTGTATGGAATGTGTGTGGGAGTAATATAAGAGTTACGATAAAGACGAATGATAAATTCCGTTTCAACATATTTGTGTGTGTCTGTATATATATATATATATATATATATATATATATATATATATATATATATATTGCTCGGTAATTTCAAAATATCCGAGAAATTATTATAAGGTTTAGCGGTGACGCAAGACGCGGGGGAAAAATATAATAGGCGACGGTCGTTAAATTAAATTGTTCCGACTTATAGAAATTTATGCTCGACAACTATTTTACTCGTTCTATTTCTATCATAAATTCAACAGAATATCATCCACGGCGATACATATAGGGATCTAGTCAATGGGTTTAAAATTAACTTTTATAATACATACATACATACATATAGATATATATATATATATATATATATATATATATATATATATATATATATATATATATATATACACGTAACAATCGAATCGGCCGACGATATCAGCAATAAAATATCATCAACTCGTAAATTTTTAGCTTTTCAGTTTGTAACGCAACCTTTCAATAGGTTTCGAAACAAATCCGAGTGAATTATTAGAAACAAAATTAAAAAATAATTGTAGTCAAAATTATATAGGGTTATCCATTAATTTTTTTTTGTTTTCGCCCATCGTTATTCATATGAACGCAATTAAAATTTAATAATTAATAAAACGATCTGTTTCGATTATAGATATTAGAAGAACTGCCGATTTATTACTTATATTGACAAAAAATTCACGGACTTAAATCAGTATATTTTGTCTTTGCCGCCGTTTGAATTTATTTCATTGAATTAAAGAAATACATAAACGAGGGCAGAGAACCAAATATCCCCCCATGATGAATTCATAAATGTTCGTTGGCCTTTCAAAATGAATATAAAAAATTTTTTTCGTATATTATGCTTGTTTTTCGCTGTGTGAAACTGCGAACGTCAGTTTCCAGTAGCCAGCTGCCAGTGATGGTTTACGGCATGGAAATGTTTTAATTGACAACGCGGCAATTTCCAATGCAAAGTATACGAAATGACGCCATAAAAACGTTTAAGACGAACAAAAAAAAAAAGTCGGTTCGTTAAGGCATACATGAATAAAGTAAACTCGGGCCGCTTACGCGTCACACACACACACACACACACACACACACGTGTGGACGTCCTTTGAGGCAACCTTGCAGGTCGTCCCTCTCTTGCACACCTTGGTACTCGCATCACGCGCGTATAATGATCTTAGATATATATATGCACACACGTGCATCCATCGTAGCGTCTCGGCACTCCAATCCCTTTCGTATATCTCGATCGTACTTTGCAGGTGCAGCCTGGTCAGAGCAAAACCGTGGCCTACAAGCAGGTCTCCTATCACTACGACAAGACCCAGGAGGGACAGGATCTCGGTGCGTATACGTATATACATTCATCTGTGCACTTGTAAATCCGTACGCACATATGTGTGTGTGTATATATATATATATATATATATATATATATATATATATATATATACACGTGTAATTTTAAGCAAATATCTCACGGCTCTCACCCGCTCTTATCCTCAACGTTCCTCGCCGTGTTTAATAAACGCGCACGCCTGCGCGATCCCGCGCCACGCTGCTACATATGTATATATGTGTGTGTGTGTGTGTGTGTGTGGCGCGGCAGCGCGTAGCGCGCAGGCCGAGCGCGCCTTTTACGGACCCCGCGCCGACGACCTTGCCGATCCAGCATCCGTTACACATTAAAGCCCCGCTCTCCTCGTGTATGCCTCCCTCCCCCTCCCCCTCCTCCTCCTTCTCCCGCGTCTTTTATTTAAGAACGATAACGTCATTTTTTGTCGTATACCCGTCGCTGACTTTTTGTTTATTTTATATATATATATATAATGTTTATGATTTTGTTTTCTTTAATTTTTCAGAGCCCTGGATGAAAACCGATAAATTGAGCAGAAACGACGCGTCCATTGTGTGAGTATATATAAGTATAAAATTAAATAATAAATAATAAAAATGATAAAAATAAATATTCATTTAAATCCTTCTGTCGCGGAGAAAAATTTTATTATTAAAAGTTCTAAAATATCGGTCGAAATTATACTATATAAAAGTATATAAGCAATAGAAGGCTGTATAGTAGATATTATTATAAATTATAGTAATTCGTATTAATAATAAAAAATCATATATACTATTTTTAAAAAAAATTCTACTACTTCGTTCATATAATAAAAAATTCTAAAACGTATAATAATTTTGTTTCGAGCTCGTTTGTATCAAATGTCTCGATCACTTTTTTGCAAAGAAATTTCAATCTACAATTGATCTGTTGGTTTTACGTTATATTTAGCCAAATAATGGTTTGCAGTATAAACATATTAAACATTTACTATATCTATGTAAATGATTCATCGCTTTACTTTTAAAGCTTTGACATTTCTCAGTACAGAATGACTTTTAGCATTAATTTTACCCCTAAATAAGGTAAATATCAAAAATGGTTATTTCTATTAGTTGTATCCTCAACAAAACAAATATTTTCATTAATGCTGTGTCAGGATTGACCCTTTGAATTATATACCTATATTAAAATATCATCTTATTTTAATTCAAATATTACTTCAAGTCACATAAACTTTTGTTCATTCCCACAATTTTCTCTTAAACAGAACAGATACCTTCATAATTTAAGATAATTATCATTTTATTTATGAGGATTCAATTAACTACTTATTTGAATTCAGAATCTTCTGTTCGCAGAATCTATAAAACGATATCTAACTTTTGATAATTTAATCATTTGACATTTTTGATAATGTCTTTTTTTCTTAGTTTCATTTCTCTCGAGTTTTTAATTAAAGAACCTTTCATGTTTCCACAGCGATAACTTTTGCGAAAGGACGTTTGAGAAGCAAGCTTCACCCCCGAGATTAGCAACGATCGAAACGCCAGACTTTGCAAAAAGCGGCCAGGAAATTGTACGTTATACATCTTCTTTTTTTATGGCACAGATTATAAACACAGTTTTATATAGCCAAACGAGTATCGATCAATTGACCATTGCACACTGTAACAATTTCAGATTTACAAGGCCGATGTCTCGTCAAGAACTATTCCATCGCCAATGCCTATCAATGAGACCAGATCCACAGAGAGGGATTTCAAGTACGAGAAGAAAACCAGTGAGTTCGCATTTGCAATTCCAATATTATGCCGAGTGTAAGATTATAATCGAGTCGGTAGCTTGGAGGCATCGATTGTTAATACGGCGTTATTAAAGTATGAATTCAGAGTATATCAATTTGCATCGATATACGCGGGAATGTGCGAAATTCGATTAACAATTGAAATTTTCTCCTCGACCTACACGTGGAAAACGTTTTTTTAATTAAAGCAGAAATTAAATCAGTCTTTTGCAAAAATCCTCTGTCTCTTTATATATAAAAGAAATTTTAATTAAAAAGTTATTTTTAAACATGATCTTGATTGTTTCTAAACTCGTTGTTCTTTCCTTTATATTCGTAGAAAATCTGTGAACATTAAATTCAAAGTTAAGACAATGTATAAAATTTATATGATAAATGACCGGCTTTACAACTCAATAATTTTAAAAAATTCATCGCAAACAGTGAAAAGAAATCGTCTTCTTTTAACTAGATTTTTTTTCCATAAAAGAAGGTCAGAAAATAAACTCTTCAGACAATTATGATATAGTGATTGATTTTTAGCGTTATTTCTGTGTTACACTTTTTTTACGACCGTGGATAAAGTTCTCTAATAGAGTGTAACACTAGCGCATGAAATACACATTGCAAAATTGATAGTATGGGTAATAAAAGTAAAGATTTTTTCAAACGGAAGCTAAAAATTTAATTGCTTCCGTTACATTCATCGCTGACATTCAATATTAGTTTTTTTATATTTCAATTTTTATAGCTGTTTAAAAAAAACCATATGTGTTTTAATTTGACGAGAGAAAAAACCCGTCTCCTCGTAAAACCGAGTAAAAATTATTATTTTTCCAAATTAAAAAAGTACGAACAGAATCACTGATAACTAGCAATACGTTATTATACAATATCTGAGTTTATTAATAAATGCTTCGCGAACACCAGATTATGTATTCACCTGTCGTAGGTTACCATACGGAGCCGAGCCCGATATCGCCTAGGAAAAACATCAAGACCGTGCGCACCGACGAGACCGAGGAGCTGACCAACGTCGAGTACATTCCCGCGTCTACGCCGATCCCGGTCAATCTCGCGCCCGGGCCCAACACCAAGGTCACCACGACCATCAAAACCTACACGTACGAGCTGCCCGGAGCGCCGGAAACGTATCTTCCCCCCACGACAACTAGTCACGCCAAAAATGTCAACGTCGCCTACCACGTAAGGACCAAAGTCGTAGGGTAGTTGTGATCGGATCAATTGGTCGACGATCTTGACAGTTTTTAAATGGTTAACCCCCTGTATTTGATTCTGATTTGGGAAAGAACAAGAAATAAGCATTGATGTTGTACAAATTATGAGATCCGTTTAATCTCTTACAGTCATCAAAGGTTAATTTTACGTTTATATTTGCCTTTTTTTTAACTTAACCTTTAAATGACTTGGAAAATGAGTTTTAACATATTTTGAATAGCAAGAAAAAAGCTTGCGTATTCTTAAGGGATCCAACAATCCTCGCACGCGATACTTGCTTGCCTTATGTTTATGACATTTAATTAAGTATGCAGCGTTTGAAAGCTTTATTATTGAAATTATATTCAGAGCTGAAACAGGTAAAAAGGCATAAAAGTACATAAAGTAACAGATATTATTTGCGGATATGATCCCTTGAAAATGTTTACGTGCCCCTGTATGCCTTCGTATACCTTCAAGCTAATAGAACATTAAGATGTATGAAGGAACATAGAGAATCTTAAACTCACGTCACCGTTTAAAATCAAGAATTTATGAATATCTATAATTATGATAGATGATACACAATAGGGATAGGACACGAGTTATCATATCCCTACCATATCCCTAATGCAACCAACTCTCAAATGTGGAGTTCGTTTATTCTCTTACGGGGATGAGAAAGTCATCATATTACTTTGTAATTCGTTAACATGAAAATTTCTCCGCAACTGTAATGTTTAGTAATAAATATTTGAATTAAGTGTTGATTCGTTAAAGACGTGCTTTTTTAGAAACTTTTGTTTGATCTCAAATCTTATTTCCAAAGTTATTTGAAGCTTAACTAGAAGAACAACAAAAAAAAGATAGACATTTCATGATTTTAAGACGTTAAATGAACCTCACATATTATAAACTATCTATACAATTTCTTGCTCTTTACCAAAATCAAGGTCAAAAATAGGCTTTCCTATTTAACGTAAACCTGATACGAATTAATTGCCTAATCTTGAATTTTTTATGATTCCGAAACTGTGTTTAACAAAAAGATTCCTACAAGAGAAAAAAGTTTCAAAGGACGTTAAAAAACAGTATTGGGTCGATCAAGATCATCAATCCGTCCTTTTGATCAAACCCTTATATACGAATTTTGTTCCAACCAAGCATTTTCTCGACTATATAACATATATAGAAAGTTATTCAGGCATACATCGTTCTTCCTTCTGATATGCCTCGTATTATCGTGAAATATGCCATATACGAACGAGTTCGTGGTATAAATACTAAGGAGCCGTTGAATAAATATATATATATATATATATATATATATATATATATATATATATATATAAACATATGCTTCTCCCCTCGTGAACAGGTCGAGGAACAGAAGGGCGGGTACCTGCCGGCCCCGTCGCCGACCAGCAGCCGCGTCCACCGCGAGGAGAAGGTCTACCGCGAGGAGCGCCGTGGCTACAGGCCGGCCTCGCCGCCGCCCCCCGTCACAACGACCACCGTGACCACGCGCAACGAGAAGTACCTGCAGCAGAGCAGCGGCTACTCGCCCGTCCCGCCGGTCGACTATCCCGACCGCTCGGTGAGCAGGACCACCGAGCGCACCGAGCGCATCCTGTACGAGAACGAGAGCGGCCCGAGGCCGGTCTCGCCGCCCCGGCCTGCCCCGGTCACCGAGGGCACCCGCACCACCATCAAACAGTACGAGGAGCACTACACGAGCAGCCGGCCGCCGAAGCAGCCGAGCTACTTCACGGAGAACTCCCAGCACAGCTCGACCCACGTTTACAAGTACGACGAGCAGCAGCAGCAGTCCCTGCTGCCGAAGCCGTTCCCCACGAGCGAGCGGCCCGCGAGCCCGAGGCAGCAGCCGCCCAAGAGGGTCGAGGACCTCATGGCCTCCTTCTCCGACTCGGAGGTACGACTCGCCTCCACCTCCCCCGCCCCTGTACATTGCTTCTTCTTCATCGACTCTCTAAAAGTCCAGAAATCGATGACGCCTTATCAACGCGATTTGCCCTTCATTTTTGCAGGAAGTCGTCGAAGTTCTGGAGAAGCGGGAGCGAAAGACCACGAAGGATATTCCCATCAAGAAGGAGGTGGACTTTGTGCCGCATACGCCGCCCGTGGTCAAGAGCAAAAACGTAGCCGGGCCGCCTGTCTATTATCCTCCTGGATCCGGGGAGTTCACCAAGAAGGAGGAATCGATGTCCGGCATGTCCAAGGCCAGCGTAAGTACAGATCGACATTGCAACGACATCGATATTGTTTCCGTTCGTCTTGGCGATCGACCGTACGACCGATTATTTCTTTTATGATTCGCAGGGCGCCTGGGCCAAGGAGCGAGCCGCCTGGGAGTACGGAGCGTCCGCGAAGAGCGAGGAGAAAGTGAAAACGAAAAAAGCCGTTGTGCCAGTTTGTTTGCCATTGTGTTGTGCCTTACCCTGTGTCATAATGTAAAACTATCTCTATTATGTTATTTTTATAATCAAAAAGTGTCATCATGATAAGCTTTTATATATAATGACCTTTATATTACAACTTAAATGGGATATGCCATATATATTATAGTAACATTACTTACGAATGTGAACGTTTTAGTCATAATCTAACTATTCCTGTCAACATTTAGCATGTATGATTATTACTTTAATCTGTTTTCATTTATTTACTGTCCTGTCGTAAAAAAGTGTCTTATCGAAATAACAATAACAAAGCTTAAATGTTCAAATCATATTGTAAGTTTTTAATAAAATAATACATAAAAAAAAACTCATTAATAAGAAAAATTTTTACATCGAGATGCTTACTCAATGATATTTAAGTTACTTATTAATATTAATATTCATAACACCTATTATTAAGGCACAATAAAAATTGTTGTTAATTATAAATAGAATTATGAAATACTGTAAATACTTATAAATGACAATAAATACAATAATTATATCACATATTCTACATTAGTTATTATAATTATTTAGATGTGAACAATTTGTTTAAGTTCTTTTAAGCAAATTTACATTATTCGTTATAGTATGAAATTTATAAATTACTTATTCATAAATTGAATAATCCTATCGAAAATCCAAATATAATCTTACAAGTTATCTGCATAAAGAATCTGCTGGATACTCAGCAATTCAAGGACGTTGCGTAAATCAAGTACACACAAAATAAAAATAGGCTCGGAGCAGACCTCTGTGACATGCCTGTATCAGTCCTCGTCTAGGAAACTGTCTTTTGTTCAAGCCGAAATGATTCAAACTCATCTGTTAATTTTAATAAGTGTACATCGAGTAGAATCGCCCACAACCGATCTGCATAAGGTCAGGAATTCGAGGTCTTGCCGAGATCTTATAGAAAGGAAGCGAAAAAGTTTTACACTTGTTCAAGGGAATAAAACACCACCTCTTTCATTTTGCGGAATGCCATGGACTCTCCGCGTTGGCGAAAAAAATGAAAAATTGTTTACGTACGTGTAAGTGAAAACGTCAGAGAGAGAGAGAGAGAGACTGACAGGGAGAGAAAGAGAGAGACAAGAGTAAGAATGAAAGGTGGACAGGTGTTGGAAAGGCGATTGGATCAAGCACTGTAGTAGATATTGCACATAAAGAACGGCCCAATCGCAAGGGCGACGAGTTCGCGTTCCTAGCCTTGCAAGTATCTCTCGTGGGATTTTCATGCGATCTTTCCGGTCCAGTCTCTGCTTTCGAAATCGGAAATACATATAATCTCATTATAATGTATTCCATCGCCTTGACGGCCGGTCACGTCACGCCTGGCATCGTCAGCGACCTCCTCCTCATCTATTAAAACTTGTAAAAAATTATTTACGAAACTCAGTTAGTCAATCGGAAATTCCTTATCTACTTTAAACAAATATTTTAAATGAATTGGATTCGCGTATAAAATGATTCTGGAGATCTGTAATCAGATCTTTAATTCAGAATTAATTAACTGAAAACGTTACGGAATGATAAAACTCTTTTCAAAAAGTAAATCAATAAGTTTTTGATGATAATATCAATTTCTATTCCAATTTCAATATTTTATAATTTATTAATTATAGCATTTAGTTGAAAAAAAGTTATTTATTATATCAATTAAATTTGCAATTGAATTTGGAATTCGAATATTACAATTATCTTCCATGTCATTTTCCGACATTACGATTTTATATACTTTATTTGCACTCATTATAAATAATTACACCCATAGTATATAAATATAGCTTTTTGTAACGATAGAAAAATCAAGAATTTCACACATTTTAATGTCATATACTTTATTTAAAATACATGCACATAAACACTATGAAAATTTTTTTCATATCTTTATGTTCTATTAGCCCTTTCTAAATTTCAATTTCGTATTATCATTTGAAATTAAGCGTCACAGTATAAAAACTGAATCGCTCCTTTGCGAAGTTAACTTTGCATATAGGTCAGTAAAATTACGTTTTTATCATTAACTAATTTTAGGCAGCTGCATGATTTACTGAAATCCTTCGTCGGGATATCAGAAAAAATTATGGGATGTATATGTGAAAATTTCCCGTGTTGTGCGTAATTTTGCACTTATTGTAAACGAAGAATTGATGATCCAACTGTATGTTCTTAAAATTTAGATATTTATTTGATTGATTAGTAAAATTCAATTTCATTTATTGGCATGCAACGGATTAAGAACTCAATGTAAAAAAAGGTGAATAAAATTCTATTGATTTATTTATTTGTTAAATCAACGGAGAAGAATTTTTTTTTCATATAAAATGGCATCATAAAAATTACAATGGCATATAATAATTTAATAATAGTATTAACTAGTTTAAAGAACCAATATGTGAGTACAATCTTATTTTCAGTTAAGGTAGGTTCTACAATCTATACATTTGGTAGGAAGACAAATGAAATTATTAGAAGTGCAGCATTCATTAACTTGTTTTCCATCTTTAAAAAATAATATGTACCTCGAATTTGTAATACCAAATTGATATTCTTACAACTGACAAAATCTTTACGAATCTTATGACTGGACCGTTATGACTGGATGTACTAAATTGATAATAATTTAAATATTCTTCTCAAGAAAGAGAAGTCATGATTATATGCCATAGGGAATGACATTTTAAGGGAGTTATAGTGTAAAATTTTATGATAATCTATATTTAACCTGGGGCCATGCAAGTCCTAATGTAGGAAATAAATAATTGAGATGTAAGGAAGTACTGACGAGACGAAAAAATTCGAAATCAAATCGAACAAAACAAGTATAACATAAATTTAGACGATTAAAAGTTACACGCTCTTCTTTTCATAACTCCATATATGGTCTGAAAATCTGTATAATGAATAAACAATTATCGTAAGATCTTTATCTTACTTATACGTAGTAATTCTGTCGAAGTATACTCCACAAATCATCGTAGAGTAGTGAGGAACCACAATAATTAGATACTAGTTTACATAAAAAATTATTTAACGAATGTTCATGGGCCTTTGACAAATATAGTAACAGCATCAATATCCGTTTAAAGCTTCGAACAATCATATGGAGCTGAAATTGGAAGAAATAGTTTAATATTATCAGCAAACATTAAACATAGGTTCGTCGATAAATGCATTGACAAGAAATGGTCTTCAATGAGATCCTTGTGATACATTAGAATATATATGAAAGTAATGTAAAAGCAGACCACTAACCCTTACCCCCTGACATTTTTTACTTTAACAGCAACCTATAGTATTAAAATGTTTAGATAAGAATAGTTTATCATGAGCACTATTAAAGGCTTTAGAGATGTGTGATCATTTACTCTGCAATTTTTCTATAATCTTTTATAAAAACTTGATTAGTTGTAAGTATGTTTTGTATAACTAATATAGTTTTAGAGTATCAACGTTTAGAAGACAGCAAAAATTTGGAAAATATTCTGGAAGCCGTGTATGTAATATTAAAGCATGCGTTGATCACGTTTCTGTTACGTTGAAAAATCTGAAAAAAATTATAAAAACTCACTAGCTTATTAAAGAAATATATATATTTTAAAAACAGCATGAGACTAGTACTTTGACATAATTACCAGAAAATGCATAGCGACAGTTGACATAGCTGAATTACAGTCATAGATATTCACTGGAAAATATTACGCTATTCCAAAAATTTCACAGTTGTCTTTGCAGTATTGTATGCTTTTTCAGTATTACTTATTTTTTATACCTTTACTGTAATCTATTTCTTAAGGGAAAGGGATAGAATTCGAAAGAAGAAAATATCTCTTACGATGTCATATGTATTGTTAATACCATTGAAGAATATAAACATTTTAGTTATGATCTAACTATACCTGTATATTCAATATTCCGTATAATTACGTAGCTATTTTATATTATATCGTAAAATTATTATAGAAAAATAGATTACAGTATTGAAAAATTCAAATTGAGAAATTCAAATAATGATGTCAGTTTTTAATAAAATAATACTTTTAAAATTTATTAAAATGACAAATTTTTACATCGATATAATAAATTAATGATATGTCTAAGCTACTTGCTAATATTAATATTCATTACAAATATTATTAAGGCACAATGAAACTGTTTTTTCAAATAGAACTATGAAATACTGTACATACTTATGAAATGACAATAAATACAATAATTATATCACTTACGTTACATTAGCCTTTGTAAATTATTTACAATTTAACAATTTATTTATTGGTAACTTTAATAGACGTAGACAGCATACACTGCAGCAACGCAAAACATAGTGTCCTATAATAAAATTTCAAAGATTATTAAAGTCTTTAAATTTTTAAATCAGTAGACATCATAAAATATCCTTCATACATTTGTAAAACTATCATGAGCATAACTATCAGCTTCAGTGTCCCAGACGCATCTAGTACCCACTTTTACTCCTGATCCATTTCGGGATCCAAGAATTACATTAACAATATATTTATACTTTTTGAATTCCAGTTCTGAAATTTTATTAAATAATAAATATCAATTTAATATAAATATATTGGAAATAAATATATAATATTTAAAAGCATACTTTTCATTTTTTCTCGAATTAAATCTGCTATCTCTTTAGTCCATTTTTGTGCTTCCTCTTGATTATATTCTTTTGTGGATAATTGATCAAAAAGTACATTATGTATAACTTCTTTTGCACTTAATGGTTTGAATCTAAAGTATAATTCGTGATATTATTTTATTAAACAAGAAATATAAGACATTTATTCCTTACTTTTCTTCAAGTTTGGGTCGAATTTGGTAAGCTTCTGGGGTATGTTCTAGTTCAGCATAATCTGCATTTTCCATTGAATCGTCATCTTCTTGTTCGATATTCTCAGCTGCTTGCAATTCTGATAAAATTTCCATATTTTTATTTGTTTTAGCCAAAGCTTGATAATCGATAACGTTGTAAAAGTTTATAGGTTATAAACTAAACAAAGTGTTTTGAATATTCAGCTCTTACATGCTTAGCAACGCAAACAAATATACAAATCGAACAATCTTTCATGTAGATATATACCACGATGCATTACTGACAGGAGAACAGTTGCTTGCATCTAAGCTATGAACTTTTTTATCACGCGAAAAATGCGCGAATTGTCATCGAATATTTACACTAAGTGATATACGTGGTAGAAAAAATAAATAAGGTTATATTTGCATGTTATTCTCAATCACATCAGCTGTCAATCTGCTGACAGTTTCTAGAGTCCAAACACAACTTTCCACTATTTCCACTGATTCTAATTTTTAATGCATGGTAACAATGACATTATAGCAGATAGCAGCTATTATTTCTGATAGCAGCAAATAATAGCAAATAATAGTCAATTAGTGACAATAGTTATAACGCGCCAAATATAACTATTATATTTTCACTTTCTATTTAACTTATGACATATCAAATTCATTTACAAAGAAATTTTTTGAATAACATTATTGCTAAAAAAGTACAAATAAAATAATTTCAACAAGAACGTGTGATATACTGTTTATATAAATGTGAGTAGATCAAACAAATTTTATTAAAAATGTTATGTATATATTACAGAAATCTTTTATTATATTTTTATTATATTGTCTATCTAACTAGAGTTATCAATTTTCAAAACTTCCACAATGGATATTGAAGAAGAAGCACTCAATCGAATCCTGGGAATTCTGGAGCGATTCTCCAAAAAATTAAAAATGGCGGTAACTATTAAATGAAGTTGTCAAAAGTTAATGCCAATTATGTACACAATATATAGGTTGCTTTAAAATATTAAAACTTTTTGATTTTATTATTAATTTTTTACTTTACATTACATTTAAATATTTAAATATATATATATATATATATATATATATATATATATATATATATATATATTAAACTGCGTATTTGTATTACATTTGCAGCGGCTGTTTAACTTGTAATTTCACATTAATCTTGTATTTATTCCAGGTCTGCCTTTCAATATTACTGAAACAAATAAAGTTTCAAAATATCTTTAAGCTTCAAGATATGCGAGAATTTAAGAAAATTCAGAAGATTTGTTTACGGGATGATGGACAAGCACAACAAATAGGTTTCTAAAAATAATTTAATAAATTTTCATATTATTAGATATTATTAAACAATAATTTCTAAATTAAATACATATTGAAAATAGTTTTTTTTTGTTCTGAATTCAAAACATCTTTCGGAATCTATATACTAAAAACATTGCTGTTTATGTTTCTTCTTTTTTTGTTTCAATTGTTATCACTATCACCAATAGTATTTCACTATTCTTTTATTACTTACAATTTATTCAAGTGGCATTCTAATTTAATAAAAAAAAATGCTCCATCTCTGAATTAAGAATGAATACTGTGTCAACTCAGTTTTAAATTAACATTCAAAGTTAAAAACAATGAATTATTAAAATTTGAAAAAGACATAGTGATATCTAAAAACTGAATCCTGCAAATCTGAATTGAAGTTTTAACCATTAAACGCTTAGTCATTATTTACCCATGAATTTATATAATAACATTCAGGCTATTTTATAGAAGGCATTTTTAATTGAAAAAAGAATCGACAAGATCTGGTTTATAGTTCAAACGTCGTTGCTTTCAGTGATGACTATATGATTTTTAATACAATGTAATTTATTATTCCAAGATATAATTGTAATTTCAAAAAATACGACTTTCTTTACGATATTTCATTATGCTTGAAGACTGTATAGGTGTATATTATATGTCATAGTGTCTATATCTGACTTTAAAATACCATTGTTAAGTTATTTTTTGAATTTCTCTATAAACAAACATCTTACTTTTTTCAATTCTATGACAATCAATTAAGATAAAATTTAGTGCTCAATGCATATTACATCAATACAGCATGTACCTCCAGTACATCTTTTAGATGTCATCTGTTCTTTTTGATGCGTCCATTTTCAATTGAGAGTTGTGTTAATTTGCATTCGAATTATACAAAATTCCACCCTTTTGCACTAGATATATGACAGTGAATTATAATATTCCTTATAATAGAATATGAAATGCGTTACTTCATTGTAAATTAAATAATAAACTAGCTTTATTTTTTCAAATAACTATAAATCCACGATCAAGACCAAAAAGCGCGGATCGGCCCATCAGAAAATTTAAATTACAAATGTGATTTGGATTGGGCAGTTATTTTAGAGGTAATTATAAACTGAAATATACTATAAAAGTATATTTTTTGCTTCAAATTATTACGTCAATGCTTATTACTTTTGTTATTTAACTTTATATTTCACGTTATAGATTTTAACTAAACACGAGACTGAAATATTACTAGTAATTGAGCTTATTTTCAATGACATTCCGCCAAATTATAGAAACATAATTAATCACTGTGAATTGTTGAATAAAATTGTCGAATGGAAAATAAAAACATCACCAAAGCAGTTACGGGAGCGCAAAATAAGCGTTTCCAATGCTAAAGCATTAATAAGCAATATATACACAGAAATGCAGGGTAAATATCTGTTGTGCTCATCTATTGTTATTCTAAGTTATACACGACGTAAAAATGTTGAAAATTAAGTTACGTTTCGTTATGCTTATCTCAATTTTTTTCATTCGTTTTAAGAAACAGGACTCCATATATTATATTATACTATGTTTTTTGTCGATCAGAAAATTCAATTACATATATTATAAAGTTTGATCGAATTTCTGACACGCCTTTAGCGCAGACAGGCCGCGATTAATCATCCTACCTTCGCGACTTCCCCCAATAACAGAAAATATACCCGGCATTTACCACATACCGTCTTTATCTGTAAATTTATTTTGAGAACAGATAGTATCGATAAACTTTAATATGGATAATTAGATCTTCTCCGTATTATGTACGAGATAATTGTTTTTTTTTTTCGAAAAT
The DNA here is from genome assembly GCA_018907035.1 of Sycobia sp. Sy_11. Classification (NCBI taxonomy): domain Eukaryota; kingdom Metazoa; phylum Arthropoda; class Insecta; order Hymenoptera; family Epichrysomallidae; genus Sycobia; species Sycobia sp. Sy_11. The sequence continues at coordinate 2,006,046 of JACCIC010000057.1, read as the reverse complement.
ATGCACGAACATTTTTTTCCTATTATACGCCCCTTATAAAATATTTTCAAATAAATCCAATACATTCTGTGGAAATGTATGAAAAGAGTATCGATTAGTTTTATTGTATAAATGAAGTTTTACTTCTTGTACCTCATTTATTGATTATATAATAAAAAATACTGGTATAAAAGTGCATAAAGATTTTTCACTATGTTCAACTACATTATAATGATGTATCGAAAGTGTTATATTAAAAAAACGAAGATGAAAAAGATATAGCAATATCGATTCTCTTAAAATAAATATACTTTTCGAAAAGAAATAAAAAATTCCTGGGAGACCTGGGATACCAGGACGTGAACTACAAGTGATATAAATTAATATAATTATATTTTTAGAACTTACAGATAATATAAACGAAGAAGATAGTAACCATAACGATATCATTGGAATAGTTCGTGACGAAATAGATCATTTGGATCTTGTCCTCCAGGAAATCAAGAGCGACCATGAAAAGGAATTTAATAATGAAATGTAAGGCGAGTTTTAAATTAATCTTACCACTTATGGTAAATTCATGATGTTTTTATTTCTAGGAAATTTTATGAGACAATTATATATGAATTGCAAGAAAATATCGTGGAGGAGGCCAATCATCTTGATGATCAGGTAGCTGCACACGAGGATATGCTGGAAAAGTTAATTCAGACAGACTTAGAATATGAAAAATCCATTAGAACACAGAGGTTAATAATTATATTAAAACGGTATAGAATAATAATTTAATTTCAATTATTTACGTTTTTATTATGTGCAGCATTATGGCCGAAAATAAAAATTTATCGGCACAGAGCAACTACGATCGAGACTTAAGTAAATTGAATGAATTACAAGAAATTTTGGAAATACAATTACACTTCACTAGCAACCAGTATGATATCTTAAAGGTATGCCTTATATTTAACAGTAAAATAGAAAAACTACTATTGTTATTTAAAATAATTTTATAATTAAAATTTAAGTTGCTACATTTATGAATTAATCAAATTATCTTAGTGCTGAAGGTGAGCTGATTCCTTCTAAAATGTCGAAATAAATATTTATTTTAATAATTTATTAAATTAATGTAAATTAATTGGTAATTTTCGATTTTTATTGAATTTATATTAGGTGCAAGGCTTAGTTGTTGCCATTCGCTCTTAATCAAAAGACAATTTTTGTACATCTAAATAATTATAATATATTTAAATAGACGAGTTAATAAGGTTATATTGAAAATTAAATATTACAAATAAATAATAATTATACTATTCTCATATTCTTCTAGAATGAATACGATGTGCAGAGTGTATTATTTATAAACTTAAAGAAGGAACGGGAGATCGCAATGATGCAGGCTTTTGCCATACAGTTGGAGAATTTTGAGAGAAATCGAGCAGCTCGCATAATTCAAAGAACATGGCGCGCTTACCATGAGCGAATGGCTTCCAAGAAAAAGAAGCGAACACGCAAGAAAAATAATTAATTTTATATCTTACACTCCGACTGAACGATCGCATCTAACAAATGGTCGCACCAAAGGTGGCTGTTGAGAAGAGGGATGATTTAAAAAAAAAAAGCAATTCAATCTTGAATATTAGTTGATATTTATCAATAGTTTTTATATGGACAAATAGTAATTTATTTTTAACATAGGTACTAGATATAACATTGTTTTTAATATTTACAACTTCCCAGCATGGTAAGCCCAGGCGTCCAGTATGCTTGAAATTGATATATTGCAGTTCCACCAAATTTTAAAAATTGAAACCCTTACTACTGCCTCAACTTTTCCTTCCAATTCAGCGATTAGACTTACCTTATCAATTAGACTCTTACCTCTCGTCTCTTATTCTTCTTCAGACTTTGATCTGGCCATTTCTTCACATTTCTTCATTGTACTTGCACAAGTCTTCGGACACATCACCCTTCAGTAATTATATAGAAATATGTATATACGCGTTCTTCTCATATTTGATTGAATTCTACATTCTTAATTTTAGTCTTCTTTTCTTCCTCTATTGTCTAATCCTCTTTTGCATATTCTACAATTCCCGTTTCTAAAGTCATTGCTTGTTTTTTAAATTAAATAAGATTAGCTTGATGTTTTCCACATTCTGCATTCAAACCTGCGTTTTGCTTGAATGTATTCGTCTTTTTAACTATGTTCTCAGAAATTTAATATATATTTATTCTTAATTTCAAATCTGTTTCAAAATTGTTAATTTCAATATTGTTATTTCATCACTGGTAAAAAAATCAATTTTTGTCTCGTAAGATATTTTACTTTACAGCAGTGGAAAAAATATCCTAAAGTCATTGAAGTCAGTGAAAGTCATTTTTCATGTCTCAAGCGTCTTTTAAAATTTTTTTTTTCTATTTTATTCCATTGTTATGTATGAGATTTTTCTTTTTTATTGCCGTAAATATTTCCTTGGCTAGTCACTTCTTTGCATAATTATAATTATATAATTTTTGTCGAGATGTGTTGTGTTAAAATCGGCTGCGAGGACTCGACCTCAGATGAACGAATTATTAATACTGTGCTCTATCAGTCGAACCATCGTTGACATTTCTGATACACAATTTGATTTTTTATTGTTTAGCTGCAGTGCTTCTATTTCATCTCTTTCATAACCCCTTTCCAATATCTTTCAATTACATCGTCCCCATACTTCTGTTTAAAATTTTTCCCATTAATTTGAGTTTATCTTCTATGAATCTTATTTTTACCCTTTTCTACATTCTCTTATTGTTTTCCTTAAACTTTTGATACCAATTTTTTTCATGTGTACTCTATAAATATTACTCTTCGAGAATCAGAATCTAAAGTATTTTTCCATGTACCATTACGTATTTATTTCCATTCCACTTTCCTTTTTGAATACTAATATTTTTGTTCTCGGCGTTGACCCTTAGCCGGCATTCATCGTTGGCTCTATCTAGTTATTTGAGCATGTTCCTTAGCATCTTTACTGTACTCCTTACAGCATCATCAGTACAAATCTTGTTCTTCTTCAATATATATTAAAAAACAGAAATACAATTAGTTAAAATCTCTGTCTAATCCCTTTGTACATCCTAAACCTATCCGTTAGTCTCTCTCCTATTATTAACTCAATATGTATTTGAGTAAACCATTTGCTATCGTTCTTAGAAGAGATAGACTAGTTTTTTCTGGTTTTCTCTTCATGATATTCAAGACCTGCTTTTTCCTTTATCGTCGTGTTTTATTATTTATAAAGCTATTAAAAGAATTGAAAATATAACATTTTCGTCGCCCTTTTTTCTCTGAATTATGTATTGGTGAAAATTCGTATATTGCATGCGTCTATTCGTATCCCATTCCTGCTACAGCTGCTCTTTTATTTCATTGTTTCAATGCCATTCCGTTCTTTTCTATGTTTGAAATACTTTCAAATTCATATTCCTCTACTCTCCCACTTCCTCTTCTGATAGTCTGTCTCCAATTCTTTTTTTTTTTTGTCTATTGAGTCTCCGCATCGTAAATTTTTAGTATTATAACTACCTCTATGTTTCTATGTCTCGTCCACTTTTGTCTTTTTCATCCTTGACTCTGTCTAAATTTATTTTAAAAATTCTATCACACATTTATTATTTTTTAGATTTAACTGCCTTTTTCACTTTCTTCTAATATTCTTTAATCTTTTCCTTTCTCTTTAGCTCCTTGTTATCCTTTCTTCGTCTACTTCACACACTTCTTATGGCTGATTGTGTGCTTGATACACTTTAATGTTCCCATCTCTTTCCTCTTCCTCGTTTTTGTTTTTTTTTTTTTTTTTTAAATCCATAATCAACTTACTTATTTACTAATGTGTACCCTAGCTGTATCCATTATTTTATTATCTCCTGTTCTGGCTCGTTAATACCAATTCCAGTCTCCAGATATTTTATTATTTACTGACAAAAATTCAAATACATTTGCATATATAGTGCTTTATACGTATAAGTAATATATCATCATCAAATGATTTAAATATCGCCAAATATAATTAGAATTTTTACAAGATAACTTTAGATTGTCAAATTTCAGCCAAGTTACATTCTTTATGTATTTCTTTAAAACTTATCAAAAGATTGTATTAAGTGGTCGTATCGAATATCAATAAATACATTGCTAACATATAAATTGACTTAAACAATGAAGTTTATTTTTAACACTCAGATTTCCTATATTTATATTGTAAGACATTAATATATTCATACATTAACACGTTTCCAAGTAATTGATAATAAGCATCAATAGCAGTTTTACCCAACCATGACTCTACATACTAATATCCATATGAACCTAAAAAGCGATTTTTATAAACAAAATTGGCTATTCTTTCGGAATATAAGATTATAGTATTCAGCTTCACGCCTCTCTCCCCCTGAAGCTTAAAAAGTTGTTCGGAATACAGCTAAAACAGTTATATACGTAAAAGCTATATGGAATACATTTAATTTATAATAAATTTTTGCATTATCAATAAGCTGGAGAATTACATAATTTGCAAAGCCAATATGGAATATATTCGATCAGTTTTTTGATTAAAATTCAAACAGTAAATAGCGGCAATATATTTCTATATGCGCAGAGGAATTATGTGATCGCGATATTCAGATTTATCATGAATACTTACTTTTTTCTCAAGCGCGTAAAAAGTCTTTCGCTACTACCTGCGCCTTTCTATTGGGCAACCGTGACAATCAGATCAGCTGAATGTCTTTATATAATTTTGAGCATTCTAAAATGTATAACTAAGAGCCACCAAAATGAGTTTATTTTTATTATTCAATTATTCTGGAGTTTCTCTAGTATATCTGCATCTTATTTTGAAATGCTAATATTCATGCCTACCCCATAAGTGACTTATAATATAAAAAATCCTGTTTGTGTCACGTATTGGTATTTTATTGACATAGAATAATTATTGTGCTTATATTGAAATAAACCGACTGTTCTGTAGAATACTGACGCGATTTCGACGCCTAAAGCAGATCTATTGAATTTCAAATTCCATGAAAAGCTTAATTATAAAATTAATACGCAAAATAAAAAAATTACTGTAAAGTGAATTTTATATTTGACCATAAACTATCATTTAAATAACTTTTATGAATTATGTTATCTAGACTCGCATGCTCATAGTTATATGCATATACTTTAGTTCTAATAGTTCCATGCATAAATTAGTAATGTTGTTACGTAAAAATAATAATGTGTGTCGAAGGAATTCTATATTATTCCCATTAGTATATAATTTAGATATCTTCGAATCCAAGGTTTCTGCATCTTATTATTAATATACTAACATCTTTGAATGTAAAGAATATATTTTAATATTTTCCAATATTAAACAAATAACTTAAAAATATTTAATGTAACAATTAAAAACTGATGAATACTGAAACTGGATCAAGTAGGTGAAAAGAAAATAGAATATTATTGTATAGGATAAGAAATCTACTTATATAAGAAATAAACTTATAAATGGTCTACATAGTTCCCACTCCTTGAATCAAAATGTAAGTAATAGCCATTTTATAATAATATATGTTATATTTCGTAACGAACTATCGTTTTTTTATTCTCATTTATATTCGTTATAATTTATTATTGCATGAATATATATTATTACATTTAACATACTCCCTAGAAATCTATTTATTTTTTCTAATAGTTACCAAAAATAGCCATAAATTAGTTATGGTTTATTTCATTTTCAATGCAATATGCTACATCATGATTATTTGTCTCAAATTTTCATATTAGTCCTTGTTTCCCTTTCTCTATATTTAATTTTATTTTATAATGTTTCACAATGGTTTTTCATATTTATTTCTGTAGAACTATTTAGCCAAATTCCAAAAAATCTTATGGAGACAAATAATCAAAAAATTACAAACAAAAATTTAAAGACATTAATTGATTATCTTCCCTGCGATTTCTTTAGATTTCTCATATATTGCCAAATAAATCTCCTTGCTTAGTTCAAGATAGATTTTGGAAAACAAAATAAAAAACTTGCCTGGTCATGATCACTGTAGTTAAATTAGTAGTTTTTGTATAGTGAAAGGAATCAGAATGATTTTTACGTAAACATCGAGACAATTTTCGTCATTAATTACAATGAATTTAAAATAAATGATTGAAGTTATGCAAAAATTTATGAATTTCTAGTCACATTATTTTGAAATCAATCAATTAGATTGTTTTAAAAATGGGATATTGGATCGTATATCAATTTGAAGGTAAAAAAAAGTTTAGTGTATCGGTGTACAAAAATTTTACTTCGCAATATCTCATTTTATTTTATATATTCTAATATCTTGTCTGGTCTTAACTATTCATCCATCTTCTGAATTCATAAAAAAAAACAATATTACATTCGTGTGGGAATGATTTGACACATTTTATAAAATAAATTGTGTATTGTAAAGAAAAAAAAGACAATTGGTATAAAGTCAACACGTTATTTGTTGACGATAGAATTGATTGTTAGTGAAGGTGATGGCGTTGGCTATATAATTGAATTATGTTTGAAATACAGCCTCGTTCAAAATTAATAGAATTGATTTTGTTGGCTCAACTTTTTTTAAAGAGCAAACAGAAATCATGTTTTTACAATGTACGTTCTCTGCTTACAGTTAAAAACATTTAAAATTAATTAATTCAGTAAATCTGATAGCATATACGATAAAACTGTGACCGCAAGTTGTACAGAATGCACTCAATAGTCATAAAGTATAATATCTAACAAATTTTTAATGTTAATATTCGTGGAAAAAACTCACCTTGATTATGAGGAATCTTACTAAAATTTATAGCAATCAATGAGTATTTCAATCAGCTAAATATGCTTTATATTCATTTACAACGACTTGAAGTTGATCTAAGATGAAGATTAATCTTTAAAATATATAGAAGAATGTATAATAACTATGAACGAACGAGACGATCAAGTATCAAAACACCCGTGTACAATGCTAATATTATACATAGTAAATTAGTTTTAATGAATAGTATTTCTAATTTAATCAAGTTATTGATCGAAATGGATTCCTTCTGGCATCTCAGTAGAGGAATATAGTTTTATAAGTACATACGTCTGTCTCTTCCTCGAGCTATTCCTTTCGCGTATAGTGGGATTAATGTATCTAATTCGAATTTCGAACTTAAGAAGACAACAGTAAGTGAAGAATTCATCTACACGTATTTTATGTAGACCAGTCTTAGTTTTGTACAGAAGTTTCAATGTAATTTTTGTTCAAAATGGATACCTGCGTAACCTGTTCGGCAATCGACCATATGTAAATTTTTTATTGTGGAAATGCATTTTAGTCTAGTAAGCTTGTATATTTCATAAATCTCTTCAAATTTTATTTGTTACTCAGCGTTTATTCAGATATAATGTCTAATAAAGGAAATTTTGAATTTCTTTAAGCTGTATGATTTGAGTAAAGTTTATGTACAGACACTGTCTACTTGTCTAATTTATTACATTTGTATATTTACTTATTGTTCTACACCACCTGTAAAGTACTCATTTTTAATCCGGTATAAAGTACGGGAAAGTAAGTTTTATTATCATAGATATCTTAAAATATTCAGAATCAGTTATACCCAACGAAAGACTCGCTTTTTCTAAAATAGATAATTAGGTATCACGGACTATACAGTGGTTAATGTAGACATTGGCTGAAGTTGATGCTTGAGCGAGGCAAGATTGAAATGATTCGGAGCGCGCAACTAATTCGAAGTTTCGCGTATTAGTCAAGTACGTTTATATATGTACTCGCTTGCCCCGCTGTCACCGATTGCTAGGTTGCCAATTCCAAACCATTTTTTAACAATTGTTTCAACTTACCATAAAACAATGGATTGCACAAGTGATCAATTGGCAATTCTGCAGCAACTGGTTATCTTTCAAAAACTAATTATTATTACTAGGCAGAAAAACTACCTCGTAAAAGATACCATTAGCCGTAACTTGTATACGTTAGAAAAAAAAAAGAAAATACCTTTATCTCAGGCACGAATTAAACTATTGAAACGTGTAAGTGATTATAGATAGCATAATGAAATTGCCTTCAACTTTGCTTATTAAAAACATTAAGCGAACGACTACGCTCGTTCTCAGTAAAAGGCAACTGCAATTTGTAACTGTGGAACAGCTGCATATGTATAACAGTGGTGGATCCAAGATATCCATAATTACAGTATTGCAGAAAATGCCTTTGCTCAGTGGACGACAGTTGGGATGGGTTATGAATATTGTGATGCCTGCGCTATAGATTCGCGATCTGTGTACCCATCGCTATTCAGACACATGCGATAAAAGAATGAAGTTCAGTCTCTAAGCAGGGAGTAGTTAATTTTTATTCTCTAAAGTTGTTATCTGAATAGCGAAATTCGAATTCTTGACATCATTGCTGATACAGACACGTTCTTGAAGTAAAGAATCCTAATGACTTATTAAAGAAGAGCTGCTTGTTAATTTTATGTCAGGAGGCTTACATCGTGTTTTATTATTATCTTGTTAGGATTCTGGTTCAAAACACACGGAAGATTCCAGATGTTTACAGCAATTTGTACAAGGATTCTTATGCAGATACTTATTTGGATGCCTAGGATTGATTGATTGTACTAAATAATTGACCGAAGCATGTTTTTCCAATGTAATTGAGAACATTTAAACACGATTTGTATAAAGAAATATAGACACTTAGCATTTTGCTTATTTTAATAAAGCTTCTGTTTTGTGTCTGTGATCATAGGAGAGATCGCGATTTAAGCTCGCATTGAACAATTGTCTTGGGGTGTAAGGTTTTGAAATGAAATAAAGATTGAAACAAAAAGAAGAACAATTGAAAAAGAAACTTTACGTATCGTATGAATCCCGAGTAGACGATTCGTATACGCAACATAGGTTGGTCTGTGAGCCATGACTTATATATTCATATCTAATCTGTTAGTAGCGTCTTCAAGTTCTTATATATACAAAATTGATATCATTTTGTACAGGATGAGAACATCGTAATAATGTAATTACAATCATAAATTAGAAAATTGAGAGATTTATAGACCACCAATATATTATACTAATAATATATTATACTAGCATATCGAAAAAATCCCATCTGATAAGTATATATTATAGTGTAATCTAATAATTGAAGCTCGGTGCTAGTTTACTGGTATTGAAAACGTATATTTGTACCTAGTCGCTTTTCAACAGTTTTTCTATTTAGAATAACATCTAAAAATATTATATAACAGAATTATATCGAATATTTGATAACATATTTAGATTGAGCAAAGAAAAGACATTCTAAAAATCTGTTTATACATTAAACATATATTTGTGAAACAATTAATAACGTCTATTAAACGCTTTGTAGTCTTTGTTATCTTTGTAATCCTTAGAATAGTTGAGTAATAATTAATTAATCGAAATGTTTACGTATAAATCTTAAAATATTCTAGGATTGGTTTGCGCTTTCAGAATTTTATATTTTTCACACCAGTTCTTATTACGGCACCGCTGAATTAATACAACCATAGTTTAAATTTTCATTTTGTAATAACACCTATATCTCTCTGCGAAAAGATGTAATGTTAATAATGTATTTGATATTGTCATTTTTATACGCATGAACAATAAATCATTATTTAAATGATTTGTTACAGATTGACCAACGGAAATAACTGTATTACTTCAGTGTATTAAAAAGTGAGAGGAAGTTTTGAACGTTAGAAAATGAAATTTCAGATAATAATTGTGGTGTTTGCCACTTTAACAGTATTTTCAGAGTCTTATAATCCGTACTGTCATGTGCCAACGTGCAGGGATCCTAGTCTTCATACCCTTTGTCTATATACCGTAAGTTGAGAATATTTAATATTACATAATCTGCATGTGACATGAACAATGAAAAATCGAATATATTTAAACCAGTTTATGCATTCGGCAGGATGATACAAAATCTGATTTGTGTGGAAAAATAATTCGTGCAGGTTTGACAGACGATGAGAGGGAATCGATTCTAGTTATGCATAATGTATTCAGGGAAAGACTGCATACAGGAAATGAGGTGCGAGGACTTAGAGGTCAGCAACCTGCCATAAATACCAAAAACTATGTACCTCTTGTAAGTAAGATAAAAGTTCATCTTCAATATCATTCAACATATACTTTTAAAAATGAATCTTATTTACTTTATCTGGATTTATATCATAAAATTATTCATATAATTAAGTTAAAAAAAAGATTAAATATTATAGAAGTTTTATGCAATTAATTTGACTTATAAATATTTTATAACAGAGCGGTCGTTGTCTACGGCAATAAAGGCATCGGTTTGTTTACTATTGTTAAACGCCGTACTTTACTTACTGAGACGATTTCCATCGATCGAATTTTTCGACAGCTTTTTACAAAACAGTGTCGACCAGATTTTTCGGTGATGGAAATTGAGCTCCGTATGTGTGTAGTCCGTTAAAAATATAATAAATATTTATTATAATTTAGGAAATTTAAAGATTAATTTCGGTATTTTTAGGAATGGGACTATGACCTCGAACTTGCGGCGCAAAGATGGGTCAATCAATGTAGAAATTACAGAGACGTATGCAGAGATATGCGTAAGAGCGTTTATAATATTTTTGTAGACTGTAGAGGTCTGAATTATAAAATTCATTTTTTTTATTTTTAATTATAAAACGTATCTCGTAATGTTTTAGACGATTGTCAGATTGGTCAAAACATGCAATTAGTAGAAGCAAATGATGGTTCCGAAGATCTTGATTTTCCAGTTTGGGATTGGTATCTTCAAGTTGATAGATTCAGCGGTTACGAGCACAGACACTTCGAGTATTTATTTTATTCCGTGATCTATTAATCAATAGCTTCTTATTTTTATGGATTAGTAATTGAAATTTTTTTCTTCTTCTTCTTTCAGTACCATCCATAGCATAATACATGAAACATTTGAATATACTCAAATGGTTTGGCGAAATACTACAAAAATGGGTTGCGCTGCCATAAGTTTCTCTGTTTATAATAAGGCAAAACTCTTATTCGCATGCAATTATGAGCCAAAAGGAAATATTGACAATGACCTAGTGTATTGAATATTAAAGTGGTTCGAAATCCGACTATAAATTATAGGTTAATAAATAGTCACTATGTTGTACTGATTGAAACAATAAAAGAAAAGCAATATTAACACAACCTGGCAAAAGAATAGATAAAGCAAAATTTAGGTCTCGTAGGATAGTTCAAAACATATACTGAGCAACTCCTTTTTTGTATTGAATACTGTGCGTACATAATACATAGGGAAACGTACAGATATATAGAAAATATACCAATACTGCAGAATTTCATTACGTAATTAATACATACAATACTTAATACAACAATTAATAAGATGTTTTCCATTCTTTATATTAAAACTAGAAAAATATGTTATGTTGTCATTGTCTTTTTATTTCAATACATAAATAAGTATTATAAATTTTTTCAACAATATTATTGTCACATCTTTTACTCAAAATATTATCAGTCAAAGTCAATATAGAGTCTGCTTATTATTTCATGTATAAACACTCTCTTTTTTAGTCAATGATATAAAGGTAAGTTTGATTGTTAATATGAAAAATTGTACTTATATCGACTGTTTTGAATTAAATTAATAAATATTTTTATCGATCTTACAATCTTTATAATATAATATATTAACTGAAATATTGACAGTCAGACTGTCCTTGATTATTATCATCCACGAAGAATCTGAAATAAAACTTATTACTAAAAATACATTAGATTAACTATTCGATTAATAATAGATTAACAATTAGATTCACAATTAGATTAAAATAAAAAGAATAATCTATATTCATTAATTTGATTGTCCTTTTCCACGAGGCATGTATCTAACGATTGCTTAGTAAAGCTCGACCAATGTTAGCTACAATTAATGATGCAGATTAAGTCCTGCATATAGGCTTTGGGGAAATCATACTATGCAAGATTAGGAATATTTATTGGTAAGGGAGATTAAGATAAGTCGTTTTCTTTTTAAACTTTAATATCCAAGGCTATTTACAGATTGCGACTTGCAAGAATATTAATGTATCGATAAGTACATCTTTTTTACTAAGTTCAATTTCATCTAAATCCTGAAAAATTTTCCATGTAGTTCAAATGATACTTAATTTCTTTGATAGTTTACCTTGCCATAGTAGAGAAAATAATATAATTTTTATAAATGTGATTTATTTATTTATTTAGCAAGTATTGAGCAAGTAGCATTTCTTATTTAATGGTCGGCAATCAAAAAGAATTATGCTATAAAACATATTTAATAGAAACTTGATGTATCAATCTCATTATAATAAATTAATATATTCGCAGCTTTTATCAATATATTTGTTAGAAGTTATCTTGCAAAACGAAAATTGTACTTCTTTTCTTTATTAAGGAAAATTTACAAACAAAAGTGACAATATATAAAAAGAAAGCTTCTGCGAACACATAGAAACCTACAGAATCCTTATTTCGATTAAATAAAAGATTTTGGATATGATCTGAAAAGTTAATTCCTGAAATTACGTTATATAATCAGTAGTCTGGCTTAACTATTTTCAGAATCACAATTCCCTAATATAAGTGTTTTACTTCAATAGCTCTTGATTGTTTTTTTTTTTTTTAAGAATTTGTTTATTACTCATATGCTTGGCCTATACCTCTACTTATATGCTTCTACTTTAGCGTGTTTGATCTTATCTCACTAGGCCACAGACCTCAGACCGAATGTGTCACTCTGTTTTCTTTCCCGCTTACATCTGAACTAGTAACCTGCCTACACAGTTTTGTTAGCTTTAGATACAGCAGGATATACAAATTGTTCCTTTGTATTTCAATGATACGTTGAGTGAAAAACATATCTTCTATACCTCAATTCACAGAATCCCCGTTAATATATAAAATAAAAACATCCATCAAACACCAGTGCTAGAATAATTACGTAGCTGAGAAATTTTATCAACAAAATAGTTCAATTAACTTGAGATTAACAACTCGAATTAATTCTTATAATTCGAATTGATTATATTACTATAAATATGATAATCATCAACAAGCCACTATGAATCGGGCGCTATTCCTACTACGTGAAAACGTATTTTAAAGGTTTTTTTTTCGTGAAAATAAACAGCTGTTGGTGTTTTGAGACAGTGGCCACTCAAATTTTACAGTTCAATCTATTTCCATTGGACACTCACATTCTAATACTTCTTTTAAAAAATGTTCTCTCCAAACAAAATCAATCAAAAACTGATGATATTATAAAAATATTTCACAGTTAAATGTATAAAATGCACCCATGATGATTTTATTATGCTATTTAATAGGTACTTTAGTAAAATTAATTACACAGTGTTTAAAATAAATATAATGGTATTTATATTAACTACTAGTTTGAAAATAAAATTTAGCGAATATTCTCTTTTAGTTCAGAATGAACTCCTTTAGGATACTTTTCAACCATTTCTAAGCTTTTTTCCATTGTATAGAAGCGCTCATTTCCATGATTTCTGGCACCTCCTCCCCCCCCCCCCACCCTCGTATGCAACGAATCAGGATTTCCTAATATACACATTTTTCTCTTCCTCGTGCGACCGCATTTGCGCTTACGTATCGCTGTACAGCCCGCGCGGTGATCCGTGCCTGCGGTTTCGACTGAAATTCACGGGCCGACGGGGAAGACGGGGTGGACAAAGGGGGATGGGTGGCTATACAGCGAGGGGCTGCTCGGCCGTACGAGGGTGCGCGCGATCTGCGCATGCGGACCCTTCGGTCGTCAACTAATACACGGCCGAGATCAGCCGCGCGCGCGCGCGTTCTCGCTCGCACGACGTTCAACGCTCGGGGAGCCCCAGTAGTCAGGGACAGGCCAGAGCGGCCACGATCATTAACCGAGTACGTGAGAGGAGCCCCGCGCACCGTCCTCTTCTCTTTTGCTGAGTTTACGTTCCTCGTCCCTCTATCTCTCTCCCTCGCTCACTCTATCCATCTCTCTGATATATCCGTCCCCCTTATTCGCTCCCCTCGCGGTCGCTCTTAGAGCGCGGCATCGCTATGCTCTTTCTCGCCCGCTAGCTTGCGTCGCTGACCGAGTTTTTAACGGAGAGAGATACTCCACGTAAACGGCCAGCGGTATATAATATCACTCATTCCCGGGGTCATCAATAATACGCAGCGGGAGGCGATATCGCGAGTGGGTGTAAACGAGGGGAGGAAAGCAAGTGCAGAGGACTCCGTATTGTTGTGTTTCGGTTTTGTTTTTCGTGAAGGGATAACGCGAAGCAGGAACAACACAAGTGCATATATATATATATATATATATATATATATATATATATATATATGTATATATATAGATACATACATACATACCTTTGTGTGAAAGGGTGGCTGCACGCAGGAGGGAGTGAGAAGAAAGATAGGGCAAAGCCGTATCTTAACCAGAAACGGGAAGGATATAAGACAGAAGAGGGAAATGGTATGAGCTGGATGCGAGTGTACATAACAGCTACAGGTGGCGACGATATCACGCGCGACTTATAATTGTTTCAGGGCCCGGATTGTGACAATATGCACTGCTTAGCCAATTTTATTTCAGCGTAAGTTATGTATATGCAATATATAAATGCATTTTTGCCTTTAATTTATAATTTATATTTTAAACTATCATTTAAACATTATATTTCGTAATTTCTATGATTTCTAAATAGAAAGAAAATAAAGCATTTTTCTAAAGTAATAAATTTTTGGTCAAAATTAAAGTCAGAAATGACCTAATTCTACTTTTACTTGCGAATTCCATTTGCCTTTATATTAAAATTTTTCATTTTTGCTGTTTCATTTTGCTTAACTAAACGATGGCCTGTTAATACTCTGATACGGCATAAAAAGAAGTTATTTCCATCCAGTAACTTAGGAATTTATATGGAAAAATCATAAATGAAAGTAGAATAATTAAATTTTTTACACGAATCATTCTGTGTCAAGAACGATTCGAATAAGCTTATAGTATAAACATTGTAAAAAATTATTATGTTCCAATTAAATTTAACAAGACTCGTATGATATTTTTAGATTTCCAGCAATATTATAGAAGCGCGTCTTCTATAAAAATTCGCAGGAGACGAATTCGAGAAGTTGTGAAAAAAATATTCCAAAAAAAAAAAATCGAAATAAAATGAGTGTCCGAATGAAATTGACATTCACGTCGCCGGCGGCCGAGGATCATAATAAAACATTCGGCGGCAGCAGCGACTCCCTGGAAGAGCGTAAAGCTGCATTCAAGAACGACGAGGAACTGATGAAGGAGACGAACCAATTCGTGTCCGATGTTATCGAGGTGGCCACGCTCGAAGCCACAAAGAGGGCAGAGCAAGTAGGTCTTTCCTTTTCCAATTATATCGCCCCATACAAATACGTGCCATTGATAAAAATTTAATCAAATATTTAATAAAATTTGCTCTTCTTTCAGAATGCTAAAATTAGTGGCGAAGGTGAGTTTAATAAGCTTTCATTATAAGTGAGATTCGTATGAAACGTGAGCTGATCGATATTTATTCATATTATTGCTTGTATCGTATCGTGAGATTTTCATTTGGCATAATTAGCGTACTTAATTACAAAATTATAGCAAATAAATTTTTTCATATATTATTGTGCACAGGCTACAAATTCAAAGGTAGTCAGACGATAGCTGGCTGGAATAATCGGGCTCGTGGCTTCTGCAATCGCGTCTGGAACGCCGTTTTTCCGTGCTTCAACAACAATGGTAAATCTTAGATTGAATCCCAGGACGATAGCACGCATATTAAGCGTAGAGGGGACAGTCTCCATTATCACCGCTCCATCATTTATTATCTAAATATGTAGACACCGTCACAAAACTCACCGTAACCTCTCTTAGTATATCTAGCCGCAAACATACCACTGCTTAAACATGTAGCGCAAAAAAAAAATCACTATACTACCTCATGTTTACATCTGTATGTAACAATTTAATTGTATAGTGCATTGTCGACCTTAGAAGCTTTCTGTTTTGTTTTTTTCTTAGATTGTCAATTTGATCAAGTTTAGAGTAGTGCTTGCAAGATTCTAACCATTTTTGTGTGCGAGCTCGTTATTATTTTGATCTTCTAGAAAGCAACTAACCATACTTAGAGCTTCAAGAGTGTACTCTATATTTTTTTCACTTTTAGCATTATATTAATTATCAGCTCGTGAAAATGTATTATTAACGCACGTTATTAAGTACAAATCGAAGTAGCAATAACATGCAGCGCATAGAACGTACATTTCACGCGAATGTTATTTCAGATAGAATCATTCCACAAATTCACATTGTCTTTCTCTTTATGATGCCAAATTATGATATATATATATATATAAACGAAGAATGAAGACAAAAAAGAAATTTATACTAAATCTATATAGTCGGATGTTAATTCATGTTTTTCTTTGTAAGAATACATAAGAATAGACGATAAGATATTTATTATACAATTTTCAGTATGCACTGTTCAAGCTTTTGCGTATTTGTGTGACATTGCATCATCAGTAGTAGCAGCGTAGAAAATTATCGATGGTTAGAGTACCCACACTTAAAGTTGTTCAAGAATAACGTATATCTTTATATTGAAATTATTAAAAGAGAATGAAAGTAAAAATATGTTCATCTCATAAATGAGAATATAAAACGATTGCTAACGTTTATGAACTTTTAAGTCTGGGTATTGCAGATGTTTACACATATATCCTAGTGGAAATGAATTTTTTTTAAATTATTGTCCGACTTTGCCAAACTTTCCGAATAGTCTCAAATTAATGTCTCAAATTTAGCATCTAATGGCTAATGCTCAGCAATGTTTGTCCAAGTCTGGCAAATTTTTGGCAAGGATTTACAAAGATTGCTGTTGCCTACAGTGTGTCCAGTATTCCTTTACTTATAATAGCAATATATGGCAAAGTCTTGCAAGTCCAGACAAAGTCCGGCGTACGGTTCCTCAGCGCGATATTCTTCCACTAGGATTAGTTGGCAAGCAGATCGGGGGGAGGAGGGGATAACTTTATTACAGCGAGACGAATGTTTTGTTTTTCCTTCAGAATTGCTCACCTGGGCACAGCCATTCCGGCATCGCTTCACGAGACCTTGAAGCCGCCCGTTATAGAGCTGATAAGTCTTCTGCCCGGCAGGGCTGCCCTTCCTCGAATTAAATGCTCCGCCACCCTCTGTCGCAATTGACGAGAAAATCCATCCGCCGTTATATAGTATATATAGATTATGAGATCGACTATAAGTATACGTATGGACTCTCTTTTGGTGTTATTATGGGATCATTACATATATATATATATATATATATATATATATATATATATCGACGTGACTCTGTCCAAATATTTTTTTTCTGTTACATTGCCTGTATACAAAAATTTTTCTAAAACTATACGAAACTGTCTATATATTTTTAAATTAAAACGAAATGCCCACTATTGTAGTTATACTATGCAGTATTATTTTCGTTTACAATGACGAACTAACGCCGTAACGCAACTCACATGTAAGTTTCTTTTCGCCTTCACATAAGTGTACAAAATAAAAAGTGACTTAAAACAAGTAGAGCAAAAGAAAAGGAACAATGTTATTAATAGAATTATGAGTAATGTATTGTTACTTTAACTATATATACAAAAAGAAATATATCTTTGATACTTTACTTTTCCCGTTATCACCAGATTCTCTATATCATCTTAGGCTTAAATAATCGTAACTACTTACATAATACTAAACTTTATATCATGAAAAAAGGTATTGCTCAAATAAAAGTTATGCCAAAGATTAGCTAATTATTTACAAATACTGAACAGTATTGACCAAAAATTCGTTATTAGTTTCAAAGAGCTTCAAGAATATACTGGTTTAATATTTAATTAAACTGTTCATAATCGTAATTGTGGATTTATCGAAAATAAATATCAATTGAAAATTATGAAAGAAGCGATTTAAGGTAAATCACAGTTAAATAATAAGAAACATTATGAATAAAATGTTACGGTATTAAGTTTACATATTAGCATATTCTTATTGGAAAGTATTAAAAAATAAAAAGCGAATGTATCAGTTGTTACAAAGCTCCATATAATCGCTATTCTCGTGGAATAAGGAAAATGCGGTAATGTGCGATACTGCTATGTATTTGTGTGTGTGTGTATGTTCATACGTGGGTATGGATGGATGGGTATGTGTGTAAGTATGTATAAATACTGCAGTCTATTTGGTTAAGTTGTTAAGAGCGTATATGAAAGCGTCGAAATATCGATTATTCGCGGACACTATATTATAGGGGCCATAGACCTTACTACGCTATATATATATATATATATATATATATATATATATATATATATATATATATATATGGAAGTGATAAGTGAACTGCAATGAAAACGCAAAGCACAATATAGCACGAGTAACATTGTTCTAAGACAGAACAAAAAATTGCGATAATAACTGTTACGATTTAATTTGTTGATGGAAATTCAAATTTGTATGTACCTAAATAGAAAAACCCATATATACGTAAATGCAGGGAACTGTTTTGGGTTGATGCTGATGTGCATTCAATATGTATATATAAATATATATATATATACAAATACGCATCGAAGGTGTGGCCCGACAGTAATTAACCCTGGTGCGCTGTTAAGCTAAAGAAAATAAAATTAATAATCATTATGTGGCCCTCTTTCGACAGTGTATAACACAATAATCCATTTGCGTATATGGGATTGATTTAAGTGTGCATGATAACGCGTGTATCTCTTCCTACTTTACATGAATATATAATTTTATTTGTTCGAACTCTAATTATATAACAGAAAATTTAATTAACGTTAACAGTTTCTTAAATATTGCCATATTTTTTAAACCTACATATATATATTTATTTATTTATATATTTCATGCATGTTGCTAAAATTTCTGTAAGAGAATTTAAAAGAATTGCTCAATCGCGCGAATACGCACGCACAAAAGAATACGCACATGCATTTTTTAAATGTATATATATATTCATGAGTTTTGCTAAAATTTATTATAATAAACATAATTTTTTATAATTTTTGTATTGCGAAGTTTTATTATTATCTTTGATGATTTATATTTCAATTATAATATTTCTGTGGTTATTTATTTGTTAAATACATATGTTTTATATACGATATATTTTAAGAATCAACAACAACAATAATAATAATAAATTATGTATACAGACATAAAGGATTCCAAACGTTGAGGAATCATGAAAATAAAAAAAAGTATAGTTTGAGCGACAATCATCGATATAATAAGTCTATAAAATAAATTAAGTAAATATATTGATATTTTGTTATTTGATGTCGATGAATATAAATAAATACGTTTTTATTTATACCAATTATTTTCTAGTAAGAGTATATAGTGTAAGTAACATATATATGTATATATATATATATATATATATATATATATATATATATAATTTTATTCTAATTCATTGTACAGTGTATAGATAAATATATTTAAAAAAAATTTACCGTGTCTTCAATTTATGTTCATCATCTCCTAGTAAGATTTAAAGAAAAAAAATTATATTTGATATAAAATTTACGAATAAAAAAAATATGTTGGAAGATAAGTATATCCCTATTAATTATGTATAATTTGGTACTGTGGGCCATGAACATGTAACATACATATATTGGCCATATTTGCAATTAAATTAGAATTCTATCTTCTACAGGTCCAGTAATGAATTTTGAATTGAAAATGTGTATATTATTATAAATCTGTTAACAGCAATCATGATCAAAGAAATTGTAAACCAAAAAGAACTTCCAATTGATGTATCATACTTTTATTTGAAACACCTTTTAAAAAGTGCTGAAGTTTTATACAAAATCTATATGAAACTTAACATTATGACAAATTGATTTCTTAATATGTTTATATTTTCTAATAATATATTATTTCTAATTGTATTTAAATATTTTATACTACAACATTATTTTAAGGCTGAAATCTTCAATTCTGCACTCAGCAAAATGACAAAAAAGCAATAAGCGTTTTTCAATAAATTCACGATCATTATAATTAAAATTTATGTCAGGATTTAAAAATTATTAAACTTTTATGACTGATAATATCCCTAGCTACTTTTAATATCTTTTAATTTTTCTTTTTTATTGCATCCAATTTTATTTGATCTTTTTTTAAGTTTATTCGTAAAATATTTTATATATTTTATAGTTAGTAAAATAGTCGATTGAAAGACCTCGAAACTTGGAAAGTACGGCTAAGTTTCGATAGCTTAAACCGTAATTTCTGACTTTTTTATGGTCTAAAATATCTAAAATTATACAATCTCGAAAGTTTTGGAACTGTTTTATAAATGGATTTGGATTTTAATTTTATATCCCTATCATACTTTTGTTCTCCCTGCCCTCTCTGCCTTTTCCTTCTCACGTATAGCTTACAATAGTAATATTACTATGGAAACTTAAGTTTGCTTCATTTAACCTTTTCATTGTGTATACGTCCAGTGATTCTACGAGCATGTTCATCAAGTAATGTTTACTTCGTAAATGAATTATAAAAATAACCATGAATCGAAAAAGATTATTTGGAGAAGTAGAAGCAGTTAATGTTCAAAAATTAGAAAAATTCTTCAAGCATAAAAGGAAAAATAATCACGAGCTAAATAATATTCTTACTGAATTTTCTATTTTTGATTTGCCACAACAAGTTTTTGAAGATTCCACGGATAATTTGCCGAGGTAATGTAATTATTTATAATAAAAGAATAACTTTTATTGTAATTTCATCATTTTTATTGTATAGAATTTATTGATAGTGTCAAAGTTTAGTTATTTAAATTATAAGAAAATTAATTAAAAGTATTTTTTAATATATACATAATGTATGATAATTTAACCTTATTATAATTTCTTGATCTATTTCATAATTTTATGCATAAATTAAAATATTTAGGTTCGACAAAAATGTCAACAGACAAAAAGAAAAAGAAAAACTTTTTCAAGCGACCTGTTATATCGCATTAAAACGTAAAAGAGACGAATTTCGTGATAAATTAATCAGATCGTTAGTAAAGGAGTACGAGGGAGAGATAAACAAATGTGATAGCAATTTTCCCGCAAACTTATTTGTCCCGGAAAATGAGCATCTGCCGAAATATTATAATTTCCTCTTGAGCAGCATAAGTAGCGATTTCATTTCGCCATTCGACTCGAGAGTTTTGCAAGCCGTTTTAATGCAGGTACCGGAAAAATGGATGAAAAAATATCCCGACTTAACGGCAAGAGTGATACAGGAGATCAAGGAGGATTATTTTTTAAGTGTGAAACGAGCAATGATAAATTTCGTTCTTCAAATTTCGGATACTACCGAGAATTGCGAAACTCAGGTTGTTAGATTTTTAGATCCAGATGTAACATAAATTATTATAATGTGTTTGTCCATCGTAAGTAAAAAATCTATTTCGCAGATATCTAACGATAGCTTAAATTTCACAACGATCAATTTTCAAAGAAAATTCCACGCGATACAAAAAAAACTTAACAAGACATTAGTTTTATACCATCCATGCATTCGAAAAGCATTGGACATCTGGTTTCGAGAATTCTGGTAATTTGCTCCTTTTCAATATTTTAATACGTTGTATTTAACATGGTAATGCTTTCTTTGTTTAATAAGTTATTATTTTTAATTAATCATAGTTCAATGAGACAAATAGAGAGACAAACTATTTTACCAGACAATCAATCCTTTGACCTATCAATGTTCGAAATTCGCATTACCGACATGGTGAATAACGCGAAACAACAACTTGAGAATAAATGGATTCCAGCAATTACAAATATATTTCGTAATGTACGTACATATATCTGATTCAAAAAGAGTAAAAAAAAGTTTGATTCTATTAAATATAAAAACTTATGGTTTAGGCCAAAAGAAAAGGGCTTCTGCAAATCGAACAAAACGAAGCAAAGGCAGTAAAGTTATTTGATTGCCTCGCTGTCGTCATGCAAGACCAATTGAGACATCTTTGCTGCCAATCAATTGACGATTACATGGACTGTTTGTTAAACGTTGAGGTGAGCGAGTTTCAAACGAAAAATGAATTCGTCTACCGCCTCTCTTCACGGATTTAATTTTTACAGAAATATAATTGCAGCTTTAACGTCAATGTCGTCGATAGACTTGAGTATTTCTCCTTCGAACCGTCTTTCAAAGCTTACAGCGTTAATTTCGTCAAATTTTTAAACTCGCTTTTAGCTGGGGTCTCGCAATATAAACGTATCGATCTCGATTTTTTGCCGAGCGAAGCAATAAAAAATGAGTCTCTACAGGTAGGTACAAAAATAAATAAATAAATAAATAAACTATTCACTTAGCTATTTCAAAAATTTAAAAGAAATAAGCACTGATTTATTGATTTAGCCAGATATTTCGGAGGATGTCATATATCTGCACAGTAGGAAAATCATTGATTTCATTAATCAAAATAAAATCGAGCCAGAATTACAAGTCAAAGAGTTTGATAAATATTTAAATTTGATCAATAAGGAGGAGATAAGGATAATCGAGTCGTTTTTAAACAGCGATCCTCCTCACTCGTTTGAGGAGTATGGCCATATGATAGAAAAATACCACGAATTGTCGCAGACAATTTTGTTGGAGTTCGATCAAACGTCTTTCACTGGTTTTTTTGAAGTTCATAAGAAGGACATAATTCAGCAATTGTCGGAAGCTGCTATCCGTTGCAAAGATATGCTTTTAAATAAAATGATGAATGATTATCAATCGAAGGCGAAAATGTGAGTAGTAAAAGCAAAAAATTTCTACTGACTATTTGATCTTACAAGTTAGGATTTTTGAGCTTGCGCCTATTTTTTTAATGTTTTTGGAGTAAAAATATTAATGAAAAATGTACTTTTAATTCTCTTATATTTTTGCATTAAACAAGAACAGTAACTTGTCTAAAACGTGAAAACGTGTTTTTTGTACTTTTTTTGAATACTTTCTCAGTATTTCAGATGAATATCAAAGTATTGCTGATCAAGCATTGAGTGTGCCACCAAATACCACCGAATTAATGGAACTTAGCGTTTTCGTAAACAAGGCAGAAACCGAACTTTTGTTTAAATTAGAGAATAAACTCCGTGAACTTATTAAATATATCTTATTTCTCTCCGATTTCATGATCATGTCTTCAATGGAAATCAAAACAAGTAATTCAGCCTTTCAATGGTAATTAAAATTATTAAATGACAATTAAATGTATTTTACTCAAATGATAACTTTTATTTAATTAGTCATTTCTTTTTCTTATAATTTTTCTTCTTATTGTGAAACGTACAGGTATCATCGAATGTCTTCTATTTTTGAAGAGCATCGTCAGATTATTGCAAGTAAGACAGGAGAGTATCAAAATGCGCTTACTGTGCGAATACAAAAATTTAATCAAGATCTACTGATATACACAAAAAGATGTGATGAAATACAGTATTGGGGGGATGTTGAAGAAATTTTTCGATATAAGAAAAAAGCAGACAGATTAGAGGCTCACCTAATTGCTGCAATGGAAGCCGTGGATGAATTTAATCAAGAAGAGCAAATGTTTGGATGGGAATTATCGCAGTACCCGTTGAGAAAGAAGGTAAATACACTAAAAAGTACTATTTTTACAAGTATAAAACATGCAAGTGGAAATGTTTAGCAATTTGTAGCTTGAGGTATGCTACTCAAATATCATTTTGCAATTTGTTTACTATATCAGAACAAAAATAAGAATTACTAATTTTTTAGATCATTTATAAAAAAATTACATATTTATTTCAATTTACCATCTATCTTAAAATTGTTTGAAATCGTAAAATTTCTTTAATAATAATATTGTTAGATTTCAGATAAGTTAGCACCTTACAAAAAGTTTTACGACGCTGCATGTGATTTTTTGTCGAATCATGACAAATGGATGAATTCCATGGTTGGTAGCCATGATCCAGATACAATAGAATCGGAAACTGGCACAGCTTACCGCTCTGTACTAAAATTAGAAAAAACTTTTCACGAACCTGCGGTACGAAAATTGGCCGAAAATGTAAGAGTGACGATTGAAGAATTCAAAGAGCACATGGCCCTTATAATGACACTGGGCAATCCAGGAATGAAGGCTCGACATTGGGAACAGATATCTGAAATTGTTGGGTTCCCTATTAAAGTTGACACTAATATGACACTGATGAAGGTAATTGTAATTTATGTTTATCGTTACATAGATGAGAATTTATAAATTTTTTAAAATAAAATCGTTTGATTTCGAAAAAATGTGCACCTCCTAATGTTAAAACACAAAAAAAATTTACAGATTATTGACTTCGGACTCGATGATTATGTACCAAAATTCGAAGGTATATCAGAAGCGGCTACGAAGGAAAGTAATTTAGAGAAGGCTTTAGTAAGGATGCACGCCGACTGGACCGATATGGAATTTATAATAAATCCATATCGCGATACTGGGACCCATGTGATTGCAAGTGTGGACGATATTCAATTACTTCTCGACGATCATCTCACGAAAGCTGCGACTATGAAAAATTCACTTTACATAAAACCATTTGAAAAAGAGACATTGTGAGTTATTTAAATGTTGCATCCGCTATGAGAATACACGTGGAGTTGTTTAATGTATAAATGTGCAAATTATTAATAGGAAAATTGATTCGGTTATTCATTTAAAACTGGTCTCCACATAAAATTAATACGTAAAGGCTGAAATATATATTGTTAATAGAAATGATTAACCAGATATAAAAAAATATATAAAATCTTGACAATTTCAGAGAATGGGAGGCAACGTTACATTTACTTCAAGATATAATAGATTATTGGTTAAAGGTGCAAGCGACCTGGATGTACCTTGAACCTATCTTCTCCTCTCCCGATATTCAACAACAAATGCCGGAGGAAGGTCGACGTTTCAGTGCCGTTGATAAAGTACGTTGATTAGTTACAAAAGTTTTATAGTAAGGAATTTTACGATATAGAATATTGACCAGCCTGTGAAAATCAATTATTTATTATTACTTGTGAGATATTTCAGTTCGTACATGTACAGGTCGAAATTAAGATTAAGAAAACTCAAAGCTTTGTTACTTTTGGTCAAAAAGATATTTATCGTACCGCGGCTTAGCCGAAATTTAAAATTATGAAAATTTTCATTTTTTATCTATTTATTGAATATTTTAATGGACTGAAAAGTCTTTGTAAAAAGGATTAAAGGCAATATTACATTAAAATAAGAAAGATAAAATTTACAATCATAAACCGAATTAAAATAGTTTTAGATCTAATTATATTTTCTTTAACATTTCATTTTTTAAATTTGTGATAATTATAAAATACAATCGAAGCTCAAAGTTAAACAAACGTAGCATATAAAAACATCATTTTATTCTAAAATATAGTGAGTTAAATCTATTATTATTTACGATAATAGATATGGAGAGATATTATGTCAAACGTAGTTCTTGATCCAAAAGTAATGGCTGTGGTAGAAATAGATAAAATGTTAGATCGTTTGAAAAAATCGACAAATTTATTAGATTTAATTCAAAAAGGATTGAACGATTATTTGGAAAAGAAGAGGCTTTACTTTCCAAGATTTTTCTTTTTATCTAATGACGAGTTATTGGAAATTCTTTCTGAAACTAAAGATCCAACTCGGTAAGTTTATTCAAATTTAAACTGATACATGCCACGTGATGATTTTCTTATTCATTTATTTTGGGAATGGATAATGTTGTTTATGCATTACATTTCAATATATACAATACTCGGATAATATAAGAATTCAAACATTAAAATTATTACGTAAAAGTATACCTAATTCAATACGATTAAAAGAATTTGCTTAAAATTTTAAACTTGATAATTAAAATATTTTTAGGGTCCAACCACATTTAAAGAAATGTTTTGAAGGGATAGCTAATCTGAATTTTACTGAAAACATGGAAATAACTGCGATTATCTCTTCTGAGAAAGAAGAAGTTACATTAGAAGATATAATTGATACTGTTGCAGCTAAAGGACAAGTAGAAAAATGGCTAGTAGAATTAGAGATAGGCATGAAAAAAAGTATAAGAGCACAGGTATATCTACTCACATATACATACCTATTTATCCAGTCTATATTACAAATACTTAAAATTTTTCAAACTTCAAATAATGAAAACAACAAATTTCAATCGAAGCGAGAGACAAGTCGACAGTCTCCCGTACACTAAACTAACACATTAACAACTGACAAGAATGCTCAAGTTCAATTCATTAAAATCTGATATAAAGTATTTGATCATCACACCTTATAGAAAGGTTTTGTATATGCGTATGTGTGTATGTTTTAGAAAAATGTAAAAACACTTCGTACGTATTTTAGGCATAAGATATAAATAATCTTATTACCTCGATATGTCGGACTCAAATGTGATTATTCCATGCCTTAGTCAATTAATAGCACCGATAACTCTTCCAATGGAAAAACTATTCAATATTAACACAGCAGTAGCGGAAACCGACAGTTGAACCACAGCTTCGGTGATAGTCTACTATATCTTTGAAGGTACTCCTTGTATTCATATTGTTATTAACAATCAAACCGTATCCATTTACTTATATTTTTTTCTAATGGTACTCATTCTGACCATAAGTACCTAGATCAAAATAGCGATCTGTCTATTCCCTCGAGAGGTACAGGACCTCAATATGAAATCCAAAACTGTTTCCTCTCCTTTTGGAATCTTAAACAGTGTAACAGGCAGTGTTCCACATCTTCGTCATTTCCGGGCTATATAGTAGACTGTACCATATCATAGAAGTCAATTCGTTTTAAATAACTGTGGAATCAGGCATATCTGTTGAACACCTGAGTTGGGTGAAAGTTTACGAATACATGCTGTCATTTCGCCTACTTTCTCACGTTGGAAATGATACGGGGAATTCTGTATCCCATTTTACCGTGAATCTTTTATAGCCCAGCTGGATCATGCATTACACATACGTCCTTATATCTCAGCATCTTTTAATATCTACTCATCTTTCCGAAAGTAACAGGGAAATAGATATAATGAGAGATCAATGGAAATCTTCACTTATAGCTGAATTATACAGATAGTTCTTTATCATATCGCTCCATAACTCATGTTCTTCTACATGGTATCTGCCTTATCAGTCCATCATACTTTAATACAGAGTTTGGACCCTTCTATATTTATCATTATTCCAGTAAGCGCTCTAGCTATGTTCGTTGTCTTTAACGTAGTATCCATGACATGATTTTTAAAAGATATACATACGTGCAAAGTAAAGCCAAGGTATCTAATAAGGGAGTGACACATAATTGATTTATTGTTTAAGGTTATATATAGTATTAAAAAAATTTTCAAGACAATTTATTTTCAGTTGTATTCCAGAGCCAAATAGTAATGCATAAATGGAACAAATAATGTTAAATAATTGAGGGAATATTTTTTAATCTTTGTCCTTTAGAGGTGAATTCCATAGGGTTTATTTCCTTCACATATCTAGTCATATTTCTAATACTTTCATCGTCCCTTAATTTGATTAATTAGTGTTGATGATATATTGGAAGCTACCAATACCCTCTCGATCTACCCGAATTCCATATTCTTAGAGCATTTAGAAAATAAATTATCGCTCCCCCAACCTTGTTCAACAACCCGTTCATCATAATAGAAAGAAAAACACAATATCAGAATGGATACAATATCAAAAATTACGGAAACTGTTTTCAATTTTCTACGATGAGAGGAAAAATTTATTAAAAGATCCTGAAACGTCGAAAACACTTTTTTTAAGACAAAAAGGCATTATTGAATTTATCAAAGTCAATCTCTCATGAAATTCATCTGTATTTAATTATATGTTATATTATATTGTATAATACATTATTTAGGTAATCAGAGCAAAAAATGCCTACCCAACCAAGCCAAGGTGCGAATGGGTATTGGATTGGCCAGGTCAAACTATTCTTTGTATATCACAGCTTTATTGGACTAGTGATATTATCAATGCTTTGCCTAATGCACCAGATGGTTTACGTGATTACGTAGATAAATGTAATTTCGAATTGGGACAAATAGTCATTCTTGTAAGAGGAAAATTATCTGCTCAGAATCGGACTACATTAGGTGTATATTGAAATATTTATATTTAAAGACTATAACATTTCTCATAATTATTTTGTATTTAATTTTCATATGTATAGACAAATATTAATATCAAAACATTTTTTAAATAAATAGTTATAGAAATCTATTCATATATATTAGAGCTCTCGTCATTTTTATTCAATAAAATTTTACTAAAACAGTATTTTTATTCTTTGATTTACTGTTTGTCTTTATTATATAATGAATGTTTATTAGAAATGTGGATATATAAGATTTTCTTAATATAGCACGATATGGCAATGCAAAAGAATTTTTTTAATTTCTCAGAGGCTTTAGTAACCTTGGATGTGCATGCAAGGGATGTTTTAGTCGGACTACACAAGGAAAATCTTTCTAGCGTTACAGATTTTAAATGGATAAGCCAACTACGATATTATTGGATGGTGCTGATTACTTATCTTAAAATGTATAATAATTTAATAGTAAGAAATAAAAACATTTGTATATAAATTTTAGGAACACAATTTAATAACGATGATGATCAATGCTTCACTAGCCTATGGATACGAGTATTTGGGAAACAGTTCTCGGCTCGTGATAACACCACTGACGGATCGTTGTTATCGTACTCTTTTTGGAGCATTAAGCTTGCACCTTGGTGGGGCGCCTGAAGGTCCCGCGGGAACTGGAAAAACTGAAACTACTAAGGATTTAGCAAAAGCTGTGGCTAAGCAATGTGTTGTATTCAACTGTTCCGATGGCTTAGATTATATAGCTCTTGGAAAGTTTTTCAAAGTATGAAGTTCTGTGAATAAATAAATTTAGATTTTATTAACTATGATATTTTATTAAATTACTAAATAATTTTTATCGGTCTTACATTTTTTATACAATAATCTAGTAATACATACTAATTTAATGACAATCTAACTGTCATAAAGACCGTAAGACCGATGAAAATATTTTTTAATTTTATTTATCATAAACGTTATCTTTTATTAAAAAGAATTACATTTTACTATAACTATTATATTAGTATTATATCACAAGATAAATTTAATTTTTTTTTTATTGACTGATATCAAATTGATCATCTAAACTAGGGTTTAGCAGCTTCCGGAGCCTGGTCCTGCTTTGATGAATTCAATCGTATCGATCTAGAGGTACTTTCTGTTGTAGCGCAACAAATTTTAACAATTCAAAGGGCAATCAACGCAGGTCAAACAAGTTTAATGTTTGAAGGAACTGAGTTGCCTTTGGATCCATCTTGCGCTGTATTTATTACCATGAACCCAGGCTATGCCGGAAGATCCGAATTACCAGATAATTTGAAGGCGTTATTCCGTTCAGTAGCAATGATGGTAAATCACCTTTGCGATAATTTCTTATTTCTTAAAGCAAAATACGTATACTAAAAATAATTTTTCTTTACAACAAATAGGTTCCAGATTACGGGTTAATTGCTGAAAATACATTGTATTCGTTCGGCTTTTATAATGCTCGTCCATTATCGGTCAAAATTGTCACGGCATATCGTTTATGCTCTGAACAATTATCAACTCAAAGTCACTATGATTATGGTATGAGAGCTGTTAAATCTGTTCTTACAGCAGCTGGTAATTTAAAATTAAAATACCCAGAAGAAAATGAAGATATTTTAATACTGCGTAGTATCAAAGATGTGAATTTACCAAAGTTTTTAAATCCAGACGTACCTCTGTTCAATGTAATTTACTATTAATTGCTATTATGAGAATTATAAAAAATTTTGTTGCTTGCTAAGTTCTGAAAAATTTTCTTTTGTTATAAAGTTTTACAAATTTTGCTGTTTAATCATATCTAATTTGAAATTAATGCTATAGCTCTGATTTGTTTAATTTCAAAATTAACGATTTTTTCTTACATTTTTAGGGTATTATGTCTGATCTTTTTCCTAATGTGGTATTACCAGAGTCTGATTATACAGATTTGAACTCTTGTGTTTTTGAGGCATGCGAACGAAGCAATATCCAATGTACACCACATTTCTTAATAAAAA
Source organism: Sycobia sp. Sy_11 (assembly GCA_018907035.1). Taxonomy (NCBI): domain Eukaryota; kingdom Metazoa; phylum Arthropoda; class Insecta; order Hymenoptera; family Epichrysomallidae; genus Sycobia; species Sycobia sp. Sy_11. The sequence continues at coordinate 1,975,644 of JACCIC010000057.1, read as the reverse complement.
TTCAACAAATTTATGAAATGATGATTGTGCGGCATGGTTTTATGATTGTTGGTTTACCATTTGGTGGAAAGACAACCGCATATAAGATTTTGGCAGCTGCACTTCAATTGTGCGAAGAACGGGTAAGAAATGTTTAAATAACGTATGCAAATCTTACAGATTTTCATTTATCTAATAGTATACTTTTTTATAGAATCTAATTAATGAGCGCAGAGTTGAAATAATAGTTATCAATCCTAAATCTATAACGTTAGGGCAATTATATGGACAATTTGATCCATCGTCTCACGAATGGCAGGATGGTATTTTGGCTATTAGTTATCGAACTTTTGCTACATCTACAAATAGCAATAGAAAATGGCTTATATTTGACGGCCCCATTGATGCCGTTTGGATTGAAAACATGAATACGGTATTAGATGATAATAAGAAATTGTGTTTAATGAGTGGAGAAATAATTCAGCTAGCACCAACAACTAATTTAATTTTTGAAACAATGGATTTAGAAGCTGCTTCTCCAGCAACAGTGTCACGCTGTGGTAAAATTATATTAATAAGTATACTTTATACAAAAATAATAAATATAGAGTCATTAAATATTATTCAACGTATGTTTCAAACCTCACATCTGCCACCTAATGAATTTTTATAAATAAATCATAATTCAAATCCTACATCTTAAAAAATCATAACATACCTGCCGCATGAAAAAAATAAAAATAGCATAATTGCTTTAGTTAGGCAAAGGAATCAGTTTTTGTAAATTTACGTAAACTTCGATCTTTTTTACCTGGGAATTGCTTGTGGGCCCGAGTTCAATTTCTCTCCATGTCGAATTTTTTGGAGGTATTTGAAGAAGATATCTACCGGATATTTCCGTACCTAAAAGTCAACTTAATGGACTTGTCTGTGTGTAATGTCTTTAGATAAAAACTTCATAGCCCGTAACAATCATTAAATAATTAAAAATTTCTATGTGAACGATTCACTTTTGAGTGAATGTGAGTTATTCCATTTCAAACATATTCTCTAAAAGAATTTTATATAAATATTGGATTCTAAAACCTATATAAGTATACTTATAATATAATAAATATACTTATAGTTAAATGTAACAATAATATTATTATTTTAGGTATGATCTATATGGAACCATCTACTTTAGGTTGGGAGCCTGTATTAAAATCTTGGCTAGCGAAAACACCTGCAATTTTAAGCGATTGGTTGCGTAATTTCATGTATAATTCTTTATTTTTAAGGTTTTGTAAACCTCTTTTATACATGCTGCGAAGATACGGTGTGACGGTCAGCACTTATTTGTTTCAAAATCATCTGATTATCCGTGTTTACATGAAATAGTGCCTTGATACAAAGATAACTTTTATATATATTCTTGCATTCAACAATTTCAACTAAATCAAAATATTAAATATTCAAATTATCTTAACATATTGTTATAGTACCAGAATTTTCAGATATTTTTATTTGCAAGAAATATAAATTAGGATAGAATATAAAATTAATTTTTTATATATTTAAAGTTATTTCATTATATTAACTGATTCTTTTAATTTATATTCTAAATTTTATATTTTAAACAGTTGTCTTAGATATATAATCAAAGCTTATACGTGCTATATAATTAAATTACATTATAGATATATAATGAAAGTTTATAAATATATCGTAATTATTTGATACTATCTTAAAATTTTCATATAATAGAGATGTCGTAAAATCGAATTGTGGAATTCAGTAGTTCCCTAAAATATGGAAAAATTTGGATGACACTATTGAATGCATACACTTTTTTTAATAAACTTGTGTTATTACAAAATTTATTATAACTTATCTAAATTATATTTTATTTGATAGGAAATGTGCCCAATGCCTGATACCAATCTTATACGGTCCATCACTTATTTAATGGATTGTTTTCTGGATGACTATAGAGATGAAGAAATGAAAGAAGTTCCAAACGAATTAGATCTTAGAGCACAAGTAGAGGTAGATTATTCTTCTTATGCTTTTTTTATCTTTTAAAATAATTCGAATGAAAAAAATGAATTTCTGTGCAGGGATCATTCTTTTTTTCTACCATATGGGCTATGGGTAGTACATTAATGGCAAAAGATAGAGAAGTTTTTAGCATTCTGTTTCGTGGTCTTTTAGAAAAAGAATTTCCAGCAAGTTTGATAGAAAAGTTTGATTTACCACAACCCGTGCTACCCCCACTCAAACCATATATTTTTATCATGCCAAAAGATGGTTTAGTATTTGACTATAAATTTATTAAAGAGGTTTGTATATTTTGATAATTTAAAGAAACCTAATTATTATTCTTAAATAATTTTATTTAATGCGTATTTGTCAGGGAAAAGGAAAATGGAAACTTTGGTCTGATGAATTGATGAATGCCCCCCCAATTCCCCGAGATATTCCTGTGAATCAGATAATCGTACCTACTGTAGAAACTGTTCGATACATAAATCTTTTTCAATTATTAGTTCAACATGAAAAACCGGTTCTTTTTGTTGGACCAACGGGCACAGGGAAATCTGTGTACATAATAGATTTTCTTTTGAAAAAAAATAATGTGGCTGTATATAAGCCACTTTTTATAAATTTTTCAGCTCAGACTTCAGCCAATCAAACTCAAGACATCATAATGAGTAAATTAGATAAGAGACGAAAAGGCGTCTATGGGCCTCCCGTTGGAAAACGTTGGGTTATTTTTGTTGACGACGTATCTATGCCTATGGTTGAAGAATATGGGGCACAGCCTGCTATTGAGCTCTTAAGGCAGTTACTTGATCACGCTCAATGGTATTGTTTACTTAATATATTCAATATTTTCAAATAATCGATTAATATAGTAAATTTAAATTGATGTAAGAAAGTAGATAGTATTTCACTTGTTTGAAAAAACTTTTTATTACATACATCAATGTTATTCTAGTTGATGAATATTATCTTGAAGTTTTTATGATGTATCATATATAGTTTTGAAATAGAACTTTAATAAACATATATAATTCTCGATATTAAATCTGTAACAGGAGGTTAAAATTAATTAGTTTGTTTAAACTACATTTCTTAATAATAATTTCAAAGTGAATGGCCCCAATGTCGAAATTTAGAGTAGGTGACTAACCATATGAAAAGAAACTTCTATTTCACATTTTGTAATTGTTGCAGTTATATCTTGAAAGAAAAATAATGTTACGAGTTAAAATTATGAAATATTTCATTCAGGATGTGTTTTTAGATATAATCATTTGGTTTTTTTTAATATATTGAAAAATAGAAATATGATATACAAAAACACGTTACTGTATTGCAAAATTAAATTGGTTTGAACATTGCCTTTTTTTTCAATTTTCCATGTTGTTAAGAAGCCTTGATGATGGCACGTATAAGCTCATCCAATTTAACTTATGGAAGCTGTATTACAGCTCTAAACATTTAAGTTAAATATTGAACGTTTACTGTATATTTTTCTAAAGGTACGATAGAAAAGACTCAGTAGCCCTCAAATTGATTGAGTTACAGTTGATGTGTGCTATGAGTCCACCTATTGGAGGTGGAAAGGATGTAACACCACGTTTTAAGCGGCATTTCTTTGTCACTGCTATTTCAGAGTTTGAAGATAATGTAATGATCGGCATTTTTAGTAAAATCATTCTTTGGCATCTTGATACAAGGTACGATCATGATTCAAACAATTAATTATGTTAGGAAAGCAAATACATAATTGTTGCGCATTAATTTTAGAGGATTTAGCAAGGAATTCGATCCATGCATTGATCAAATAGTTTTAGCAACTTTAGACGTTTATAAACAAAGCTTAGAATTTTTACTGCCAACACCGGCAAAATCGCATTATTTGTTTAACCTTCGTGATTTCTCGAGAGTGATTCAGGTAAATTTATAAGTGTAAAATAAAAAATGACAATTACGTAATTTCTTAAACGAAAGTGTTTTTCTTCAAGGGTGTTCTTCTATCAGTGCCGGAGACAATGCCCACACTGGATAGTATGAAAAAATTGTGGGTTCACGAAGTACTTCGAGTCTTTGGTGATCGATTAGTTGAACAAGGTGATATTGATTGGCTGATAGAACAAATTAAAGTTACAGTTAAAGAAAAAATGAACATTAGTTTAGATGAACTATTTAAGGACTTCAAAAAAGACAAAACAGCACCGGTATGTGTAAAAATTATAAACTAGTTATAACGTATATCTAACAAAGATAAAGTATCAGATGTTGGTAATAGATTTGATCCATTCCTATTCCAAAACCTTGACCAATAGATTCGGTCTCCTTGAACATTTGTCGGAATTTTAAATGACTCCTCCAAAATTCACAATATTATCACTCCTGAGCTTAACTGGTTGTCTTTGGTGTCCCAAAATTCGGATATAAGAAAGATTATAATAAATAGGTCTCCAATGAGTGCCAAGTGCAAGACTGTACTATTCCAACAATATATCTTTAAAGTCTCAAATATTTGCTCTTTTTATTAGAAACGTGCGCGAGTTTCTTCAATGCTCAATCTCATCCAAAAAACCAACCTTACAAGGAGAGACCGCAAGATATGTACATTTGTCGGATTTTATGCTCCCATATGCTCAAAATACGATAGTTTCAATTAGTAATAAAATTGAATATATTATTCATAATTATTAATGTTATTGGATCTATTACGTAATCATATGAATTTAGTAATGAAAAATCCTACTCCTAGTTTCCAATTCAAAAAAAGAATGGCTTATAAAATTAAAATGTTCAAATTAATCTTTATCAGTAAAATTTATAGTTCTATGTATACATTCAATAGTATGCAAATAAAGTCGGACAAAATTATATTAACAGTACCTAAGAAGAGGGGAGGAAAAGAATGTGAATGCACGAAAAAGTCTAAAAAGTAAAGAAAGCAAACTCTAACGTCAGTAAATTGTGCGATTATCCATAAAAGAAAAACTAAAAGAGGGAGCACGATTCGCATAATTCCCTGTAAGTCAGGATTACCTATAGATGCAATTTTAACCTCGTACGTGCTTTTAACGGTATCATTGATACCCAGGCTATCAGAATATTTTTGAGCCTTTAAGACACGAGCTCACTCTTGATCCGACTATTCAACGACAGAAATAATTAGAATTACTTCGATCTATCTGAACCAAATTTGTCTGGTCTCTCTTTCAAACTTACATAATAATAATACTATTGAAACATACTATAATAATACTATTACAAAATTTGAAGCTAAACATTAATTTACTTTACAATGAAAGCTTTTAGTTCGAAACTTTTCTATTATTTTTCTTATTTTTCGTTTAATTTAATCTTATAAATGTAAAATTAATGATTTACAGATCACTGATGCTGATTTAAGAAATCTTGTTTATTGTGATTTTGTCGATCCGAAAGCTGACGTTCGACTGTATCAAGAAGTTCCAGATTTGGAATTATTACGTAGTATAGTAGAAAACTATTTGACAGAATATAATTCAATGACGAAAAAGCCAATGAATCTTGTACTATTTCGATTTGCGATCGAGCATCTTTCGAAAATTGCTCGTATCATTAAACAGCCAAGAAGTCATGCATTACTCGTGGGTGTTGGAGGCTCGGGTCGTCAATCCCTCACTCGATTAGCCTCGCACATATGTGACTACGAGGTCCACCAGGTTGAGATCACAAAAACCTACAGCCCCTATGACTGGCACGAAGATATTAAAAAAATTCTATTAAAAACTACTTCGAGCGAGCTCCACTCTACCTTCTTATTTACAGATATGCAGATTAAAGAAGAGAGTTTCCTCGAAGATATTAGTAATATGCTCAATACCGGAGAGGTATTTGTTTATAGCCATAGATACTGTTGTTTTATAGCAATCCTTATTTTGATTACTTATTTTGCTATAATCTTCTGTAGTAAAACAATATTTTTAAATTAAACATTATGACACTCATTCGTGTAGGTGCCGAATCTCTTTTCCAACGAAGAAAAAGCAGAAATATGTGAAAAAATGCGACAAATAGATCGTCAGCGCGATAGGTCGATGCAAACTGACGGAAGTTTGGTTGCACTGTTTAATTTATTCATTCAAATTGCACGCGATCAGTTGCACATAGTTGTCGCAATGTCGCCAATTGGAGATGCTTTCAGAAATAGAGTTCGCAAATTTCCCGCTCTGGTCAATTGCTGCACAATCGACTGGATGCAGGTTAATGATAATCTCAATTAAAATAATTTTTTTTTTCTTTTCGTTGCAAAAACTAATATATTAAAAATTATAAGATTATCTTTGTAATAAAGTAAAAACGGTATTTCAGCCCTGGCCATCGGATGCACTTACCGCCGTAGCTATGAAGTTTTTAAGTGAAATTGAGCTTACTCCCGAAGAACATAAAGCTTCTATAGAGATGTGTCAAATTTTCCATGTGTCTACTCAAAATCTCAGTATTGAATTCTTAGATCGCCTTGGCAGACACACATATGTTACACCAACATCTTATTTAGAATTAATTAGTACCTTCAAAGATCTACTTAATAAAAAGCGTAGGTAGGTAACTAAATATCTAATTTAATATTTTTATTGACATAAATAAATAAATAATAATTCTTTTTACGTTTACACTCTCAACAATTAATGCATCCTATTTGAATATCGCGACAATGACAAACAAACTAGATTACACTTCATAAATAAACTAAATATTTGTGAAAAAATTACGCGATTAAATTATTAGATATTTCACCAAGTTATTGGATAATTCTATAAATTAAATATATATTAACGAATGTATCACAATGCTATCAATAGTCCTACATATGCAAAGTTATGAGAAATAAACTATGCATATATATCGAATTTTCATCTAAATAAATGTAAAATCCAGTGTAATTGATGTTGCTTTGATGAGTGTTTAGTAACATTAAAAAGCGATAATACAAACTGAAATTGGCAATGTCATATTTGTGAAAAAAATATATTTGTAGAAATTTTTTTAGAACTAACTGTACATAAGCGTTTAATATCAGATGTTTAGCATTTTTATTTTAATATTTGGTAACACTTTTTTGTTTGTTTTTAAGTGAAATATTATTAAGCAAGGCTCGATATGAAGGAGGGTTGGGGCGATTAGATGAAACTCAAAGAGATGTAGAAGTGATGAAAAACATGTTGATAGAATTGCAGCCCATGTTAGTTCAAGCCACTCAAGATGTTCAAAAAATTTTAACTCGCGTGGAAAAAGAAAGCCTAGATGTCGCTGAAGTTGAAAAAGTTGTTAAAGTTGACGAAGAAGCAGCTATGGTAAATATGCAAATTAAAGTAAATGAATGTATAAAATTGAGCACTAAATACGATATTGATATGACTTTAGTTAGTTGCTGGGCAAGCTGCCGAAATTAAAGCTGAATGTGACGCCAATCTGGCAGAAGCCATGCCGGTGTTGAATGAAGCCCAAGCTGCATTAAATACTCTTACAATGGCAGACATCGCCGTTGTTAAAGCAATGAAAAATCCACCAGCAGGTGTAAAACTTGTAATGGAGAGCATCTGTATTTTAAAAGTAAATCATTAAAATTAATATTTTATACTCAATATTATTAATTAATGATATTGATTTTATTGTAAATTAATTTTTAATCAATTATTTTAATGATTAACTAAAATCAAACTATGTTACATTGTACTACTACTTTAAATATTATATCAAAGAATCCAATTTATTTATTGTAGTCATTACACAACATTATCAAACGTTTGGACATATTGGAATAATACTGACACCTAACATATATAACATTCTAAATATATTGAAATTTTTATTCACAGTTTAGTGAAAAAATTTAATGTTTTAAACTACTGTATATAAGTATTATTAGTTTAATTTTTAGAGTTAATTTCAAATTGAATAAAATTTTTATTTATTAGGAAATGAAACCAGAAAGAGTTCAACAACCTGATGGCAGAATAGCTGAAGATTATTGGAAGGTATCGCTGAAAGTCTTGAGCGATGTTAAATTTTTGGACAGTTTAATCAATTTTGACAAAGACAATATTCCGGAGCGCGTAATTGATAAAATCCGTAAAGATTATCTTACAAATGTGAATTTCGATCCGAGTAAGATTAAAAGTGCGTCAACAGCTTGCGAGGGACTCTGCAAATGGGTCTATGCAATATCGGAATATGAGAAGGTGGCAAGAGTTGTAGCGCCCAAGAAGAAGGCACTTGCCGAAGCACAGGCCATTTACGACGAAGCAATGGTTAAATTAAACGCTAAACGTGAACAACTACGGCAAGTTCAGGTACAGTCGTAGAAACTATAAAATACAATATAAACAATGCATGATTATTACTTACGATAGATGTCAATGATAAAACGTGATAAAGCTTAATAATATTTTAATATTTAATTGTTATCTCCATTATTACCAATTTATTTTACAAGGCATAAAACAGTAATAATTATAAAGAATAAAAGTAAACTAATACTTGATTGGAACATTAAAAACTTCAGAATAATATTAACAATTTTACTTACAACCAAATGACCTGTCCGCTAATTTGATTTTATTTAAATATGAAACATTTTTTCATCAATAGATTAAATTAGCTAATTTGGAGGACGAATTAAAAGCCAGAAAAGACGATTATCAGGCTATGATGGATAAGGTATCAGATTGCGAGAATAAATTGAAACGAGCCGAAGAACTGATTGGAGGCTTGGGTGGCGAATACTCACGTTGGTCCGAAAATGCCAAATCTTTGGGAGAAAGGTCAGTTTAATATTTTGCATATTAATAACATATCGGCACGAATGTATAATTTTACACCGCTCTAACTTAAAATCCCGACCTCAACATGACATTATGGTTCATTTGCCGTAAAATAAAATAAATAATAATTTTTAGAAACGGTGAATTGAATTGATTCGTGAAAATCCGAAAAATTCTAGCGATGCAAAAATTCTAGCATCGATTATACCACTCAAACTCTACTATATGATACCACTATCGTCGACAGCGTGCACACAGACTCTCCTTTGTCAATATTAGGATATTTCGCCCTGCACCACCAGGGGGAATGAGTCGTTTTATTTCTCTAATTAGAAATGAAAAATGTTCATTTATATTTCCTTGTATCTGAAAGGAAGATTACCAGTGCCTTATTGAATAGATGTTAGAATTTTCTCATCACTAGAATTGTTCCGATATATAGACTATTAAATATTTTTATTTAAATAAAATAAAGTTCGATATTAATGTAAATTTTTATTTTCACCTTGTTGTACCGTTGCTTTTGCTTGCTCAAAAATAAAATAAATCCTGAACAAAAAAATAAACTGTCATACGCGCATTGAAATATACTATAATTTGTTTCAATTACATGAAAATAAACATATTTTTTATTATCATACAACTTCCCAATCAGATTACTTTTACACACAACTTGATCAATTATTTCGGAAAAATCATCTACGCCGTATAATGAAAAGATCCTTATATAAATAATTAACATTGTCTTATATTTGTGCATAAAATTATCGCGAAAAACATTACGCTTTGAAAAATCGTGGTAAAACATGAAAGAGCCGTTAGAAAAAAATTGAGATTCAAAATATTTTTAAAGTGAAGGTTAAGCAAAATACAAAGTCACATAAAAATTACTTTTTCGAAATTATAAAAATTGTACGCGAAAGTTCTTTTTATAGAATTCAAAATTATAAAATTATATAAAAAGTGAAAAATGAATATGGTTCGAAAAATTAAAACTTCATATACGTCATATAATTGAACAAAAACATACGGTAGTCTTAAAAATAATGACTTTAAGCCTCCGTTCATTAAATCAATGTGTAAAAAAAAGTATTAATAAAAATATTAAAATTAATAATATTAAAATTACAAAATATTGTTAAAAATATTAATTTTTCCTAAAATCTTTTAGATATTACCGTTTAACAGGAGATATTATGATAGCATCAGGAGTTGTTGCTTATCTGGGTCCATTTACAACTCCATATAGAATCAAACAAATTGAAGCTTGGGTTGACCTTTGCACAAACCTTAACATCATTTGCACAAAAGATTTTCAATTGCGGGATATTTTAGGAATTCCCGTATTAATAAGATCATGGAACATATTTGGTCTACCTACCGATTCTTTTTCAGTAGATAATGGAATAATTATCAAGTACGTAATAAATTTTTATTTTATTTTCGAACGATGATATAATTTCTACATATTATTAATAAATTTTTTTAATTAAATCTAGTAATTCAAGACGTTGGCCGCTTATGATTGATCCTCAGGGTCAAGCAAATAAGTGGATAAAAAACATGGAAAAGGAACATAATTTGAGTATTATTAAATTGAGTCAAAATGATTATCCACGGGTATTAGAAAATGCAATTCAATTTGGTCAGCCAGTTCTTCTTGAAAATATTGGCGAAGAATTGGACGCCATGCTGGAACCTATTTTGCTAAAACAAACTTTTAAGCAAGGAGGAGCAATGTGTATAAAATTGGGTGATGCCGTAGTTGAATATAACGATGATTTTAGGTAGCCTAATTTTAGACAATGTTTTCATTAACTTAAATTTATGGATGTACTTGTACCATTCGCGGAAAAATATTCTCGAAAAAATTGATTTTATCAAAACTTGCAGAAAAAAGTGGATGACATTGAAATAACGACGAAATTTAATTATTTTTATTTATCTTATAAACTAACCTAACTTATAAGGATTATTGAACGATTACGCTTGTGTAAATTTTTTATTACGCGTATAAGATCACAAATGTAATTGTCAAAAATTCCAGTTCTTATGTTGATAAAAAATACAAGATAATCTTCAGATCACTAAGAAATCAAACTGTACGGTAAATTTTATTGTCATCACTTGAATTCCTAATAAAAACTAGGGAACTAAAATTTAGAAGTATTCATTTATAGAAAAATACCTACAATAAAGTATTTAAAAAAGTACTCAAATTTCTTAATGAAAGTTTAAAATATCTCCATATTTCATTCTTTATAAATTCAAAATGAAAATGTTAATTTAAATAAATTATTTCAGATTATATATAACTACAAAACTTAGAAATCCGCATTACTTACCTGAAGTAGTTGTGAAAGTGATTCTTATTAATTTTATGATTACATCAAGTGGTTTAGAAGATCAACTTTTGGGTATAGTTGTTGCGAAAGAAAGACCAGATTTAGAATCCGAAAAAAATTTATTGATTATTCAAGGAGCTGCTAATAAAAAGTAAATATTGTATCTTTACCTATATAAGTGTTACTTTTCTAATTCATAATTTTTTACAGAAAATTATTTTTTCATGTACATTTTACGAGATAGCGATTTTAACATGTTAAAACATGCATACCATAAATTTTAATCACGATATTAGTGTAAAAATATTCCTCGTTATAAACGTTGGGTTTGTAAAAATATATCATTCTTCATACACTTGAAAAAAAATTTTCTAAAGAATATTTATTGAAAAAAATATTAAACATTTTGACACGATTCATATTACATATACCTTTTGCAAAACATGTTCACACTTTTCAATTGATTAATAATGTTGTTCTATTCCTAGAGTGTACTAGTAGATTTAAGTTTTCATTTATAGTTAAAACTCAGCATGAAAAGTTTACTGATTGCACTGAAAGTGTGCCATTAGAAACTTGGAAATATTTATTCGAATGTATTTTTGGTTCAAAGTGAGTGAACACCGAACCTGAAGCGTGGATTAGCCTGCACATGTTCAACTTCTCGTATGATGAATACTTTCTTTTGACAATCCCGTCGGCTTCTATCTTAATTTGTTGGCTCGATTCACTATAATTTGATGAATATTTGGAATGCAATTCTGCCCAGCTTTCGGCTCCCACTCATTTGAATGCAAATACACAAAGTATTCGAATAGAAAATGCTAGTGCAGAATCTTAAGGCTCAATTTTCTATTTTCGTAATGATTTACTAAAACATTAAATAAAGACAACAACTAATTCATCTAGTTTAGTGAATGTATTTCAATACATTATAAAACCGATTTTCGAACATTTGTTTGCCATCTTCATGCTAAGGTCGAAACTTACTTACAGTTAGCCCTTGTATTTCGTCTATTATTATCTTCATGTTAAACCTCGCTCTCTCTCTCTCTCTCTCTCTCTCTCTCTCCCAAATTCATTTTTTTACAATCATATATTAATATAAGAAAATTCTTACAGATAATAATTTATTATTTAATGATTATAATTGAAAATAACTATTAATAAAAATAAATTTTTCTTAAATACATTATTTATTCATATAGAATGCTGAAAGAAACTGAAGATAAAATATTAACTTTACTTGCATCATCTGAAGGAGATATATTAGAAGACGAAGAAGCCATTGCTGTGCTCAGTGCATCTAAAGTTTTAAGTAATGAAATTCAAGTGAAACAAGAAGCTGCTGAAGTAACAGAAAAAATTATTGATAATACTAGACTTCAATATTCACCAATTTCTGCTTATAGTACAATACTTTTCTTTACAGCAAGTAAGTTCAGTAAACGAAGCTATCTATATATAAATCTATATAATATTTTATTAAATAACTTAAGAAATTTGAAAGCATAATAAAACATTGTGGTATATGAAACAATTTATTTTACTTTACCATAGCTGATCTAGCAAATATTGACCCGATGTATCAATATTCCTTGAACTGGTTTGTTAATCTATTCAAACTGGCAATTGATAATACAGAGCCAGTAGAACAAGTAGAAGCTCGCATAGAAGATCTTAGAGTATATTTTACGCGATCTTTATACGAAAATATTTGTCGTTCACTTTTTGAGAAGGATAAATTACTGTTTTCTCTTTTGTTGGTCGTCAACTTATTAAAAAGTAAAGGAAAACTTTCGCAAGTACAATGGACGTTTATGCTAACTGGTGGAATTGGTCTCGATAATCCTCATAAAAATCCAGTAGCGTGGTTACCTATGCAAGCTTGGAATGAACTTTGTAGGCTTGATGCTATTACCGGCTTTGAGGTATCTATCATGTTAATTATTTGTATGTATTTTTACAATACTTTGATTTATATCTACTCGGAGAAATTTTTAAGCAAACAGTATGATTTGAAATGGCATGCACTTCTTTTACGGTCTTAGGAGCTCTGCGAGCTCTTAAATTATGAAAAGAGTTTTTCTGACGTTAGAGCGCTTTTTTATAAAAATAGAGCCATGCAGCAGGATGAAGAACGATTCTGCTTGATTTTAAAAGACCAGAACGCCAAGCCTGCTCTAAATAGAAACGCTGCTTTACTAAAAGTTTCTCTGTGATGTAACTAAAACACGAATACTGGCTTAAAATGTCGATGTTACAAATACGACAACAAATCAACTTAATATAAATATAATTCAAGTAGCTACAGAAAAATGATTAAAATATGAAAATGCGTGAAAAATGATAAATCTATTGTAATTAAATGATAAATCACGAAAAGTACAAACATTATAGTTTTGATTGAAATTTTTGAATTAATTGAATATGTTGCAGGGAATAAAAGAGAATTTTGAAAATAATATAGTTGAATGGAAAGATGTATATGATTCAAAAGAACCACAATCGGCCACATTTCCCAATCCATTTGACAATGTACGTCCTTTCGAAAGAATTTTAATACTAAGATGTCTCAGACCAGACAGAGTTGTACCAGCTGTTCAGTTCTTCGTAGAATGTAACTCTTTATTTTTGATAACAAAACTTGAATTATAGCAGCATAATAATTAAGATCTTTTGCAGCTGAGCTTGGAGCTGATTATGTTGAAGCTCCACCTTTTGATTTAGCATCTCCTTTTGCGGATTCTAATTCATGTATACCTCTCATATTCATATTAACTCCAGGAGCTGATCCTATGCAACTATTACTAAAGTTTGCAGACGATCAAGGCTTTGGAGCAAAAAGATTATTTTCTCTATCCCTTGGTCAAGGTAAATCAAATTTTAATAGACATTTTTTTTTAAAAAAAGTTAGAATTGTTTTAAACGAAAAATAAAATGTTCTCCTGGACATTAAGGCCAAGGGACCGATAGCTGTGCAAATGATAAATGATGGAGTAAAAGAAGGTAATTGGGTAGTTCTTCAAAATTGCCATTTAGCAAAGAGTTGGATGGGCACGTTGGAAAAAATTATCGAGGGCCTACTGCCAGACACGATCCATCCAGACTTTCGGCTTTGGCTAACAAGCTACCCAGTTGATCATTTTCCTGTATCGGTACTGCAGAATTCTATTAAGATCACGAACGAACCTCCGAAAGGTCTGCGAGCTAACATTATCAAATCATACATGAGCGATCCGATAAGCGATCCCGAATTCTTCGAGTCCTGTGATCAAAGTGAAATATTCAAAAAGCTCTTGTATTCGCTCTGCTTTTTCCACGCCAATATCCAAGAGAGGAGGAAATTCGGTGCAATCGGTTGGAATCGGTCGTACGAGTTCAACGAAACAGATTTAAGAATAAGTGTCCTACAGCTATGCACATTTTTGAACGAGTACAAGGATGTTCAGTATGAAGCTTTGAAATATTTAACTGGCGAGTGTAATTATGGTGGTAGAGTTACTGATGACTGGGATCGAAGAACTCTTCTGGCTATTTTACGAACATTCTACTGCGAGTTTGTAAAATTATATCTGTTATTTATATTATTTTGTTATATAATTTATCTCGTGTTAATTTTTTAATTTTCTTATGTGCATCGATTAAATTGATGCCTATTACAAATTAATTGTTCTTGCAGGGAACTTGTTGTTGATGACATTTATTATTTTGATCCCGCATCTACTATATATTATTGTCCAGCTTATAAAGAATACGATGCTTATTTAACTTATACAAAAACATTTCCAATAATTACGGCACCAAGTGTTTTCGGACTTCATGAAAATGCAGATATCGTTAAAGATAATCAAGAAACGGATCTTCTTTTTTCTTCATTACTACTTACACAGGTATGAGTCATGGCTTCCAAAATTTTAAGACAAACATTATGAAATTAATATTCTAAAAATTCAAATATTACTCTCATTACTCTCATATTATTTGTGCTGCATTAGGATCGACTGGTGAGAAATAACAATAATATTTGTTTTTATTTTATTAATAAAATAAATTATTTACTTTTTTTATTTGTATCAGGATTTATGGGAATTGAAGGTAAATTATATACTAACTTAGCATGTTTATATTAATGTCGTGTTTATTAAACAATAATTTTTTATTAATATATGCACAATAATTAGCTTATATATTATATATACATACATATCGTATTATATTCACTTACTGACATAGTATTCTTCTTACACAGCATGGCATTGATTGTTTGGTTAATTATTGAATTTCAATTAACAATAAGCCGCATAATTTTATTCACAGGAAAAATCACGAAACAGTGCGTCTGGTGCAAGCGACGATGACTTGGTGTACAAAATAGCCAATGATATATTCAATAAATTACCTTCAAATTTCGATATACTGAAAGCTGGTGAAAAATATCCTACTTCGTATGATCAGAGCATGAATACTGTTTTGGTGCAAGAAATGAGTCGATTTAACAAACTTCTTATTTGTATACGAAATAGTTTAATCAATATTCGGAGGGCTATAAAAGGTAAATCCTATACTTCTCATGGACTATAAAATATTAAAAATATCTAACATGTAAGATTTTTAAACTATCTTTCAAAATTTTACATTTCTTTTTTTAAGTGTAAATATGAATTTTGTTTGCTGACATTGACTTATAAAGCTAACTTATTGTCATTCACAATTTTATTACAATATTGTTATTATTTTAAAAATCGAAATTATACAATTTTTCTTTTTAGAATGAAAATCTACCTCTAGAAATTATTTCTACATTTTTATTCCTTTTCTGTATTTTATGAAAAATAATGATGAGATAATTGAAACTTTCCAGTATTCTTTATTTTTATTTAATATAATGAACCGCTGTTGGCTCTACCAATAAAGGCATCGGTTTGCGTACTATCGCTAAACCCGAGTTCGATTCATTTGAACCGAATTTTTAGAGAAATTTTACAAAACATTATCTATCAGATTGTTTGGTGGTGGAAGTTGAGCTCGATATACATGTATGATTTAAAATATAATTAATATAATATTAATTAATAAGTTAAATAGATATAATATTATCTATTAACAATATATTGCAGCACTCCGCATTAATAATATAACGAAGTAATTTTTAAAATTACAAATTTAATATATAGATTATAATGTGTATTTCTTGCAGGGAAAACAGTTTTATTTTTCGTTATATTTTTTAAAATTCCAAACAAAATAATAGGCTTGAATTAATGAAGTAACATTTCTTTATGTTGATCGATAAGGTGTCTTTCACACACTAAAGAATGCACGCAGTTTTAATGCACCGACTACTCCGTAGCGGATTTTCCTAATCGAAATTTATTACACTTTGTGTTATCATAGTTTTTCCCGTTCCACAGTCAGAATTCTTGACGATTGCGGAGTGGATGGAGTAGCTCTATCATTTTAAGTTATATTAGTATCAAAAATATAAAATTTAAATTAAAATTTATGACGAATGGAATTTGATTATGTTACAGGTGTTATTGCTATGACTTATGAACTAGAACAAGTTTTCTTTGCTTTGCTGATGGGAAAAATCCCAGATCTTTGGATGCAAAGTTCATATCCATCTCTCAAGTCGCTAAGCAGCTATATAGAAGATTTCTTAGAACGATTGAACTTTTTACAGGTAGAAAATGTTAAAGTATTACACATATAATGTGTAATATATGTAGATATAATTGTAAAAAAAATTATTTTTTAGACATGGTACGACGATGGTCCGCCGGCAACATATTGGCTTTCGGGATTCTATTTTACCCAAGCCTTCTTAACCGGAATTCAACAAAACTACGCTAGAAAGCATCAGATTCCGATTGATCTTTTAGTTTATGATTTCTTTGTTATGAGAGAAACAGTAATAGAAAAACCAGCAGAAGATGGTGTTTATGTATACGGGCTTTTCTTAGACGGTGCTAGATTTGATAGGGAAGAAATGGTTATTAATGAAAGCTATCCAAAAGTCTTATTTGACGAAGTACCTTATGTAAGTATTATATTGTCGACACATATGCATTTTTGTTTTTCTAGCTTCTCTTACTGAAATGTTTAATCAACCAAAATAATGTCTTAATATCTATAAATTATTCTTAAACATAAAATTGTGTAATAGATTTGGATGATGCCGACAAAAAAAGAAGATATTAAAGAAAGAAGTACATACACCTGCCCCCTGTATAAAACCAGCGAAAGACGTGGAACATTGTCCACTACTGGGCATTCGACAAATTTTGTAATTGCTGTTAAATTGCCAACTGCCAAGCCCCCAGATCACTGGGTAATACGGGGAGTCGCTATGCTTTGTCAGCTATCGCAATGAATCAATCTAATGCTGTTAATAACATGTGAATAGGATATCTTAACGAATAAAATAAAATAAGAAGTCGGTCCTGACAGAAGGCGACAAAAATTTTTTTTCAATCATTATATTTGCATATTAGTTTTAAAATAAAGATTTGCATAGTACTACACAAACATATATATAATTGTTTGTTATTTCATACATCGAGCTTATTTATTCTTAATAAAATATATAGTGGGAATAATTTTTGCCGAATCAACTTTTCTCGAAAAATATCTTTGCCAAAAAATATAAAAAAAATTTGCCGAATGAAACTTTGCAGAAAAAAAAATTGCCGAAAAATACCATTTTTCATTTTCTTTATAAATATTCATTGTATTCCAATATAATGAATATTTAAAATATTTAAAAGAAAAATGAAAAATGATATTTTTCGGCATATTCTCTATCTATAAAATTTTCTTCGGCAAATTTATTTTTGGCAATTTTTTTCCGATAAAATTACGATTCAGGAAAATTTACCCCACCAATATTTTATTAAATATAAATATGCAACTCAATCATATTAATTAATTTCATTATAAGCGTCACTTGGTTAAAATAAATAGTAATATATAGTAATATATAGTAATATATAGTAATATAGTAATATAGTATATAGTAATCTATAGAAGATTACATTGGAAAATTTTCGATTGGTTGAAAAACTTCTTGCCAACACTCCGCACAACATTTGTCTATTTGAGTATCGAAACGCATTCGTCTTACTGGCTTTTTAAAGTAAAAACGCAATGATAGTAATATAATCACAATCACTACGGTAAATATCGGAGAAGCTGAAAATTTTAATAAACATTATTATCATCATCGAAACTCGGCATTATATCAATAAAATTGCCTTCCATAAAATATACCTATAACGGCTATTTTATTAATATAAATCTTTTTTGGCTCTGGTCCTCTATGTTTAGTAGATTCGTTGCAATCCTCTTCGGCTAGGTGAAATACATAATTTTTTAATTTACATGCATTGATAGTAGTCCATTCAAAAACTGCGTTGCAGTAGTCCTCCTAAATAGAAAAACGAAAATCATGAGACTCAGGAAAAATGATTTGGTATCTATTCGTACCAATACTCACCGACACAAGCACAGGCATCTCAAAATAAGCCGATTTATTACATATCATTCGTAAATAAGATCGACTGTTGACACCTGTAAAATAGGAAATTGTAATGATAATATTAATAGAGATTGAAACGCAATTAATTAATATTAAAAAACCATATAAAGATTACCATCGCTGCATTTACTTCCGTTGTTATATTCAAATTCCAAAACATTTTTCATGTAGTCATATCTAACGCGTACGTCAGATCCGTAATTTATATTCTCGTCGCAAATGTAAGAGCCATTACACAAATGCGTTTTTCCACAGAAATTAATAGTAAATGTGTTGCCAGTCACGTTGGATGTTACCCGCTACGTAAAAATGCAGAAAAATGAAAAATCAACCATTTTGTAAATTAAACTATACCGCTGGGGCCTTAACAAATAGGAAGCAAAAAAATTATCACCTGATGCATGGATTGTTCATAAAGCGCCGTTAAGTTCCAAAAATCATCCAAGCTATTGAATACAGAACATCTATTTTTATCAAATACACTCTCGACTTTCCCGCAGCTCGACTTAGTTTTCCATTCAAAATGATATTCACAATTGCTATAGAATTTAAATGTTGGTGTTTCCTAGAAAAAAAGACCTTGAAATATAAAAAAATATTATAGAGCATAAAATAATATATATATATTATTAACTTCTTGGGCGTCTTGGAAGCACAAAAAGGAAATGTGTGATGATACTCTTATCTTGGGATTTTCTTCACAAACGGAGCCATTATGGTAAGATAAGATGACAGTTTTATTATGTAGCATACGAAGGTTGTGACTTGCAAATCCTATATTCTACAAAACAAATTTTAGCATATAAAAAATAATCAATGTATAATTATATTATAATAAACGATAACCGTTCTAATTAGTACATTTAGGGATTATTAGAAAAAATAAATTTATGTTACATTTGATGCGTGCTCGACAGATAATGAGTGTACAGCTCATGTATTTGCAAAAAGCTGCCTTTAGTATACGGTTTAATGTACGGATTATGTGATGAGAAGCAAAAAGGTGTAAAACAAAGGCCACAAAAGAAGGCTGGTGAAAAAAGAGGTGAAGTAGTATTGAAATCCCAGTAGAGAGGGATGTGTTCGTTTAGAAGCTAAAGGTTTTAATGCGGTTTTAGCGTTTGAAGCACACTGAAGGTTTCTTTGGAACTTCTTCCTATATAATTCCATGCCCAGTGATATTTTGAGTATGAAATTGCCCAATTCCATACTCAACTTTCAGCCCCTGGGACTTTCCCCACCTTAAAACTTCGGAAGAATTAATGTGATAAATAACAGAGAGGAGGCAAATGAAAAAGAAATAGACCTAAAAAATTTAGATGGGTAGTTTGAAGGTAGGCAATTACTTAATTAACGTTATGAGAAGGATACAAGCAAAATCTGAGAATCTAAAAAAAAGGGAATATGAAAGTTTGAAGTAAACCGTTATTCAAGGTAAAGGCATGTGTGTGGGTAAATGTGATACAAATATGTGTAATAGCTTGAAGAAACTTTAAAAAATATGATTCAGTATAAGTGACTGGCTTTCTCAAAATTATATATTATATATATTATACTATATGAAATCATGGTAATGATTATTATACCAAAATTTGTAATACCAAAGACCATTTCGGGGCCAAATTGAGTGTAAGTACTGAATAAATAAAAATAAAATAATATTTTATATTTACCCTGAACTTAAGTAATTAATAATTAATGTTATTTTATTGCTTTCATACACAGAATATTTTCCATTACTTCGTAATATAATTTATGAAAATTATTGCAATAGCTATTTATTATACTATGAAAAATTGCTATTAATAATCATAGGGTTACTTTTTGTGAGAATGGCTTATTAATAAAGATGGAATAAGAATAACATTGTTATAATTTTCCTCAGCCGGCTGATATAAATATTTATTTAAGAAATAGTTAATGAAGGATTAAAAACAAAATTAAATAGGTACATCCTCATTTTCAAATCTATATATTTCTACAATATTAATGTAAAAATTTATTATTGTTAAAACAAATGTTTACAAACGAGATACTAAACGTTTCCTTTATTTTGGTATTGAAGGGAATGTTAAGTAAACATTTTTATGAAAAGTGACCCTTTTACACAAAGATTCTAAAGAAGGAATATTTTTGAATCATAAGGTTTAAAAAACTTACAGTTTGATATATTCTTCCTGATTTATCTAGGGTAACTTTGCAAATACCTGATCCGTAATTGCATTTCAAATAATTTTTCGGTACAAGTGCATGACAAACGTTGATATGGTACTCGGTATTGTGATCAGTTCTGATAATGTAGTTGGAGGTTGAGCGAGTGAGGCTATTGAAATCAATCTCGTTGGAGATCGCGCAGGTCTTTTTGCAGGCCAAGTTGGTGTTCCAGTTGATAATGGTGTGACAGGGTTTCTCTTGATAAAAGTCGAGATAATTATTGCTGTCGCAAGAAAACGAAAGAATCGTATATCTCCGTTGGCCATTCGAGCAAACATCGCCGTTCGTGTAATTTAAATACGGACCCTCCTCCCTCCACATCAGATTGCCATTGGCCAGACCGCCGGACACTGATCGCATCGTGTCCGTTACTCGGCAAACTCCTGTATATAAATGTACATATATTAGTATAAGAAGAATATGTAATATAGCTATAACGTTGCGCATTTTGCATGGAATTCATAGTATTTTTTTATTTACAAATATTAAAGTTCAAATGTTCTACTTGCATGATTATTTCATGGTATTTGATTTTTCTCAATATTTTTTCACGATCACGATCTTTAACTGAAAAATTTATTATATAAGCGAATAGATGTACGAAAAGTACACACCCCTGATTTTCCTATAAATTGGTACATTTATGTGTTTATTACAATTACAAATAGCATGATGATAGCCTTTCTTAGATTTTCATATCTAAAACAATAAAAACGATGTTTTTCGAATGTATCACGCAAAATGGTACAAATTTCAAAATCTTAAATCTATATTTAAAACTATTATTGTGGATATATGATTAAAATAAATTTTTTTTCTTCTATGTATTCGCGACAAATTGCATTAGTGTGTATGAAGAGTTTCTGAATGTTCATATAATTCAAGCGCATCACCGTCGATGTTTAAAGGCAGTCCAAAACAACATAATTGTTGAATTTTTCTCCAGAAATATCACTACTTGTACCCAAAAGTTTTATAGACAAGAAAATATATATTTTGACGGGATTTATAAACCTTTTTAAATAGAGTTTGTGCAATTGTTCGCATGCTTTGAAATAAGTTCAAAAAACTATAATTTTTATGGATTGAAAATCCTTTGACAATTAAAATTCAATAAAAATTCCATTTTGACCAAAAATCACATAATTATATCGAAAATAAATATAAAAAACATAAGTATATACAATTTCATAAAAATCAGGGATGGATTCTTTTCGGAAGTTTATACAAATTTAGAAATCATAAACAAAATAAATAGAATTTTGTTTAAGAATATGAAATTAGAAATAAATCATAATTATCTATTGCTGTGGAAATATAAGCTTCCTATTTAAAAATGCAATGAACTAATACACATATGCTGTCTGTTACTATATTCTCAGATCTTCTCCTTTAATGGTTTTTTTTATAAATTCTGTTGGTCAAAATTACGCTTGATATAGAATTTTTATTTTTTTCATATTAAGAAAATACTAAAAAGTCATTTGTTGATTTGGAAAAATCCATAAATTAAGTTAGAACTTTTTTAAAGTTTTTGTACCTCCCCCGTACATAATGTGTCCGTACAATTTTCGTGATTTCCAATCTTACGTAAAATTCTAGAAAATATATATTAAACATATAAATTTCATAAACAAAAATGAATAAAAAGTATTCTGCATTTTCAATAAGAAAATTTGTATTATTTCATTTCGTTAATATATTACAACAAATATAATATTTTTCATATACTATTGTACAACTAAGAAATATGTTGGCTGATGACTTCGATTTAAAAGCATATAGATAGAGCATTAATTGTAGATTTTGATCAACAGTGCTGAGTGCTCAGTTAAGAGAATTTTCTAAAAATATCATTTGTTCATGATGAAGCGATTGCACTTCATTCATGAACCAATTAATTATTTATATTTTATTATATATATATATATATATATATATATATATATATATATATATATGTATGTATATATAAATTATAAGAGTTCATGAAAAGAAATAGGACAATAAAAGTTACACTCTAATCGTACTTAAAATATACTGATTAAGTACGATTATTACAAATCCCCATGCGTAAAAATAGTGTAAGCAAAATTTTCAACCCTTCTCCAAAAAAGTTTTACATAATTTACGAATGGTCCCTTACGGCAAAGTTTCAATTTAAAAACGCAATAAGACATTCTACTTTTTAAAATTTTAAAAGTATTTGTTCGCATAATTAATTGGATTATTATTCTAAATATTATTCTAAATATTCTATTCTAAATATTCTAATTATTCTAAATATTTTAAATATTATTAATTATTTAAAAAAAAAATTATTAAAATACTTAAATCAGCTACAAGTTTTCAACATACGTAGTAGCCAGGTCAGCGGTAAGCAACCTACTTACAATTATCATCACCAGATGGCATGCCATAGTTTAGCCAATGCCAATAATATTAGCAACTAATTGGTTAGTATTCAAATTTAAATTTACCGGTCCCCGGCGCACAATGACTGTCTCTTATTGGCCCGCAGACGCTGATTTCGTATTCTTCGTCTCCTTGATTACTTTTAAAGATTTTATTTTCAAAGGCAGTCAAGTCATACTCAAAATTGGTTATTGGATCTTTGATGGCGCAATCTTTTCTGTACTTTTTGCTTTCTTCAAAGAGTGCCTCTTTGCTGCAAGCGGCTATTGTCGTCCAAATAAAATCGTAACTACATGGGTCCCATCCTGTGGTGTAAACCGGCGCGCTCAACTGTTAAAATATGTATAAGAATACAGAAATGTAATTTTGTGTGCACGCGTGTGCGTGTGCATGCGTGTGCATGCGCGTGTGCGTGTACATGTATGTGGTTATACTAACATGAATTAATACCGATCCATAATATTGAATAACACCGATACAAGGCACTTTTAATTAATTCGCGATGTGTCTTAAACTGATATTCCTTTTCACATTTTTTACTTGAGAAACAACGTAAAAGCGTTTAAAAAATTATTATTTCCTTTTTTATTAAAAGTATTGATACAAATTATAATAATATATATTCTTAATTAGAGGTTGCAGAACCTAAAAAAAATTTACGATTTTCCGAAACGCATGGAAAATTGGATATGTTTTAATAAAAAAAAATTTAAAAAGATAAATAAGACTTTAAAGAACTAATAATTATAATACTTGGAACAGTATATTACAAGAATCTTAAAATATTCATAAATTATTAGATATTAAGTAATAAATATTTTATTCTAGTGGTAAAGCTTTCATTAGATGAAAGATATAATTTCGTGAAAATTCAAAATCCATGTTAAAATTGTTAAATATTTTTAATATATAAATATATTGATTTATAATCCAGTTTATAACTGATTTTCAATAAAAATATTAATGACATAACGTAAACTTACGCTTCCACTTAAGTCACAAATGAACGTTATCGAAGATCGTAATTTTCGATTTGGATTCAAATCACAGATACCTCCGTTTTTGTAATCAATGCTCATGTGTCCATATGGTGCAAGCATTATTTGTGTACTCTCCTCGATTTTACCCAAACTTTTATAACTATTAATTTCAAAGACAAATAAATCATTAAAGTTGTGTATGAAACTCTTATAAAGGTATTTTCATTATCATATTCTAGCATACGTATATAAACGCGCGCATGCGCGGACACACACGCACCTGATGTTAAATTTATCTGTTTGGTCAACCAAACAGATAGCTGAATCCGCTTCGCAAAGTGGGCGTCTCCCGGAATGAAGTGAATGGCAAACATTTAAAACTACAGACACATTGTTATTCAAGCCTATAGCGTAATTATCCGTTAAGTCAGTTAGCATACTGAAATCATAGTGGTTTGATCCAAATGTTAAAGTGCAATCGACACGTCTATTTTCAGGACAAGCAGCCGATGTTAATAAGACCATGTAGAAGTCGCATTGTCCTCGCTGCCGAAAATCATTATATAATAATTTTTCTGTATGATAATGATTATATAATATTAATAATTTTGTTAAAATATAAATTTTTTTACGTATAAATGATCCCTATCAATTTTAATTCCCTTCTCCATTAAGACATCGCATTGCATTTCGAATACTGTGGTATAAGTGTGGGTTTTGTTACATTTGTTGCCTACATAGTTGAAGGTAATTTTTCCATGTGTAATGTCTATTTTAGGAGGATTCCATCCTAGAATATAAGAAACCATAATTAATAATGGGACGCGCGCACACACGCGCGCACACACGCGCGCGCACACACACACACACACACACACACACACACACACACACACACACACACACACACACACACACACACACACACACACAATAAACTATACCGGCACCAATTTCTTCTCCATTGGCTTGAGTTAAGCAAACGCTGTAGCCATCTTGACCATTGCACTTCGTTACTAAAGGTCGGCAAAACTGTACTTTCAAAAATTCATGATTGTTTAAATAAACTTTTCTATCTGATAAGTTATTGGATAGTGTAGTGAAATCAAATTTATGAGATAATTCTTGATCCTTTACTTTGCAATAATGAGTCACATCCTAATTATATCCGTATAAAGAAAGTACGAATACGTTAACAAATTTGAATTAAACGATTTAATTTTAGGCAAAGTAAACTCACCTGGTACAATCTGGAATCGATTATTATAGTTCCAAAAACTTTCTTTTTAACAAAAATTACAACTATAAGTGCATATAGTTTTAAACACGTCATTTACAGGTATAAATATGATAGTATGATTAGTAGTAGTATAATTTATTATAAATTATGAAATGTCTGTAAAATTTCAAATTATTGTATGTTTGTGAAATTAAACTGATTGATCCCCAATTTATGAGATTTGCGGCTGCTTATATACCGAGCAACTTTGTTTACATTTTATCAAACAATATTTTGTAATTCGAAAATTTGAGTCTATGTACGTTATATATTTACAGTTCACGTTGGATATAGTCGTGATGGATACGTTGAAAAAAAAAATACCCTGTATAACAAGCTACCCAGTTGATCGTTTACATTTACAACACAATTCTATTAGGGGGGGGGGGGGTAAGGTTAATTCGGTATAAAACTAGACATGTTTTTAAGAATTTTTTCTCGCGACACAGATACAGCCGGATTATCCAGTCAATTTGCATATAATAATGTATCATTTGAACAATATTTTCCTAAATTTTCATTGAAAAATATTGAAAATTAAGCGAATGACAGTAAATCTCCGGAGGCTCCTCGAGAAAAAATTGTTTTGCAGTGTACACGATTACGCACCACAGAATCATCGGAATCGCAAAAACCAAAGTGCATTCTTCAAAGGAGATGTTTCCTCGGATAACTCTGTCGAGTTTTTTTTTTAATTTTAACATTTTTGGTAGCCCTAAGAAGTCAAAAATCCAATTTTTGCTATAAAAAATCGGGTTATTTGTTACTGTAAAATTAAGAATTAATAAAAATGACTAAAAAACTCGACGGCGTTACGTGATGAATTATGTACAGATGTACTGTTTCAAACCGATTTCAAACCGATCGGTTCAGTAGAGTTTGTGTGAGGATGTACACCGACTTCAAAAATGGCAGTTTTCATGAAACGGCTTAAAAGTTTTGTAAACTAAAAAATTCACAATAAAACTTTATAATTCTTTCAGGTTCATATAGAATCGCCAATACCAGATCCATATAGCAAAACGTTTTCATCTACATGGTCTCGAGCATCTTTTTGTATTTGTCTACGTAAAACTCTTCCTTCTTTACTGTCGTGTGACGCTTGTTCCTCTGCTCTATTTATCCGCAACTCGTCAACTTGTCGCGCCCATTCGTGGGAACTTGACCCTGTACTGATTTGCATCTTTTTTATAATGGCTAATAGAGCAAACGTACATGCAGCTACATTACTTGCAATTTCAACAATTGTAGATATATATATATAGCAACAGCAAGAAATAATTTACCGTTCAAAATTTCCGGAAACCGAGCGAGTACGAAAGTAAACAAAGTCAAACTTTTAGATTAGCTGATGTAAGTATGTACTGGCTGTATGGCTCTAATATACAAGAAATTTCCAAAAAGATGCTTTCAATAAGAAATGAATGTAGGATTTATAAATCAAAAGAATCGCTCTGCAAGTAAGCGCACCGCGCAATTGTCGAGCAGAATTACGAATATGTAAAAATCCTACTTGGAACAACGAATGTTCAAATACTCACAACTTTGCCAATTTTGCTCTGATTAACTTGAAATTTCGACAGAATACTCTTGAGATATAAAGAATTCATTTTAAAAAAATTTTAAAAAATAGCCAAAAAAAGTTTAAATACCTCACCACTCCCCTTAACTCAAGAATAAATATGCAATTCTACGAGCAATTCTCCGAGTCTACGGGCTAACGTTATCAAATCATATATGAGCGATTCGATAAGCGATCCCAAATTTCTCGAGTCCTGTGATCAAAGTAAAATATTTAAAAAGGTCATGTATTAACTCTGCTTTTTTCAGGCCAATAGTCATGAGAGAAGAAAATTTGGTGCCAACGGTTGGAATCGTTCGTACGTGATCATCGAAACAGATTTAAGAATAAGCGTCCTACAGCTGTGAACATTTTTGAAACGAGTAATGGATGTTTAGTATGAAGCTTTGAAATGTTAAACTGGCGAGTTTAATTATGGCGGTAAAATTACTGATAACTGGGATCGAAGAACTTTTCTGGCTACTCTTTGAATAAATTCTACTACGAGTTCACGTCATTATATCTGCTATAGCTATATTATGTTGCACTAAGAGTATTATTTATGTAATTTTTAATTACATAAAGATAAATGCAGCGATCACTATATGTTGTATCTTAATTATAAGTTAGTAAATTTTTACATCTAGGCCGAGGTAATTCATATGATTGAAGCTGAAATAAAAGTACTAGGACTACAATCATGAAGTGATCGTGGCAGCATTCTGTTCTTAAAAGAAAATAAGGTTAATCTTATAACGATAACTATCTTAGAATCCTAATCTATTTTCTAAGTTCGATCCTATATTAAAACAAAATATAAACACCCGTGCCCAAAATGGTCGCGGTAAAGTTTCTTACTTTAAACACGTCAAAAACAAGCTGTGAACAATTATAAATTTCACCTTGAAATAAATTTTGGAATATACAAAGACTGAAATAAATCAAACCAAATGGACTAAATAGACTAAATAAATAAATTACTAAATAGACGCAATATTGATATTGCAACTTGTCATACTCAAACATAGAATAATGCTAAAAATATGTGTGGACAGCATAAAGCATTGTACGCATATTTGAAACAGTTTAAATAAATTAGCTTTTTACGTTCCATGTAGCAAAGTATATACTAATGTAATTTTCTTTTTTCATATATTTCAAAATTTATAAAATTTTGTTACTGCTGCATATGTATTTTGAAGTTTCAAATTTATCAGATAATAGATGATCATGCAGAACTGATGCTACTAAAGATTACGTCAATAAATTTTGAAATGATTTTTTCAGTTTGACCAAAATAAACCAAAATAACTCTTCATAGATGAAACCAAATTTGATAGGGAAGAAATAGTTATAAATGAAAGTTATTGAAAAGTCCTTTTTCAAGAAGTACCTTATGTAAATATTGTGTTATTGGCACATATATTTGTTCCTTTCTCTAGTTTTTGTTACTGAAACATGTACTCGACAAAAATAGTGTCTTAATATCCATGAAATATTCTTAAATTGAGAACATTTGGCAAATTTTGTAATTGCTGTTAAAATGACACCGGCTAAACCCCCAGGATCAGTGGGTAATGCGAAGAGTCGCTATACGTTCTCAGCTATCCCAATGAATCAGCTAATGCTGATAAGGACATGTAATAACATTGCTTAATGTATAAAATAAAACATTTTATATTAAAATATAAAATTTTATATTTTAAAACTATAGATTAGGATATTAGGTGGTAAATAAACTTTTTAAAACATAGTACTACGTAAACATTTATTTAAATGTTTGATATTTCACACATCGAGTTAATTATATTTCATAAAATGTATAGGTGAGGTAAATTTTGCCGAAAAAAAATTTATTGAAAAGAAAATTGTAAATTCAATTTTACCGAAACAAAATTACCTAAAAAAATTTATTTTTTTATTTTTTTTTAATATTCATTATTATTCAATCAGATGTGACTTGAAAACTACCTGTAAATATTTTTGCATTTAAAAGTCACATCAGATTGAGAAATAATGAACGCTTAAAAAAGTGAATAAAAAATTATATTTTCCGGTAAATTTTCTTTCGGCAAATTTTTTTCGACAATTTTTTTTCTACAAGAATTGATTCGGCAAACTTTATCCCACCCATATTTTATAAAATATATATAAGCATCTCATTAATATTATTAAATATTGAAATAGAAGTCATTTGACTAAAATGTATAATATTCTATACAATTACTACATATAGAATGTTTCCATTCCTGGTGGAGTTCGTTGGAAAAAGCGAGACCAGCGTAACACACAATTATTTAGTCGAGCAACAAAATGCATACGTCTCGATGCCTTTCTAAAATAATAGCCCACAGTTATGAATAGAATGAAAAATATTGCGCTGAGTATCCGAGTAACTGAGAAAAATTTAATAAAAATCATTATAATCAAAACTTGACATTATATCAACAGAATATCAATAGAAAATTTCTTGCAGAAAATATACCTATAACAGCCGTGTTATCAATACGGCCGAATTTTTTCTTTGATCTTGTATGCACAGTACCTCCGCTATAATCAGATTTAGTTAGGTGAAAAACATAATTTTTTAATTTACAAGCACTGCTAGTAGTCCATTCAAAAACTGCGCTGCAGTAGTCCTCCTAAACGCATACACAGAAATCATGAGAATTAAAAAAAATATGATTTGTTTTCTATTAGTATCGATACTCACAGAGACAAACACAGGCATCCCAAAACCAGCTGATTTATTACATATCATCCTTAAAGAAGATCGGCTATTGCTACCTGTAACGAAATAATGTTATAATGATAATAGTAATAGAGATTGGAAGGTAATTAATTAATATAAAAATATATATAAAGATTACCATCGCTGCATTTACTTCCATTAGTATATTCAAATTCAAGAACATTTTTCGTATAATCATATTTAACGCTAACGTCAGATCCGTAATTCATATTCTCGTCGCAAATGTAAGAGCCATTACACAGATGCGTTCTTCCACAGAAATTCATGGTAAATTTATTATGGCTCACGCTGGACATCACCTGTTATACAAAATACAAAACATAAAATATAACAAATAAAAAATAACTATAGTTAAACCGCAACGTTGATACTTTAACAAATTGGAAGTAGAAAAATGATCACCTGATACATGGATTGCTGATAAAGTGTTGTTAAATTCCAAAAATCGTCCAAGCTATTGAATACAGAACATTTATTTTTATCAAATATACTCTCGACTTTGCCGCAGCTCAACTTAGTTTTCCATTCAAAGTGATATTCACAATTGCTATAGAATTTAAATTTTGGTGTTCCCTAGAAAAAAAGATCTTGAAATATAAAAAAATATTATAGAGCATATAATAATATATATATTATTAACTTCTTGGACGTCTTGGAAGCACAAAAAGGAAATGTGTGATGATACATTTTTGTCGGGATTTTCTTCACAAACGGAGCCATTATGGTAAGATAAGATGACGGTTTTGTTATGTAGCATACGAAGGTTATGACTTGCAAATCCTATATTCTACAAAACAAATTTTATCATATAAACAATAATTTAAAAGTATATTATAATAAACGATAACCGTTCCAGTTAGTACAAATTCTTGCTATAACAAATTATCCAATTTTTCATATTTATATACATATTATAATGATTGCGGTTTATTAAAAAGAATAAAGTTTATTTATATTTGATATTTGTCCTGATTTGAAGTAATTAATAACTAATGTTAGTTGATGGATTTCATGCAAAATAGTTTTAATTCCTTTTTAATCTAATTTATTTAAACCATTGAATTAAGAGGTGAAGAATTTTCAAAAAATTGATTTCTTTATTTAAATCGCCTCTTATTATCTCAAAAATAATGTGCCAAAAGATTATAGTTGGCAAAAGTTTCTAAGTACATGGTTTTTTTTTATGTCAGTACAAGGTGCTCTTTTCTGCCTTAATGACCTGATCCTGAAAGGGAGGTTAGGAGATCTTAGCAGATTACTTTATTCAGAAGCACCAAGATTGTATATGTACATTGCATTAGAAAAAAAATTTCAACGTAGCAAGTAAGGCAACATAGTTGAACGACATCCAAATTTATTTTCGTTAGTTATCATTCTTCTTTATCGATAGTAAAATTTTCACCTAATAAAATATTCATTAAAGTATGGGATATTAATTTTAGAAAAAGTACATATAATGAAATAGCTTAGTTTGGGGATTTACAATTGATTTAATTTTTGTATTTGACAAGTTTTTACGCGAGTTCCTATCTCTGTGTTATTTATTTATACATTCACCCAAGTTAGCTAATTCTGGTTTTATCAAAGATACCAAATATCTTTTGACGCTCCTGGTAGGACCAAATTTTCTGAGATATAAATTTATCGATGAAAGCGGAATAAGAGTAAAGTTATACTTTTCCTCAGCCAGCCCAGACAAATATTTATTTAAGAAATAGTTAATGAACAATTAAAAGCAAAAATATATAATTATATCCTCATTTTCAATCTATATACTTCTACACTATTAATGTAAAAATATATTATCGTTAAAAGATAATTGTAAAAAAAAATACCGAACGCGTCCTTGATTTCGACATTAAAGGGCACATTTAAGTAAGTAACCCTTTTACAAAAAGAATCTAAGAAGGAGTATTTTTGAATTAGAAAGTTTGAAGAACTTACAGTTTCATTTATAATTCTTCCTGATTTGTCTAGGGTAACTTTGCAGATACCTGATCCGTAATTGCATTCCAAATAATTTTTCGGTACAAGTGCATGACAAACGTTGATATGATACTCGGTATTGTGATCGGCTCTGATAATGTAGTTGGAGGTGGAACGAGTGAGATTATTGAAATTAATCTCGTTGGAGATCGCGCAGGTCTTTTTGCAGGCGAAGTTTGTATTCCAGCTGATAATGGTGTGACAGGGTTTCTCTTGATAAAAGTCGAGATAATTATTCTCGTCACAAGAGAACGAAAGAATCGTATATCTCCGTTGGCCATTCGAGCAAACATCGCCGTTCGTGTAATTTAAATACGGACCCTCCTCCCTCCACATCAGATTGCCATTGGCCAGACCGCCGGATACTGCAGGCGACTGACTGTCTTTTTCTCGACAAACTCCTGTATATAAATGTACATATATTAAAATTTTTGTATATATAATTGATTGGGATTAAAATTTTATTTTACCGGTCCCCGTGAAACAATTACTGCCCCTTAATGGCCCACAGACGCTGATTTCGTAGTTTCCGCGTCCTTTCCTACTTTTGAAAATTCTATTTTCGAGGGCCGTCAAGTCATACTCAAAATTCGTTATTGGATCTTTAATGGCACAATCTTTTCTGTATTTTTGGCTTTCTTGGAAGAGTGCCTCTTTGCTGCAAGCGGCTATTGTCGTCCAGATAAAATCGTATCTACATTTGTCCCATCCTAAGGTGTAAATCGGCACGCTCGACTGTTAAAATATGCAAAAGAATATAGAAATGCAATTTCATAGATATAATCACGTGAACTAATAATAATTCATGATACTAAATAACAGAGACGGTAAGAACTTTTAGATAATATACGATGTATCTTAAAATGATTCCTCTGTAGTTTTGTATTCAATGTACAAAACTTAAACAAATTATTATTTTGTTTATTAAATATTGATACAAATTCTAATAATACATTTTCTTAATTAGAGTTTGCAGTATGTAGAAACATTTTTATGATTTTCCGAATCGCATGGAAAATTCGATATGTTTTAATAAAAAAAAAAATGAAATGATAAATAAAGCTTTAAAAGACGACTCAATTGTACATGAGAGTACTATAAAACGTAAGCGTTAGTGTACATAGAAGTACACGAAATAGTATATTAAAATAATTTTAAAATATTCGTAAATTATTTCTCTTAAAAATTAATAAACATTTTATTTTAGTTGGTAAAACTATATTTCATTAGTTGAAAGATGTAATTTGGTGCAAAATCAAAATCCATGTTAAAATTGTTAAATTTTATTTTTAATATATAAATATATTGATTTATAATCGAGTCTATAACTAATTTTCAATAAAAATATTAATAACATAATGTAAACTTACGCTTCCGCTTAAGTCACAAATGAACAATATCGAAGATCTTATTTTTCGAGTTGGATCAAAATCACAGATACCTCCGTTTTTATAATCAATGCTCACATGTCCATTAGGTGCAATCAGTATTCGTGTACTCTCCTCGATTTTACCCAAACTTTTATAACTATTAATTTCAAAGACAAATAAATCATTAAGTTGTGTATGAAACTATTATAAAGATATTTTCATTATCATATTTTAGCATACGTATACAAACGCGCGCATGCGCGGACACACGCACCTGATGTTAAATTTATCTGTTTGGTCAACCAAACAAATAGCTGTATCCGCTTCGCAAATTGGGCGCCTCCCGGAATGAAGAGAATGGCAAACATTTAAAACTACAGACACATTGTTATTCAAGCCTATAACGTAATTATCCGTTAAATCGGTTAGCAGACTGAGATCGTAGTGGTTTGATTCGTGTGTTAAAGTACAATCAACTCGTCTATTTTTAGGACAAGCAGCCGATGTTAATAAGACCATGTAGAAGTCGCATTGCCCTCGTTCCTGAAATTCGTTATAAAATAATATTGCTGAATGATAATAATTATATGATATAATATTTGTTGAAATATGATTTTTTTTACGTATAAATTATCCTTATCGATTGCAGTTTCGTTCACCATTAAGACATCGCATTGCATTTCAAAGACTATGGTGTAAGTGTGGGTGTTGTTACATTCGTTACCTACATAATTGAAGGTAATCTTTCCATGTGTAATGTCTATTTTAGGAGGATCCCGTCCTAAAATATAAGAAATAATAATTAATAATGGCACATACATAAATAAATAAATAAATATACATATATATACATAACACGTATACATTTTCAAAAATTTGCATTATTTTTAAAAATAATAAACTATACCGGCACCAATTTCTTCTCCATTGGCTTGAGTTAAACAAACGCTGTAGCCATCTTGACCATTGCACTTCGTTACTAAAGGTCCGCAAAACTGTACTTTCAGAAATTCGTGATCGTTTAAATGAATTTTTCTATCTGATGAGTCATCAGATAGCGTAGTGAAATCAAATTCATGAGATAGCGCGCGATCCTTTACCTTGCAATAATGACTTACTTCCTAATTATACCCGTATAAAAAAAATACAAGTACGTTAAGAAATTTGAATTGAACGATTTAAATTTAAGTGAAGTAAACTCACCTTGTATACTTTTGAATCAATTATTACTGTTCCAAAAACTTTCTTTTTAATAAAAATTACAACAATAAATACATACAGTTTTAAATACGCCATATATAGGTATAGATATATATAATTAATGGCAGTATAATTTATTTAAAATTATATATAATGTTTCTGAAATTAAAATGTACTACGGTCTGCTGTGTATTACATTCACGACTATTCGTATTTTCGATAAACTTTATTTACATCGTATATGACACAATATTTTGTTATTGGATATTTAGAACATACATACGAATTAACATTTGTATAGTTCACATGAACAAATAAAATCAAAGCTAATCATGATTATATTATTGAAATTTTATTTATATTATATACTATTTCCTTTTATACATGGTACAGTATTTCATATTACTATGAATAACGCGAAATTCTAAACCATCATTTTAAACATTTAAAAATTATTGTGAAATTGTTTAAATTTTTAATAATTCACCTACATTTTTCAGTATTGATAAATATCATCCAGAAACCAATTATCTAAAATAAAAAATATTGTAGGGAGGCGGTTATATTGAACATTGCTAAAAGAGAATGTATGAAACTAGTATTTTTATAATAGTTTCGGAATCCTGACTATATATATATGATATTTGTTTTTCTGAAAAGAGCGGGAAATTAATAAAAATAAATTACTCATCGTGGGAATCGAAAAAAAATTTTTATATAATTACAAAACCTATATCTTGTACGAACTACTTTGTAAATTATATTATAATGTAATATGGATTACAATAGACAATATAAATCAAACCTTCAAAAAGATACAATTTGAAACAAGTCATCTCATTATCATAATTCCAATAATCCCTTTTATTGTTTGTGGAAGAATGGAAGGGGTAAAATATCTATCAATTGATACAAAATGTATTGATTTTTCAAACAAATCGTAATGTTTTAAATTGATAATGTAAAAAGGAGAAAAAACGCCGAGTTATTCTTTAAATCAATTATTTATTTACTGTAGCTCGACGATTGATAATAAAATATATAAAAACATTTTTTGCAATTTAGATTTTGAATAAAAATATTTTGATTATATATTTTTTTATATCATAGATCTGCGCTTGAAAGGTGTTTTATAAAAATATAGGTTTTTCATATATGTATTTGTTTCTGTAGTTCACATCAGATTCAATGACCTAACGTTCCTATCATCAGATAAACATATGTAGACAAACATATATAGATTTATGTATAAATATTTAAATATCAGAAACTGACATTTTTCTAAATTTTTTGAAGACGGATTCAGAATATATATATATATATATATATATATATATATATATATATATATATATATATCAATTATATATACGCTTAGCCATCGATGGATAAGCGAAAAATGAATGTAATTGTATCTAAAGTTTCCTACAGTTTTCTTAATAAAGGAAAAAAACGCATTTTTTGCAATTGATTTTTTCACTTCGAAATTTATATTTATATATATATATATATATATATATATATATATATATATATATATATATATATAAATTCAAATTGATGTAATATAATAATAGAACAATTAATTGCCGAATTTTAGTATTTTTATTATATTTTTTTTAATTAAAAATTTTTTGCAATTTTTTGACTTGCGTTGAATCAGTTCCTAAACACATATAATATGCAATCTTCGTCATCGCATTATAAAAATCAGATAAAGTGTCCATGTCTTTATATTTGATTTTTGATTTTTTTTCCTTTATTAAAAGACTGAAGAAAATTTTAAATAAAATGCATTCATTTTGTTTAGCCATCGATGTCAGAGTAATTTATATATATATATATATATATATATATATATATATATATATATATATATATATACATAGCAATCCAAGCGATTTCAGGTCAAAATTCGTGTGAGAATATGGAGATAACATCATATAGGCATATACATATATTCGCATGCCTAGCATCAGCTGGTACTAAATAGAATGATACTTATGCTGATGATGTATGAATGTTGTGATTAATGCTGACACCATAGAGATATGTGTGTATATATATATATATATATATATATATATATATATATATATATATATATATATATAATGATACAGATTACAAGTGCTGCCGCTTGGAATATTGGGTTCTGCGCAATGGCTACTGCGCGTACACCTCCTCGACTACTATAAATATATATATATATATATATATATATATATATATATATATATATATATATATATTGTCGTTCCATAATTCAAAGATGGCCGCAACTCTACTGCTAGATTACTGTGTCACGTCAACCTCTTCAATATCTCGAGGAGGATAATTTGTCTTTTGCGTTTAAATTAAACGTAGCTAAATCTGCCTTCTACGCAGATCAAGAAGTTGAATAATTTAAGAGTTAGCACAGTGGCCGGAACATTTTGAGTCTTTAATATGCTTTAATTAAGAACTGGAGGAGGATTGTCATGAATTGCCACCAGATACTCAGCGGAGCTTGCAATGCAGGCGACCGCTGCTATGCTGTCGGCTCTGTTGAAGGAATTTCCTTTACCGTGAGTATTTTTCGATGCAAAATTTACTCGGTTTGATGATTGCCAGTTAAGTGTTTCGTTCGGTAAGCTTGGCGGACGACGAAAACCTATGATGCAGCTTTAATGTCATGACAGATAAAAATCTTTGCGGGCGTGAATTGCAAGGGAAAGAAATAGGGAGAATGAGAATGAGAGCTTTTCCTGTTCGGGGAAAAAATAGTCGATATTGCGCACGAAGTACTTAGTGAAAGTATGAGAATAAGTGAAGTAGAGTTAAAGGGAACGAAGTACTTAGGCGTCGAATAGAAGGGGTTCACGCGTATCTCCTAATTGAGAATCAGCTGATTAAAATATTTTGCTATTGTTTCTGTTGTCCATACTCTACAATAGTAAACATTAAAATTACTTTATTATGTTTGTCACCTATTAAAATATTCTAGATAATGCTTCAGTTCTATAATTTTGAACTTTTTCAGTATTTTTATAAGTTCATATTTGTACTGATTAGGAAATAACTAATATCTCATTAATATTTAAATACTTAATTATTACTTATTAGCTAATTGAATAGATAGGAAATTAAAATTTTTAAAATACAAATTTCAATTCTGTTTTTATATTTGAAATGTATTTATACAAAATTATATTATATATTATAATGCTAAAATTATAAAAGAGCTATTGAATCTACTGTGATAACTCTTTTTTTTAATAATATTTCATTTCAAGGCCTATGCAGCTGGGTGTAACATAGTAATCCTTGCCAGTAATTTTGAAAGGGTTCAAATAATTCCTGGAGCAGTGCATAATTATATAAGAATTAGTTGTTTAGATTGCAGTACTGATACTGGAAAAATTGCTGCAGCTTATGAGAATCAAGTCTGTATTTTTGAACCAACACCTCTAATTCATAGTACTTGCTCACATGTAAGAATTTTTCAATATTTATCAAAGCATCTAGATATACAACTAAAATAATACTATTTTTTTATAAGATAGACATTAATTAAATTAATTAAATTTAATTAGAATATAGAGAATTCTTAATTCTAAATAATATTTTATATACAAAAGTTTTAAATTCATAATTATATCAATGAATTACAAATGCTTTACATTAAAAGTTAAGAATGTAGATACAAAAAAATAAATAATAAATATTGTGTTCTATCTGAAAAAATTTTCATAATTTATTAACATATATTTTTTAAATCCAAATTAAATAAGAATAGTTTAAGAAAAAATTGCATAGTGTAAAAACTTAATTTATTTTATTACTTATTTAAAAAAAATTTAAATCTATCTTTCAGCATGCTCATACCCTTAACATTATTTTTTAATTATATAGCAATTAGAATATCGTTGGGTTCAAACTGGTAGTTTGCAGACTGAATCTAATATTAGTTCATTGTCATGGAATTTAGAAGGTACAAGAATTCTGACTGGTGGAGAGCTTTTACAATTATGGCATCAAAACATTTTACCATTTCAGGAAGACCATAGTAAGTGTTAAGAATAATAATAATACTACGCAGTATTTAAAAGGGTCCTAGATATGTAATTAAAATATTCTATCCATAACAAATTATTCTTTAATGAACTTCAGTAGTATTTTTTAATATTATCTATAGCTGCAAAACAGAAAGCAATACAAGCTGATGAGTCTTCAAATGTTGCAGTTGAACAAAATTTATCAAGGAATACTACACAAGATCGTGAGTTCATTCGATTTTCAGAATGAACGTTCTTAATTTTGAATTACTTATATTCTTAAATTTATTAATTTTTACAATATTTTTATTTTCCAATTTATTATAATTCATTGAATTATTACATTATTTTATTTTGCTCTACTAGTATGTTTTGTAATCAGATGTGCTTTATTGTGGCCAAGCATGCTTCAACAATAAATATTATATAAAATTTATTATGCTTGAAGGGCTGCATAATGGCTTTATATTAATTTTAAAATTTTATCTGACTG
This sequence comes from Sycobia sp. Sy_11, assembly GCA_018907035.1. Lineage (NCBI taxonomy): Eukaryota > Metazoa > Arthropoda > Insecta > Hymenoptera > Epichrysomallidae > Sycobia > Sycobia sp. Sy_11. The sequence goes on along the minus strand of JACCIC010000057.1, from coordinate 1,936,677 downwards.
ATTTAAATCTAATTAAGCTTTGCAGATGATTATCCATCTTTTAATACGTGTTATACAGGCTATTATTATTTTACTATATATTTATTTTAAATGGAAATTTTTAATGTACAAATCTTTTTATAATTATATATTTAATATTTTAATACATTTTCATAGCTGCAGCGGTTACATTTTCTATCGGTGGAGAAGCAGAAAGTCCACAGCCATTAGATTCCAATTCGGCTAATGAATCAGGAGGATGGAATTGTGTATGGAAATGTCGCACTGCCACACCAGTACATCTAATGAGCTTTAGTCCTGATGGTACTTTATTTGCCACCACCGGGATGAATGATAGATTAGTTAAAATTTGGTTTGAAAATAAGCAATGTAAGTACCATTACATTTTAGTTATATTGAAATCAAGTTATAATATCTTCTGCTATATAATAAAATTTGTTGAATATTTGTTTTGCAAAGTTTACAAACATTGTTTTGTTTCTTTAAAATTACTTTTAAAAAGCAATGTGTTTGAAGGAATTATATGAATTTATTTTTTAAAAGTATTTCCAACTAAAAGTGTGGACCATTCAAACTTCAATCAACCAGTATCAAGCGATAGCTTTAGCTTTGTATATGTTGCACACCCAAGAGCTGTAACTCATATTTCATGGCGAAAAACTAGTAAATATATGCCAAAGTAAGAACAACTTTTAATTGAATTCTTAAATTAAATTACTAAATATACTTGAAATTAAATCAATTATCATTAATATTTTTGCTACTAGGGGTTCAGTATCCAATATGTTAGTTACTTCTTGTCGAGATAATATTTGCCGCGTATGGACAGAAACTATTCCACCAGAGATTGAAGGTCTAGCAAACATGAGTCAATTTGAAGGAACAGATAGACATGGTCATCGCGGAAAGCATCGTCACCATAGCATGCACAAGCATCGTTTTATGCAGCGTTTAAAGCATATGAAGTAAGTTTTTATTTATTTTGTTAAAATTAAAGTATTAGACTTGAACTATCATTAAAATAATTTTTTAGAACATGTTTTCATATACGTCGACATGCTAAACAACAACAGCATCAAGCAGGTCACACAGCACCTACTTTACCGACCTTACCATCTACTTATTCAGTTCATGATTTTCACAATAATTATCAAAGTTCTGGGCATTATCCTGGAATGCATTTTCATTTAGCAGCAAGTATTAATGCAGAAACGGGTAAATCATAATGAAAATTTTCTGTTTTTTCACTATTATAAAAAATAACATTTTCAATCTTTATGAATATTGCAGATATTCCATTAGTTCCAAGCTTAATCACAGGTGATCCAGAAAGAGAACCAAATTTTATTTTACATTGGTTAAATAATAAAGAAATGCAGTTCACTATGCAGGCAGAAAATATTTTACAGGTAAAATTTTTTAATTACATCGTTTGTAATAATTTTTTAAATTAATTATAAACTTTTTATACAGGACCTCACCAGAAAAGTTGTTGAAAAAGAAGAGGGCATGCATCATCATGAAGCAGATCATACTGACCGAGACTCTGATGATGAACACACACCAAGTATGTTTTCCTTATAGCTTTTATTAAAATAGTTTAATTTTTATTTAGAAAGTGTCTTCTACTTGATTTAGTGAATATTTATAAATATATTATATATTTACAGTAATGATTCTTTAAATACTAATTTATATAATAAACACAATTAATTAACCATTGTAGTGACAGGCAATTTGTTGAAAAAGCAAAATGCATTATTATTTTACTTAAATTATTTAACATAATCATTATATGAAGGCACTTTAATTGCACGTTGCATGTTGCATGTTGCATGTGAGGTTGAAAATATTATTTATCAGGCAGCATCTTATCCTGTTATGGTATGGCGCGTCCTATAGAAAAAGGAACTCGTCATGCAATCAGTCAAAAATCAAATATTGGTGGCCGTACAACAAGTCACGAGGAGCATAGTAGTGATGAACATCACACAACACATACAGCTTCGTCTCATCATAGCCTTCCACACAGTATTCATTCTCACCAAAGCCTTAGGTAAATATGTGACCCGAAGTTTTGACTTTTCATTTTCAAGTTTTGGTTTTCTTTTACTTTTAGTACATTGACAAAATTTACTATAGTTAGTAATTAATAAGTTCAAGAAAACGACGAAAACAATTTAATTTTTAATTAAAAGTTTATTTATAAAATTACCCAATGAATTTATTTTATTTTATTATCATAATTTATGTTATTTTAATGTATTAATAGTTTTTTAAATATAGAAAGAAATATTTTTGACAAAAAAGAAATATCTTTCAAAAAACAAGAGATCATATAAGTAAATATTTTGCAGCAACACAACTTCAATTAATTCCTTAGCGACGGATGCAACAACAGCTAACCAAATACCAGATTCATTAGATACAAAAATAGAAACATTGCTCCGTGACTGGCATCATAATCCTGATCTTTTATTTTCGATCCATCCGATCGATGGAAGCTTTCTGATATGGCACATCGAATGGTTAGACGAGTATCATCCTGGTTCATTTCGCCAAGCGCAGATCTCATTTTCCACTCGAATTCCTAATGCTTTTCCTCTAGGAGATGCTTCCACTATGAGTCATAATGTATCGATGTATTCACATAATACCGGCGGTCCTCTACTTAATATCCGTGAAGTTACCAAATCTTCCACTGTTAGTAAACCTGCAGATAATGCGGAAGCTACGACACCTCTGCCGAGTTTAATTGAACAGGATGAAGACCAATCAACGTTAACCTCGAAAGCTGGTCAAGAATTAATAAAAAATGTTCAGAAAGGAGGAGAACAGCATACTAACGGTGTAGCTACACAGCATGGATCAACCACTGATGCTCACAAGCATGTTAGCGAAAATGTGAACGAAATGCTAACTCATCCTAGCCCCATGGTTTCAATGGTTTCCAAGCACGCTAATGGTACTTTGAATCTCTGGCAGCTTACGTTCGCCGATAAAACGAAATTTTCTCAGGTATTGCTATTATAAATAAATGAAAAATTATTTAATATTAAAAAGTAATTTTCAAAGAGAATGTTTCAATTTATTTATTTTTTAGGTATTAAGTATAGGGCATGCCTGTAGAGCATCTGGTCATCGTTTCCGTGTAAATGACATTACTTGTCACCCGGTATTGCCATTACTACTTACGACTTCTCACCATAATATTCCGGACTTTGCTCCTCCAACATCTCCCGAGAAATCCGGCAGCGAATCTAACGATGCTAAATCGGAAATCGTAATCCCTAAAGACATTATGTCATCAACAGGTTTTTGTAGTGAACTCATTCTCTGGAAGGTCGACGCAGTGGGTCCACTTTCTAAGAGCGGTGGAGTTTCGGAATTAGCGCGTATAAATTCGCCAGAAATATCGGCTTTTAGTAACGTTGCATGGATTCCCACACTTCTGCCAAGTACAACTTTGGGTAATTTATCTAATTCGCCAAGCGCGTGCTTCGTTGCAAGTGACGGAGAATGCTTAAGGGTGTATCAGGCTGTCATTGATGCCAGAACCTTGTTGGCTGAAGTCTCGATTAGCGAAAGACGAAGCAGAATGATGGATTCGATGGCCAGTTTATCCACCGACATTTCCTCGGATGACGGGATTCGACATTCCATTCATGATAGGATTAAAATTGTATCACAGCAATCGACTGCTAGACCTGGTTGTGTTATTCAACTAGATGCTATTGCCGATGCGACTCATGATTGGCAGAATACGCAATTTCTTCATGTTTTTCAAGAACAACTGATAACTGGTGAACGTAATGATGAAAAAATGCCGGGAATAGATACTTCTCTTAATGACCTGGGTAATTTATATGCACTTAATTAATTTTATTTGATATTTATTGATTATATAATTAAATATTTATTTGGTTAAATATTTGTATTTATATGTAGGTTTAATGGAATCGACTCTAGATGCAATGGTCGACCTGCAGCAATCATCAATTTTTGAGGAACCGTTTTACATAGTTGTTCTTGAAAGAACGCAAAAGGGCACAACTGTACATATGTGGCGATTAGTGATAGCATCTCAGCCAGAAGCAACGGGTCTAAGCGGATCAATGATGTATGTGCCAGACTCTCAACTCGTTCAGGATGAAGATGAAGAAGGCACGCCAGCTCGTTATACTCATGCTGAAGCGGGACGAAGATCTCGGAGACCTAGTCAAACTGGTAATCGCAGTAGGCGTAACAGTCAAGCAGATTATCATGACGCAAATTATGCCCATCGCCGGCACCATAATAGCCATGTCCTTATTACTACAACTAAAGTCTGTACACAAGATCTGCCTATACCCGATGGTGTAGAAGTTGTTCATGCAGCTCCGGCAGCTGGACATCTTAGCAGTTCTTCTATTTATCCAGCTTGCTTTGCTCCATACATTGTTGTAACAGCTTGTAGTGATAGTACGGTTCGTTTTTGGAATTGCAAGGTAATAAACTAATTAATTAATTTGAAATAAATTATTACATTTAATTAAAAGTAGTTTATATACATTCGAAAATAGAGGGGAAAAAAATGACCGTTTCATTATTTGTTTTAAAAGATCTTGATACATTCTCTATAATTGTATTAAAAAAAAAAAAAAAAAAAATTAATTTAATTGTTATTAGACTTCGTTTTCAATTTTTTTCTTCATAATATACGATTATTAAACGAAAAACTAGAAATGGACTTTTTCAATTAAAACCCGATATTTAATAACATATTGTTGCACGGAGACTATTCAGATATACAGTTCAAGCTTTACAATAAATTGATTGGAATTTGCTTAGAATTGTTTAGAAAAATTAAAAAATATTCTATTCTTTCAATTCGGTTACATTTTACAAACATTTAGTATTTTCATTAAAATGAAGATTTTTTAAAAATATTATTATATTAATTATTTTGCGTTGTTACATGTATAGTTTATCAGTCTCGAAAAATAAGATTAATGAGAAATATTCAAAATATAAGTAATACATATTATCAAAGCGTCTATATTAATAGTTTAATTTAATCTTTATTCTTTTATTTAAGGTAACCAAAAATCGCGAGGATTCAACTGCAGGGCTTAATTATGAATGGTGCGAGTGGGAAATGATACGAAAAGATAAAGAGTCCACGATTGATATTACAGGCCAACCGCTCAATATTAGTGCAGCATATAGCGGTCGTATTGCTTGTGCTTATAAATATGGTAAGTCGTTTACGCGACCAACCAAATCTGATCCGGACTCGCGGTACGTTAATCTATGCGTAGCTATCTACGAATGTGAAAGCACGGGTGGGAGCGAATGGATTCTAGAAGATACAATTCACTTAAAGAATATACATCTGCCGAGAATACAAGTAGATCAACATCTAGATCTGAGTTATCTGTATGATAGTAGGTTCTTACAGAAGAAACAAAGGCTCACGCAAGTGCTTCAAACTTTAAATCATGAAGACGGGAGATCACCGAGAAATGGAGAAGGCGGTGGTGACAGTACAAAAGTTGGTTTGCTAGCTGTACCTTCGTTCAGCACTCTGCAATCCTTGAGAAAGTCTATAATTGAAAATGGAAATACGTGTCCATTGACACAGAAGCATTTAGTACAACTTGATTGGGTTTCTAAAGAAGACGGATCGCATATTCTAACAGTTGGTGTTGGATCCAAAATTATGCTCTTTACTCCAGTATGTTCCGATCTGGCACAAGCCAATATGAAGGCTATGAAAGAATCACAAAGTAGTAATAGGCCTATATTGAGAAAGACGTCGTCTTTGGCTCAACCTCAATTTATAGATGAAATACGTTGGATGAAATTAAGAAAGATCGAACTTACAACAGCAGATGGCCTTCCACCCTTGCCAATGCAAATATCTTGGGTAAATAATACATTTTTTTATTTTCTTTTATTACAATATTAATTTTAATCCAACAAATTATTTTTTTATAAAGTACAAAAAAATAAATATTTAATGTTTAAAATTGTATCTTAATGATTAGAAATTAAACAAAATTATTGTATAAATGTAGGTAAGAGATGGAATTTTGGTAGTTGGTATGGATTCTGAAATGCACGTGTATTCTCAATGGAAGCCAAGTCCGAAGAACGACTGCTTCCATTCCAATTTGCAGCAGCAAGAGTCGGACGGATTTCAAGCCAGCAGAAACTTAAGAGATGAAGATCTACGTACCCTGGCTCATGAGACTTCCCAAAGACGACTGGCTAATGTGTCATCGATGCCTCATCTTTCGCGCGTTAGTAGTATAAATTTGTCTATGCTGGACGCCAAAAAGAAACGTGGTATGCAGAACGAAAATGTAAGCTATGACTATATGCCCGACTACGGACTGTTCGAGGCTTCGAGAATAGCCTGCCCTGTACTGCCACAATATCATCCAAAACAGCTTATGGAACTATTAAATTCGGGCAAAATCCGATGGGTGAAAGCTATTTTAGCTCACTTAGTGCGCTGCATAACCAGTTCCTGTCCAATACGGGCCGAAGATGAGAACTTAATGAAACCGAAAGGTGGTGGCTGGTCAAGATCGCGGACAATGTCTGTCAGTTACGTAGGTACCACTTCACCGCTTGAGCCGAGAGGTTCTAGCACACAGATCCCGGAGGAACTTACGCTCGATTATGCAGAAATTACGTCGATTTCACCTCTTCCACTTTGGACTCTACTTATAGCGGATAAGGAGACTAACGTTAGCCAACAGATTGAGGACAAGCAGGATTACAACAAGTTGTTCGATGGCAATATCGACGAAGGTGATTCCCTAGACGATATGCTTGACGAAGATTACGACAGATCCCGACAGAAGGACAGACGATCCTCAGTTCCTGAACGACAAGGTATATCTCATTTTGGACCTCGACAAGGCCGAGTACTATCTCGCCTTTTAACGCATAGCCATTTACCCGGTCTCTCTAGTCTCGACCAAATGCACCTGCTGGCCCTTGCAGACACCGTCTCAACTTGCAACGTCGACTTTGCAGAACGTTTTGCGATCGACGCTCAAAAAAGTGCCATTGCTAAAGAAAACCTCACGGGAATTCCCGACGGAGAAACTGTCTCAATGGACTCCCTCGATGACTGTGGCCTGAGATTTTTATTGGCCATGAAGCATTATAATTACCTCATCCGATGCCTTCCGCTGGCGCAACGCGCTCAATTCCAAAAACAGGGTGTCTCTACTAATAATCTTGTATGGGCTTTTCATTCGGAATCCGAAGAGGAATTGCTGGGTCTAATACCATCATATGCTAAGGGTCAACCTAAGTGGTCTGTGCTAAAAGAATTAGGCGTTGGTTGGTGGATCACAAGTATGGCTGTCCTAAAACGCTGCATTGAAAAAATCGCCAAAGCTGCATTCCAATTAAACCAGGACCCACTCGACGCTGCTATTTACTATTTAGCTATGAAAAAGAAAAATTTATTGTGGGGGCTATTTAGAAACAAACGAGATGAACGCATGAGTACATTCTTTTCGAACAATTTTACGGAGGATAGGTGGAGGAAAGCAGCCTTAAAAAATGCTTTTGCTTTGCTTGGAAAACAACGATTCGAACATGCCGCTGCATTTTTCTTGCTCGCCGGTGCTCTTCGAGATGCTATAGACGTTTGTTTGAATAAGCTCAATGATATTCAGTTGGCAATGACGATTGCAAGGTTGTATGAAGACGACATGACTTCGGTAAACTTTAAGAGATTAATGTTTGAAGAAATTTTGGGATGCGACAAAGAAGGAAATAATCAAGATATCAATAAAGTGCAACCAGACCCTTTCCTTCGTAGTATGGCTCTTTGGATTCTAAAAGATTATTCAGGCTCGCTTAATACGTTACTTTTAACTAACGTAGGTACATTACATCCACAATACAATGACGAATCGGATAAGCCCGAAGGCTCTACTGGTAAGTAACATTAAAATCAATTTAAAAAAATTATAAAAATTAATACTTCTTTCAAATGTATCTAATTTCAATAATATTTCTAGCTAATCCCAACGTTTTCAATTTTTACGTTTATTTACGTACGCACCCATTGCTCATAAGACAATATATTGCATCTACTGCACAAGATAAGAAAAAAGGACATTCTGTTGTGATTTCGGGTTTCAGTTATGGTACAGAAACAAAAACTCAGCAAGATAAACAACTCACCTTAGAAGATACTATTACACCATTGGAGAGACAGCTTTATTTTACAACTGCACATGCACATTTTAAAGCAGGTTGCCCAGCTCTTGCCTTAGAAGTTTTATCTAAACTACCAAGTAAAGTTATGGATACAAATAATGAAGAATCTCCAAGTATGGATAATTTATTTTTAACAATAATTTATATGTTTTACAAATTCATTGTATTACAAAATCTAAATATTTATTTGTTTTACAGGCGTTTTAAATAGCCCTAGTAAAACTAGAGCACAAAATATAGAAATTGATACAGGCATAATAAGTTGGGAAGATAATCCTAAAAGTTCTACTCAAGGTTAGTTTAATTTATATATCAAACATAAGGATGTATTATTATATTGCTGTATTTTTTATTTCACTAATTTTGTAATGTGTAGACACAGCTAGTGCATTAGATTGGTCGCAGCCTATTGAAAAAGGATCCGACCAATTAGTATTAAACTGGGATGATGATGCAGCTGATGATGATACTCCACCTATTAGTATGAAATTAGATAATGATAAAAAAGAAAGTATTGAAGTGGATAATAATGGTACTAAATAAAATAATCTTATTTTTATTCTGATTTGTCATCACTATAATAAAACTTTATAAACTAAATACTTATTAACTTTAAAATTTAAGATGAAGCTGCAAAATTAGATATAATGGCGCAACAGTTAAAATTCGTGGCATGCTTAAAAATTTTGATGGAGGAATTATCCACCTTAGCTACTGGATTTGAAGTTGATGGAGGACAATTGCGATATCAGTTATATGTTTGGCTTGAAAGAGAAGTTGATGCTCTGCGGCAACTATGTAGTTACAGTGTTAATGCAGATGGGGATGCTATTAATGTTTCTGACTGTAATAAATATTACATTAATTATTTATACATTATATTACATTATAATTAATATATTACATTTTAATTTAAAATATTTTATTCAGATGAAAGTGGTATGGTGGAGGAAGTATCTCCATCTTATAGGCCTGGAGAACAACCAACTCTTCATGAAATTTTAGTTGCTGAAAAATTAGAATTTGAAGCGAAAGTTCAGAGGGCAGCTAAACGAAAAAAATGGTTAAAAGGTAAATAATAATTATTTTAAATTTTTCAGAAAATTATATTTAGCGATCTTATATAATAAGAAAGATAATTTAAAAAATATTGTATTTCTTTCATTTAGCAAATGAAACATTATTGAGAACTCTGTTATCATATTGTTCTTTACATGGAGCATCGGGAGGTGGTTTGGCATCAGTTAGAATGGAATTAGTATTACTTTTACAGGAATTGCAGCAAGAAAAAACACAACAGCAATTACTAAGTCCTCTTCCCTTCCCTACGACATTACCGTTGTTAAGTGCTAGTGTTGCGTGCAATAAAACGGTAGTTGCCGATCCAGTTCGCCATTTACAATCTCTGGAACATGATATGTTACAAACTATTGTAGAACTGCAAAATCCACCTATGCCTCACAAAAATACTTACTATTGCGAAGTATTTATTTTGCGTGATTTAGCTGTTGCTTTAAGTGCCTGTATATATCAATCTCTTTGTGACTCGGACACATTTGTTAATAAACATCATTCCGATAGGTATACTATTTTCTATATATCAATTCAAATAATTTTCTTATATTTAAGATTTAAAATAAAATTCAAATCCAATATTTTTTTATTAATTTATAAATTATGGTATATTATCCTTAACCATTTAGTTCAATATATAAAATAACTTTACCATAAATATACCGTTCTAAATATATTGATACAAATTTAAAAAATGTCTTTTATATAGTTTTCCAGCTGTATCAGAAGTTGAAGTTTTCTCTGGTGGTCATTTAGTAGCTTCTAGTAGAGCCCACCGACGTTATTCTACTGATGATGGTGTTTCTATAACAACTTCACCTAGTAAATGGCCAGGGGTAACTAGTTTGCGAGCATTATTAGCTCGTGAGAAAGACGAAGATACACCAAAACTAAATATTCTTCTTTGTGAAGCTTTCGCTGCAACTTATATGAGCCTATTTGTTTATGCTTTATCAAGTTGTGATAGTCATATTCTGTATAGACTTGTTGGTCACCATTTTGACAATAATACATGGTCATGTCTATTTGGAGGTGGTGTAAAAAAACTTTTAAGAGTTGCTAGTACTAGTGGCCAGGTATGGACATATTTTTTGAAGTTTGTAGTATATCATAAAAACATTTGAATTGATTATAATATAAAGCATTTTTAGTATTGTACAAACTCAATTTATTTATATACGATTACTCCGAATTAATTTTTATGAAATGCAATTATTATAATATTTATTTTCATGTATATGTATCAACTGCTCTGATTATGTGATTATTTTTCAATAGAGTGGATCGATGAGTATTGAACGCGTTGATAGCGTCGGAAACGATACTCAAACTACCGCGAGTGGAGTTTGGAACACTATGACATCGTTGACTAAACAACGCGTTAAATTAAATATGAAGCTATTAGGACAATTCACTGGTCAACAACCAAATATGAAAGAAGATAAACCTACGTATAGAGAACAATTTGTTTCTCCACAAATGAGCATGATTTCTTATTTTCTGATGAAGGTAAAAATAATTAATAATAAATTAATCAATTTTTATATTATTTCTTAATTATATTATAATAATATCTTGCTTATGTAGCCACGAATTGAAGGCGAAATGGCGGAAGAAATAGATTATGACTCTTCAGATTCAGCTGTATCTGATCTCGATTCTTCTGAAGATGAAGATGATGTGTTTGATACAAATGCTAAACCAAAGAGTAAACCAAAGGATAATACAGAACACATCAATCCAAGTTCTTTCAGCTGGTGTATAATGAGATTAGCAATAGTCAAAATTCTGCAACAACAGTTACAAGATTTTTTAAATGTAGCAGGAATAGAGATGCAAGGTTCGGTATAAATATTGTCATGAAAAAAATTCTGACACATTCCATTTCATTTGATGAAAACCAATATTTATATTTTTGACAAAGCTGACACATTAATTAAACTATTTTGAATTTTACAATTTAGAATTACCAGTTAGTAGTCCTTTAATACATGGAATATTAGGAATAGTAATACAGTGGCAGGAATCATTACGTGAAGAGTTAGACTCAAAAGGTCCACCACCTGTTAATTATATACCAGGATGTGCACCAGATCCAGTTCCAACTCCGGGTAAACCAGCCATTCACAAGTATCGTTCATTACTTGAGAGGGGTAACACTCCGTTTAAGTAAGACAACTTTTTCTAAATTTTATGATTCTCTGTTACAAATTATTATTAAAAAAGCAAATATTTTAGTACTCGAATGGCCTCTGCAGCACCTGCAAATCGACTCTGGTGTTATTTAGTTAGGCAAGAGTCTATTCAAGATATTTTTATACGAGCAGTATTTGGAAAGCGAAGATCTCTTTCTTCTGTATTAGATACTAATCATACTAGTGGTGATAACGCTACGCGTGGTGCAGCTACTGGCGAAGATAAAGGAAGTGACAGCGGTACAACAAGTCTTCCCGAACCTGTCAGAATCATTCACAAAGAACAAGATAGTATTAGTGCCTTTTGCCTTAATCAAGTGAGTAAAAATTAATTTTATAGTTTTTATATAATCTGACAAAGTTAATAAGTCTAGTTATGACAAATAGTAAACTTGAGAAGTAAGTGTAAAATATAATTAAAAAGGTATTTTAATGAAATAATATTATTAGAATATTTATATAAATGTAGGTAAATACAGGCTTGATGGCTTTGGCCACTCCGCGAGAAGTACAAGAAATGGATATTTCATTACTTTTAGAATTACCTTCATGGTTGGAAGATGAATGTGAATTTGACATTATTAATTTAAACAAACAACCTGATCCTGAACCTGTCCAACCAACCAGTTTTCTAGTCATACAGGTATTTTTTCTATTGATTATTCTTAAATACAAATACAACTATTGGGAATTTTATAAATAATGAAAAATATTTATAAAATTTACAGACGGCTGCAGATAGGCCGTTACTTGCTCAAAGTCCACAACAAAATAGTCCACAACCACAATCAGGTATAGCCAGCCAGAGTGGACGAGGAGCTAGTGTGGTGAGTTATTTTATTTTAAATAATAAAAAAATCGTAAGATTAATTGATAATTTTAATAAATGTTTAAAGCCATTAAATTTCTCACCTAGAAATAATTGCAGTGTATAATTGATCCTTTCATTAAACACACTTTTTCCTTATCTTTGTATAACATTTTATAAAAAATAAATTACATTTAGATGATTCCTACTTTAGAAAAAAGATGAACAGTAATGTCTCGATAATTTTTGTAAATATAATTTTAATATTTCGTTAAATTAACACATTCACATTGATTTATGTTAATGATAAATTAATGTTAATTATGAAGAAGTTATTACACTTATAATCGTGTTCGGGTTTAATTCATGTTGTTTGATATTACTAATTTCTGTAAATTAAAAAGTTTATTAATTCATTCATTAAAACAATCACTACTTGCATTAAAAATTCATATTATCCGATAATTATTTCAAAAAGATAAGCAGTACTTGTTATAAGCCTGCTATTTTTTAAATAGTTTAGCTACTTGCATACATCAAGCTATCCAAAAGAATCTAATGAATGCCAAAAGTCGATTGTTCTCAGTAAACAAACGTGGATATTAATATTAAATGATTAAAAAATTTATAAATATGTAAATATCAATGAAAATTAACGGAAAGATTCATTATTTTACGAAATAAAAAAAGATTTATATTATTAATTATTGTTATTCAAATTTTAGTTTCAAAAACTTATTTAAAATAATAAAATATCTATTTTTTAATGTAATTTAAAAGAACGGTTTATATTCAACACAAAGAAGAAAAGGCAATATCTCTTAATTTTAATTTACAAAATTCCAAACAATAATATATAATTGACATTAGCTAATTACGTAATTTCTATAATTATTATAATCATGTATGTATAATTAAAGTTTATTCTATTTTAAATATTAATTTTATATGAAAAATAATATATAAAATGTGCATGGCTTGCTATAGAATACTAAGTATCAAATGAATCACATGTATCTGTCAATTAATTCATATATTTACTAGGGAATTCAGTGTCGTATAAAAATTTTAATTAATAACATTGTTTAATACCCGGGATCTTGAGTACTTAACAATATTTATTATTTTCCAAGAAAAAGAAAATAATGAGAAGAAAGAGCATTTTAAAAGCTCTTCTAAAGAAAGAAGTTTATGACTTATTCCACAAAAAATGTTAATAATTATGAATCATTATTATTAATTATGTATATGTAATAAATAAACGATACAGTTAAAACTATTTTTCAATTTCTATGTAGAATGCTTTGGGGTAAATTCGTGAATTGTTTAATAATAATGTTTACAATACTCTATAAAATGTTAATTTTGAAAGAGCTAAAATTTAAAATTATAATAGTTCTATATTGAGATTGATATATTAAATTTTTTGTAATTTTTCTTACTAGTATTAAAAAGATCGAACATAAAATATAACTATTTTTGTTATGGCTAATATATAATATAATATTTCACTGCCCTAATTCTAGTTATATTTAATTAACATTAAATGCCTTTAGAAGATTTTGATATAAATATTAAAAAAAAAAAAAAAAAACACTTATTGTTACTAATCACTAAAATTTTATATCGCCAAAGATTTGCAATAAAATCTACAGTGCAATGAATTTTAAAAATTGCACAGAAATTTTTTTCGAGAAATAAAACGGGATAAATAATTGTAAGGATAGGAAGTATACGACGATAGTAAGCCTTAAAATATCCCACGTCGATAATACAACAACTCTAAGAAAGCGGATATAGGTATATTCTGTTTTATATTTAATTTCATTTTCAATGTAACTTTGAAATTTTATTTCCCATTACATATATTACATTTATTAGCCATAAGAATAACAGAGTTTTGTAACAACGAGATCCTTGAGTTAAGATCTTAAATCAGTGCACAACTGTCACTGGCAGATTCAAATATATATTATATACAATCAACGAGAAATGATAAATCTATATTGTATATAAGATAAAGTTTACTTCTTTCTTGGGGATCATTTCTTTTGGGTAGCATGGTTCTATCGGGTTGCAAAATTAAAAGGAATAGCTTGAAAAGCCACAAACGACATTGTCAGTTTTTTTTCGGATTCTTATGAAAATTATAAATATTTCATTTAAATTTGTAAAATAAATCCAAGCCCGTGATTTTTTTCTGAAAAATACATATAATATGCATCAGTTGCCATTTGTTGCCCATATGAGAATACTATATATAAGTAATTAAATTTTTAATTTAATAGTACAATTTAATTCAAGTATAATAATAAAAAGAATTGCATCTTAAAATTTGAAAATACTTTTTTAATATCTCATTATTCCAGCACCTTTACATACACAATAAATGTCTACGCCAACACAAACACTATTGATTTTCTCGACTATATATATATTCTATATCCTTTGCGTTTAATTAACCAATAACCATCGCGAAGATGATCCCTTAATCTCGAGGCACCGATAAAAGAGCTAAGTGCCAAAAGACCGTTTGGGTGTTGCATGATGGGCGAGTGCTATATATAAGGTGTATAATGTGTCGCAGAATTTGGTGGTAATATATATATATATTATATGGCTCTCTCGATACGACTTGTTACCGATTTTTGCTTTCAGTTTTATTTTAAATATATTTCATTGTTCCAGCAATATATGTCGCACCTACTCCGATTAACTGTATTTCTTTTAAAGTTTAAATAATTGTATGCATGCGTTACAAATATCGAGTCTACTTATGGATTATAATATCGGGGGCGTCAGTTGTATGCTTATATAATAATAAAATTAATCCGGTGGCCGGAATGAATAATGGAAACGAGTCGTATTAGTTAGCGAGGGCCATATTAGTGTGACGCATTGGGTTGGGGTAGCACAAGTGGTGACGGAGACAATGTTGCTTGTTTAATGCTTGCCAAAATGAAACATCTAACGCGGTCTGCGTCACTGAACTGGCGGTTCACTTGCTCAATCTCAGATGAAGGGGATGCCCGCTTTCCCTGGCTCCCACGACCTGCGCTTCTGTCAGTTTGTCGCTGATAGGAGTAAACACTTATTGAAGCCGGTGAGACTAACATCTAACATGAACCCTAGCTGTTCCTAGTGCCAAAATATATATATAAATATATATGCCATATGTTCATCTTGTTGTTTGACCAATTTTTCGATTTTTTCATTACTGTTATAATTTTTATGTATTATATATATATATATCCTTATCCCAATGACTAAGAATATCCTCTGTTTTCTTAACTTTTATAGTGCGAGGTAACTATATAGACGTTTATATATTAAATATATATATAGTACTCCATTTTTATACAAGAAAAAATTAATTTAATTGTTAAACTGTTTGTAAAAGTTTGGTCAACTTGTTATGTATGGATTATTGTACAGATTATGTGTTTTGTGTGATATTTTGTCATTGTTAATGAACTACGATTAAACCATTAGTAAACGTAGAATTGTAACACAATAGCCTACGTTTGATTATAATATTTTTTCTCTCTTTTATATGTAATGAAGATGCTTAAAGTCTCTTTTAATTAGCTTTGCCATTTATCTAGACAAACGATTTTTAGCAAATTGTAATATTATAGCTATAGTAATAACTTTAGCTTATAAATTTAAGAATTGCAGATACAGACTTAAAGTTGAAAAACTTACATCGTATTAATCTTTAGTACACGTTATTTATTTGATATAAGCAAAGTGTATGCAATATTATGCTGATACTTTTGACTGACAATAGATTAATAATTTCAAGAAAGTTTGAGTCAAGATTATTTTTCAATAAAATTTTGAGATATAAATTAGATGAAGATTGTCTGTTTTTTAATACAAGTTTGAATTTTCATTTTAAAAAATTATAAATGCTTAAGTTTTCATTTGTTTGTTAAGAAAGGAAATTTGAATTTTAAGCAATTGTGGTGTGTTTTTTAAAAGGGATATTCTAAGTCTAAGTTTATATACTTGTTAAGAAATGAGGCATGAAATTCAATTAGATATATTATTAGAAATTGTATATAATTTATGTCACATGTAAGAATCCATATAAGAGCAGTGTATTTTCCTACTATTTGCTTAATTTTTACGCTGCTTATTCTGTTATTAAAATGCAGCAAAAGCTAGTTAAGTAATTTGTTTTAAGTTTCTTTAGCTAACATTGACAGTTTTTATCATTATTTAAATTCAATAAATATTCAATATTAACATAATGCCGTTGGATACGCTGTATTAACATCACAAGGAATTGTGCATTCGAAACATTTAATTTTCATTGTTTAATACCATTCCTCTTGCAAATCATAAGGCTATATTATATATGCATAAAATAATATTGCTCTTTTCACACTGAACAAACAACATTCAAATATTAATTGTACTGTTATTTCTTATGCGTGTCTAGCTAGATAATTTGCAATGATGAAAATAAAAATATTTACTTAATGGAAATAATCATGTTACAAATAATGCATTTATTCATGTTGTACTCATCGTTAAAGTTAGCCACTAGAGGATTCATACATGCATTAAGATATAAAGGTATAAAATAAAACAGGCAAAAAATAATATAGTTTAATCTTTTGCTCCATTCTCAGCTTGTAAACTAAATTATTGCTGCCTTTCGATGCATGCTGATTCTGAATGTAGCCTTACTTTTACGGTTCTTTTTATGTTCAAATATATATAAACTTCTTAAACAAGTTAAACATCTGTGAGCAAAAGCCAGTCCTTCGGATTTGTTCCTTTTGGATAAATTTTAAATTAATAGATGTGTTAGCAAATACATTTTTACACCTATGGAATCGTCAAATTAATACAAAAATTTTGTTATGCAGATCTTGAAGCATAAAATCGATGGAATTAGAAGAATTTCTTCGCACCCATTATTACCACTGTGTAAGTTATTTTATAGCTTATTTTCGAACTATTTTCAATTATTATATTAGTATATGTGATTTTTTATTTTAATAATTTACATCTTAAACGTATAATAGTTAATTAAAAGAATATAATGTTTTCTGAACATTTTATGTTACTTTGAAAAAGTACTTAAATTTGACATTTTGTTTATTCCTTTTTACTACAGACTTAACTGGATCACAGGATGGATCTGTGTCATTGTGGGAATGGGGACATCAAACAGCAGTCGCAACGCCTAGACCGCCCGGAACGTTTGCTAAAGTTACTCGTGTACGATTTTCTCAACACGGGAATAAATTTGGGGTAGCAGATTCGGATGGTCATCTTAGTTTATTCCAAGTTGCTTGCAGAGAAGGCACTTCTCGTCCATTTTTCGTTAGTATAAACATTTTTGTTGCTTTTTTTTTTTAATTTAAGTAAGTGTACGTGTAAACATCACAAAAGATTCTGAATGAAAAGGCAAAATAAAATGTATCTGACTGTATCATATTTCATGCCACCAAAGTACATATAACTCTATACCGACAAGAAAAAATTTAAAAGAAACACATAAATGATAATACGAGAAAAAACTTTATTTATCTATTTAAAAATTATATGGAAAAATTTAGCTTCCATTCTAAAATTATTCAGAAAATAACAATTCAAATTGACAGATGGGAAATCTATATGCACAAGGATAGAGAATATTCCGACAATCCGCGTGGAGTTAGATATTAAGGATGTGTCACAGTTTAAGAAAGGAGCAGTACGTATCAAAAGTAAAAATTCCTGTTTTTGTTTTTTAAGGCTATTTGTTCGTTAAACAAGTATTTGGATAGTATATGTTTATCGAAATCGAACGAAGCCACTACATAGGACGGCGATGACGCGTTTCCATACTTGCTAGTGAATATATCATTTTCTGTTTTAATTTTTACTCGATATTGTAAATGATATCATATGGATATTAAATATGAAAAGATACCTAATCGTAAGTTATTTATTTATTACTGCGCAAATTTTAAAAGAGTTGAGACCAAAAATACTGAACTTTTGTGTTAAAAGAAATCGAGAAAGCAGTCAAACTTTCTCGTGATTCCTCGCATCAGAACGTGTATTAAATTAAAATTGCACTTTAAAATATTCGATGAATATTCCTGGAAATTTGCATAGATTATTTATTTAATTGATTAACAACGTATAGCCTAAGATCACTTTTGTTAAACTATGATACATCCTTAAGCTTTTTTGACATAAGGCAAGATAAGAAGATTATGAGGGAAAAAGCGCATATTCTAAGATAGTCTATTACACTGTTTTTCTGAATGATACGATGAAGGATATGATATTTACTAGAATGACAAGCATAATATTATTTATCACAAAATAAATCATTATATGTAAAAAAATACGAAATGCACAAATTTCTTGGTAAAACTGTACGATTACGTATGCGTAATACTAATTACATGTATGTATACGTGCATTGACTTTGAAACTTTATTGTGGAGTAAAAAATTATACTTAAACTTACTAAAATAACTGTCCTGATAATGTAAAGTTAATTGCAGAATTTTATTTTTAGAATTACCAATGTCATAGTAAAGTGACAGCTGATTTCGTCTTCTTGGGAGCTTGCAGTTTAGTCGCTACTGCTGGACACGGCTCTGAAGGTCGTAATGTTGCACTGTGGGATACATTATTGCCTCAGAGTAAATCCCTCGTTCAAGGTCGGTATATATTTTTTGGATTTATTATTATATTATTCTTAATTATTATGATAGTATTATCGTGTACTCGTGATTTTCTATTTTAATAAATTTTTTGTAATTTACTTATGTTTAGGATTTACTTGTCACGATCAAGGTGCAAGTTCAGTAATTTTAGCTCCTCAACATCAACTGTTAATAAGTGGCGGGAAAAAAGGAGATATTAATATATTCGATGTGCGCCAACGACAACAGCGGCATCGTTTTCAGGCGCATGAATCTGCAATAAAATGTTTAGCCTTGGATCCACACGAGGAATTTTTCGTTAGCGGTGCCGGAGATGGAGACATAAAAGTAAAATTTTAGTAAAATTGTCAAGAATTCTATTTTTTTTTTATTTTTTTTTTTTTTATAATTCTATATATTATATTATTTCATATTTTAGGTTTGGGGTTTAACCGTCCATTCATTACTGCATTCTTTTCCTGGGGAGCATCCTCGATCTAGTTTCTTTAAGAATATCGGACAGGTGAATATCAAATGAATTTAATCATAAAGAAAACAATTACAGAACAAGACAATTTGATTTATTATAATATAAATATCCACAGGGTGTAACACAATTGTACGTTGATTCGGCGGGACGTTTGTTTTCTTGTGGTGCGGATGGTTCTATGAAAGTTCGTCAACTACCAGAACGGGATTGCGTTGTACACACATATTATTAAGGTAAAAACAAATCCATAATTTATACGTGATTTTTTAAAATTTATTTTCTTATAGCATACAGTAAAGTGTAACTTTATGCATTAAACAATCTTAGTGAGTGGAATATTTTTTCTGTTGTATTTTTCTATAAACTTCCAATTCTGTAAATTATATATTGAAAAAAAGATAATATTATTTTTCTTTCATTGTAATAAAAATTATAATTTTCTGCAATATTAAATATTAAATAGTTAAAATTTAAAAAATGATTATAAAAAGCAATGATAATGATTGATAATAAATTTATCAGAAAAAGAAAAAAGATAGTTATTTTGCAATTCATTATACAAATTATATTTCTTGAAATTTTTTAAAAAATAGTTCTCATATATTTCTATTAATTTATATTAAATTTGGAAATTTTTCAGATAATGAATTCAGCCATTGTTCACAATCTTCTAAATAATATGAACTGCCTTCAACCTAGGGCAATTATTGACTATATGTAAAGCACTTCTGTAAGATAAATTGAAAAAAGACAGGTTTTTTCAACCAACAGTAGTTATTATGAAATTGTTGTCAACTATATAAACATGTATTTTCTTTAAAATCTATTTCGATAAGGATATCTTTACTCCTGAATCTTAATGTATTTTCAAACTCAAACAATTGCTCAATTTCAATTAAATTCTTTCAGTCCTAGTGAATTGTTCGATGTTCAATGTCGATTGATTTCAAATTTCTGAAAGTACTAAAAATGGTATTATGCACATATAATTGGCATAATAACTAATAATTCATTTGGCAAGAGTACTTGACAAACTTTAATCGCTAGACAAGTAATACATTGCCAATAAGATAAATTTGGCAAGTATTTTAAACTAATATAGTTGGATTCATTTTTGAAATTTTTGAATTTGTTTTATATATTTCTTCGGATTGTATCATTATACAGAGAAATACCTATATATAACATACAGTCAAAATAATAGGAAATGAAGAGAAAGTTTACAATGAAAACATATAAAAGGTACATTAGCTATAAAATAATTAAGAAATTGAATTTCGATATTTGTTAGCGGATGTGGATTTAGTTTAATGTATATTAACTATTGAGATAATAACTATAGTTAAATGACATTTTCTATATTATATTATGAATTGATATATTGTTCCAATTCAAATGGACTTTGTTGCTATATAAAGTAATTTTTAACAAATTTAGAGCGTAATTTATTCACTAAACATTAATAAGCACTCAAATGAAAGTTCTTAATATTAACTAACATTGTTTTGGCTGTTGTTAGAAAATGAGTGAAAAATATTTATTTTAGAAATAACCTAATGCTATTGTTGTTTATGTCAGTGTAATTATATAACTTGTGTACAAAGCTGAACGTTATGTTAATTTGATTTTTCGAAAAGAAAATATTATAGCTTACAAGGAAGAGTTGTAAATTCATTTGTTTATTATTATAAATATACATCATTTATATGCGAGTGCTTATATACTATTTTTAAATGTGTGTATGGCCGAGGTTTGAGTCAAAAGTACTCTGTTGCCTTAATTATGACAAATCGCTTATTATAGTTAGTATAAATATCGATTCTTAACGGACATACATGAAATGTATAACTTGTATATAATATATGTAGTTATAAATTCCTTGTTTCATATATCCCGTATGAGTTAATACGAGAAAACTGTTATACAATATTGTTGAAAATATATAAAAAATAAATTATATCAATTGTGTGCTGCCTAGTTTTAAGAATTGTCCGCGATGTTCATCCACAGCCAACTCTTTTATGCAGATTGTTACCGATATATGTAGATAAACTTACTTTAAATTAATTTTAATAGTAATAATAGTAGTAGTACTAGTATTAGTAGTAGTAATAATTATTATAATGATGATGATGATAATGATGATAATGATGATGATGATAGTAATAATTTTACAAGCTGCATAAGAGAGGGGTGGATATAGCCAGACAATATCTTATATATCATTAGCAAATGAGCATGAAATGCATGTGTTTGAAAAAAAAATTGGATTTCAAGCATGATTTTATTATTAGCATTGCATATATAATTTTTATGTTCACAAGCAAAATAAATAATGTTAAAATGAATATTTATTTAAAATAAATAAAAAAATGAAATGTCTTGTATACTAACATGTATATATTGTATGCAAATTGCAAAAATTAAAATACATAAAATTTGTTTAGTATGGATTATACTATACATATATAATTTCTATAATAAATAAAAAACTACTTTCCAATGTGTTTAAACTTTTCATTATCATTTTTGTTTTAGAAGCAAAAGCTTTCAATCATAGCAATCAGGTTAATCACCTTGATGATTTTTAATAAATACCACAATCATATCTAGAGTGCATATAAATTTTAATTTCATTTCTCTAACCGTATATTCTGATACCATTGTTTCTTTCGAAATGGTTGTTTTATTATTTATTGATAATGTTCCAATCAAGCTAACTAAAACTTTTGATATAGATAAACTTATCGATATTTCTATAATAGATAAATCATAAACAAAAGAACTTTAACATTTAAATAAATTAATCTTAAGTAAAGAAAAAAATATTTCAAAATAACACTAAATTAAAAATTGCAACAATTTGCGAAACTTATCATTAATATAAAAATATTATTAAATATTTTATAAGAAAAACAATAATTAAAGTCAAAAATAAGAAAGCTCAAAAATTAAAATAAACATATGAATATAAAAATACTAACTTAAATATTAACCGTAACCAAATTTTTGCAATTTTGGATTGAACTTATTACAAAAAGAGATTATTAAAACTTTGCAAATATAAAAACCAAATAAATAATTTTTTAAATTATGTTAATTGTTATAATAGATTAAATTTTAATGCCCATGTAATGCCCAAAATCTTTTTTGAAAGCTTTTTTAGCGTGAATCTTGCAGGAGAGGGGGTCTGAAAAGTTAATTTACTAATATATATCTTACGCATAATCATATAGGAATGGGGATCTTCTATAAATTAAGGGGCATTCTATAAAATTATTTTAGGTATGTTATCTTTGCTTTTCCAATCTCGAATTCAACACATGCTCAATCATTATGCTGAGTGCCATTCCCCAAATACCCGCTATATAACCCATCTATAAAATATAATAAAATATTTTTTACACAATTTAGAGGCTTACAGTTTAAATAAATTAACTGCTACATGCTGTAATACTTTTCATTCATAATAATAATCTTGAAGCTAATGGTCTCCATATTTTTTATTCCTACTTAGATTGAAAATCTGAGTCTAGGAGATAACTTATAGATAATAAAAGTCATAATTTTTATAAATTAAGGTTCTAATATCTAACCATTTTGAATCAATACCTATCAATATAAAAAAAATGTATAATTTAAAAAAAAAGAAGTTTAGCACATAAAATAATCATATTAGTTGATCAGTAGATTAAAAACCATATAGTCTTTATAAATACTTATTAAAATTCTATTCATAAAATAATTATATATTTCTATTGATAATAAAAACCACAATTAGTATATTGAAATTAATAAAAAGTATGTTTTATCTGGTATCAATTTTATTTGTTATTCTATAATTATAAAATTATGGGCGACAACGTTCCAAAAAGCGAGGGTACAAGCACACTTCTCTAATGTGATATCTGTTTAAAAGCCAACACATAAATCTTTCTAAACCAAGACCATAACCACCGTGAGGACAAGTTCCATACTTTCTCTAGAAAATATGAATAATATTGTATTGGTAAAAATGTACTTTTTGCGCCCTTAATATTAAATATCATTACAAAAGATTTATTTTTTGATCCATATGGGATAAATATATAATTAATATTACTGAGGTTTGATTATGAATGACTTTCCGATTGTCTAAATTTGTTTTCCCGTCATGACATTTAACCTGAAGAGGTCGACACTCCTTCTTTACAAACGTTGTAAGGAAAAATAAATATATTTAAAGTATTTTATCAATTATACATTTAGCCTATACAGATTAAAAAATAAATCTTTCCTAATTATGTGAATAAGATTATTAAATAATTGCTCAAATATTTTATTGTACTTTTTATTACCTGATCAGTATACCAGTAATAGGAAGTTGGATCAATATTAACACTTTTATATCCTTCTAACAATTCTTCATAATTCCAAATACGCATTGACCCTCCTACAATTTCTCCTACATTTGGAAGTAAAACATCAACAGATTCAGTTAGACGAGTATCCTCTGGGCACCGTTGCATATAAAATGATTTAATTTCTGCTGGGAATCGACATAGCATTATAGGTTCATTGATTTTATCAGTCATTTTTCTTTCTGGCATTTCAGGAATATCCTAACAAATTATTTGATATTTTAACTATTTTGCAAGTTACCAGAGAACTAAAATTAATTTAAAGATCAACCTCTCCAAATTCATAAAAGCTGCCATCTACTTTTGTGATACCATTTTCTTTTAAATATTCAATTGCTTCTGAATAATTCATTCTTTTGAATGGCCTTTTTGGGACTTGGAAATCAGGATTTAACTCTTGAACAAGAGATCCTAATGGCGAGTGCAAGACTCTATCTACAACATCGCAAATTAAATCTTCAAGTCTATCCAATAGATCATCAAATGTAATAAAAGGACACTCTGCTTCAACATGTGTATACCTATAATATTTTTATAAAACTATAAGGATTAAATTCATTAAATTTAAAAGAATTTATATTCATACTCTGCAAGATGTCGTCTGGTTCGTGACTGTTCTGCTCGATAAGATTGAGCAATGCAGTATACATCACCCATTGCCGGAATACAAGTTTCAAGATAAAGTTGAGAACTCTGTGTGAGAAATGCCTCCTCACTATTAAGAATTATAAAAAAAGACATAAATCAATTATAAAAATACTCAAAAACTTTATAATTACAAGAATTTAGCAGTACCCAAAATAATCTAATTTAAATAAAGTGGAACCTCCTTCAACTTGAGTTTGTACAAGAGTAGGAGGAGTTACTTCACAGTATCCTCTATCTCTATAATGATCCCTAAATGCTTGAGTTAATATTGATCTCATAATTAAGATTCGAGAAGTCTAAAACAAATGTTAAAATATATTATATACTAAAAATTTATTGTAATCAAATAAAAAAAATTTTAACTAATTTCAAATATATTATTTCTTAACAAAAATTTTATATTTCATATATTATAATAAGAATATTCAATACATATATATACAAACTATGTACATTTTCACCACGTATCATAATGTGTCTGTTATCAAGTTGCACATCTGAATGAGATAAATCATTTAAAATAGAATCTGCACCACCAGGAGGTGAATTACCAATAAGCTTCCAATAATCAACAATCAGCTCAACTCCTCCAGGAGCCTAAAATTTATGTTAAATCTAAATCTCTCTAATCTGCTCTTTTCAACATATAATTTTCTTTACATACCGTTTTTCCATCTGGAACAGCTTTCAATGTTCCAAAAAATTCAACAGAAGCTTCTGTATTTAATATAAAAGCTTCATATGTTTGGCATAATTTATCATTTAATAAAGACTGAAGAAATCCTGTGCCATCTCTTAATGTTATAAACATTAAGGATTTTCCTTAAATAAAAGAAAATAAATTCATATATATTAATAAAATGTATTAATTTCATTATATTTTTAATCAATTTTTGAATACCTTGTTTTCTTAGTCTATGCACCCAACCAAATATTCTTACTCTCTGTTCTTTATAATTCTGAACTTCATTAATCTTAATAAGCTTAGCAGTTGGCAAACTTTTATCTTCTTCTAGTACAATAGTTTTAGCTTCTTCAATGTTTTTTAATCTCTTTTCTTCATCTTCTTGTAATTTTTTTTCTTTACTCTCATTTTTTACTTTTTCTCTAGCCCAAAGCTTTTGAACTTTCTTCAACTGAGATTTAGCTGCAAGATCATATTTTTTATCATTTTCTTTAGAATCCTGATAAATATCTGGGAATGGTTCTTTACTAGCATGTCTCATAGCTTGCAGTATTGTTTTAAAAGGTTTAGCTTCAGTTCCATCACCATTTTCATCACTTCCTGATTTTTCAGATGTATAAATAGGTTCTAAAAAATTGTTTAAAAATTTTAAACATCAGAAATGAACTTGTAAATAGATTTGAAACTTACGAAGAACTGTATCTGATTCATTTGCCGACATATTGTAGAAATTATTCTTGTCTATAAAGTATATCTGAAAATAATAAAACTTATATACACCTGTCTTATATCATTAATAAAATAATTATTTCATTAAATTTATTTTGTAAAAATGATCCAAATTTAACGTTATAAATTGTTCAATACAGTTAATTAAGATTTTGTTGTATTAGTCATTTTTCTGTACATATTCGTTTTTATTTTAAATATATATATATATATATATATATATATATATTAGAACTGTTACATTTAAAAAAAAATTTCTGAAATTGTTTATTTATGAACAATTATAATAAAAGAATATGAATCAACTTTCCTTGTTCAATAAAAATTACGCCATTAATAAGTTCAAATTTATATTCTTACAAGTAGATTTCTAACCTGTTATATCCACGTAATCAAATAAAATTAATATTACGAAAAAAAGTTTTAAAAAACATCAATATAAATATGATTAAAGCATAAACAATGGTCTAAACTTTTAAAATTGCAATACAAATATTAAGGATAATATAATTTAATATAAGTTAATCTTCAGTAAACATTGTATGTAAAAAAAATTACGTATATTATAGTTTAAAATTAATAGAGGAAAGGAATATGTAGAGAATAATAATAAATCAACTAGCATATGTAAATCAAAATATTTCATGAGATTCTACCTAATTTGTACGTTTACTAAAAGCAGGCGAAATGCATAGAACTATAGCTGTCGCCTGTTCTAAGTCCTAACTATTCCATGTGCACTACCATTCAGGCATTCTATTATTCCTATTTGCAGATACCTATACATGTGTGTCATGTGCAGTTCGTGAACCTTACATTTGATGCAGCATGTGTGCATTAACTTAGCACATGTTGCAGTTCAGTAGTCACATGTTCTATTGGTTCTATTCTGGGTTTGTTCCGAAAGGCCTCCGGTAAGTTGCCGATAAGTAGATATGACAATGCTAGAATGCATTTTCCTATAATCACCATGTAAATGTCATAAACAGTTATGAAACTGTCAGTTTTCCGCCGTTGACGTATTCAGTGGAAATAAACGGTCAGATACGGTATTTTAGCTTGCTGGAATCAGAGATAATCTCTGCTGGAATATCGTTCCTTTGAGTTTGCTTCAGTAAGCAGCTGATCGCGCCCACATACATCCATGTGTATAAGCAAGTATTAGTGTAAAAGCTGGTAAAAGTTTGCATGTATTTACACATTTGAATTTAAATAAGACTTTTAAAAGAAGGTTTCAAATCGAATTTTAATAGTTTTTAGAATGGACAATCGAGTACAATTACTTATAAGGGACTAGGTGAAGCCCAAAATGTATATTTAATAATCAGTTTTATTTATTAATTAGATTATTTAATTTCATAAAATTAAATGAATATAAATATGTAATAAATTATTTATATTGTACACATACTTGGTTTAAATATTTTGCTTTTTACATTTAACAGAATTATTTATATTTAAGAATTAATTATATATAATACGTACTAAATAATTATATATAAATTTCTAAAATTTATAAATATAAATAATTCTAATCCATAATTAATAATATATTTATAATAATCATAATTAATATGCTATAATAATCATAATTAATATAGCATTGCCATATCTACTTATCGGTAACTTACCGGAGGCCTTTCGGAACAGACCCTCTGTCGCAAACATAGACTTAGATATTAATATTAGATCGTCCGCGTAAATGCACGCTCTGAAGCCCATATTGAAGGCCAGAGATAGGCCTGGAGTCGTGCTTTCTCTCTTACTCCGGGTAAAGAGGAGGAAGACAGCCAAACAATAAAAATGGTATAGAATATAGGAGAAACGTATGTTTCTGCTGCGTATATTTCTACTGATACTGTTCCCCTACTTTACTTTTCTCCCCACTTCCTCGCTTGTAAAAGAGAGACAACACGACCCCCAGTATTGCTCTCTCAGTCTGGTTTAGGCTTCAACTCTGTTCCCAGAGCGCGCGGTATGATATATAAGTCTATGGCCGCACATACTGATGCCTCTTTTAGCTGGTGTAAACTCGCAAGCTCTAACTAGAAAGAGTAGAAAGAAGGAGAGGAAACTCCGCTCAGCTCCGCCAAAATCGCGTCCAATAACACGGCAGGACTTCGGGACAAATTTGGCCGCAAGGTAGCGACACCATATGAGGTTGCTCGTTCAACTGCATTTATTTGAAGAATAGAGCGTGGGGTATGCAGTGAGATAGCAGTGAGCGTGGCTACTTGTTTCAAAACAATAAAAAGATGAAATTAAAAAACTGGGTATGGTTGGTTTTGTAGCAGGGAATGGTGGGCATGGAGTGATTCAATGAAATGAAACCAAACTTAATTTTTGTCTGAAAATATTTATTATCCCTACGATAAAAAAACTAAAATTATTATGCATTTTAATTATATACTTATATTCATATATTATATATTTCTCTTTTTTATATATTTTTAAATTTAAACACATAAAATAAATTTCTAAATGTAAATATTAACAAGTTGAAGAGAGAAGAATAACAACAATACAGTCTGTTAAGGGGGCATCTCTAGTCTTTTTGCATAAATTTTCAAGATTTTTTTCTTGCAGTAAACTTTATTATCACACTACAATTTTTTTATATTAAAAAAATACATATTGAAGTCTGCAAAAAAATTTTTTTTTTCATTTTTCATCCAATATGGCCCAGATATGGCTGCCACAACGAAGATTGCTTTTTTTTGGCTGACATCATATCTTGACACAGAAAGCTCTGAAATGAAAAATTCAAAAACATATTAAAGTATAAGAAAGTGACTATAGCCCGTACTAAAATCAAGAAATTTAAGTAAAATAAAAACAAAATGGCGGGCTTTTCTATAATAATTTTCGGCTTATTTTTTGAGGTTATGTTGTTTAAAAAAGTGCTCAAATGCTTCATAATTCTGATGAAGTTCTAAACTGATCTAGATTGAACCTTTGTCCACATAATCCTGCACAGGACTAATTTGTAACGAGTGTTGATTCTCAGAAGGGTCGTTTGTTCGTGCGTTGAGTTCTGAAAAGGACTGATTGTCGTGGTGACACGACCACCCCCCACCGAACGTGGAGCGGAGTCAACCACTCGACCTTGATGTCCGAACGCGACTGAGCTGCGAGCGTCTCCGTGCGCCCTAAGCAGCTTAGTCCCCCTCCACTCGCCCACTAGGGTGGGGGAGCTTGAGAGGATTGCTCGCACCGAAGGCACGAGCACGACTGAACTGCACGTGTCTCTGCGTACCCAAAGCAGCTCAGTCCCCCATTCATTCGGCCACTAGGGTAGTGAGAGCTTGAGAGAACCGCTCAAGGACCAATGACGTGCAGGCGTCTGTGGTCGAACGCCGGAGAGTGGGTGAGGAGATTGGCGGAAGGGGGGAGGTTTAAAGATTCAATCTCTCCCATACATTTATCTTTCGCCTTATTTGAACCTATTTCGGCAGCGGCTCCGGCGGTGGCATCACTTGTCGCCGCAAGGATTGGCGCGGAGTCGCTGTTGTTTAGAATGCGTGTCAGAACATTTCGCGTAGGTCGCCTGCATACAAGGATCTTTTTAGTATATAAGGAATCATATAACAATCCCCCGGAACGTGGAGATCCTTACATGCGGGCTTACAAAAAGAATATATTATTTAGTAGGAAATATTATCTTTAACGCTAAACATAAATTGATAAATCTTTTAACATCTAAATGAATGGTAAGAACACATATCACTTAATGATTAGGTAGGGTACTTTATACTTTATTTACATAAGAGAAGAATTTAAAATTAAAATAACGCACTTATATACTAAGATTAATATATTCTTAAAACTAAACGTTAATTATATTTATTAATTCTTTATTCGAATTAATATATTCTTAAAGCTATATGTAATTATATTTGTTGATTATTGTTAAAATTAATATATTCTTAAAATTAAACGCACGTCTCACTCAGAGCTAACAATTATTTTCGACTTCGAAGGTTTTATCTCTACTAAAATGCGTCCATCTCATCAGAGACGGGCTGCAAAATTTTCTTTGGCCTCCCCCTCTTTCGGACATTCCGACTTTGAGTGGGATTTATTGCAGTCAGGCTATCCGGTTCATCTGGATTCCGGGGTATCGAGTCGTCGTCCCCATTTTTAAAAATCATGGATGGACTGAAACTGGAAATTCCATTTTGCTCGGTGCTAGTGGCACCTATGATGTTGGCGGCGCGTCCAGCCTTGTGTGTGGGAAGGAAGCGACGGCGCGTCCGTTCCTATCGTCCGTCTTAGCAGGCTTTACCTGGTCGCTATGGACCTTTAATTCGCATCCTGTACGACCAACCGAGATTATCCCACTGGATAGTACCTTTGTGACGGGAAATGTGCCCTCCCATTTCGGCATGAATCCAGCCTGAAATACCTCGGCTTCGTTTGAGAGATAGTGTGCTTTCAGATAGACCATATCGCCAAGATGATATCGAGGCTTAGGTTTATCATCGGAGACGTTCCTGGCTTGGTACCCTAGTTGGTGCTCCTTAATTTCGGCCATCCTCTCACCGGAGAAGTTAAGTCTACGTGAACTTTCACCGGTAAGGTAAAGAAAAATCCACCTTTCACCGGTAAGTTCACGTAGACTTACCTTCTCCGGCAAAGGATCCCTTTTGGAGCGATCTACGACTCTCGCAACGCGCCGCGGTGGCTCCTCCCCTTCGTCCGAGCTCAACTCGGACAGATCTAGGTCCGGGAAATCTAGATCGATCCCACGCAGTAAGGCTTCAGGGGCTCGTACGCGTACAGGTCGTCAGTTTCTTAGCGTCTTGCTGTTTCTCTTCTTCTTCTGTGCCTGGCTCCTCTTATGCTTCTTCTTTTGAGGAGCAGAGGGGTGAAGAGTCACCATTCTTAAACGAGGTCTGGGAATATATTGTACCCTCCATCGCGGGGCACCACCTTATATACCTCGCAATGGGCCTAAGCGACCTGTACCGAAAGCTCTAGCACCAAGTCAACGACGAAGCTCGGGCCGGGCAATAAAATAAATAAGTAAATGGCAAAGTAAAATTGCCAGAATGACATTTACCGCCTGAAGCATTATCAATGTTACTATCAGGTAATGCAAGCCAGTCGAAGCATTTCCTGGCAAATTTACGCAAGTAGAATTCGTGTTTTCAAATGTCATATTTCGGTACAATAAATATCATACGGGGCAATTTTATGCCAACGTTCAAAGTACAAGGACAAATATATCATCGTACTGGATCACTACTACCACTTCCAGATTCCGATTATAAATTTCTCCAAACTTATTCATGGGATCCACTCATAGTACGTATCAACGAGGTCCAATAGGGTGTTTTTGATGGCTTTCACAACTTTGTGGCCGTGCGTTGCCATGCAAGATAATGACTTGGCGCCTATTGCTCGCAATTGCTGATCTATATTCGATCAATTTCTGTTGCAAATCATTCAGTTGGCATTTGTATATCTCGGCAGTGACGGTTTCATTCGGTTTTAGCAGCTCGTAGTACATCACATCCTATTGGTCCCATCAAATGTGTTTAATAGTCGAGACTCGTTTTCTCACAGTTACTTCGTAATTTAGGATTGACAATTAAATAAATTCACAATTGAGTCAAATTATATTTATTGGCTAGTCAAAAATTTAGAGGAAAAAGCCTCGAAAGCTGCTTATGCTGGAAGCGGCTATCGAGCCGTACATCAGCTGAATTTGCTTGAACCGGCTATCAAGCTGTACATCAGCCAAATTGCATGTCAAGAAATGACCAGTGATTAATAAAAATAATAACTAAATTACTATTAAAGAAACAGAGACACGCAAAGGCGTACTTAATTTCTTAAAAGAATTAATGCAAATACACGCCGAGAACAATTCACGTACAATACCTGAAACAAAGATGCGCACTGAGAACGAGAGAACGAAACAAATTGAACCGCTCTAAACGACCGACCGTTCCATAAAGATTCATTGATCGTTCAATGCGTTGCTCAAACCTTTGTCCCTACTCCTTATCGTACGACATCTCGAAGACGCTTTCCCGCGGCGCTGCGCAGTCGCATCGTATTATGCTTTAACATAATAAAATGTTTCATCGAAGTACAGACTAAAAACTCACTACGCGACAAAATGTACAACAATACTTTTTGGCCGTGGATGTTCCGTTTTGGCGTCGATATGGACGGTTGGCCTGGGTCCACCCATGATTTTTTGCGCTTAGATCAACTTTTCATCGCCAATCACAATGCGCCACAGACAACTCTCCTTTTTTTGCCTGGGAGGCAAAGACAGTGCGATGTTGTAAACATTTGCCAACTGCTCTGTCAGTGACTCCTAACTTACTAGCCAGTTCTTTCTCCGTTAAGCTGAGTTTTCCTTCAATAATGCTTGCAATTCACTATCTTCAAATTTTTTGGTTGTCCAGAACGTTCTTTGTCATTAAAATCAGTATCTCCACTTCTAAACCGCTGAAATCACTCTTTACATGTTGTAAGTCATGAAGCTTGTTCGCTATAACATTCTTGAAGCAATCGATAAGTTTCTGCTACTTTTTTTTAAATTAAAATAGTGCAAAAGGACATGTCGAAAAAACGATTTATCATGATTCTTTTTTCACTCATCAAAAAATTATAATGTTTACACAAATGATGGCGTCTGTTAACTGGATTTTATTAGTAAATGTCAAATCTAAAAATTAAGTACTAGATCCGACACAACTGATTTTTCGTACTACTTATATCGCCATCTAAATGTAAAGGTCGGAAACTAAATTCACCTCCTAATAAATTTACTTCAATGTCTCATTTTATTTTTACAATACGTAGAACGGTGAAACAAATTTTATTTGATTTATTATTTTGTCCTACAAGTGGCGACACTCGAATTATGTATGTAAATAATACTTAAAATTTATAATAATTATTTTCTTTAAAAGCACTAGCACCACGTGAAGCAGAAGACAAATTTGTACGAATTTTCTTAATTTTTTTAACCTACTTAGAGAAATGTTATTAAATCTAAGAAAGTTTCGCCACTTGTAGACATGTCTAAAGAGTTATACCAGTTTTTTTAACTTTCTACAACTAAAATCGAGAGAATAAGACGTTGAAGTAAATTTATTTCCGTTCTGGTAGTTCAGCGTGGCGCTTCGATCGGTGTATGCAGCACTCAGAAGTTTTGTTGCAATTTTGCAGACGTAGTATTGCGTAAAATATCGTATAAAATATTTATATGCCGAGCAATAATTTATAATTTCAGTACTATATCTCTGTAAATTGGGTCCAATTTAATATGATAAAGATGCCATTTTTTGATGTTCTTCTTAATATTAATTAATATTCCATATTTTACGAGGTATACACTTTTGGAAATGACTACATATAGGATGT
Source organism: Sycobia sp. Sy_11 (assembly GCA_018907035.1). Classification (NCBI taxonomy): domain Eukaryota; kingdom Metazoa; phylum Arthropoda; class Insecta; order Hymenoptera; family Epichrysomallidae; genus Sycobia; species Sycobia sp. Sy_11. The sequence goes on along the minus strand of JACCIC010000057.1, from coordinate 1,903,368 downwards.
AGCAACTATTATTTTTTTCTATGCACTTACAAGAGAGCAAATAAGAAATTGACGATTTTCAAAAGGTTCAGTTAAAGAGCAATCTAGTATTATATTTTTTTCTTCAATAATCGCATTCATGTAGGTTGATGAAAGGAAGGTTGCTCTGCGTGAATGTATGACGCAGTTGTGTCGCAGCAGGTCGCAGCAATTGCAAGTCGCAGCTGACGCAGCTAAGATAATAAATATAGATATAGAGAGTTGTACAGAATATGGTCTGATGTGCATAATAGAATGCATAGATCTGTGCATTTTACAATAGATTGTTGTATGAAAATGTCACATTTAGTGTACAAAATGTTTTGTTTTAAAATTTTCAAGAAAAGTTTATGAACTATTAACTAAACGAAATAGAATAAAAAATGCAGAAAAATAAGTTAAAACTTAGGATTTTTTAAATACTTTGAAAGCATCTATATATTTCTATACAAATTCGTAAGTAAAATTTATGACATCAGACATAAATAGAACCATACATTGATAAAATATATAGGTTGTAGAATTCTGAGATTTCATATTGTTTGAAAAATACTAAATTTTAAAATTATTTGATGTATATAAAGTTTAAATTATTTGTACTTCATTTTAAAAATAATCATCACATAAATTACATAAATGACAATGCTAAAATTATTAATATGATTTATTTTAATGGTGAACATGTGGAAAATTACATTTTATATAACCTAATCATTTTATCCTTGACTATATGATAATATTACTATTTTATTCAAACATTTTTCTTCAAATATATATATATATATATATATATATATATATATATATATATATATATATATCAATATAGATATTAGGGTTTAAAAGACAATGCAGTCGCAGCTATCAATAACGCCAAGAAAGCTTCCAGTATTTGTATTTCCTCAAACTATTACTTTTTATCTTGATGACCAATCTACACATAAACAAATTTTAACTCTATATAACCCCTATGACTTTCCTGTTAAATTTAAAGGTATTATGAACATTTAATTTTCTTGATTACTTTTATAAGAAGATAGAATTTTAATTAATCGTATATTGCTATTTAGTGTTCTGTACTGCACCAAATAAATATGTAGTTGCCGATCCAGAAGGAACTATCAAAGCTAGGTGTTGTCTTGATATTATAGTGCGGCATATGGGATCAACACCAATGAACTCTGGTATTGATAGATTTCGAATTCAGATGCTGGAACATCCTACAAAACAAGTAAGATCAAAGCTTATGGTTTTTTACTTTGCAATATGGGTATATTTAAAATACAATAAATTATAATATATTACTAAATATTATAATCTAATTTTCAAATATATATTCTATAAATGTATAAAATTTTTAGATTATAGGAAAAAGAGATGTAGAAGCAAAAGTCGTTAATGGAGTTCCTGAACCTTCAGAAAGAGTCACTCCTGATCCAGATCTATTTCAACAACTTCCAAATACTGGAAAAAATCCACAGTCATATGCTTTAATAACTCATAATAAGCAGATAAGTAGTAAGTTTATTTTGTCTATGCTATTTTTTGTTTTTTAATAAAGTGAATTTGGAAATACTTAATAAAAATAACATCAATTTTGTTAATTGTACATGAAAAGATTATATAATATCTTATAAGATATTAAATTTTAACTAATTAAAATCGAAGCTTGTGGCTAAGTCAAGTATATTTTAATAATTCAGGTGATAATTTGTAGGGAAAAATGGTTCTGAAAATATATAATTGATTTAATAACAGAAAATATTACTAAAGAAATGTAAATGGATTTTAAAAATTTTTTTAAATTTTATAACAAAATTGACATTTTCTTCATTTGTGAGTATCAAATCGAATACTGTATACTTAATCTAATATACGTAATAAGAAATAATATCCGATATACAAAAATGGTACACGGGTTATTTTGTGTAATGAAAACTTTAGTTTGTTTATTTACTATTTGATATTGTCATTTATTATATTATAATAAATCATAATAAATATAATTCATATAATTATTATCAGAATTATTTTTTAATAGCTCATAAATTTTTATTAATATTTAATATTTTTTTATTAATGTTTAATAATTTAAAATAGATTATAAAACTATTTTTTATTTTAGGAGATACCAACTACATTGCACTTTTAGCTGGTGTAGTTTGCATTGCAGGCTTATTGTGTCCTACAGAAGGAGAGCAAAATATTCGGATACCAGATTACTTACATTTGTCTATCCATTTTAAATTAATTCTTTCTTTTGTATTAGGTACTTACATTTCCCATTTTCAAATGTATTGATATATATAATTCTATATGCATGTGACTAATATAATTAATTTTTTCTAGGCATGGTAACTATTATCACTTTAAGGCTTTAATATTAAGCTTAGAATATTTTTCAACAGACTCAAATCTTTTAGATTTATGCACACAATTGATATAAGCTTAATGATGTTTTTTCATGTATGTTGTAAAAGTAACATTTATTAGTCTTGTGTAATCAGTGATTTAGCAATGAAAAGAATTCATTGTTGTATAAATTTTAATAAGAGATACTTCTGTATCAAAATCTACAAAAATGTGCACAAGGGTTGTGACTGTAATACTTATAGTTTCAAATATTTTATATTTATTGTTCCTTACCTTCGATGCTAGTCTGTAAGTTTTGGCCTATTGGAATAAGGAGGAGCAATATTTTTATACATAACATAAGATTTTGACATTTTTTACCGAACGTAAAAGTATAAAAGAATGGTCTATTTTTATTTATATGCGCTCTATCTTCTTTCTCTATACCTAACTATTTTATAAGAACTGTACAAAAGATAAAATAATATATGCACCAAACAAATGAAATATAATCTAAACATATTTTTATTTTGAAAATTTTTATTCTTTAATAATGTTTTAGTGAAAAATTTTTTAATAAATTGAAAACAATTATATCATAAAAAGATTTCATATTGATCTTTATTTTATTTCTATATCCATTATTTACAGCATTATTTACATGTTACATTAAAATGTCCAAATTTCAATGCATAGCATTGGAGATTGCTGTACATTTACACGACTATCATTTTTATAACCATTTTTGTTAAAAATTGAATGCCATCTTTTACAGAGCATATGCTTTGTCAATCAAATACATTATACTATTCTTGCATGTAAAGTCAATAAGTACAATTTTAATTTCTTAAGAAATAACATGGTTTTATTTTTATCTTGCTGAAATAAAAAGATCTTAAATATAATTTGATAACTTGGTTAATAAATCACATTTGTAAAATTTCAATAAAATGCTTTAGAATACCTTTAGTTCGAAGTAATTTATTTTTTTTTATTTAAATTTCACGATCTTGTAATATTTTTAAGACTGTCTGTGTGTGTTTTGTATTCCATTGAGGCAGATGGAGGAAGATGCAGAACGCGTCGTAAAGTATCTCTAATTCTGGCAGTTGTTGCTACATCAGATGCAGTCTTATTCCATACACAAATAATATCTTCCTGTAAAATATTTTTATTAAACAATGAACGACCTATAAAATAATTTACATATTTTCAAAATATTAATTTAACTTGTGTTCATTAAAAAATAAAACAGTTTAAGCAATATCTATCAAATATCTTGTATGAAGTAGAATCCATGGTTGTACCAAGCCTAGATTAATATACACATTTAACAAAATTTTACATTTAAATTGATTATTAAACAGTTAATTGTTTAATATTGATTCATTATAAAAATTTATAAAATCAAAATTAAAACTTCATATTATACTACACTTGCACAATACTTTTCATACCTAAGCTGCAAAATATAACTTTATAGCATGTTATATATATATATATATATATATATATATATATATATATATATATATATATATATATATATATATATATAATAGTGTCTGTAAAGCATACAATTTTTACATATGTTTATTTGAAATGTTGTACTTTATGAATACGTCATCATTGAAAAATTTAAACCATCATAATTATAACCTTTACAAATTTCTAAATTATTTTTCTTAAAAGGTTAAATATGGTAATCTTGATGATACTAAAATGATCTGTGATTTAATTATAAATTTGATGGTAATTGGAAACTTTATAATAAGGTAATATATATGGTACAACTTTTTAATATCATTAGTAAGATCATTTAAAAGTTAATAGAGCCATCTTATAATTTAAAAATAATATTTAGCTATATTGTTATTAGATTAATTCTTTTTAGGTGAATAACATATAAAAACTAACTTGAAACCGAATTGAAACAACAGCTCCACAAATTTCTTCTCCTACCATGAATTGCTCTCCTAACATAGCTAAAATTAAATTTTCCCAACAACGAGATACTAAACCTTTTCGTAAACGAACAATCCATTTTCCTCCTTTTTTATTAGCTTCATGCTAAAATATTAGTAGAGATTAAATACATATAAATAATTTTTTTGTTAATAACTTTAAATAATTATATAAAATCATTTACCTCCCACATGGGTTTAATACCAATTTTAAATAAATGAAAATCTGAGTGTGTAGTTAATTCTGATGGTCTTATTAAGTGACTATAAAGACCCCAGAATTGTTCGACACTGGCAAATCGTCCTATTAATTTTAAATATTGATCATAACTTTCTATATAAGTTTGTTTGCCTGGGTTTCGTCTACTGTACCAAAGTGCATAGGCATATTGTAATTTATGTTCACGTGGATTGATTTCTGGAATAATCTATGAAAGAATATAATATTAAAAATTATAAAGATGAAATATATACGGTATAATTGGTATTTCTTACTATTTCGTCTTTATCAGATTTTGGATTACTTTTTGTTTGAATTTCTTCATCACCACTGTCATCACTTGTTTTCAATCTACAATTATTTATAATTAATGTTTTATTTATTAATAAACCAAATCATGATAATTCATTTGTTTAAACATAGATCTTTTTAAAATTTCTTAATTTTTCTTTCATTCTTAAAATGTTTAAGTAAATTACATATTAAATCGACGAATTCTCAAATTTTTATCAAATGTAGAAAATGAAGAATATGTTTAACAATCTAACCTAAAATAATTGGAAAAATAATTCAATATATAAATCTATATATCTCTTCATACTTACGGATCAAATTTGTTAGACATATTAAACTGCTATAGATAGACAATTTCTAAACAATATTAATTTAGATACATAGACAATATCAAAATTTTATTAAATATTTAGCCAGTGAGAGGCCTTACACGAAGAACCATGAACATACGAACTATACTCACAGCAATTGATGTACTTAAATATGAATTCTAATTACACGAAGAATCTCAAAAATAAAAAAATTAAAAAATTGATCGAAATTTGTTAATTCCTCATACATTTGTTAAATGATATTAATAAATATATATATATATAGATATCAATTGAACAGAAGAGTTTGCGACATGCATATATATATATACATATGTTATATGCTATAGTTTATCATTATATCATATCCCGATCGATATCCATGATACCGTGATCATGATATCAAAGAATATCGAACCTAAAAGTATATCGAACAAAGTATTCGAGATCGAATTGAATATATATATCAATCAGAGGTTCTAGAGGGAGATGAGTATACTTATGGACAGTGTGATTCCGTCTTTGAAGTTGCGCACAGGGCGCCTCTCCGAGCTTTCAAAGGGAAACGCCAGATTATGGAGTATAGAGCGAAGGAGTGGAAATTGCGCTAAAAATGTATAAAATTACACGGCAGGACGTCACATATGATTTGGCTGCAAGGCGGTGACACCCTGATTTGAAAATTGAAAAATTTTTTTTAATCTCTGAGTCATCAAAATTATATACACATACACAATAATTAAAAATAATTTTTTCTTTTTTTTTCCCTTCGAAAAATGTTTGCACAATATTGTTGTTGTTGAAGTTACAATTTTGTTGTTGAACTTATACTCTAATATGACTAAACTCTTTATATAACTAAATAATCATTACTATTTTAATAATAATTAGGTATCAAAACTGTTTTTCTGTTTCTCGCTATTGCGAATGAATGTTTTTCCTCATCGTAGCAATTATTGAACAAGAATTATTTAACTTATTAGGTGTACAACTTTGCTTCCATCGCTTTGCAATAGATGGCTATAGCGGTAAGTGATAGTCGAAATAAATCAATCGTAGATGTCATACAATTTTGTCTTCTGCTTTAATATGAAGAAATCTGCGGCTGAGGCTCTTCGAATGCTCTCAAATACCTATGGTAAGGCCGTTATTAGTGAAAGAACGTGTCGAAAATGGATTTAACACTTCAGAAACGACGATTTTCACATTGAAGACCAGCATGTTGGTGGAAGAGAGGTTTTCAAAGATGCAGAATTGGAGACATTATTTGATTACGACTTGTATCAAACGCAACAAGAATTGGCACGATCAATGGGAGTGACACAATAAGCCATTTCAAAATGCCTGAAAGTCATGTGAATGATTCAGAAACAAGGAAACTGGGTGCGTATAAGTTGAAGCCAAGAGACGTTGGACGGCGTTTGTTTGTTTGTAATTTTGCATCGCCTTGTGTCTGGGGATGAAAAAAGGATTCATGACGATAATCCCAAGCGCAGCAAATCATGGAAATATCCCGACCATGCTTCCACGTCGACGGACAAATCGAATATTCACGGTTTCAAGGTCATGTTCAGTATTTAGTGGGACCAGTTCGTTGTAGTGTATTATAAGTTGTTAAAACCGACTGAAACGATCATAGGCGATCGTTATCGAACACAATTCATATGGTTGAGCCGAGCATTGAAAGACAAACGGCCGCAATAAAACGATAGACATGAAAAGCTTGAACATGAAAAAATTGAAGATGAGAAAATTGAAACTAAAAGTATTTTATAGAAAGGCCCAGATGATTTGATAGAATGCAAAAAGGAAGGTGAAATTGCAAAAATATGTGGACGTAGAGACGAAAAGCTTCTAAACATTATTGTCACCTGGTCAATGCGCGAGACACAAAAGATTGCGTAGCCGAACGGCCACCAAACAACAGATAAAGAATCTCATCGATTTTAATTTGGCCGAGATGAACAGATGCTTACCACTTGCAAGCAGTACAGCTAATGAATTGAAGAGTTAGGTTGCTACAGCAGACACGTACGCTAACACGTATCACTGACGGCAACGCATTCCAAGTGCAAGTCACGCCTCATGCGCCACGCCCAACAGCCGAGATGCAGGCTGATAATGCTCAAGGCAACCATGCTATCAGCCCTGCACCAAACAACCTGCAGGAAATGCTGCAGACCTGGATGGTACAGTAAATCAGCATTAATGAAAATCTGTAGAGAAACTTATAAGAGATGCACAGGGCTTTGGCCAATATACAATAGCAACAGCACCAAACTCCACGGCGTGATCGCGTCACTTTCCTAGATACTTACGATCTTAAGATACTAACTTAAGTATGTTAGCACGGCGGCCCTCAGCTTGCGATAGACGCACACTCGTTTTTTAGCTTTATCGCTTCTTGTGTACGCCATCCTTAATCCTCAATTCTTAATAAATTGAAATCTGTTTATTCTTTTAAATTCTCTGTTTCCGATTATTTTACCACTTTTATCGCGATCCTCTCAATGCAACCATCGCGAAACTCGCTTTTCTCTCAGATGCCGCTTTCCTTCGCTAAATAGTTTCGGGGCTCAGGCCAGCCCGGCATTTGATTTTGCAACGGCCGTGTTTGCTGATCCCGTGCTCTAGGCAAACATGTGCACCGTTATGTTAGTAATAAATAAAGTTTTTTTATTTATAAGTACATATATTACAAAAGAATATTTTGCATAAATATTTAGTATAATTATGTATACCTCTACAATATATATATTGAAGAAAAAAATTTTGTAAATCTAACAAGTGTATTTAGTTATCAAGATTTAGTTCATTCAAGTAAAATTTAATTGATACAACTGATATTTAGTTAACGAGGCCTACGATAGCTCGATCACCAGAACGAAGAATTAATAACGTGATCCGAGTGCGAATCCCGGTCTCGGCATTTTGACATAAGCACCGTTGTAACCGTTTACACGTGCTTTGTTTACAAATACATCGTACACCTTCATTGTTGATTAGCACCGGTATTTGGGAGCATAAATAAAGTGACGTTAAATAATATAACATATATACATATTTTTAATTAATATAATAGAATAATTTGTGCTTCAACTAAATGCAGTTGACTAAATATATTTTATTGAATTTACAAATTTTTTGTTCAATATCTTTACAAAAACTTTTACAAGAAATAAAATTTATTATTATCTAATTTAGCTTGGTTGTTTTTAATAGAAAATTTCTTTTTTACCTGTAGGTTCTCTTGATAAAACTATCGTGTACGAAGTATTGCATACGAAAAATTGAATAGGGCAAAATATCTGAAGTGTGTTTCTTCAAATTCAATATGCGCATTTGAAAATTAACTACGTACCCATCTTCGCCTGAGTGTCCTACAACTTTTGTTTGAAAATTTTTTTTCTAAACTTAAAATTATTCCATAAAACTTGGTTTTTATCATTTTTTTTAACATTTTCACAAATTTTGGGTGTCTGATGTTGTCACATCCAGATTAGGTGTCGCAGCGGTTGATCGTTCCACTCTTCAGTACATTCAAAAAAATCATTTAAACTAAGTTTCGGCCGAGGATAAATTGGTCACTAAAATATGTCGTTGGTTCCCGGACTAGATGTAGAGATCGAGATATTAACCCAGGAAATTTATGCGAATAAGTCGGGCTCGTACATGCCTCGTACAAACGGATTCACGAGTACAAAACCTAACACGAACACAAATAGGAGTAATGCGGAATTAAGTATGTTCTCAAGATTACCGGGCATATGTGTGCTGGGACAGTTAAGCCAAAATGGAATGAAATGGATAACAATAGATAGCGATGGCATATACAACGCATACTACTAATATGGAGCGGATGCTAAGTTGTGCCACGAACGTTGCAAGCGGTACAGTGGATCGCGATCACAATAAAACGGGAAACGTAGAAAATTCTGGCATCGAGGCAAGTCAGCACTTTCGTACTCCTGGCGCCTCCATGTAAAAGACGTTAATAACGACACCATTTTTTAACTATATATTTTGTCACGGACAGTTCATCATTCGTGCATCTCAGAAACTACCCCGATTAGATCTAGACTTCTCTAACATAGAGAATCCGATCATCTGTGGCGACTGTTTACAGGAGTATTATCTAGGTCCCGATTAGAAGCTTCGCATACTTACTTATTAGCCGACTGGCACGCAGATAAAATGTATCTTGAAAGTCATAGCGAACTACACCGTTTAATAAATCCATCGGTTATATTGGTTGTACAAATAAGTTTCGGCTGTTTTTTATAAAGAAATAAGAATTTATTGTAAAAAAAAGGTACAAATAATGTCATTAAACATATTGCCCATCACTTTCTACTATTTTTGACCATCTTTTGGGCAGCAAGTGGATACTCCGTTTAAAAATTTGCTTGTCTTTTGAGGCGATCTACGAATTGACCCATTTCTTCAATTCCTCGTAAGAAGTGAAGTGCTGCTCAGCCAGACCATGAGTCATTAATCGAAATAGGTGGTAGTTTAAAGGATCAATGTCTTATGAATACGGCGGGTGAGGTAGGACGTCCCAATTCAATGTTTCTAACGTTTCGTTTACGACTTTTGCAATACGTAACCGAGCGTTGTCATGCTGAAAAATGACTTTATCGTGATTTTTGGCATATTGTGGACGTTTAATCTTCAACACTCGGCTTAATTGCATCAGTTATTGTTGATAACGTTCCCCGGTGACGGTTTGATTGTGTTGGAGTAGTTCGTAATAGATTACTCCAAATGATCCCACCAAATGCACAGCAATAGCTTCTTGCCTAGAATGTTTGGCAAAGTAGACGCATGCCCGAGCTCACCTCATGACTTTCTACGCTTTGGGTTGTCGTAGTGAATCCACTTTTCATCTCCCGTCACGATTCTATGTAGAAATCCTTTGCGATTTTGCCTTTTGAACAATTGTTCGCATGAGAATAAGCGACGCTCGACGTCTCTTAGCTTCAGTTCATAAGGAACCAGATTTCCTTGCTTTTGGACCTTACCCAGGATTTTGAAACGTTATAAAATAGCTTGCTGAGTCACTTCTAACTCCTGTGCAAGTTCTTCTTGCGTTTAGCACGGATCTTCCTCCAGTAAAGCTTCCAATTCTGTGTCGCCATACACTTTGGGCCTCCACTGCGTGTTTTGTCCTCCACGTCAAAATATCCACTTTTAAATTTTTGGAACCGTTCCTGAAACTTCTCTCACTCAAATTAACACCACCATATGCTTCTATAAGTAGCCGATGCGCTTCAGCTGTAGATTGCTTTAAATTAAAGAAGTAAATTAACAATTCCCGCAAATGACGCTTACTTGGCTCAAAACTTGACATCTTAACACGATGAAAACTAAGTGATGCTTGCAAAAAGTCGGAGGTATTCAAAGGTTATACTGTTTCCAGATGTCAACATATACTATACGACTTTTTACAGCTGACAATTTCGATGTTATCTTATCGGTGGCGCCATCTTTTCAAAACGGCGGAAACTTATTTGTACACCTAATAATTGCAAAAACTTTGTTTTTTTTTTGCAAAATTTTATAAAGAAAAGTAAATTGATATCTCGACGATATAGAATTTGGAAATACTTATCTGAGGCCATAAATATTCATGAAAATAACATGTATCATATGAAATGTTATATGTAACGGAACAAAATGGAGATAAACATAAAAGCAGAAAAGTTTTTGATATGATAGTGTAAAAGTTATATTACGAGTATAAATTTTTTTTAACTTAGACATCTAAAAATTTATTGTCATCTTAAATTATCTTATACAATAAAGATACTTTTTTTGGACTTAGTGTAATTACTAGCAAATTTTGATTCTATAATAGAATCGTATAGATTAATAATAAAAAAAAATATATCTGGACGTAATTCAGAAAAAATATACAAAGCGAATCAATCAATTAAATAGTTAATAATATCCATAAATTTCTTATATTCAGAGCTTTAAAAGCTAAAAATTTATTAATTTTAATTTAAACAATAATTTCCTAAACTGATACTACTATTTTTTTGATAAGTTATATTGTTGTTGCAAATTGACATTGGAAAAGTTTATAATATAAAATGTAGTAACTCATTTTACATTATAAAAATATTTTTATTTGATCTAAAAATAATAAAATAGGTAGATGATACAGATGGTTTATAAAGAAAATTATCGATTATTTGGAAGGTGCGATATTGGGTGGTCCCATAGAGAGGCGCTACTGTAGATTATCGCCCAAGATCGTCAAGATGACTAGAGCCGTTACTGCTCGAGGTTAATTTTCAATTTCATTGATTTTAAATACCTACAACTAACCGCAGCTGACATTTTAATTTTTATTCATTTTATTGAAATATTATTTAATTATTTTCAAGTTTTTGGTTAAATGATTTTGTATTTGATTTATTATCTGACAAATCATACAAATTTTTCACTTCATAAATTATATGATAAATCATACGATTTTTATAACAATTACGTAAACAGTAGAATAGTTATTGGTACAATAACTTTATTTATCAAATAAAATCATTTAAATTAGTAATACCCCTTTAAGCCCTTTATTGATACGAATCGACGTGCTGGGATGTTCTTAAGTTGACAACCCATTATAATAATATTACTTAACAAATTAGATAGATAAAGCTATTTAAAAATGATTCAGGATACGAAGTACCCAGTGTGAGTGTGCATATGAAATGACTGGGATTAATTCGCGGTAAAAAACTAAAAATATTTTTTCTTAAAAGCTTTAAAGATATAAAAAATATTTTTCTCTTTATGGCTTATATATAAAATATTTTTTTAGGTTTTATATATAGGCTTCTGGTAGATTTAATATATATATATATATATATATATATATATATATATATATATATATATATATATATATATTATAACTATTTTCAAAAATTAATATTTTACCCAAATAATAATGATTATAATTAGTTTTATTCCTCATAGGCACAGCTAAATTAGTAATACATTATAATTCTTTGATATTATTTATATAATAGAGAATCAAAATCTGTTTATAATTGACAAAACAACTGTAATTTAATTATTTTATTAGATAAATAATGAGAATTAGTATAAATTACAATTAATTCAATTTTTTAAATATCATTTAACTGTAACTTTAATTTATCATGAAAGTAATAAAATATAAAAGTATTTTCATGTAAAAAATATAGAAATTTCTTGAATTTGAATGAAAATGCCAGATTATAATATTTATTTACAAAATAAACGAAAAAAATCTAATTTATAAATAAGATTGAATTGCGATATTGATTTTAATAAATATTATAAATACTTTTATGTATTATTAATACTCAAGAAATGTGATTGTAAATTTTGTGCAATTTCTTTTCTTTGATACATCACTTCCTTGTAACATAGAGATGAAAATACTAATGGGCACTCATATTTAATTTTTTCTGTACATTTAGTATCTTGTTCTTTAGGTTCAAATAAAAATTCTGACTCTGAAGATACTAGAAAAATTAAATAAATAAAGTAATATAAGATCTTTATATTGTTTATATTCTTATATTTTAACAACTTACAGCAACTAATGCCTGTAAGAAAACAAGTTGAATGTTTTGATTCTATGACATAACTTCCTATTTTTGGTATAATTGAGAAATGTCCTTGTGCAGTATTTTGAATTATTGGGAAATGGCTTAATTGTTCTGTATACTGTACAGAATACTTCCAATGATCAAAATTGCCAGATTCCTTAATAATATAAAATTCTTGTCTGAAAAATAAGTTAATTTCTGATTCATATAAACTAGTATGTAATGTGATTTTAATAATTTTTTCTCAAAATTTTTCAAAAATTATTAGTTTTTAATTTATACAATATAGCCTTCATATAAGATATGTAAAAATTTATTTTATAAAAATAATAAACAATTTTGAACACATTATTTTAACAATGAGTAACTTGATGATTATAAAAATATAAAATAATCAAAAAAATTCAAAATACTTACATTGTAGGATTTAGTTTTACCATATTACTAAAATCTGCTACAAATTCCCAAACATGTTCAGGTTTTGAATTTTTTATTATAGTTTCGTACTGTACATTATGTGTCCACTTATGAATGAAGAAAATATAAAATGTAAATAGTCCTAAGCAAACACAAGCTAATGTTCTAGTCTTCCATTTCATGGGATTTGCAATCATTTTTTAAAATTATAGTATGCACCAAATATTGTTTAGTAAACAAACCATTTATAATTAAATGTATTATGGATTGTATATAAATAATAAATTTACACTGAACACTAGAATAAAAGTACGATTCGCTTTATTATAAAAAACTTAGATGTTTTATATTATAAAAATTGTATATTTTAGGCAGAATATTATTTTATAATAGGGTTTTTACTTTATTTTTTAACTACAGCCAATAGATTTTACATGAATATAAGTTTCTATGCTCCGACTGAAATTATAAGTATGAATGCACGAAAGATAAAACAGCTATAACAGCATCCGTTGAAATAAAAACGTGTGTGTGTATATATATATATATATATATATATATATATATATATATATATATATATATATATATATATCGTACAGCGTGTTCAGGATGTACAATAAAATCGACCGATGACGCTGTAGATCTTAGATAAACACACCAATGTATTCAGGCGAGATGCCACTTACCATATACCGTGTCATATACATTGATACAGTATACTATATAATATTTCAATGACCATTTTAACGGGCAAACTCGGGCAAAATTTCGAGTAAACTTTTGATCGTACATTGCGATATAAACGTTAACATTCACGCCACTATAACATACTTTTTTGTATCAAAATTTACAAATGATCTCGATGTGAAATATGAGTCTATAAGGCTCAATTATTCATATTTTAATGATTTCTCGCCGTAGTCCTCGTATATAATATTTCAAACTGATAAGTAAAATTATATAATAGATACATAATTCCAAAATTACACTTTTTACACGTTTATTTTATTTGTACTATTAACTTTCAAAGTACAAATGAAATTTTACGCAGTTTGTAAGATTATTAAAAAAGTGCCAAAATAAAACTATCCGTTTGAAAAATAAATTAATATATTACACATACACATATATACATGAAGATTCGCGCAATCTCGCGCGCATCAAATCTTCAACTACTGTCAGGAATTATAGTTTCAGAATCGATAGTTGGAGGTGCGATTTTAGCGATATGAGAAGCCAAAATTTTATTCCACTGTGTTGAAGCTAAAAAATTAAACGGCATAATTCGTACAAAGCCATTTTGGTAGCCAACTGCTAACCATAAAAAGCTCCATGCATTCGGATTCCAAGATATCTGAAATTAAAATATTTCATAATTAAACTATCTCGTTTAAAAAAAATCTAGCTTTGTTATCAAAAAATATATTTATAAAGGATTTTTTTATATCAATTGTAACATCGAAAAATTCAGTTATGCTTTTTTTTCTAAACAATTCGGAAATAACATATCAAATAAAAAATTCTGTTATATCTTTGTGATGGTTCAAGCACGAAACAAAATTTATCATAATCATAAGTAATAAATGGAGTTTATTATTAATACATATACAGTAGTGTTTTCAAAAAGTATAAGACCCGCTCCTCCCGATTTGCAAAAATATTTATTTTTGTCAGAAATATATAGGAGATAAAAGTTTCATGATTTTAATCGAGAAATAGGAAAGTGACGTTGACTTTAATCATTACCGAGACCTTGAAGATCACCGAAAAGTCAACTTTGAAATTTCAAATGGTAACCTCTAATTTCGTCCATAAAATCAGCAATTTCAAAAACCTTTAAATTGTATTTATTTCATATGTCCAAATGACCTCTGCAGGTAAAATAGCGGTCAAAGTTCAAATAATCCTACACAAACCAGCCGAATCCATAGCGTATCTTGCTGTCACCGATCAGACTATCATCAAATGTTTCCTTAACTGGCTGTATTTACGATCAGCTAGACATCCATTCGATTAAAACTTTTAATCATACAATTCGAATAAATAATTAAATGCTCCTTATAATCCAGTGTTATAAATTTCAAAATTGACCCACGGAGTTATGCGATATTTAAAAGTTAAAGTCAATACCTAATTCTCTGATCAAAATGATGAATCTTTTATTTTAGACAATTTTTACAAAAACCAAATTCCCTCTGGCCTTTAATAGTCATTTTGATCCATGCAGTAAATCGAATATTTTTGAACATAAAATTATTGCTTTTTTTCTGGTTCTGAAGTCAAATAAAAATTACCGCTTGAAATTTCAAAGTTGAGCTTCAAATAAACCTCAGCGTCAGAAGTTACAAGCGCAATAGCCGATTAAAATTACAAAACTTTTGTTCCCAAAATCTTTTACGATAATGAATATTTTCACGAATCAAGGTAGGAGTTCCGATGAGGGGATCCGATCATTTTTTTAACAGTACAATCTTGAGTAACATTTCATTGATGAACTGCAGCACGAGAAATCATTATTCAAATTTTTTCGTTTTGATCGTACTTTTTATAGCCAGACGTGAGAGAATTTTGTGTTTTTTTTTAATTTTATAATATTTTCTTTTTTGTTAAAAAAGCATACAATAATAAAACATTAGATAATAAAATATATTAAGAAAAGAGATAAATATATTAAATTAAAGATCTTCCACAAATATATATATTTTGTTTTATACATTTAATCTATTTTATAAAATGTAGAAAATGTAGAAAATATATATTAGAAAGATTTATAAATGTCATTTAAATTTTTTTTGTTAAATACTCAACTTTTCTTAGCTTTTCCACAGTTTAGATTGTTAAATTTACTTGTTGCAACTTTTTTCTATAATATTTGTATGATCAGTAAGACCAACGATATAAATATATGTATGATTTTTTCAAAATATTTTTTAGTTTGTTTTTTTTAAGAAGTTTATGTAATTTTATGAAAGATTATATATATATATATATATATATATATATATATATATATATATTTATATTGTATTTTTACACTGAATATATTTATGAAACAGTTCTTATTTACAGAACTATCTTTAATAACATCTTATGTGATTATTCTAACATTTTACATCAATATTTAATTAGACACAAGTATGTCAAATTTATATAGTAACGGTTGAAAAGTTAACAATTTTCATTTGGGGAACAATTCTAAAAGAAATCTATCGGTACCTTATTTTGCCCCTATCATTAGTTAAATTTTTAGACGGGTATTTTGAACAATCGTGTTTTTTAAAACGATCTTCACAGTATCTCAAAAATTACATAATGGATATCAATTTTTTTTGTATTTATATCAAAGTCTATTGAATTTCTTGGAGCTTTATTAGAATTTTTTTAAAATTCTAGCCTAGAGACCGATTTAGCTACCCCTTTTTCAGACAATCGTGTTATACACAACTCAGTGTCAAAAAATGGAAAGATGTTAATTTACCATTGTTTTAGAAAAAACATCTCTAAAATTCACCTTATTCCTCACTCTCTTTATGAGAATCTCCTCTTAATTAAGTACTAAAAAATATTTTATTCGTGCGAAAGAAGAAGCATATTTGATTTTTTACTTAGATTTAATCTAATTTTAAAAATGAATAAAACTAACCCTGTTAACGGACATAAAAGGATATTGTTCTATTGGAACACTTTCCATCATTTCACTAGTGAGGGTTTTCTTATATCTCTTAGAGTTTTTAAAGGAACACTCTTCTTGGAAGCGCTGCAACATTAAAAGGAACGAATTATGTATACAATATTTAAAACTGAGTTATCTGTTTATAAAATAAATTACAAATGGAACAACACGTACTTTCAGCTTATCACAAAATTTTATTCCGAACCGGTCTTTCGAGTCATCGTAATTGGAAGGCCTAAATTTATATACAGTCTCATTATTTTTCTTTCCTTGTTCATTACCCTTCGTACGTTGATTTTCATCGGATGTCGCTTGAAAATCAACCACTTCTAACGTTGATATTCTCTGTGATGAAAAAATTTAAGAGACATTAACACTGTAAAAACATTAAAGGCACATCTACCGATATATACTAAAAGAAATTAGCTCTTACACTGATCATTCGCTTTCGAGGAAGAGTTTTATCCATGTACCGATAATACAATAATTGTTGAGGGAACATTGCAAGCACTTCTCCCGCAAATGTGCCATTTGCAATACTGTTTCCAAAGTCAGATGCAGCAATAGCCTAATAAGAAAAAAAACAAAATCGTTGTGTAAATCGTGCGTATATTTATCGATTATTTTTGGACAGCGACAAGGTACGTACATAGCTCGGAGAGTTCGTTGGAAATACGTTGTAATATTTATAGGTGTATTCTCGAAGCGGTATACAATACGAGTAATTGTGATTCAGACTGAAAATAGTTATACATAATATAATATTGAAAATAATTACTTTTGAAATAATAATGAAGGACGCTTATAAGTGAGAACTTTTAAACAGTTCATAAATTGCAATAAATTATTTTCATATTAGGTAAAAAGAGTGTTTAAATATATTGAACTTCATACAGACAAGATTTCTACGATGTAATTAATTCATATAATTAAACAATTGATACAACGTTTGTGTGACAATATATGAAATTCGGTTGGAACCAACGAGTTCGAAATATCAGACTTTGTTCATTAACATGAAAATTATTTTTTATAAAGGGATTAATTCATACTACATCATTATGGGATCTTCCCGTGTGACGACTGTTCTTTGAAAATTTTTTGATAAATTGAACAAAATACAAAGTTTCAAAATTATTACTAAATACATATTTATTCAATATTAATAAGTTCCATTTTAAAATTTACTTTTAATACAAGCTATTAACACTTTTTTCTCTTAAAACTTACCTATTTATTGCACCCATATTTTTAAATAAAATTAAACCGAAAAAGATTCTAGATTTTTCAACACTCGAAGGACCATATTCCGTAATACTGCTGTACGTAGACTTTATTATGAAAAATTGCTTTAAGCACATATATTCTATAAATATCCTACATTAGAGTTAGAAAAAAAGAAAGCCTCAATTTTTATATCGTTACACAGGATGGCACTTAGTAGCCGCGAATTCTTTCAGTCACCTTGATTAACCTTCTTTTGCGGTATTTGATGAATTGAAATGATTAGAATTTTTCAATCAAAAGTGTAATAAGTTATAAAATAATCAATTATTTTTAAGTATTAAATACTTCGTGAATATTATGTTATTTATAATGACATTTTAATTAAAAATTAAATTTAATTATTATGAATTATTTTTTAATGAAGGACATCTTTGCAATTATATTGGAATCGTTGTCAATAAAAATGAATAATTTTTATGGCCTTACTGAAATTAGGATATAGAAAATAAAAAAGATTGTTATTTCAGATATTGATGTGAAATCCTGCATTGAAAAATCAAACATCTCATTTTCTCTGTGTTATTTTGTTATTTATATTTTAAGTTATTTGTACACTGGTATTCAGAATCTATTTTAAAATGATTTTTTTGTTAAGTTTATTAATACTGGAGCAGAAGTGGAGTATTATTTAAAGTCCCCGGACACATTGGAAGGCTCCGTAGCAAATTCAAGGTATCCTCTATAACTTGGTATAACTTTGCTTTTCTCGAAAAATGGTTATTCTTCGAGAAAATTACATAGATTTTAGCGTGTAATCCAGTCAATTCGGTAAATAAATATCTTGCAGAATTTCTGCTAAAGTAATGTGGATAAAAAAACGTTAGTATACATGAAATTGTTCCTTATGAATCATAGAATCATTCTATATACTTTTTTCTTTTATGGTATTAAAAGGGTTAAATTTAAAATTAATTTTGATAAAAAACGAGCCTTATTTCGAAATTGACCAATTTTTGGATCTGATAACCTCGAAAAATCGATTTCACCGATCGAAAAACATAAAGTAACACCGAGTTATCGAAAGGATACTTGAATTTGCTAGGCGAGCCCTCTTGTGCGCCTGGACTATTGAGAGTATAAAAAAGATAGAATGGTTCAAAGCGAAGATTTATTGGCTAAAAGTGAGATAAAAATCCCAGAAAGCTTATTATATAAGCTGGGATCGGTAGTTAATTTAGAAATAATTTCAATTATCGGATTTTCTTTAAACTGCAACATCATTAACATATTGATTTGAAAAAATCTACCATATGCAACGTTTGCAAAGTGTCTTCGAAAAACTTTCACATTATCATTCACTTAAATAGTATCGATTAAAAAAGATATTTCTAATTTTATAATTCAAAAATATTATACAGATCCCAAATATTTAATTCTGTTATTTTTAAATCAGTAACTTTTTCAAAAAATTATATGACAAAAATTCAGTAATTGTATATCAGTATAATAATGAAATTCTTTTCTACTACTTTTATAATTGAATAAAAAGAATGTTTTCTTTTTAAGGAATGAAAAGAATATATTTTTTATTAATTAAATGTTTTCTATATGTATTTTATTTTTCTTCTTCTCCCAGATGTATACCATATATACAGGTAAATTTGATTAGTTTTTTCTTTTGTTTAAGTAAATATATTGGGAAACTAGTTAAAACTAGGTATTTTTACTTTTGGTTTCAATAATACAGCAAACTAAATAATCTGAAAACTAAGATTAACGTGCAAGAGACATTTGTTGTTATACCTATACTAACAAAGCATTCGTGAAATATTCATAATATCTGTATTATACACCTGCCTAGTTAGATGATCTTTATTTTACGCCGTAAGGAGGTTAAATAATATTTCGATTCCGCTAGAAAAGTGTCATTCGTTTCTAATATGCAAGCAAATCTGTTTTCGACTTACCTGAGACCATCATCGTAAGCAAGTGCAGTAGTACACCAGTTATTTAACCATGTCCCGTCGGTGACAAAACTTCTTTTCATTAGATTTTTTGGATTGGTAATATTTTCTAAATCCCAAAATTTATAATACCTATCAAAGCTTGCAGTTGCTAAAAATCTTTTATCGTCTTGAGGTATCACATATATCACTGGAATAATACAAAGTTATTAAGCAGTATTAAAAAAAATTTTTTTCGCATTCTTTACGCATATTCTTTTGGAAGGACATTCTAATTATTTTCTGCTTACTTGTTACAGCATGATGATGCGCGAAAAAGTGTTTGTAAGGATTGAGGTATACTATTTTGTTTCTTTCGGATCTAAGCATAGGAGATTTGGTCTTTAAATCCCAAAGAGCCACAAAGCCATTAGAAAATCCAGCGGCGACAATGCTGTGTTAATTACTTTTGTTAATATGTATATTATTACGTAACATAAATATATAATTATAATAATAAAAAGTTTTACCTGTGCCCTTTTTCTTTGGTCCAGGATATCTTAGTTACTTGCGAATTTTGTTGTTTATTATGAAATATTTGTTTATTTACAATCAACATTATAACAGGTTCGGTTTTATATATAGGATAACTGTAAATAAATATTATGTCATAAAGAAAAGTTCGCTATCTGTTATGTATTTTTACATGAATCACTGCAAGGCTAATTTTTATGTGAAATTACAATTGATTACGGATAAAGAAAACTCGACCTCCCGCGGATTATTTATCCTCCACTGATATGAAAATAAAAGTATACAGTTATCAGATAAAAATAAAAAAGATCCGGCAAGTACATATTGTACAACTCTCGAGATATATTCATCAACCAAGGATGCGTCGTCAAACATTGTAAACTTTATTTTATATCAAAAAATATACTTTATTGAACTGTACGCTATTAAATTTTCGAATAGCATAATCACATTGAAAGGACGAGATAGCCAACTGTGTGCAACCTGACGTACATGAGCTTGTTGCTAAAGTAATTGAAATAAACTGATTCCTAAATTTATTTGATATAGAAATAAGATAGAGTTTTGCTACATCTTCTATTGAATTTTAAATCAAATCCTATATTTTATATATACATTGAATATAATTAATGAAAAATCAACTTGAAGTCTTAAATATAAATAATATAATAGATAATTTGTTATAGTCTTTCGTTTAATAATTGTGCTTTCGCCGATTTTTGAGAATTTGCTTGCAGCGATATTGGCATCATATATTAAGAGATTTGCCAATGTAATTTTGGCACTGCATCAGAGACTTTTTGCATTATAATCTTTAAAAGTTGCACCATTGATTTTTTGCTTTCTATTAAAGAAGAAAACGGCGACTGAAACATCTTTCGAATAGACTCAAATAGTTACAATCAGAACATTCTTATTATCGATTGCCATATATTTATAACCTATTTGAATGGTTGAGAAGTAAGATAATTGGGTCTTTTATACGAACTAAATCTGAGATTTTGAATCTCATTCTCAGATCTGGTTTCGGTACTTGATGAGCATTTGTTTCAAATACAGTATCGTGAGAAGTTTCTATATCGCATTTTGGGTAAAATGGGCCTATTATAGTAATTATTGATGATGGAATAATAATTGAAATACGAATAATAATTCGAATACAAAGGAAAATGGTAAATTCTAATTAATTTAATTATGTTGATCTTTTCAAATGTGTTTTACGGATGTATATTTTTCATGCTCTGTTAGTATATTTATAAACTCGCTTGAGATTTCATATTATCAATTACGAGTTTTATTTTAATATTATTTGTTATATTTGAATGTTGAACCTGATCAATAGTCAGACTGACAACGAGAAATTCAGAGCCTCAGAATTTCTATTTTTATTTATATATACTCATAAACGTGCAATTACATACAATTGTATGTAACTGACTCTTAAACGATCTAATAATTGAATATTTATATAAAACTTAGCAGCAATAATGAACAGTTATTAAGATATAAAAGTAACTTACTTATTTTTTACATTTTCAGTAGTTTCCGTTTCATTAGTATTAATAGCTTCAGGAAAAATTATGGAATATATACGTACACATCCATCGGAACAAGCAGCAGCTAACAAACCCATTCGTTTGAATTCAATATTTTTTTGCTTTAACAAAGGTATGTTTTCATGTTCATAACATCCAGATGGACACCAATCTAAGCACCAAACAGTGCCACCTTCGTGAGCTATGGCATAAGCTAATTTTGGATTACCCACACTGGTAGTACTGTAAATGCATAGACAATCGTTAATCTTATACTTTCAAGAATTGCGTTTATAAAAAATTATATTACTAACTTATGATTCAAATTGCCCAAAGCCCAAATTTGAATGATATTTTTACCAGAATAAACGTCACCAACTGAATATTCTGCATTCATTTTTGTGTGAGTACTAATAGCAATAAATTGAATTATATTTTTAGAAAATGCTAAGTAACTAGGTAAAGGTAGCCATGCTAAAGCCCAAACGGGTCCTCCAACAAAAAATGTTGGAATATCTAGGAATAAAATTTACAAAATATAACTTTAAACATATTTTTATTTTCACCAGTACTTTATTATTCACAACTTTATTATATTTATAACTACCTTGAATTAACTGTCCTTCAAACCTTTCCCATTTTTTCCACGCAGGTTCTACCGAATTCTTATTCTCTAATTTTATACTTTTCATAAACATTGATTGTTCAAGTTCTGGTAGATATTGTTTAGATTCTTCTATACTCTGCCGCACAAAGCAGTTAGATATATATTCTTCAAACAAATCAAAGCTGTAATTTTTTTGTTCACTAAAATAGAAAATATTGATATCATATATATTATATAATTATTGTATTGGATGCAGAACAATAATTATATTATATTTGTTATAAAATTCATACAATTCCAAAGTCCATTGAAATGCTCCTATAAAGTTTTTGTTTTTCTTGGTATCACAAGCACCATTTTTGAATAAAAACTGAAACATCTTAATTGCTGAAAATATTATTTTGATTTCAATTGATTTATTATTATTGATTATTACAGTTCTTAATTATTACAATAATTATTAAAGAATATGGAAAACAGTTGAAACATTCTATACAAAGTATAGAAAAAGTTCAAAACAACGAACTTACGATTGCGAATATATTCTTTATATTTTTTAACTGTACTACGTTGTTTATCATTTTGGTCATCTGAATCGCTAGAACTATCGCAACTACATGAGTCAGACAGTGATTGATCTGTAGAATTATCCTCTATGGAATGCTCTTTTACAGCATGGTTTAATATTTCATTTTCAGATAAAGATTTAAACTGACAAATTTTGCAAATAAAGTTCTGAAATAAAAATATATTTCTGGTGAAACAATGATTAATGATTCCTTGTTTTCTTTAACATTATATATTGTTGAAAGAATACCTCTTGGGGTACAAAATTACATGTTAAATAATGCTGTTTTATATCATCTAATGATTTACTAGAAAAATTACATCCTAGTTGATTACAAACTGCATTTTCTCCAGCATCTAAATTCTTTTTCCACATGTGTTGAATAGTGCTTGAAAGGCGTTTTGTAAGCCGAGGCTTCTGTACGAAATTCTTCTACAAAATAGAAAATTTTTTAGTCTTTATCTCACATTATGAAACTGTTTATAATAAAACAATATCTTACAATAAAATTAGAACCCGATTTTGATTTTTTATCCAATGAAGTATCTTTATTATCTTTCACTAATGCAGTAAATTCTGATATTTTAGTAACAGCTCTAGAAATAATATTGGAAATTAATTTTTCGAAAGATAATTATCTGTATATATCAAAATATATTATAAAAATCTAACTACAAAAGAAAAATTAATTTGAAGTATTTGATGTAACAAATTTTTGAAATAAGCAACCAATAAAAAACCATTAGAGATCAAACATTTTCAAACGATGGTTAATGATACTAAAATAAATATTATTAGAATAATTTTAATAAATTAAGAAATCTGAACAGTATTTTTTTTAAAGAAATATTTTACTGCAGTTGATATTTTTCAATAAAAATAAATGATTTAAGTATAGGATTTAAACCATCAAACACCATTATAAAATAATATAAATAATATTTTGTAATTCCTTATTTTACTTTTCTGCAGCTTTTCTTTTTAATTTTAACCCTGCATCTTTAGTTTCTTCTTCAATTAAACGCAATTTCTGTCTTTCTCGTTCTTGCATTTTATGCAATCTTTCGTGATATTCTATAGATGAAGGCTTTGTCACTGCATAACATACTGGACAAGTAACCATTAACGCTTGTGCCTCCTAAAATTTGTTAGTTACAAACAAAATTTAATTAAAGCATTCGAATTAATAAAAACTACGTATTAAAAATAATACCTCTTCATTTTTTCCGCAAAATGTTAAGTGTGAAAGGTATCCTAACACACTGCGTTTTATTTCGTTGCATATTTCACAAATTAGAGTACCTCTTCTTTTTTTAATAGCATTGAACAAAATTCGCTTAAGTAATTTTGTATCGCCCTCAAAATCCTACATAATAATATAAAAAATTGAAAAGTTTCTTTTTAATTTGTATAAAGCAAGAACAATACTCACGGGTTTTTCAGTTCCTTCAAGCCAGCCTAAATTATTATGCTGTTGTAGATTATGAAGATACCATTGATTTTTTAGCAGACTCATGTTACATTTTCCACAAACTACTGGTTTTGACTCCTATTATATATATATTTTATTAATAGGTATATTCTCATCATTCTTTTACTAATTTAACTTAATTTACTAACCATCGGTGCGGGTGAAGCAGAAACTTTATTGTTTTTACGTTTTGGCGAACGTTGTGTTTCGGAATGGTGTGGTACATAATCATCATCAGAAATATATAAACTTTTTTTACCTTTTGGTCTTCCTTTCTTTGGTTCTATAAGTGCATTAAAACGTCGTTTTCTTTTTTTTAAGGGAATGAGATCACTTGATTCATCATCGCCACTGATAGTTTCACTTTCATTATCTGATTGCTTATCCAAATCTTCTAAATTCGCTAACTTTACATTGCGCAAATTTTCTTTATTGATTCCTAAATAAAGATTTACTCAGTTTATAATATTATTTAAATTTTGTGACAATTATTATTAAGTAAGAAAGAATTTATAAAAATCGTATAATTTAATTACTTTCTTAAAAATTGCAATTCGGTTAGAACTTCAATTCCTAGCATAAAATAGTTATAAGATTTAGAAGGAGAGGCCGCGACATTTGGGTATTTGATTTGGTCTAGATTGAGAGAGAAAAATGTAATTGTCTTCCGAACAAGCACGCAGAATTTTCCATTCTCAAGATATAATTCTTTTTTCTTGATAATTAGTGTATCTTCTTCCATTTAAATTGCATGAGCGGTGAAGCCTGAACATTGTTTTCGTTAGATCCTCTAATTTTGGTACTGGATGTCAAGAAACAATGACATTTGAAAAAGTTCTAATGAATAGATCTCAATCAGTGTATAATTTCTTAGTTATTACCGATTGAAGTTCGGGTAGATTTAGATAGTTAGCATAATCAGTGAATTATACGCTGATATCTGAACTTTGATCAACAGTAATTTAGAAAATCACCATTACGATATAGGTTCATTCAAACTTTATTATTTGAAATGTTTTTAGCTTAATTTTTTTTATGTTATTTAATGTCGCTTTATTTATGCTTCGATGTCTACGATGTGTTTGTAAACAAAGCACATGTAAATTATTACAGCGGTGCTTGTATCAATCGGCCGAGACCGGGATTTGAACTCGGATCACCAACTTACTAGTCCTTTGCTCTAGCGATCGAGCCATCATAGGCTTTTTTAGCTTATTTTATATGTGATTAGAGAGTTACTTTAGTCAATCTGGACCAAATGCGTTACCTAAATGTCACGGTCTATTTTTTTAGTTTAAGGGGTAAAATATTGAGAGTGACATATAGAGTAGTTTGTAAAGTGAACATGTTTTAACAATCACTATTTAGTGTTTCCTTTATAGTTGAAATCAAAATTAATTTTTATCGATTATGTAAAAACTACTCTGTTATATATGGCATTATTCCAAATATCTTTTAATCATATGCTCTTTATTCACGACTACTCACAATTCTTGCAAAGTTTCTTATTTATCCATTAAATGGCGTAATGATTAAAGTGAATACGATTAATTATTGTTTTAAATAATTTAATATTTCTAAAGAATATAAGTATTTAAAACCGAGAACTCTTTATTTAATAGTTGATAACTAATTTACTGTTATACATACCTTTAAATTTTTTTCTATTTTAATTAAAGTTTCTTTCTATCTACCATTCAATTCCAAAAAAATAATTTAATTAGTAAATGAATCTTAATTAGTGTTTTACTAATACCAAGGCAAGACACGATTTCGTAAAAGATTGTTTTGGTATCGGAAAAGTATTGTCAATTAAATTATTGTCTTGGTCTTGTATGAGCCTTGGGATTGCCTATCTTGTTTTGGTCTTGGCAAGAAAGTATTGGTTCTAATTTTGACAACTGATCAATCATTTTTTAAAACATTATATACACATTCAGAAGACTAAGAATAAATTTTAATGAAGAATAGGTTTTATGCCCAGACAATTGCAACAAAATGATAAAATGATAAAATATTATCTTATATAAGTAAATAAAAACTTACATAAATAAATAAAATTAAAAGTATAAAATAATTTCATTATATTGAAGTGATACATATATTAGTTTCTAATATACTCTTCATCCATTCCTTTGAAAAGTACAGATGTAAAATTCAAAAGTAAACAAAATTAAACATAATACGATTTGATTTTAGCCTGGTCTTTATAATAAATAGCCCTTTTATTTTTAAAGTTGAACTCAAGTCAATACTTATTACTATTTTTACTATTTTTCATAAAAAAATCTAATAAAATAACAAAAAACAGTTTTTTTTAACACGAGTACTCATAATATATGTCATTTGATAAACAATTGTTCATATATTTATTAAATAAATATAGTTTTATCTTAATATTTTTATTGTACGTTTGATTATGACTTCAATTTTGTGTAATTAAAAACAAATTGCTATTGGATCAAGTAATTAGTGGCTGGTTGGAGTTGTTCATTATAAAGTAGATATTTTAAGTAATAGTAGAAATATATATCAATGATCTTTTATACATAGTTTGTAAGAATTTCCAGTATTAAAAAACATAAAGTTTCTAATGCATTACAGATTTTAAATAATATAGTATAATCAAGACAAAGATTCTTATAATACTTAGTTATAAGGTCTTGCTACGACCAATATTCTTAACTCAGGTTTTGGTTTTGATCTTTTAAACTTTTTGATACGGTCTTGTCTTAGTATTGGTCTTGAATCCCAATATGAGACTGAGCAATATCAAGACTAGTATTGGGTATTGGTAAAGACCTAATCTTAATTTTGAACAAAGTTATTGAACATTAAATTATAAATGTGAACGACGATTCAGCTTTCAGCGCTTATGATTAAAATTTTCATATACATCCCGCACATAATAATTGTCATCAATATCATTTTTATGAACGTTTATTAAGCTATTACCGGCATAATCATTTTCGCTGGCTCGAAAATTTTATTAATTCTCTACGGACTTAGTATCATTTGGCTTAAGCTCCTGTGCAATCAAAAACCGCACGTGCTATAAATCCACTGAAATCGTACAGTTCGATTTCAATTCATGAGAAAGTTACATTCTGTATTTGCAAAAACCACAATAATGAAAAATTGGGAATATAGTGGGTTTAGTATGTAGGATATGGGAATTGGGAAATTCGGGGATTGTGGTATAGTTTTGTTGGGGTTATTGAAGTTGCAGCTTGTGACTTGGGGTATGTGGCTTTAGAGCTTTTGTTGGTTTGATAATACGATCAAAAAGTGCGTTTGAGGTAACGTTGAAGTCGTTTTTGCAAATACAGACAGTTTCTGACGCACTAGAATAAAATTCTCAACGGATTTAAATATCATTTCCAAAAAATCTATAAAAGGCATATAATTATCGTTTGCAAGTTATTTATTAAATTAGTGATTCTGCGTAATTTTCGTGTAGACTTTTCTTTTATTCTTCAACTAAATTCTTCAAAAAACGCTAAAATACAAAAAGAAATAAAAAACAAATGCTAAGACAAAACAAAGATCGAAAAAGAAACAAAATCGATTTCAAAATAATACAACACAGGTTGTTGTTTTTTTTTTAAATATAAATATTAAATATGAAAATCAATCATAGTGTAGAAAAAGTTACAAAAATACTACAATTTGTTTTTCTTTCCTCTAATTTTAAGAAAACCTCTCCTTTATGTATTTATTAGGAAAATATACTCAATAGATTGCTATTAATCAATTTTTTTTAATGGATAGTAATTTTCAATAGTTTATATTAAGATTATTAACAGCAAGCTAATGATTTCAACGATCAGATTGTAAATGCCAGTAGTAAACAATATAATATTTAAATCAATCAATAACTTCATATTTTAGAAATAATCCGATAAAAAAGGGGTCATTTTATAAAATGGCAGATCATTATGCTGCAATAATACCAAATCAGGTGCTCCAAATTGATTCTTGTAAGTTAAATCAAACATTTTAAAAGAGATATTCAATGATTATATTAATAATTATAAAACAAATCAACTTTGCTTTCACTGGTTTTCTCCAAGCTATCTTTAGTAACTGCAGAAATTAATCGTAGTGGTCTGCCTTTTTTTCTTTTCTGACTATCAATGCTATCACTAGTTGTATTATCTAGATTAAATAACAAAACACATTCAAATTCAAAAGTTATACGTTATTATTTCATTAATAGGCTCAAAATAATATATTTCCTCTTAATTATTTTAAAATCAATTTTTGAAAAATATTAATGGTTTTTTATTCATTTATAATTTGGTGTATAAAAAAATATTTTTAAATCTATTAGCAAATAAAAAGATTAGTTTTATTTTGATTGGATCTGAAAGTATAGTCCGAAAATAATGGATGATCTTCATTTCCAGGATGCTCGTCAGTAATTTTATTGGACTTTTATTGAACTTTTATTGGATCTTCAATCAATCAATTTTTGTATCAGAGGTCAACGTAATGTTTAGCACCTATTGTTTCTTTCAATTCATTCTATTTGCACTATACAATAGTATTTAAGAAATAAGTTTTCATAAATTCTTTTTTATACATATATTTTTGAATACAGTGAACCATGACGATTGAATGAATTCTGGAATTCTTCGATGAAAATTTGTACAAAATTACACGTAAAATACTATATTATTATATAGTTCAAAAAAGATCTATTTCCGTTAAATATAAAGTATAATTTAACTAATATATTTTGGCTATATAGAAAGTCTGCATTCGTGTCATGTAAAAATATTTTGAAGGAAATCGAAAGAGAGATCACTTAATACGTTTTTATTTCTTTGATTAGATAAATATATTATTAAGGATTTGAAAGTATATATTATACAAAAGGTAAGTTGATTAAGTTCGAGTTCTACATACCAAAAATTCGATAAGCATTAAGTTTAAAACATGTCTTCGAAAAATTCGGCATTTATATTCGACATAAACGGGAGCAAAGGCGTTTTCGGACTCAGGTAATTTGACGCCCGCGCTTCGCTCGGGCGGCAAAAATACCCTTGTCGGAAAACGCCTACTTTGCTCCCTTGTGTCACAATGTACTATTCCCACACCCGGGGCGCAAGATACGATTTTTTACAGCTGTCTGGAGGGAACACAATACTATTTCCTCTCTAAGGAGGAAAAGTGTTTATGACCTCTTCCCGACCAATCAGAAAGCAGAATTATACTTTTCTTCCTTTGGGAGAAAAAGTTAATTAATGAAATTGTGTAGCCGGGAAGGATTCTTAGTTTTCCATGCCTGCGTAACATCATTTACGATGTTTAGACTTATATGCACCACTCGACCAGAGGCTCGACCTTTTTTTTGCACTTTAAGTTTGTTATTCGAGATTTTAAAATAAAATAAGATTTATATTCTATCTGGCATTTATTCTAAAAATTTTTGTAATGTTGTTTAAGTATTAAGAATGATATATATCATATTTTTTAATTAGTTTTAAATTTAAATTCGATTTTTTATCCTATTAAAATTTTTTAAATTTTATTTTAAGATTGGATATGCCCTGTACCCCCGCCTCTCGATCCCGCATCTCTTTTTAACATACTTTATATTTCCAAATAAGAGGAAATCCTTTAATTTAATGTTATGAAATTCAAAAAATTGCAGGAATAACCTTAAGAGAAAACCGATAATGTTACATTTTTTCAAATCCAACGAATTACATTTTATGCTAAGGCAACTTAGACCTTCAGATATTATACTTGTTCGCTCTAGACAAGCATAACTAACACAGGGGGAAAAATTGACATTGTTTAATTCTGTGGGTTGATCATTCAATTTTTTGTGCACTCTTTGAAGAAGAGAAAGTATTTATGTGGTAGTGATAAATGTATTATTACACACTCTTCATCCATTAGAGAAAGTAGTCTGATTTTGGTGTGATATATTAAAATCCAATGTGTTCCGAAAAAAAAACTGAAAAGTATCATACACCACCGAAAGCATTTCTATATTTGGATAAAAATAGCTACACGTAAGATGAAAAAAATATGCCAACATTATACCACATATCGTCGTTTCCGTATAAAAAGGTGCTCTTAGCGCCTGCTTCAAAAAGGTTCTATCTGAGCCCTCGGTTCAAGAAGGTACTATCTCAGCGCCCGCTTCAAAAAGGTACTATTTCAGCGTCCAGTTCAAGAAGGTGCTATTTTACAGACCATTTTTTTTGCTTCAATTTCAGTTGCCATCAATACCTACATGTTCGCGGTATTTAATTTAAAATACGAACATAAATTATATATATATAGAAAAAAAATGTCGATAGATTCCACGGGTAATCTCGTAGTTACGTGTTTGGATGTTGGAATACGATGTCCAGGAGTCGCTGAACGACTTCTAAGGATAATATCGTGTTCGGACAAGGGAATAAGGTGTCCAGATGTTTGGCGATCACTTCTACGGAGAGTTTCGTGTTCGGACGGTGAAATACGGTATCCTGGTGTCTTTAAATAACTTCTAGAAGGACTTCTGAACAACGTTTACTTGGACATCGTATTCCACCAACCACACACGAAACTCCCAGTAGAAGTTGTCCCCAGATAAGTGCATATGGTTATTACGGCATAAAAACTCAAAAAATCCCCGTAGAAGTCGTTCCCAGACACCTCCACACCATATTCCACTGTCCCAACACGATCTTACCCGTAGAAGTCGTTCAGAGACTCCTGAACATCGTATTCCAGCGTTCGAACACATAACTACGAGATTACCCGTAGAAACCGTCGATATTTTTGCTTATATATATATATATATATATATATATATATATATATATATATATATATATATAAATAATTTATGTTCATATTTTACATTAAATACCGTGAATACGTAGGTTTGGTGCCAACTGAAATTGAAGCAAAAAAAATGGTCTGTAAGATAGCACTTTCTTGAACTGGACGCTGAGATAGCACCTTTTTATACGGAAGCGACGATATATAGGGACGCAAAAAAAATTCACTGTAAATAGAAACGAGATAATTGCGAACATTAATCAGAGATCTAATCATAAATCTCAAAAAATGAGAAGAGCGTGTTCTTCTCAACAAAAAAAAAATGAGAAAAGCATGCTCAACATCAACAAATACAAGTGGTTAGCTGACTCTAATAATAATAATTCTGTATTTCATTCCTAACTTGTAAGGTGTCATGTAATATATGTGTAAATATTATAAACGAAAATACTTAAACGCCATTTCTTGTTTTGTTTTTCCCATAAAATAATATAAATAACAACGCATTTTCAATTTTTTTATATATTTATCTATTTTTGGTAAATCGTAAAAAAGAAATAAAAATAGCTTTAAAAATATGGAAACTAATTAGTTCTCTCCGCAATATTATTAATTAAATTATAACTGTCAAAGAAAACCTCAACTCGACAATGTAAAACTTGTATGGTATACAAGTACTAGTAAACATATGTTTATGGTATTTTGAATGTACCAGTTCTTTAGTCTTAAAAATAAATTATTATCATATAGCGACGCTCTGTTTATTAGGAATAAAATAAATAAATAGAATTTCAGGGATTTAATGAGTTTCAACATGGACATTAATTCAATTTCAGAGGAAGCTTAATATTTACTGTTTCAGTAATAAACCATTGAATGGCATTGTTATAATAATAAAGGATGAAAAGTTTAGATAATATAAGTGAATTGAATATTCAAGTGGATATAGAATTGGGAGAAATTAAATAGTATAACCAATGTAATCTATTTTAAATAATTAGCTTAATATTTTCTATTGTAATGAAAAAGGTAGTCTATGTCCTGTGATCACGGCACAGAAAGTTATATTTGACATGAACGAGAACATAATTATTTATAGATTGCAGAAGATACAAATGCCCCTTTGCATTTTAATAGAAGAGAGCGTTTTGTTCGAAATGTTCGTAAATGTCTCAGTTTTGGGACGATACAACATAATTTTACTGTTATATCTCTTCTTATGAAGAAGTCAAAAATTGAATAGATTCGTAGATCGATTCAAATGACAAGATGTTTTTATTAAATACGATATTTTTGAATTATCCGAAAATAGAAAAGATTCATGACTTACGATAGAGAATACTTTATGTATTGAATACAATTACATTTTCAAAATAAAGTCTGAACTTTAAAAACAAAATGCATGAATTAATTCGCGATTCACGCATTTTTAGACGTAAATTATGAGAAAACATGAACGAGTATAGAAAGTATAAAGTTAAACATTACGCTCACAATCTTTGTTAGTCAATAATAGTTAAACAATCTATGTATTGTCTATACTCCTCTGTTAACGGGTGCAATTTACTAGTGCAATAATGAAAAAAAATTCAAAGATGTGGTCATGCAATTGAACTGGCTGCTGTAAGATGTTGTTTATATGAGAGCTCCGTACTTTTAGTTCAACAAATTAAGCATTATTTTCTTCTAAAGAAAAACACTCTGTTTTAGACTTATAAAATAATACAGATGAACCTATCCATCATAAACGGGAATAATAATAATAAAGTATTACCAATTAAATTTGACAGAGTTAACGGAATTGCTTGGCATGGAACCTACTGTTATTCAAAATTCTCATTAAAATTTACAATTAAGCTAAAAATTAAAGGATATAGCCCGATAGCGAGAAACTAGTATACTGAAAAGATACAGATACACTGTGTATTATATATAAGTTCAATGAAAAAATACCTTTAATTTCTTTTGCTTCTTCATTACATTCTTCAACTGCTTCTGATCGCCTGCCTCTTTTTCTTTTCGATGTAATACTTGTATTCATAACGTTTTCATTTATAGTTGTAATGCGACCACCATCTTTAGTTTTCACGTTTAGTAGATCGTCCTCATTATCTGTAAAAGCAATGTAGCATAATAAATTAAAAAACATGGCATGCTTATTTTTAATTTTATACTCATGTAATTGTAATTTAATAATACAGAATTTTAAATAACTAATAAATTTATTAATAAAAAAAATAATTTTCTAAAACTTATACTCTTTAACTTCAGGCGTTAGTCATTTTTCAGAGAAGATAAAATTAAAAATATAGCTAACATAAATTTTATAAATTAAAATGTTAAAGTATTCCAATCTTCTTCACTTAAAATAGGATGCATTTTATATTTTATAATTTTTATTCTGTTTTACCTGTATCTTTTGAATTTTCATTATCATTATCAGTGCTAGATAGTCTAGTAGGTTTTTTTGCATTAACAACACCCGTAGTCTTCTCAATATGAAGTTCATTTTTGAGATTAGTCCTTGAAGGTCTGCCTCTTTTTCCTTTTACTTTCGTTAAGCAAATCGTTATTACGTCATCTGAACAACAATATAAACTATTATCGATTCAAAATTTAAAGATAGGATATTTTTAATGTAAAAATTAAATATATATATATATATATATATATATATATATATATACACTTGTGTTTATTATACCGTTATTTATTGCAGCAGAATTTGTATTATCAGTTGTATTTAAAGTCCCAGATAAATTTTTTTGGGCTTGATGTATAGTTTCGAAATCTAATAAAACTGGGTTATTATCTAGAAAACCAAAAAATACGTAAGAAATATACGAGTCTTTTATTTTCAATTTGATAAAAACTTACCTGAATTCTCCACTTTCTGAATGCAACTATCAATTTTAGATGGACTAGTAGGTATTTCTGCATTAGCGACCTTGGTATTCTTATCAGTATGAATTTCATTTTCAAGATGAATCTTCGGAGGTCTACCTCTTTTTCCTTTTATTTTAGTTAAGCAAATCGTTGTTACGTCATCTGAACAATAATAAAAATTATTATAAATTCCAACTATAAAGACATAACATTTTTAATTTAATAATCAAATATATAAATATATATGTACTTGTATTTGTTATATCATTTATCGCGGCAGCATTTGTAACATCAATTGAATTTAAAGTAGTAGCTAATTTTTTTGGGGTGTGATCTGCACTTATGGCATCTCTTATACCTACTTCATTATCTAAAAAACCAATAGATGCATATAACATAAAAGACTTTTTTCATTTTCAATTTGTTAAGAACTTACCTGAATTTTCTGTACTCTTAATGCAACTATCAATTTTAGATAGAGTAATAGGTTGCTCTGCATTAAAAGTATTAATACTCTGTTCATTAGCAATTGTATCTTTGAGATTTTTAGTTTTTGGAGGTCTGCCTCTTTTACCTTTTATGTCAGTAGAGCCAACCTTTGGTATATCATCTAAACAATAATTTAGATTATTATGCAGGCAATATGAAGGCAACAATTTGTACTTTAAAAATGATATATAAATTTACTTGTATTGGTTACACTTTCACGTATCGCATCTGCATTAGCTTCAACATTTTTACTTAAAGATACGTCCAATTTTTCTTTCAAAATAGAATGGTCTACAGCAGGGAATCCTAGTAAATCTTGCAAATTCTCTATAAAATCAAAAACAATGTTTTTTATTTTTAATTTTATAAGCATTTTGATTTTATTTTAATAATATAAAATTTATATTCTGAATAATTAATAACTTCTTATTAAAATTTATTTGAGCTTATTAGCAAATAATCAATTTTACATCGGATTAAATACACGAATATTTAACTTAAAATTGGAATAATGTATATTGTACAACATTCAGAATGATGTTTTACCTGATATACTTTCTATCCTCATACTGCAAGTTTTAATGTTAGATAGACTATCAGGTGTTTCTGCACTGAATGTATTTTGACCTTCTGCAGTAAGAATTTTATTCTCAATTCCAGCCTTCGAAGGTCGGCCGCGTTTCCCTTTTAATTTAGGAAAGCCAACTGTTGTTACATTGCCTAAGCAATAATTTATATATTTTAATAAAGTTCGTATATACATCAATATTTTCAGTTAAAAAAAACTGTACGTGTATATTTACTTGTATTCATTATACTTTCATTTTTCGTGGTTTCATTAACATTATTATTTATATTTATAGATTCATCTAATTTTTTTGGGGAAGGATCTGCATCAGTTACGTCTTCTAGTACATCTCTCTTATTATCTATAAAATAAATAAAAGCATACAAAATTTAACAGTTATCTTTGATAGTATCTCTTTGCGACATTATCCCTCGCAATAATTGGATTGAATTCATATTATTGAATAACTGCATATAAATATTGCTAAAATATATTTAATACCATGTTCGTATAATTTATAATTTAAGACAATGTAACTAAATAAGGTTTTTGGATTTTTTAGAAACCATTATACAGGGTGTTTGAAAAGTTCCGGACCCCTTCCCCACTTATAACATAAAGTAAGCACTTTGAAAAAAAATGTTAAATACAAAAGTTGTTCAGTTTTGAAGGTTGAACTAAATGGTGACCTTGCATTTATTATTGATTATCATTTTCAAGGTCATTTGAAGCTCAGCTTCAGTTTTTTTAATAGAGATATCAATTTAAATTTAATATCTGACCAATACTAAAGTAATTTGATTTTGTAAGACAAACTTTATTGTGGCGTTAAATTGATATTGCCCTTGATATTCAAGGTCATTTGAAGGTTAACTTTAGTTTTCCAAATTAAGCCTCCTAGTTGTAATTCTTCATTTTATACCAACGCTAAATTCTGCATTAGGATTGTAGAAGTTGCAATTAACACTGGCGTTCATTCAAATGATCGAGCTCTCTCTCGAATATTTTACGCTGAATCTCATCAGAATAGAGACTGCAACAAGTGGCTTTGTAAAGCTTTTCCAGGTCATCAGCGGATGCTACATACATAGTTAGGCCTACATTTAAACTAGAATTCATTAAAATTTAACACTTTAACACCACCTGTTTTTTCAAAACGTCTAATGGTACGAATTACGGTACTTTTTGAAATAGGGTTGTTTTCTTCAGCTCTGAATGTTTCATTGAATAAACGCTGTACCTGTTTGTAACTTCTCTCTTAATCACTCCACCCTCGCATCATCAACAAAGATATTCTTTATCGTTCAGTAAGATGTGCCATTTTCACTATGATTAAAAGTACAATTATTGAAAATGTACAATTATTTGAATTTCAAAGTAAGAAAACTTCATTTAACTCTTGAAAACAGAAGAGTAAATAGGAGTAAAGAATTATTAATACATAAATGAACTGATTCCTAAAAAGAATAGTGAGCAAAATATTCTAATGTACAAGTAACGATCCTGAAAGTGCTATTAATCATGCGTAGAAACTCGTGACCCTTACAAAAAATTATTGCAATAAAAACTGTTCTTGTAAAACGGTTAGAATATTTTGTTCTTATAAATTAATAGCCCTTAAGTGTCCTATATAGATCATTTCGAGCCATGATGTGGATATTGTCTTATTTTGTCTCATATATTCAGACCTAAAATTTAATGCTCCTCCAGAATGCGGAATACAAAATGAGTCCCTTTTTAATAAGCTGAGGCTTAATTTGGAAAACTAAAGTTAACTTTTAAATGAACTTGAAAATCAAGGGCAATTTCAATTGAATGGCACCATAAAGTTTGGCTTACAAATCAAATTACTTTAGTATTGGTCAGATATGCGCAAAGTTCTTATGAATCGGGATTTCTTGGCTTTCTGATACTAAATAGTCATTTACCCCTAAATGACCTCTGTAGGTCATTTTGAGCTATAACCTGGACATATATCCAGATATAAAATTTTATTCTCTTTCAGAATCTGAAATAAAAAATAGGGGTCCCTATTTAAAAAACTGAAGATGACCTTCAAATGACCTTGAAAACGATCGATTTTGAAAATTCGAAGCAAAATTATTTGCCTTGAATTCCTTTGAAGTATTTACTTGATATCACGGAGAAATTTATTTGCACTAATTGTATGTTTTCATATTCTGAATAAATAGTTTGTTTTCTCTTTTAAAATATTTATTTAAATTAATAAATATTTGTAATTTGTGTTTGGAAATCTATTAATATGTGATATAATATTGTAAATATTTTTTAGCCTTTTATACGCTCCAATACGCTAAATTTGTATATTTTAGTACGGAAAGTTTTAACTTTGGAATCTAATTGTACTAATATATTTAATTTAAGTAAACTTCAGTGAATAAATTGTTACAAAATAACCGTAGAAAATTCTAATTTTTGTTTGAAGCCTATTTTCTCACAATGGATCTCAGATATAAAAGATATTTAGTTAGTGCTTGATGTATTTGAACTGTATTTGAACAAATTATGAAGTACAGCGCTAAACGTTGATGTTCAATTTCTTGTTTCGATGGACGATACATTTTTACTCTATATTGCAGACAAAGGTAAAATAAAAAAAAACCCATGTGATGAAATGATTATATTGCTTTCATCTGTAAAAGAAAAAGAGGCTAGTGAAGAAATTCAAGCTGCCTATTTTGATGATATTCTAAAAAAAATTTTTAAAAAAAATTCGAAAAAAATGTGTTACCGCCTACTGGTGGGTGGTGAATTAGACTACTTAGAGCGCTCAATGTGATATGGCTTTTAGACGGGATTGCTTACATTTCAGGACAGACCAATTGGTGTTTGCCATTCCGTGCATACTAAAAGTGCGAAGATCTGACCACATTTATTCTATAAGCCCGGGTACGCACGTTATCAGAGGCGCGTCCGAAGCAAAGCTACATTATAAACAACATGGTTATGCCAAAAGAAATATAATTAAATTTTTATATTTGAGTAATTATAATTGAATTAGGAATGATGGTGCCCCTATAGTAAACCATATATAAGCTTTTTCTATCGAATAAAAATACTCAATTCCAATATTACACTAATAATATTACTGATATTATTAACTATGTTCAATTTTAATTACCATTACCAGTTATATTACAATAAATTAAATACACTTTAAACTAATGAACAATTACTTTACAAAATTTAATAAAGAAATATTATAATTAACATGAATCATGAACTAGACATAAATAATTATAAGGAGACGGTGGTCAGTACCGTCATTTTCCAAATGATTAGCTGGAAAGTAGTTTTTTTATTTATATTTATTATAGCCATATTATTGTAATTATTTTTACTCAATAAATATATTTTGAACGTAAAAAAGAAAGAGCTATATGTATTGCCTTACTGGGAAATTAAGTCGGTAACCCTGGGACGCTATATATACTAGAACCCATCATGGCTCCACACCTTAATAATCAGACTGTGTAAGGCTATTTTAATATCAAGTATTGGTGCTTTTTGATTCGAGCATCTAATTCCTACACTACATACCTATGATTGATGCACACCATCTTTCTGAATCTTATGTTTGAATCACGATCTGAATCGATTTTCGAACTTAGTTACTTATTCCCAGTTAATTTTCTATACGCTGCGTCACGTAAAATAGTACACGGATAATAATTTATTCATAAAAGTCAGATTATTTTTAATTGAAAATATAGGCTAATACAAGACTCTGAGTATAATAAGGACTTTAATAAAAAAAAAAAAACAAAACTATT
Source organism: Sycobia sp. Sy_11 (assembly GCA_018907035.1). Lineage (NCBI taxonomy): Eukaryota > Metazoa > Arthropoda > Insecta > Hymenoptera > Epichrysomallidae > Sycobia > Sycobia sp. Sy_11. Next base: position 1,864,104 of record JACCIC010000057.1, on the reverse strand, counting down.
GGCTTAATAGTTTTGGAGAGTTAATAAATAAATGTTATTTCTTCTATAGTATAATATTAATATTTGTTTAACAAGTCCTTGATTTGACTATTGATATTTGAACTGGTCTTTTTCAAGGATATTTATAAATTTTTAAATAAAGGTGAATTATGTTTTTAAAATAATTTTGTTCTAACTGGAATCTGCGATTGTAAAAATAATTTAACAAAACAGCCTATACGTAAATCATCCAATGTTTAACAGACAACAAAAAAATCTTGATACTTTACCGAAATTTTCGATGCTTGTATAGGAAGAGTCAAGTATCTGCATGGTTGAAGGCATTTTTGTATTAACCGCATTTACGCTATCTCCAAAATGAATTTTATCATTGAGCTTAGCCTTTGGAGGTCTGCCTCTCTTTCGTTTCGCTAAAATCAAATCTTTTGCTGCATCACCTAAGCAATTATTTTAATTTTTCAACAGTTTATATATATATATATATATATATATATATATATATATATATATATATATATATATAATATGATTGAAATAATTCTTCCTAAGCATATGGTGACGGTAAAGAAAATAGTGTACAAAACAAATTTTTCTGAACCACCGACATTTACTGTGCCCATATATTCTTCACGGTAAAATTTGAACTATATATTGTTTTAATTTGACATACTTTTATCATGATATCCATTGATTATATGAATTTTTGTGCGAATTTCGTTATATTGAAAAACACTTCGAGCAAATGCAACAGAAAATGTGCTTAAATTTTTAAATATATGATAATAAAATTCGATACAAATATAATGGAGAAATTTAAAATTATGACTAAATATTTCATATTATGAATATTTCTTTTAGATTACTTCAATCTTAAAATCACATATTGAGCATGATTTCTCAATAAAGGAATATATTTGCAATATAAGTGTATTTGTATGAAACATATAACGAAAAATTAGAATACTTATAATAGATTTTTTCATTTGTTTATGCCTGAAGTTTTTGCAGTTATAGATTCATTAACGGTAAAGTATGCCTTTTCAACAGTATAAGCTTCTAAACTATTTTTTTAGACTATCATACTCTAAGCATAAAAGTTAGAAAATTTTGTTCTACTGTACTCCATATATTTGGGTTTATATCTATCCTTGATGTCTCAATATTTTTATTTAGAAATTATGTATAATTCTTACTTGTATTCGTTATATTCTCATTTATTGCAGCAGCATTAGTATCATCAGTGGCATTTAATGATACATTTAATTTTTCTAGGGTAGAAACTGCAGTTGAGGCGTCTAGTACATCTTTCTTATTATCTATAAATCAATATAGTATAATATAACATTTTTTTTAATTTTATAATAAGTTAAATTTGATTTTAATATCAAAATTAAATTTTTAATAATTTTTATATTTTTAATAAAAAAAATATTACCTAAGGAAACATTGATGTAACTTTTAATTTTAATTATTTTCAAACATAAATAAATTTAAAAATACTATTAAAAAGAAAGAAATAGAGAATATTAAAAATACCATTTGAAAGAGAGAAATAGAGAAGCTGAAGTATGCTATTCTAAGAGTGTATTAGTAAAATGTTGCTGGTATATCTTATAATAAATTTTATTTTTACACTTTACCTGTGCTTTTTATGATATTATTACAGATTTTAATGCAAGATGAATCATCTGGTGTTTCTGAAATAAGTGTATTCACTCTATCTTCAGAATTAACTTCAGTTTTCTGATTAGTTTTTGAAGGTCTGCCTCTTTTTCGTTTTAATTTAGTACAGAAAACTGTTGTTACATCACCTAAACAATAATTTAGATTGTTTTAAAGCATATATATAAAGAAATATTTTTGGTTCAAAAGTAGATGCCAACATACTTGTACTTGTTATACTATCGTTTATTGTCGTAGCATTAGCATCAATAGTTGTATTTAAAGATAGATCTAATTTTTCTTGAGTTTGCTCTACACTTGAGACAACTGATACATCGTTTATATTATCTATAGACCAATAAAAATATAAGAAATTAATATTTTCTTTTTCAATTTTATTTTAATAATAAAAAATTTATATTTTGACCGTCAAATTCTTAATAAAATTATGTTTTCCTAAAATATAATCGATTATTTTAAACGATTTATCTATTTTTCATTTAAACAATTAACAGATAGTGTAAATGAGAACAATATAATAACAAAAATACACTATTCTAATTGTGTTTTACGAAAATGGGATACCTTATTTATTTCATAATAAATTTTACTTTGATACATTACCTGTATTTTCTATCATACTATTACAACTACTAATGCTAAATGAACTAGCAGCTGTTTGTGCTATAAGTGCATTCACACTTTGTTCAGTATCAATTTCATTTTTGAAATGATCTTTTGAAGGTCTGCCTCTTTTTCTTTTTATTTTAGTAGAGCAAACCATTATTATATCACCTTAACAATAATTTAGATTATTATATAATATATATATAGAGATATAATATTAGTTCAAAAGTAGATTCAAATTTACCTGCACTAGTTAGACTATCATTAATTGTGGTAGCATTATCAGTTGAATCTAAAGTTATATCTAAGTTTTTTTGAGTATCGTCTGCAGTTTCAGTATTCAAGACATTTTCCTCATTATCTATAAGCCAAGAAATGCAAAAGAAATATAAAATTTTTTTATTTTCGATTTTATAGCAACTTACTCTTTATTTTAATAAAAAATGTATGTTTTGAAGAATTTTAAGTTATTAATAACATTTAAAAAACCATGGACGGATTAAAATATAGACTAAAACAGAGAAATAGAGCAGCAAAGGTACTCTATGTCAACAGTGTAACTTAAATTAAACGTTCTATATATATTTTATTATAAATTTATTTATAATTTATTTTATTTTGACACTTTACCTGTATTTTCTACTATTTCATTACTATGAGTTATACTAGATCGTCTAGCAGATATTTCTGCAATAAATGTATTTTTACTTTCGTCAGTATCGATTTTATTTTTGAGATTAGTCTTTGAAGGCCTGCCCCTTTTACCTTTTAGTTTGGTAAAACTAACCTTTGTTACATCACCTATACAATTTAGATTAGATAATTATAAAGTATATATGCAAATAAATCATTCTAGTTTAACAATTATATGAAGATTTACTTGTATTCACTACACTATTGTCCACTGCTACAGGAATATTATCAATACTTGTATCTGAAAGTGCAACCGATTTTTCTTGGAAGCGATTAGCAGTTGCTGAATTTTGTTCATCTCCTTTATTATCTATAAATCAATAGATGCATAATTAATACGAACGTTTTTTGTTTTCAATTTCGTAAGGATCTAGATTGTATTTTAATAATATAAAATTAATATTTGAAATAAAATTAAATTATGAATACATTATGTTCTAAGAAATTGTACAACCTTGTTGAAAATAGAGCTTATTCCGAGATTTTGGATAGCTAAGGAATTAAGAAATTTAATTTACAGAGGAGTTTTCTTATATGGGTGTTTAAATGCTTACCCATGTTAGTGGAACACAGTTTTCAACCTTTTCTAAAATCGAGAATGTGTGTAACATCGGCGACTGTACAGCAAAACTGACGAAAATATAAATCAGGGATAGAGTTAACGAGATATGAAGGAGTTCGCTCCATAAAGATCATTTCACTAATAAAATTCGTTAGTCTCCGGATGGGATTTTTTAGGCTTGGGTCAATAAAAAACAATTGGCAATATAAAACTATTAATGACACTGCTTAGAGTTCATCTATCTATCGAATACGTATTTTGGGACTGAAGACCCAAAAGTAGTACTCAAATGGCTGATTATATCTTAGTTAGGAATATCGATCTATTACCCTTACATCGGTCTATCGGAAAGATCAGCATAGACTTTTGGATATTCGGGACAAAGTTCTGAAGAATAATTCTTTTTTAAAGGAGCACGAGTATACAAAACCAATGGCTACACCACGGAGAAGACTTTCCAAACGGATGTCTCTCTAATTAAGGATTTAGTGGAAACGAAGGAATTTATTGTATTAGCCCTTCACGTTCTACATTGCGGGAGCTTATAATTACATCTCAGTTGAAGTCATAAGATTCGCGCTAGAAAATCACATAGGATCACATATTTTGATGTGGATCTGTCACCTGAATAATAAGCATATAACCTTTGTAAAAGGAGATACTATGGTAATAGAAACATTAGCTCTCAGTGCCACAGGAAGGAATCTGTTCCACATTTTACTAGTGTCTATTTTTGAACGGTCTGTTACACCGCATCAATTTTTTAGGAATTGTCATCAAGCTATATGAGCCGTGAAAGATACCTTCATCATAACATGTGGTCGGTTCCTGATGGCCAGTTTGACATAAACTACACAGCAATCAAAGTAATAGTAAAGACCAACTGATTGGTGCAGCCTTGGGAGATTTTACTATGGCCATCATCTGAAACGGTACTACATCAAGATTACGTCAGCTGTATGGGTCTACAAAAGATCCTTTCACAGAAGCTAGAGATCTCATGTCCACACTGATCTTTGAAGTTGAAGTTTATATGGTAGTCAAGAGCAGAGTTATATATCGTTGAGAGAACGTTGGAAGCAGAGCTCATACTTAGGAGTATAAATGGGCTCATATTTAGGAGTATAAACGGGCCTAACACAAAACAACGTCCATTGTTGCCCTAGGGATGATGCCAAAAATACTTCTCGAATGACAATTGAAATGGATACTATTTCCACGAGGTTGACAGCAGATGATAGATGACAGATAGATTCGACTGCTGAGAAACCTGCGCAATCGAAAATTTCTTCAGATTTATACGGATAAATCTACGGAAATTTTTATGTCCCAGAAATACTATAAGGTCAACATAATACATATACTGAAAGATTGGATACCTAAGGGGGTATCGAAGTAAAAATTGACGAAGTATTTACTCGATTAAACAATTTTAAGTATATTTGAGATAGCAAAATACTGTCAACCGAAATATCTGTCACTGAGAGAACAATTATACCATTACGATTTGTGCAAAAAGAAATTCGGTGTGGAAAGTACAAAATACAACACGAGGTGGTAAACAACGCCTAACGAAAATAAATACGCAAGGTCGACTTTTTTTCGCACTTTGAGTTAGGTATTCGAAACTTTAACATGAAATAAGATTTATCTTTTATGTGAACTTTATTATACAAATTTTTATAATGTTTTTTAAGTATTAAAAATTATCTATATCTTTTTTTTAATTTGTTTTAATTTGAATTTCTATTTATTATGCTATTAATTTTTTTTAAATTTTATTTTAAGATTAGATTATTAACAAACTTATCATCTTCAATTGATTATTCTTATTTCTTTTTATAAAAAGCAGGGCTTTGTCCCCTGCACCCCCCACTTTCCGATCCTAAATTTCTTCTTAACATACTTTATCAATATCCAAAGAAAAGGAAATCATTTAATTTAATGTTTCGTTTAATTTAACTTAATTGGGAGCGAGTATCATATGGACATTTAAATATTATACTTGCTGGTTCTATATAGAAGCATGACTAACACAGGGTGAGGGGATTTGACATTGTTTAATTCTGTGAGTTTGTCATTCTATGTTTTGTGCATTTCTTTGAAGAAGAAAAAGCACCCTCGTATGGGAAAATAGTATGTGACATATGGGAGCAATTTTGTGACAATTGTCTCCCTTATGTCACAATGTACTATTATTGATTAATACATTTGAAAGCAGTAACGATGTTCAAATGATGTTAGTCGAGCTATCTATCATTAAAAGAAAACAAAAAAAATTGATACCGCTTTAATTTGTACTAAGCGAAAATTCAACCCAGAAATTGCAATATTCAAGGCGATGCGTTGACACCATATCTTATTACGAACCATCGCGAGCTTTTATCACACAAATGTCAGGGCATAAACGGCGTCTGTAGAAAAAGTGATTACATATGGATACATCATCGTTTTTAAAAAATTTCTAATGAATCTATATCCGTAAATCCATAATTTATGCATTTCGGAGATAGATTAGTTGAGCGAATTTTAAACATATTAGCAAATGATATCGGTCTATAAAATGGGTCAACTTTCAGTTCATATATGCCTAAAAACTGTACACCAATGAAATAATTTTATTATAACTTTTTGGCTTTAAATATAATTATTTCTTCAAATCCAGCATCTAATTAAGGGATAGGGATTTGCATAAAAAAATTTCCTGACTTCAACACAAATCCCAGAAGCCTATAATGACTCGATCGCTAGAGTGAAGGATTAGTAACTTGGTGATCTGAATTCAAATCCCGGTCTCGGCAGATTGATACAAGCACCGCTGTAATTCTTTACATGTGCTGTGTTTACAAACACATCGTAGACCTCCGTTATTGATTAGCACCGGTATTTGGAAGTATAAATAGAGCGACGTTAAATAACATAAAAAACACAGATCTAATTTCAATAGAGGAAATAATTAATTTATAAGTAAGAAAGTAATCTTGAGAATATTGATCAAAATTATCTCACAAATCCTTTATCTAAATATTTTAGCTTATTCTTGTTAGTTATTATGAAACATAAATAAAGTTACAAATGCGCGTAAAATCTAAATAATTTTTAAAAAGTATCTAATTCCCATTTATATGATAAAATTAGTGGAAAACAGATATACAGAAGCTACAGAATGTGAATCTTCTAGTGTTTAATTTAAAATGGAATACTCTATATATTTTATAATAAAATTTTATTTGATACCTTACCTGTACTTTCTACCTCTTTATTGCAAATGTCAACGTTAACTAGATTATCAACTGGTCCTATGATTAATGCATTTGGACTCTTTTCAGTATGAATTAGATTTTCGAGATGAGCCTTTGAAGGTTTGCCTCTTTTTCCTTGTAGTTTAGTAGAACAAACTGTTGTTATATCATCTAAAAATAATTTAGTTGATATCAAATATTTATAAAGATAAAAATTTTTAGTAGGAAAAATGTATCTATATGTACTTGTACTCTGTATATTAGCATTTATCACGTCAGCATTAACATCATCGATTGTATTTAAAGATACATCTAATATTTCCTGAGTTTGCTTTACAGTGACGGAATCTAGTAGATCTTTCTTATCATCTATAAACCAAACGATACAGAAGAAACATAAGAGTTTAATAACTTCAATTTTATAAGCACATATATTTTAATAATATAAAATTTGTATTTCAAATATTTATTAATTATTAATAGAAATATATGTTTATGTAATAAATTATCAATTTGTTCTTTGACTTTTAGTGTTAGTCATCTTCAATGTTCAATAAAGTTGAAATTTACTTAAAACATATTTTCGTAAATAATTTATCTAATTCTCCTTTCAATCATTAAAATACGCACTAATAGATAATGCATAAATAAAGTAGTAAGGGATCTAAAATACAATAACCCACATCCTGTACATATTATAATAAATATTATTTTAATAGATCACCTGCGTTCTCTATTGTCCTACTGAAAGAATCAATGCAAGATAGACTAACAGGCGTTTCTACAAGAAATGTATTCCCAGTGTCCTCAAGAAGAATTTCATTTTTCTGATTAGACTTTGAAGGTCTGCCTCTTTTTCTTTTTAATTTAGTAGAGCAAATCGTTGTTATCTCATCTAAACAATAATTTAGATTATTATAAAGTGTATATATATATATTTATTTATTTATTTATAAAGAAATATATATATATATATATATATATATATATTTATTTATTTATAAAGAAATATTTTTAGTTGAAAAGTAGATGCAAACTGACTTGTACTTGTTATACTATTGTTTATTACAGTGGCATTAATATCAGTAGTTGTATTTAAAGATATATCTAATTCTTCTTGGGTATGATCTACAGATGCTTCGTCTATAAAATTTTCCCTATTACTTATAAGATCAATAGACAGATAAGAACTAAAAAAGATTTTTGTAATTTTATAAGAACTTACTTGAATTTTTTACTATTTTCATACAAGTATCAACGTTAGATAAATCACCAAGTGTTTTTTCTGAAATAATTGTATTCAAACTTTCTTCACTGTAAATTTCACTTTTGAGATGAGTCTTTGGAGGTCTGCCTCTTTTTCCTTTTAGTTTAGTAAAGCAAACCATAGTTACATCATCTAAAGAATAATTTAAATTATTTAAAATTTTTAATTTAATTATAAATTAACTATATAAAAATATAATATTTCTACTATTTCTAATTCAAAATTAAATATATATGTACTTGTATTTGTAATGCTATTATTTATCGAGTCGGTATTTATTTCATCAGTTGTATTTAAAGTTCCAGATAATTTTTTTTGGGATTGATGAGCAGTTTCAGAATCTAGTACTACTTCGTTATTATCTAGAAAACCAATAGATACATAAGAAATATAGAGTGTTTTATTTTCAATTTGATAAAAGCTTACTTGAATTTTCCACCCTCTTAAGGCAAATATCAATTTTAGATGGGCCTGTAGGTATTTCTTCATTGACAACATTCGTATTCTTATCAGTATGAATCTCATTTTCAAGATTAGTTTTTGGAGGTCTGCCTCTTTTTCCTTTTATTTTAGTTAAGCAAATCGTTGTTATGTCATCTAAACAGTAATATAAATTATTATAAATTCAATATATAAAATCACAATATTTCTAATTTTAAAATTAAATATATATGTACTTGTATCTGTTATACTATCAGATGTTAGGTTGTTATGAACATCGTAAATTGTATTTAAGGATACATCTAATTGTTCTTGAGTACGATTTGCAGTTGCATCGTTTATAACGTCTTTCTTATTATCTAAAAAACCCCATCAATGCATAAGAAATATAAGAGTTTTTTATTTTCAGTTTAATCAAATCTTACCTGAATTCTCCACCTTCTTAATGCAATTATCAATGTTAGATAGACTAGTAGGTAGCTCTGCATTAAGAACATTCGTATTCTTATCAGTATGAATTTCATTTTCAAGATGAATCTTGGGAGGTCTGCCTCTTTTTCCTTTTATTTTATTTAAGCAAATCGTTGTTACGTCATCTGAACAATAATAAAAATTATTATAAATTCCAACTATAAAGACACATTTAAAAATTAAATATATATACCTGTATTTTTTATACTATTATTTATCACGTCAGAATTTGTATTATCAGTTGTATTTAAAGTTCTAGATAATTTTTCTTGTGTGTGATCTGCAGTTGCGGCGAAATCTTCCTTATTATCTAGAAAATTAAGAAATACAAATAAAATAAGAATGTTTTGCAATATTATAAGAACTTACCTGAATTTTCTATTGCCCTCATGCAATTATCAAAGCTCGATAAATCATCAGGTATTTCTGAAATAAGTGCATTCACACTTTCTTCGGGATGAATTTCATTTTCGACATGGGTCTTTGGAGGCCTGCCTCTTTTTCCTTTTACTTTAGTTAAGCAAATCGTTGTTACATTATCTGAACAATAATATAAATTATTATAAATTCATAATATAAAGTACAATATTTCTAATTTAAAAATCAAATATATATGTACTTGTATTTGTTATACTATCTTTTATCGCGGAAGCATTAGTATCATCAGTTGCATTTAAAATATTAGCTAATTTTTTTGGAGTATGATCTGCAGTTACGGTATCTCTGACATTTGCCTCATGATCTAAAAAAATAATAGATGGATAATAAAGTAAGAAAGTTTTTTTCCAATTTTTGATAAGTTAGATTGTATAGTTTACAATATAATTCCAATAATAATAGTAATGAATATATTTCCAATTATTAATAAAATTATATTTTTGCCTTTCAAATCATTAATTTTATCTGGAACGTTTGACCTTACTTACTTTCAAAGTTCAATAATTTAAATAATTTACGTAAAAAGATTTTTATTAAATTTTCTAATTGTTTAATCAACAATTAAATTACAGTCTAAGCTCAAGAATCTTGAATACATTAAATTATTAGTGTTTTATATGGAACATGTAATTTACCTGTATTTTCTTTTCTATTGTTATAAATATCTGTGATAGGTAGATCAACTGATGTTTTTTCTTGAAATACATGTGTACTACCTTCTATATGAATTTTATTACTGAAATTAATACTAGGTCTGCCTCTTTTTCTTTTTAGTATAGTAGGGCAATCTTTTGCTACATTTTCTATAAACAATTAATTATGTTTTTATACGGTTGTTATACGGGGTGACCCATTTTAATCGGTGCAGCTGGATTACTCGCAACCTAAGCCAGATAAGGCAAAGTGGTTCTGACAAAAGTTGTAGATGGTAAAGTGGGCAACACAATAGGGCTAAAGTTTTTTATCTTGAACTTGCCCTTTAAGGTCAAAGAGATTTTTTTAAATGAGAACATCTATTTTTGATCTCGGATTCAGAAAGAACGAGAAATTTTACGTTTAAAATCATATTGAGAAAAATTTTTTCAAGATCATTTCAAGGTCAAATCAGACAGGCTAACTAACCTTAACACTGATGTACCGCATCCCCACATATCCAAACTTTATACAAATATTGTTTGCTTGGGGGTATAAGGTTATATATATATATATAACCTTTATATATAGGTATAAGGTATAAGGTTTGTAAAGGTATGTGGGGTTGCGATGCGGTACATCAGTGTTAAGATTGGTTAGCCTGTCTGTAATTAAGGTATCACTGATTTTTAATCCCGAGTTTGACCTTAATTTGACCTTGAATTTTTTTCTCAATATGATTTTAAACGTAAAATTTCCCGCTGTTTCCGAATCCAGGGTCAAAAATAGGTGTTCCTATTTAAAAATATCTCTTTGACTTTGGAATAACCTTGAAGGGCAAGTTCAAGGTCAAAAACTTTAGCCCTATTGTGTTGCCCCCTTTACTTTCTACAACTTTTGTCAGAATCACTTTGCCCTATCTGGCTTAAGTTGCGAATAATCCAGCTGCGCCGATTAAAATGGATCACCCTGTGTATATATATAACACATATTCCGATTGGAAAACTTGTTCCCAAATAGATGGAATTTCCTAGTATTTTTTTTCCAACTTAATAATCAATTTTTAATGTCATACTAAAAAGCCGGCTTCTAAAATATCGAGAAATTGAAATTTGCGCGTAAGTTTAAGCATTCTCATCCGCCACGCTAAAATTCCCCGAGATTCGAAGAACTAATAAAATCTAGTAGCCTGCTTGTTTTCCTTTAATTACTCTTTTCTTTGTGCAGAAAATTTGCCTCTAATTATTTTTATCTTAGCATAATTTTAACATTGAGCTCGTTCGTCATTCAATTCTTGCGCGCAAATTGTGATTGCTCAGCTTTGGGAAAAACTTCCCTCTGATTATATTAACATTTTTAGTAACCATTCGATGTAGAAAAGTATTATATACTTTCGAATTCCATATATATGTGGGATCATATTTACAATTTCTAGTTTAAAAATTATAATTTATATTTACTTTTATTCGTTGTACTTTCACTTATAGCAGCAATATTATCATCATCCTTTGTATTTAAAGGTATATCTAAGTTTTCATTCAAATTGATATGATTAACACTTGTAACATCTAGTACACAATCCTTATTATCTATAAAAACCAATAACGCATAAGAAAAATTGAAACATGAACATTTTTTACTTTTATTTTTCATTTGGTAAAGTAAATTTAAATAAATACTGTATTGAAAAAAGTAAGTTCAAATAAATATATAGTTATAAGGATTTACAATAAAACGATTTAGTTAAAATAAGAAAAGTATCTTTAATTTAAAAACTTTAAAAACACCTTAATTAATTTAGCGATATTTAAATTTTGATCTTAGTTTTATTCAACATTAATACAGTTAAAAATATCAATTATCTATGTTTTTTTTAAATGAACTTTTCTAATATTCTAGTCTAATAATAATAATTTAATAACAGACTTAAAATAAACAATCTTAAAAGTAGTATTGAACATACGCTATTCTACAAATTAATATTAAATGTGAAACCTTGTCTATTCTATAATAAAAAAATATGTTAATAAACTTTACCTGCCCTTTCTAACATTTTATTACAATCGTCAATGCTAAACAGATCAATGGATGCTTTTGTAATAAATGCATCTACATTCTCCTCGGCAAGAATTTTATTTTTCAGATTAATCTTTGAAGGTCTGCCTCTATTTTTTTTTAATATATCAAAGCAATTTTTTGTTGTATTACCTAAATAATTATGTGTATTTTTAAATAACGTATATATGCTCAAAAATATATTACAATTGAAATAGATGCACCCAAATATTATGGAATCTGATGGTAGAGAGAATTTTTGTAAATTAAATGGTCTCTTAATATTGTTATACGAAGAAGAAAGCTTTGAGGCTTCAAGAATTATTATTTGTTGGCAAAGCTCAAGCGTTTTGACTACGTCCCTACATTTACGTGAGCTTTGTAATACTAACAAAATCAGAAATCTCCTAGACTCCTCTATCTATATATTTACTTCGAGTTTATTTGCTTTGGGGCTTAGAAAACTGTCTATTTAGGATGACATGTTTACCGAGAACCATATTCAATCCAGAAAATAACGCTGAAACTATAAGTTCTATATATTTGGGATTGCATCTATTTCATTCGCTATTTATAAATCATTTTTGTTTAAAAATTCTTTACAGTTACTTGTATTCTTTGCGTTTTCATTTATGGATGTGCCATTAGCATTATCTTTTATATTTAAAGATTCGTCTAATTTTTCTTTCAAAGCGGTCTGACCTACTGTCGCGACTCCTAGTACACTTTCTTGGTGATCTATGAAAAAAGCGAATTATAAAAAATATAAGAAGGGGAGTTCTTCATTGTAATTCTATTTAAAATATAAATTTTGTATAATTATTAATTTTTTTCTAAAATTAATGTTTGCCTAAAAATCACTAAATTATCTATTTAGTTTTTTATTTTTGTAAATAGAAAATTTATTTTTTAAATTCAATTGTTTAATTGAAATACAGCCAGTTAAAAAGCATAATCTAAAAAAAAAGTCGGCAGCGCGCTAATTTTCTTTTATTCTATATTTTATAATAAAGTTAATAATTCTATAATTTACCTGAACTTTTTATTCTTTTATTACAAATGTCAATGCTAAATACACTATTAGTTGGTTCTGCAATACTTAAGGCATTTGCACTTTCTTCGATACAAATTTTATTATTTAAATGAGTCTTTGAAGGTCTAACTGTTTTATTTTCAAATATATGAAAGTAATCGTTTGATATATCACCTACAGAATAATTTAGATATTAACGAACGTTATATATATATATATATATATATATATATATATATATATATATATATACACATATTATGGCACATTTATATATATATATATATATATATATATGTATATTATTTACTTGTATTCGTTATACTTTTATTTAGCTCATCAGCATGTACATCATCATTTTTATTTAAAAGTACATCTAATTTCTCATTGAAAGGAGTACAGTTTGCTGTTCCGTCATCTAGTAACTCTTCCTTTTTATCTATAAACCATTAAAATCATAAGAAATATAATTTTTGCAGCCTGTTGTTTCCAAGTGTATAACCATGTTAATTTTCATTCAATAACATAAAACTACATTTTTGAATCGTTATTCAATTATTAATAGTTATGTAATAAATCTGTATTAATTAAGTATTGATCAAGGTTATATAAAAATAAAAATCTATAGATAAATTAGTATAGATAAGCTTTCCTTAAGTAGTTTTTCGATTCTAGCAACAATTAGCAAAGTTTGACAATGTCTGGCCAAGTTTGATCGTTTTTAACAAACTCTGACAAATTTTAGCAATCAAAGTTTATCAAAGATCAAAAAATTAAAAAGTTTCTCTATTTATTTTATTAACGAACTTCATACGAAACTTCAAACGCTATGTTTAAAATTTCAAGACTTTATCAAATGTAACCAGACTGTCTATATTATGTTGTCAGAATTCGTGTATTATACATATTGTTAGATTTTTCTGAAATATTTGTAGATTTTGGTAAGTATTCCAATTTGTTACTTTTATTTAATAATATTCAGCAGTCTGAAAAAGTCTAGAAAAGCGATTGTTCAGTAGGAATGTAAATGAAGATAGACGCAAAGTTTCATCTTTCTTGTTGTAATTGACGAGCATATATATATATATATATATATATATATATATATATATATATATATATACACAAGGTCAGACAATTAAGTAATGCGACCAAATTAAAAAATTGAGTATATTTAAAGATTAAGGTACATCACTGAAATCTCCATCAAAGTAGTCCCCTCCCGCATCTATACACTCATTCCAGCGAGTTTTTCAGTTTTCGTAACAATTCTGGAACACTGGAACACTTCTTGTGCGACCTCTCCGAGTACCTACGTCACAGATTCTTGGACGTCTTCAACGGAATCAGAATGTCGACCTTTGACGAATTTTTTTAAATGAGAGAGTAGGAAAAAGTCGCAGCGTGACATGCCCGGTAAATTGGGTGGTTGTGATAACGTTGCGATGCCTTTAGACGCCAAAAACTGAGACATTGGACGCACTGCTACAGGGAGCATTGTCGTGATGCAGAACCGAAGTCTTCGCGATCTCTGGACGCATTCTGAGCACCCTTTTTCGTATCTTTTCGAGAACATTGCGGTAGAATACTTGATTTACGGTTTGTGCAGGTAGTATAAAGTCTTTGTTAATCACCCCTTTGCTGTCGAAGAAGCAAATGAACATGGTTTTCGCTTTGGACTTGCTCATTCTCGTCTTCTTTGGCCTTTGATGATCTCACAGCCTTTTTTCAAATCTGGATGCTACCGAAACACCTGACTACGACTCAGGGCATCATTACCATACACTTTACTTACTTTTTCATAAGTATCTCTATCAGTTTCGCACAAAATTTTATCGCACACCTTTACTCTAAATTTCTGTCCCATTTTCGTGACATGCACTACTCGCGCATTGTTACAAAACACTAAACAGCTGGCGAAGAAATGATCGTATAAGGGCCATCAAGGTCTCAATCGAGAGAGTAGGGGGGGGGTCTACTATTACGGTGGCAGAGTTACAGGTTCGCAGTGTTATCACAGGTCGAGAAATAAAATCGGTCGTATTACTTAATGGTTTGACTTCGTATATACACCGTGTCTCAGATATAACTGCTCATATTAGTGGCATGGTATCGGTAAAGAAAAATTATGTGTAAATATTAATATTCATGTAGGTCCATTTTTTATAGTTTTTGCAGTACGGGCCCATGTTTGTGAGCCAATCAGGGCTCAGAGATGTGGGTCATCGCCTACGAGCGAGAAAAAGGAGGTCAAACGAAGGGAAACGAGACGAACTCGAGTGAACACGGCAAAGACCAGTAGTTGTTATTTTTCCTGTTCATTGTGAACGCTAGCGTAACTGCTTGTACATACGGACGCATTGACGAAGCGAGGTTCGCGTGTCTAAAATATAGATTATGTTTCTTCGTCTACAACGGTCCGTACCCATATTTTTTGTGAAGCTATCCTTTTTTATAACAGCCCACTCCACTGCATTCGAAATAATGAAGAAAAGGCGGATGATTCGCTGGCGTGGACGAACTGACCGCGAGCGCACACGTGTGTTTTATAAAAACAAATGTCCAACTGAATTTTCGAAATGCTACAAAGATTCAAAAATAGATCTTTGATAATCACCTTCAAAACTGGCAAAAATACCGATTGCACGGAAATTTGATTGATAAAAAAAAGGATAAAATGATCTTATAGGGCTTATGCAATACCTTCATAATTATGTTATACGATTTTATACGTAACCGAGCCCAAACCATCTGATTTTTACCATTCAAATTTCCTTGCAATCGATATTTTCGCCAGTTTTGAATGTGGTTATCAAATATCTATTTTTCAATCTTTGTAGAATTTCGAAAATTCAGTTGGACATTTGTTTTTATAAAACACACGTGTGCGCTCGCGGTCAGTTCGTCCACGCCAGCGAATCATCCGCCTTTTCTTCATTATTTCGAATGCAGTAGAGTGGGTTATTATAAAAAAAGGATAGCTTAATAAAAAGTATGGGTATGGACCGTTGTAGACGAAAAAACATAATCTATATTTTAGACGCGTGAACCTCGCTTTGTCAATGTCTCCGTATATCCAAGCAGTTACGCTAGCATTCACAATGAACAGGAAAAATAACAACTACTGGTCTTTGCCGTGTTCACTCGAGTTCGTCTCGTTTCCCTTCGTTTGACCTCCTTTTTCTCGCTCGCAGGCGATGACCCATTTCTCTGAGCCCTGATTGGCTCACAAACATGGACCCGTAATGCAAAAACTATAAAAAATGGATCTACATAAATATTAATATTTACACATTTCTAAGACACGGTGTATATATACATATATAATTATCTAATGCACCACAGTTTAACCATAACAAATTTGATGCAAAATTCGTAGAAATATTAAGGTGAAAAGTTATCCATGTGATCTCGATTCAAAGTGGGGTTCAATTTTTAGCCAATTTCAATATTTAATAAATAATAAAGAAAGAAAACTAAATTTGTACGAAAAATGTGTTCTTGTTATTATATTGGTCTAAACTACTGAAAAGTAATTTTCCAATTAAAAAAAAGAGTAAAAAGAAGATTAAAAAAGAATTTAAAATACACGCTAATATATTAACGTCTAACTTACAACTAAATGTCCTGTATATTTTATAATAATTTTGATGATAATACTTTACCTGAACCTTTTCGAGTTTCTCTAGAAGTTTCATTTGAATGAACAAATATATTTGAACTTTCCTCAGCATGAATTTCATTATTGAGATGATCATTTGGAAAATAGTCTACTTTTTTTATTGTTGAACTTAATGAATCTTCTCTTATCTCACCTAAGCAATAATTGTAATTTTTTACAATATACAGGCTTGTCTAGATATAAAAATTGATGCAGTAGCGTATTGTAATTTAAATAAAAGAAGTTATATATATTTAAAACGATCTAAGTCTAATATGTATTTTGTGAAGTTGTAAATCGGTTATATGCTATGGTCCACCTATATAGTATGTAAACTTTTCTTAAGTTTTACGAAAGACGATATGGAGATAAATGACTTAAGCCTTACTGGAAAAGTTAGAAGAAAGTTCGGTGTACGTTCAAAACAAATATCAAAATAATGTATAAAGTTTACAAATATTCTCTGTTTCAGAAATGTTTCAAATCAGATTTTTATGATTACGTAAAATATTTTTATTAGCATAATAGTTAAGATATTAGCTTAATATGTGGAACGTTGTCGATTTGCAGCCCGGTCAAGTCAAAATTTTTTTCAGCGAAAGATTAGTATGTAAATCGATAACAGTTGTAAATTAGTTTATAAAATTTACAACAATAACTTAGAATATTATTAAATATAATCATTTAGAAAAAATGTCTCCAACCTTTTAAAAAGCTTACTGAAAAATTCCTTAAGATTATTGTAAGCTTCTATTTAATAAAAGCTTCTTAGAAGCTTCTCTGATAGATTGTGTAAGTTTCTGGGAATATCTGATTAAAGCTTCCTGTACTACTATGTGAAAAATTATGTACTATATAATCTTATTAGGAAGCTTTTGGACAGCAATTTGAGACATTTATGTTTCCAAGAATTTCACGTAAGCTTCTTCACATAAATCTTTCACGTTATTTGGACAATGTTCGCGAACCAATGACCACGCGTATTTATGTCGATTATTGCTGGGAGGAATGCGAATTTTGAAATGACGTGAGAAAATTTTCATGCGGTTGGGTTCAACAATAGGAAATGGTACTTTTTTATCCGACTTTATTCCGAAATTAGAGTTCTTAAAAATATATGATCTTCAGCACCGGCTGAAAAGCTTCGTCCAACTTCAGTGGTTCACACATTGCATGTACATGGACAATTATTAACTTATAAATTTTGCCATTGGTTGATAAACATTAATTAGTATCCAAAATAGATTCAAGACTTCGCAAAATACATCTTTTCCTACACACAATGTATTTACTACTGTATTCTTACTAATATCTATAGGACAGCTTATGTATAAAACCACTATATAAGTTTAAAAATTATAGATATATTTACTTATATCAGTTAAAGTTCCACTTATAGTTGAAGTATTAACATCATCCTTTTTAGCTAAGGGTAAATCAAGATTTTCTTTTAAAATAATATGATCTGTAGTCGATACTTCCAGTGCATCTTCCCTATTATCTATAAAAGCAATAAAAGTATGCAAATTATTAAACCTGATAGTTTTCAATTTTGTATGTTAAAACCATTTTAATTTTAGTTTAATTATAAAATAATTTATATTTTGAAAAATCACTAAATTTATTTATGATTAATCTGACAGATAATATTGATAGACCCTCCACCCTTCCTGATTGTTAAATGTAAAACAAAATTATAATTTAATACATAATTTTATATTCATAAAGAATTATATACTTGAGACAAAGAATATATAAGAATCAGTATAGTTTACAAAGTACGAATTGTACATCTGGGCTACAGAAACATAGCTTAGACTTATTACATTCTTTCGATTTGGAATATTTAAATATTTTAGAACAAGGTGTTGACAGTAGAAATAAAAGCGAATAAAAGAAATTCTTGAAAGTATTTATATTTTAAAAAATTCGCAATAATGTAAATTTAATCTTGGAATCAAGTAAATTAGAAAACGGTTATCAGTCTTTATTGATTTAAAATTATGTATTATATTCAAATTTTGTTTTACATTTAATAATCAGGAGAAGAGGGGATTCTATAAATAATATATAAATTAATTTAGGGGTGTGAGTAGGGTATATATAGTAGCATGCTAGGTTTTTATTTTAGTTTAGTTCTTGAAAATGAACTAGAACGGTTCAAAACGTCGGGCATTTAAGGTAAATTTAAATTTAAGGTGGTGGGAGCGGTCATGTTGTCCTTTACAATTATAGAATACAGATTATTTTAGTTTTAATTTTTAATTAATTTTTATTTTTATGTTCTTTGTAATAGTATTTCCATTTCAGATTCTACGGAGGTGATTGTAAACAAGGACAGTCAGACTGTCATTATATTACGATAGTATATTATTGTATAAAGACTGTAGATCGATAAGAATAGTTATTAATTTAATATATGTTTTAAATTATATTTTCCTCATTTTAATCTACAAATCACATCTGTGCCGCTTGATTTCGGTTCTCACGACGAAAAATATAGTCCTTACCTAGAACCTTACGTACGAAAAGGCTTCTTTACGAAACTCGTTACAACCTTCGGCTTCGCCTCAGGCCGCAAACCTCTTATTTCGTAAATAAAGTCTTTCTATAACCAGTAAGAACTCTAAATGGCACAACCTATGAATCTTATAATAATAAAATTTTATTATAATAATAAAATATATTGATGAAACTTTACCTCTACTTTCCAAACTTTTATTACAAGTGTCAATACTCGACTGACTAGAAGGTGTTTTTGTAATAAGTACATTTGCACTCTTTTCAGAGTAAATTTTATTATTAAGATTAGCCTTTGAAGGTCTGCCTCTTTTGTTTTTAAGCGTATTAAAATAATTCTTTTTTACATCACCTAAACAATAATTTATAGCTGAATAAAACTAATATATAGATAAATTATTCTTAATTAGCTATTATATATATATATATATATATATATATATATATATATATGTATGTATATTTACTAGTATGTGTTATATTTTCATTTATCGGGATAGCGTTAATATCGCTATTTGTAGTTGAAAATGCATTTAATTTTTCTTTCAGAATAAAACGATCATCAGTTACGACGTTTAGTACATCTTCCTTGTTATCTATAAAAAAAAAAAAAAACAAAAGCATAAGTAATACGATATCAGTCATCAATCTAGTTGCATTTAGTTTAAAATGAGTATATTTTACAATAATATTCATGATGATAAAATTACCTATACTCTTTGCACTCTCATTGCAAGTCTCAATGCTAAACAGACTAGCAGATGTATTTGACAGAATTATATTTGGACCTTCTTTAGTGAGACTTTCATTATTAATATTAATGTTTGAAGATTTGTGACTTATCTTTTGTTCGTTTTCAATTTTATTACATAAAAGTAATTTTTCTTCTTCGGCTAAGAAATAAAAAAATTTTATTTAAATGGTAGTGCGTGAATTTAAATGCGAAAAATAACAAAGCTTACGTAGAATATGAGAAAAGATTGTTTTTTAAGAGTAAATTTATAATGGCTTTAAAAAATCAAAATTATGAATATCTGTAATATCATATTACTTTGGCTTGGAGAATGACACGAATGAATTATTTCTAATTTCTTCAAAATATGCAAGCTGAATTATTTGATATACCGTATTACAGCTTTATTATACTTATACTTGTAGTGTTATATAGAAAGGAATAAATACACTTCGTGAACAAATCATTGTCTCTTAATAAATTACTTTGTTAATGTAGGAGAGCTGTTGCGCGACCTTTATTAGTTATATTTCATATAGTGCTACAAAATTTTTGTTTTTAAATTCTGTTAATCATCAATAAGGTGTGGATATATGCCTTTAGTCCTAAATGCAATGCATTAAGCATACCAAGAAAGTAATGTGCATTAGTATAATGATTATTTACATTATATTATTAATTGATCTGATCAGATTTTTTATCCTTGTCTATTTTCTATCTCTCGGTGTCCACCGCCTTTATTTAGCAAAACTTTACAACTTAGAATCTTACATTTCACAATTATCAGGTAAATTACAATTGTGTGTTATGACAGCAAGCTTGCTAAATAACCGTTTTGCACTATTGACATGTAGAAATTTTTATATTGACAAAAATCGTCGTGAAATCCTTTGTCGCATGTTTCGCGGCATTCTAACAGTTAAATGTCCAATTTTAAGTCAAAGGATTAAGCTCCTAAGCATGGTAGTTGAAATAAGGACCACCTCTAGCTTTCACTGCTCAACAATTTTAACTGTTCAATTGAGGTGGCTTCATCGACTTTCAAATAATGCAATGCAACTAGTAGCACAGTTTTGAGACCTGAGCAAAATTGATACCTTTAATCTGACTGGCCCTGAGCTAAAGGTTAACAGACAGAATTCTTACTGTTATTGTAAAAATTCTTTTTGTTAGTAAATGGGCTTCTGATATTATGGAGATGTATTTCTGATCTAAAAGTTTTGGTTGCAGTCAGGGGCACCATTACGCGATTGGAAGGCACTAATGCAATTTGATGTTACACATACATAATCGTCAAGAAATCTAGAATCTGTATTCTGACAAAGGATATCATTGGTAGACCTCATTGATAGACCTCATCACAGAAGATCTTATTGTTGTGGCAATCATAGTAGAGGGAATTGGCATGCTGACAATTAATGTTTCGGTCTATCTTATCTACGACAGTTTTTAGAATACATAAGAAGAATTAATAAAACTAGTACAATAGTACTGAGCTACCTATCTTCCTTCTTGTTGGATGCGATGCTAAATCTCATCATAGAGTGTGGGGAAGCACTAGTGACATTCGAAGAAAGAAGACCTATCAGAACACTTGACGTTAATAGATCTGAACATCTTAATCTTAGACACCATACCGCCCCTCTGAATATCTCTAAATTATGATAGACGATTTTAAATTTTACAAAATCGGCAAATTGTATAAAATCAGCGCGTGTTAATGGATTGCAATATATAATTCAAAGTACATCCAGCCGATTGCTTTAAAATTTGTCAGACAATAAAATTTATATTTATAATTCAATTTAGTAGTACATCAACTTTTGTGACTGTGTAAATGTTACGTAAAATGTTTGTTGGCTCTCGAATGTGACTTGTTGCAAAAGAAACTATTGAAAACGCCTTACGTCAACATTAGTATGTTTGATATTTAATATAAAAATAATGGTTACAATTAATAATTTATTAACCAAATTATGGCAATTGGTATGAACTCTCTGACACTTAATCAAAGCCATTTAAATATAAATTAAATCGTATGTATATACCCGTGAAAGTATTAAGTCGAATAAGACTCTCAGAGCTTTGCACGACGCAAAGAATTCCTAGAAAGGGTTGAATCGAAAATATTTATAGATGTATAAGAAGATTTCTTTTGGTTTTTTATTACTTTTCTTTTCTATATACTTTTGAAGTATAAAAAGTTTTCAGATAGTTCATTTCATTCAACTCTAAAATTTTACAAAATTTCATAAAATCCGTAGATATTATATTGTTTCGAGAAGTTCATTGTGGCAATAAACAAAATTTTAAATCCATGTAAAACGAATTAAATTCGTCAATAAATTCGTGAAGAGTGGCACATAATTTATTTGAATGAAAACTAGAGAAATATAGTATATAACAATCGGAAATAACTATCCCCAATGTAGAAAGTTGCGAGAATTTCAATATATCTATTGTAATCATATTATATTTTGTATTAATACGACAAAACTAATATACTAAAGATGTTTATATAGGATATCATATTTCCAAACAATATTAGTGCAATAAAAGTTACTATTAAAAATCGAAATATGATTGGTAAGGGGTCAAATGATGATATTTTTAATTGTTATCTGTAATTGTTATCAATCGCAGTTGGATATTAATTACATTTAATGGACAATTCGTAATTTGAAAGATAGGCCTCTATTTGTGGTCCTACGTTCTAACAAAGTATGCAATATTACATTCATATAAATACAAATTGAATTTGTTGTTTTGAAGATTCTACATAAAATCAGTATACAATATGAGTTACTAAATTTAAGTATAATATAATAAAATTTTTAATTTCAATTCTTAAAACTAATCAAACTTTTCTAAAATAATAAGTAGTTATATTTAACTTTTTTTGCGATAAAATTGTTAATGTCTTGAGTCTCAATAAAAACAAAACATAAAATCAATCAACATTTCTTCCGGATTAACAAAACATTTAAAAAATATATACATTTTTTATAATCAAGAAGGAACTTTTTTCTAAAAATTATTATGTTTTCATGGAGTGTGCCTTATTTATTTAATAATTATTAATTTGAATAAAATTTCACACTAAATTCACCAAAATCTGAGAACTCAAAAATAAAGTAGTATGCTATTTAGGTGTTTATGGGATCAATTATTTTAGAATAATATATTATAGTATAGACTGTAAGACAGATAAAAATATTTATTAATTTAATTCAAAACAGTTGACATAAGTACAATTTTTAATTTTTAAGTTTCACTGAACTTATTCCAGAAGTTTTTATAAATTATATAAAATTATTAAATAGCAGGGGAGCCTTGTTATTATTAAATTTTCGTAAAATAGTAAGTAGCCTAATAAAAAATCAGCTATTAAAATTTTTTAGAATTTCATATTGATGTAATTATATATTTAAAAATATATTTTTTCACATTATTACATATAAATATGTTGTTTAAAATAATTTATTTTACAATAAAAAAATAATATTTTAACAAATGAAATTTACAATCTTTTGAGAATGCGAGATTATGTAAGGCAATATTTGAAAAAAGTTGCATTAACTATTAAAGCCATAGTGAAAAAATATAATTTCATAGAAAGAAATTTATTATTTATTTATTTTTTATTTATTAATTATTATTATTCAAACAAGACAGCCCTTTTATTGAAAGATGTATAAATATACATCTTTCAATTTCTATCCTAGAAATATTATTTCAATCATTAGCTTAAAAAATAATAGAAGTATAGACCACTGACCTTTTGTCTCCTTATCAATTTTCTTAACATTACTAGTTATGTCCAAAGATTTTCTTCTGAATGTCCTATTTTTTTCTGTATTGCTTGTATTAACGATATACTTTATTTTAGTACCTATACATAATAGAAGAAAAGTAGATGTTAAAAAATATATGATACATACAGATCAAAGAAATAGCTTACGTATTTACAAAAGCTTGATATATTTACCTAAATTTAGAGTATTTTTTGTACTAAAGTTAATATCTGTTTTTTGGGAATCATTCCCAATGTCTTCTTTCTCTTGAATTTTTTTTTGTTTGTTATCTGAAATATTATCAACTATATTTCTATTTAATAAAATTTCTGTTTTAAAATCGAAAATCAAAATTTACTCATTTCAATAAAGAGTTAAGAAATAGATATTTTATAACGTTTTTTTTTAATTTTAAATTTTACTAAGAAAATATTTATAGACTCCATGTTTTATAAAAAATACATTAGAGAATCAGTTTTAATAAAGTAAAAATAAATAATATTTATTTGAATCTTCTATAAATTATACTTTAAAATGATTAGATAAATTAAATAAATTATATAAAGTAATATCTTTGTTTACATCCTTTGCAAAAACAAACAAATGCTTAGTGATTTTATGAAAGTGTTTTATATTTTATACATTTGAAACTTTGAAGCATCATTAATTTTATATTGTTTTGCTATTCTTAAAAAGAAATTCTGAAAGAAGATACATATCTTTGTTAGTATCAAAAACGATTTTTATTAAACTTTAAAAATTACTGTAAGCACATTTCTATCGAAATCTACTGCTTTGTTGAACAACTGATTATAAATTGTTAATGTTAATTAAGATTTGAATAAAAGTATAGATTTAACATTTTAAAATAATTAAACTAGAAATCCATTTATAACATAAAGATAATATTCTACTGTACAAACATAACAAAAAAATAATTTATTTATATGTGATAGAATTATGAAATTCTTCATTTAATATTTAGTTATTTATATTTAATATTAAAATAACATTTAATATTTAAAATGTAAAATATTTAAAATTTAACATTTAATATTTAATATTTAGATTATAGAATTAGTTACATTACTTTCAAACACTTTATCATTTCTTATATTAAATTATGAATTGTACTTATGTCAACTGTTGTGAATTAAATTAATAACTTTTTTTGTCGGTCTTATAGTCTTTATTCAATAATATACTGTGCTAATATAATGATAGTGAGACTGCCCTTGTTTACAATCACCCCTGTAGAATCTGAAATGGAAATACTACTAAAAATAAAATAATCTATATTCTATGCTTGCAAAGGATAACCTGACTGCTGACACCACCTTAAATTTAAATTTTCTTGAAATACATAATCTTATATTAATCAAAAATGATAGCGTTTTCTAATTTACTCAATTCTAAGATTAAATTTACATTATTGCGAATTTTTCACAATATCAATACTTTCAAGAATTTCCGTTTTATACCTACTGTTAATACCTTGTTCTAAAATATTTATATTTTCGAAATCGAAAGAATGTAGCAAGTCTAAGCTATGTTTCTTCAGTCCAACTGTACCATTCGTACTTTGGAACCTGTACTGATGTTCATATATTCTCTTTTTTTAAATATCTACCCATTTTCCCAATGTAACATTCATTTCAATCAATACAATTAATTTTATTCTAAACGTTCATCATCCTTATCTTTACAGTTGTTCAATAAGCTTCTTATATTATTATTATTTTTTAAGTAAACTTGAATATTATGTATTTGAAGGTACTTCTTATTCTTCTCGATAAACCTTTTACATATAGTAATACTATGATTTTCTTATTATTATTTTTATTTTTCATATTATGTTCTCTACTATTATTATAAATTTGATTCACTCTCTTAGCAATCATTTTTTCTATAAAGAATAATCATTAATAGTAGATATAAAAGAGAAACTTTTGAAAGTATTCATATTTTGAAAAATTGCAATAATGTAAATTTAATGGTAAAGTCAAGTTAATTATACAACCCTTATCATTCTTTATTAATATAAAATTACGTATTAAATTAAATTTTTATCTCATATTTAAAATCAAGAAGGATGAGAGTTCTATAAATATTATATAACTTAATTTAGGGGTGAGGGTGGGATATATAGAGTAGCATGCTAGGTTTTTATTTTAGTTTAGCCCTTGAAGATGAATTGAATCGGTTAGAAACGTCGGAAATTTAAGGTAAATTTAAATGTAAGGCAGTGGGGCAGTCAGGTTCTTCTTTATTAATCTAGAATATCAATTATTTTATTGTTAATTTTTCTTTTTATTTTGTAGTAGTAATTCCATTTCATATTATATGGGGGTGATTATAAACAAGGACAGTCTCACTGTCATTATATTTGCATAATATATTATTGAATAAAGACTGTAAGATTGATAAAAATATATATCAATTTAATTATATGTAAGATAAGGTTGCTATAAAATTCATTGCAATTTTATAAACATATTTAGTCCACTTATGGAATTAAGAAAACTTATAGAACTTATAGGTTCTATTATTATTATTTCAAAACTGATGTAAGATTTTTGAACCTACCAGAAGTAAGAATAGTTGAAGCCTCCAAATTTTTATTATACTGCTTCTTGTTCACATCACTTTGGATATTGTTTTCTTTACTTATGCTATGATCAACAGAACATGAGTTTGTTGTTATAAAACTACATTCGATATGATTTATTTTGTCTTCTTTGATAGATGTATGAAAAAAATTATTTATTTCAGATGTATTGTATTCTTGACAAATTTGAGCAATAGTATCAAAAATTTTAACATCATCCAAAAATTGAACTTTACTTATACTATTATCTTCTTCTGTATTGTTTATTGTATCCTCTATGTCAATAAACTCAATTTCTTCAATAATTTCAGTTTCTTCATTATCATTTATTTCAATTTCAGTTTCAAAAGTTTCTTTTATAGATAAAATCTGATCTGTATTACTATTTCTAGCATCTAGTTGTTCTAAGAAATCATTATGTTCATATATTTTCTCATTATATTCATTTAGAATATTGGCATTATATTTTTTATTGAATATTTCAATATCATTAGATTTTTTTATAACTTCTGGTTTGGCACTAGAAATTGAAGTTTCATTCGGTTTTTTTTCATTAATATGGAATTTTTCTTTATTCTTTTCTATTTCAATAAATTTAATAGGTTCAGAAACAGATTTCTTGCTAGCTTTCTGCAAATGTACAAAAGAACGTTCTGCACTTAAATTTTCAACTTTTAAGATAACACATTTGTTTCTTGTGCAATTTTTTTTTATTTCTTCTTTATCATCAAATTTACATTTTTCAATTTGAACCAATTGCTTTGATTCTTTGTCTTGTAAACTATTAGAAGTTTGTATAATTTCATTATGATTTTGTTTGCTGTTCTTAGAAACTAACTTTTCAGATTCAGTAACTACACTATGAATTACTTTATTTTCAGTATGATCATTATTTCGAAAACTCTTAAGATTATTATTTTGTTTATTGACTATAGGAATATCTGCATTAGTTCTAGATAATTTGGTTTTTGCTATGTCATAATTTTCATTAGATATTAGCTTACAATTACTTTCATTATTTTTTAACGAATCACTAAACACTGATTCACTTTGTACTTTCCTTGCCTCTGCATAAATTTCATTTATACTTTTATCACTGTTTTCTATAATTGAATTTGTCTTAAAATCTTTTCTTGCTTCATAATTGTCAACATAATTTGCAGCTGGTGGTTTCAATTTTAAATCAACTTCTTCATCCTGTTTTGTCTTAATTACTTTGATAGTTTTTAATTTAGTTGTATCTTTTACAGAAATATTTTTATTTTTTTCTAACTTTTTCAAATTAATAGAACTTGGTGTTTCAATTTTACCTAAAATATTAATAGAATTTAAAAGTAATTAATAAATATAGTATATTTATAATACTACCTTTAGAAGGATTAATGTCTAGAATTAATCCTTGAAGAAATTCAGGTGGTAATACAAAAACCTGTGTTTGTTTAAATTCATTACTTTTTGATAAGCATGTTAGAGCTGTATCTTTAGAATTATCATGAACTACATCTTTATTATCCATGGTTTTTGACTATTCAAAAATTATCATTTTAACCTGGGTGAATAAAATAACTTGTCAATATAATAGACAAATTCTAATGCAATCATTCAAAATAATAAATAAACCTACCTTGCATTAAGCATAATTGATGTGAGAATGTATTATTTTAGCAAAATATTAATAAAACATTAATTTATATCAAAATTTAATTGTTTAAGTAAATTTACAAAATAGACTTTATATAAATTCATTATTTACTTCACAAGAAATTAAAATATTAGTTTATGAACTTTTTCAAAATTTTGAAGATTAAAAAATATAGGTTATGCTCCAATGCATATATCTGTCATTAAACCACATGTGCTGACTATAGCCTATGACTATATAATTGTAATTGAAGGGAAAAGATGGAGAAGAATAAATATACGCACAAGATTACTGTGCGATCTGTGATCGACTTTGAAGTTAGTTCAAGCTGGTTCAAGCAGGTTTAAGAGTGAGAGAGCAATAGAAGAGGGTAAAATATCTCTCTCTCTCTTATAGGCGACGGAGTGGGGAAAGCAAACGAGGAGAAAACAGCAAGGGGTGGCACAAATAAATGACAAGCCATAATATAAATGAGCTATAATGATACATATATGCCTCAACCCAAGTCCCCACTCTTATCGCGAAGCGAGAGATTCTCTACCGTCTCCACCATCTCATCACTGACTTCAAGGCGTCCGTAATCTGCTGTAGCTGTAAAGCTGTAATATGTAAAGCTAGCGGAGTTTCCACTCCTCTCTACTCTCCATACTATATATATGAACCCGTATTAAAAATATTAAAAACGCCATAATTTGTGTCATGTATATCAATTATTCCTTTTATTTATATAAAGTTAAATTTATGTATATATATATTTTTTTTTAATTTCTGGAAGGTATAAATAAAGATTTATTATAATAACATGTTTATTTCCTAATAACAGTATTTAAGATAAAAATTTACTTATTAGTTTATAATAGAACGTTTGTAGAAATATTTGATTAGTGTAAATAGCATATTTTATATTTCATATTTAAAAAGTATGTTTATTATATTTAAAAAAGATTTATATGTAAAAACCAAATTTTAGACATCTGGTCATGTCATAAAAAATAGATCGGCATTAACAAACAAATTTACGTAACAAGCTTTGACAATTGTTACATTTTTTAAAAATGGCGGTCATTTTACATCATTTCTAACACACTTTGTCCGTTCCTCCTTTTTTCCGTATAACCTGGTATAACTATACCTGACAAGCCACTCCAAGCAGCTTCAAGCAGACTTCAAGCTCTGTTCCAAGCTGTTCCAAGTCAGAGTAGAGTGACTGTATTCTCCTTTATTATAGCTTTATAACTTTTGTTATCATTTCATTACAGAGAATAATTTTTAAAATATTTTAAATGTGTTACAATATGAACTAAATTTTATAAAAGTAATTTTAAGATTCATTTAATGTATGAGATTTTTTCATTATTAAATGGAAAAAATTCAAAATTATAATTGTTTGCGATAATTATTACAAAACAAACTTGATTTATTTTAGAACTGTGAAATGAAAACAATTTTGACTTGGACTTATTTTTCCCACTAATGAAACTGAAATATCAATGTGCACTAGCAATAATTCATATAAATATGTGCTTATGTTTAAAAATGTTTAAAAGTCACGTTATATACCAAGTTCACATAAATTACAGCTGTATTGACTTAAAATTTAAAATCTAAATTTTATTATTTTTTGCATTACTTTTTTATTCATATACGTAAAAAAACTTAAATAGATAGACAATTTTTTATGAACATAGTTTTATTTGTATATTAATATACATAATATTAAACCATGCGCCTGAGAAGTTCATTAATTTTGTCTTCTCTATTTCCAAAATCTCCTCCTTCAACGTAGTGATTGGTCTTCTTCCTCCAGCCACCAGTAGGTGTATTTAGCTGTAAAGAAGTTAGACATTAGCCATCGATCTTAAAATCATATAAATGGTTCGAGTTATTTATAATTAATGTGCAAGATTCACTTACTCTATTATAAAAATATTAATAATAAAGTAATGGTATCTTATTTTATTTTTTGACATAGTAGGAAGTGATAGAAATAAGTATTTCATCACTATGCCTATGTCACAAGTTTGACTACATTTTTGTTATTTAAATAAGATTAAGCTTAATCAATATTATTAGATATAAAGTACTAATTTAACAAAAAATACTTTTGGAATTATGTCAACTGATATATGAATTTTTTCTGAATGACTTACTGCAAATAGTATAATTTAAATAGTTTTCACATACTTATTATAATTTATTGAAATATTTTATAATTCATATACCGGTATTTTGCTATCGTTTTTTAATTTTTG
Organism: Sycobia sp. Sy_11; assembly: GCA_018907035.1. Taxonomy (NCBI): domain Eukaryota; kingdom Metazoa; phylum Arthropoda; class Insecta; order Hymenoptera; family Epichrysomallidae; genus Sycobia; species Sycobia sp. Sy_11. The sequence continues at coordinate 1,833,770 of JACCIC010000057.1, read as the reverse complement.
TTTATAATATTTTTTAGTTGACTAACTTTATAAAAACTTACCTTAAAAGGCCACAAGAAATTACTGGCATATTTAAACTTTTGACCAACTGTGAAAATTTCGTGGATTAAATCTTCCGTACAAATAATATTCTTAGTACCTATAACAAACAGAAATATAAAATATTTTATAAATGCATAATTATTATGATAAAATTTAAGTGTCAAGTATGCAATGATATTTTAAGATTATAATCATTTATTAAAAACCCAATTATGTAATATTATTTAAAATATTAATAATATTGAATTTTAAAACATGTACTATACGGAAAGTCAAACATGTAAAAAAGTTCTGGCAATTGTGCCTGATGCAGTCATGGGCAGTGCAAAAGAGAAAAAACGAAGCTGAAAAACGATATCTTGTTTCTGTCACTAAACTTTTACTTTAAGTTCAAAAGAAATCTGCTCCAAACAATACAAAGCCTGTCTCTCTACTTTGACACAATGTTGCCTATTATAAGACTATGTCCTTTCATATAGTACACACTTCAAATACAGAATATAGTAAATTAAATTATTATAAATAATTTGTACATTAATCATCCATTTGTAAACAATGTACAAAACTGAAATTATTTAAAAGTAAAAATGTGAGAAACTAACTTACTTTATTACAAAAATTGTAGTAATAAAGTAATGGAATTTCATTTTATTTTTGACATAGTAGGAAGTGATAGAAACAAGTATTTCATCACTATGCCTATGTCACAAATTTGAATAGATTTAGTTACTAAAACTTAATTCAAAATATTATTAGAAAATTATTAATGCACAATATTCCTTTATATATATTTTAACTGATATTCATTGATTTCTTTCCTAATACATATGGTTAAATTTATATTTTAATAATATTTAGTATGACAAGGGAATTTCATAGTTAAAGTAATTTAAATATTCATATATATTATCATTAGTAATAAATATTGATGAAAACATTCATTACCTAAGGCTTTTCCAATGATAGCATTACTGGTAATTGGAATCCTCTGTCTGTTAATCTTTGCAAAACCACGTTTGTAAATTAGTTCTCTAACAGATTTAAGATTTGGATATCCCCAAGTGATGTATGGCTCAATAATACGAAGCATATTAATTGTTGCTTTATTTAATTTAATGAATACTCCATTATTAATCTGTTTCAGACGGAATAATTGCAACACTTTGCGTACCTTTGGTGACACTTGATTTACACTAATATTGAAAAGGTTAATTTAATATATAATTAATATCTATATATTTATCTTTAATAAATAAATGAAGAACATTTACCCTCTGATTCGGATTACAAAAGCAAGTTTGGCTTCACCAGGAATATAATAATTTCCATGTTTTTTTGCTTGTCTAATTAATCGTATTTCATCTCTTTCTTTTATCCTATATTCCTTCACATATTGTTCAGCGCGTTTGAAAATTTCTTTTCGTTTTTTATAATGATCTGCTTTTCTCTGTAATTTACATTGTATTTAGAATTTATAATTTAAACTTTAAAAAATTGTTCATACCTTAATAGAGGTTTGCAAACGAGCTGCTTTTGCTGTTTCACGACGCTTTCTCCTTTTTAAAACTGATTCTGGAACCGCAGGCAATTTCTTCAAGACATCAGCCTTGGGTTTACTTTCCGTTTTCTTACTATAAAAAAGAATCTTATATTATTATTTGTTCATGTTTCCACATGATATTTTTTAATTGCAAACAAATACAATATTATGTTTATTTATTTATCATCATTCAGTAAAAATTATTTAAAAACTATATTATTTTATTAAAAACTTTTGTAGTATATTTATAAATTAATAGAATATTTCTTATTGATAGTAGGTATAAGGTTAGCTTCATAAATTCAATAATCAATTGGTAATTAGCATATCTTATAAAAAATTATATCATTATAAATTTACATCTGTCTTTTAAAATTATTATATAAGTATTCAAGTAAAGTTTATAGGCATTTAATAGTGGATGCCAATGGATTTTGCATTAAAGTTCATAGTTACTTACGCATCCGCCATTCTTTTGGAGGTAAAGAAATTCCAATTTTCCAATCACGTATAAAAGATGCATTCGCCGTTTTTCGCTCTTTTACGACATCTGTAGTTTAGAGTGACAAGTTAGAGAATAGACTTTGTCCATAGATGGCCAAAAGACTCCTAATTGTGAAGTTAAATGAAATGTTAGTTTAGCTCATCATAAGGCAGATGACACCACGCACTAGGGTCGCACGAGATTCAAATCTTATGAGAAGATTATATATCTTTTACTTAGACAAAAATGACTTATTCGCGAAATCGAGACAAAGTTATTCTTTTTACATTGAACTTTAAGAGGATATCGAAGAGGTCGTGGCGCTCAGTAGTAAAATGGCATTATCGACTCCCATCGTATTTTGTAATTTTTGTTCAGCATAAATTAATGTGGTTTTAATTTTTTTTATGTTAGTTAACTCGATTAACAGCATTTTAACATCATTGGTACATAAATGTTGACTATTCGGGTATAATTGGAATATTATTTCATAACCATGTCCTCTTCTGAGTTTCCAATAAGAGGAATATAAATTCGCCATTTTATAAACACCCACGGAAGTTAAAATTTCAAACAGAAAATAATAATATTTCAATTTCAAATTTTATAATTAGTTGTAGAGTTAAAATATATATATTTAAATATATATAAATGACATGTTGTAAGATTTAGCAATTCCAAACAATATTCAATTTTGTATGTTAGTAATTTAATGTCTAATCTTAATATGAATATAATAGTAATTACTATTTGAATTCATTTTATTTTTTTCATATATACTTTTAAATCACTATTGAAAAAAACATATTGTTGATTTGTACAAATTATCAATTATATTCAATTAATATTTGCTATATTTTGAATTACGAAAATCTTAATAATTATATCATAAAGATTAACATATAATAAAATATTATTTAATTATATTCTTTAATAATTGTAAAAGTTCTAATATTTTTAAACTACTTGTGTTGTTAACAAAATATTTAAGATAAAGAGTCATAAATCTTACCTAATATTACTTACTTTATTCACTGCTAGACGAAAACTATAATCGCAGTACGGGAAAATAATTAATTTTTTTCGAAAAAGAATTTTTTAAAAATAAAAAATAAGTTTTGACAAGTTAAGGTTATGTTCTTTTTGAAAATCCAAAAGCTATGATAGGTCGGGTATCCGAAACAAAGATTTAAAATAATAAATAAAAATTTTTTTTTCATATTATTGAATATCCCTATATTTATGCTTCCAAACCAGCGACGAAGGTCTACGATGAGCTTGCAAATAAAGCACATGATAAATAAATGTTTGTACCTATTAGCATTAGAGAAGCTAGTGAAAGGTATTTTGCAAAAGTGCCAAGGTCAACCAACTATTATTGTATAAAAAGTTTTGAAATAAAAAAGTAAAAAGATTTTAAAACTATTAAAAAATTCACTGCCGAACTACTATAGATTTTTTACTGACCATTTTTTCGATATTTGCTGCATTTCTGCAAAAGTTTAATTATTTGATAACAAAAATTAGGCTTGAATTGTGAATGAATTAAAAAATTACATTATATTGATAAATTATTACGTAGTCCGACGTAAAATGTATTTATGAAAATAATGTAAAAAATTCAAATTAATTAAACTAATTAATCAAACAATCGGTATTTCAATTTGAAAAGTTTTTTTGAGAAACCCGTGCTTAAAGGTTCGAAACGACTGAAAATGTAATATTTCTTGTATGCACAAAGTCCAGACTCTTTCGCTCGTTCTTTTCATCACTTTCTTTTGCTATGGAACAAATTGGATTTCGTATTTCTTATATTATAAGTCAAAAAAAGTTTTTTTTACAATTCTATAGTAATGTAGCCTCTTAATTTGTGGATTCCATATATTATTAAGTCGAATGAAGCCGTTATACTTTATAGTATTAATAACCGAGCAAATATTTACGAATTTACAAAAACACATTTTTTATATATAAAATAAACTTATTCGTGTTCATAAATATTAGATATTTTTTATAAGAGATATTTATATAAATATTTTCTGTTATTTTATCACAAGATACATTTTATTGAAAAAATATTTTTGTTTCTAGAGGGAAATTGACAGCCGGTGGTGGATTGTCTATTTCCATATTTGGATCGTCATACAGAATTTCTTCGTTTATATATGGCATATAAGATGAAACTTTGGTGAAAATGTTAGGAGTGCCATCGACAGTGAATTCATTACTACCAGATGAAATACCTAGGAGAATCGATTTAGAAGAATGAACCATAGGGTTGCCAATATCTCCCTGTAACAAAGTTGAACATATTATCAATTTATTTAGATTATTTTTATATACAATGTAGAAACATGTCGTTATCTAAATTGTAGATATTTGAAATAAGTCATAAGAAACTCGCGAGACAAAAATAGCTAACCGCGGAAAGGATCTAACCGTATGAAATAGCTAAATCAGTCTTAAAATCGTAACATAAATTAACTTGACAATGATTTTCAGCGTGTTTATAAATACTTAAGGACCCTTTTCCCGCTCTTGGTAACATCGCTAGAAAGTTGTAAGAGTTTATGAAAATTGTTTTCGCTTTGTGGTATCCTTGTTTGACTATGACTGCACCTGTTTGTCCTGCCTCAAACAATCAGCTGATATGTAAGTTGCAATCTGTGACATACTTGCGAATTTACTTTCTTAAATGAAGTCACATCTATTTAGTAATGTTATTTTGCATAAAAAAATAATGTTATAAATAATTGCATTTATAATTAAGAAATATTTAGAGCAAATATGTGTTCTCAATTTGTTTATTTTCGTTTATTTTTGTCAAACAAGACAAAAATAATCTGGTAGAATGAGATAAACCAACATATAGCCAATTTCTACTAAATTTGGCTTAAAACTAACTAAAGTTAGTATAACAATTGCAGTGGATGCTAATAGTTAAGCTTAAAAGATTGTTAATTTTCTTGTGAGTAGTAGGAAGTTCTACGTATGGTTATCGTCACTATTCTTTCACTTAAGGCAGTATTCTACTGTATAACTTCGAAAAAAAAAGTTTTTTTTTTACATTTTTCGAAAGTAAATATATTCAAGAATGTTAGCTCAATATTTTAGAAAGATTCAGGTAGTCTAACTATACTTTTTCACCATTCGAACGCACTTACCTGAGCGCGCTATTTCGACCCACACACCGCCCGCGCGCCGGATAAGCCATCTACCTGGCCATGTTCGCTGCAGCAGCTGTTCTCCTATTGCAAATCATTACACCTATATATATTCTCGTCAAAATATATACCTTTGCTTCTCAATATTACCTTCCCTTTATAATTTTTCTTCTGTATTTTAGTTCTGTATTTCAGTAGTGCAGAATCAGTCGTGATTCGAAGTTCAAAAGTGAAGCATCTATCTATTCGCAATGGATACGAAGAAAGTGTATCGTGCACAGAAAACTTCATCGTCCATCTAAAACTAGAAAACGTTCTTTTCACAGAAACAGATTTACTAACGAAGGAGGTACTAGTAACACGAGTACGTCAGCAGCAAAACTGAAAAAGTTTAACGATGCGAGTTTTGATGTGAAAGTTGATAATACTGGTGGTTATTCTTTTATTCATTTTTTTACTGTGCTTTCAATGCTCTCACAGTGGGCAGTGTGTTCTGTTTTTATCTACGAAGATCTAACAAAAACGGAATTGCTGGAGAGATGTTTGGGCAGAAACACTCAAAATAACAATGAGTGTTTCAACTCAACAGTTTGGGCTATGGCACCGAAGCATGTGTATAGTGGAAAAAAATCGTTAGAATTGCATGTCTCACTGCTGCCTGCATTTTTAATGAAGAATTCAGCCTACTTTTAAAAATAATGGAAATTATGGGCCTGAAAATCGGCCAAACTGCCATGCAGTTCGCCAATATGCGCGACCAACAGCGCATCGTTCGAGAGAACCACCGCTCGACTGAGGCTTCTAAGGAGAGCAGAACTCAAAAAAGCAGGCTAAATTAAATGAAAATACTCGTCTAGAACAAGTTGAAGACATATTGTATGGCGCAGGCAACTGGTTGAGCGTAAGATGATTTTTTTACGATTTTTCACTTACAAAAACTTTAAACGCGTTTTTCTCAAAACATCGTTTTCAAGTACCGTGGTCGTGAAAACTAAAAAACTATTGAATCGATCCTTATGAAATTTTGAACACATATTCTATATGTTTGTATCAACCGTCCTAACTACAATCAACTTAAAATTTTAATTCTAACTATATTTTTATTGCAAAAAAATACGGAAAAATAGCAGTTTTTTTCTTTCGTATTTTAGCCGCCATTTTGTTGATTTTGCACGTACATAAAATATTCTAGTTAGATCGGTTTCTGGAGTCATACTGAATATACAAATATTTGATTTTTTTGTTTCAGACCATCCATCGACAAGCTTTTACGACCACGACAACGTTACCTACTTTTTGAGGCGTTGGCTTTGACCATACTTTACATGTATAAAAAATGTATAAAATAAAAAAAAAAAATTTTTTATATACTTCAAGAGTGTATTTATTAAGCATTTCAAATCCTACATCCATATCTTCAATAGCATTCTCAAAAAAATTTCACAAAAATAGCGTGTTTTTTCGAGGGTCTAAAGTAGAATACTTCCTTAAGTTATCTTGCTAATAATGATAGGTTTCATATCGGTTATCATGCCACTCACAAGATTAACAATTATTTATACTGAACTATGGACACTCACCTCGATTGTCATATTAGTCGTTCAGTGACTGTGGTGCATTGAATATCTCGCAGCTGGCTGCCAACAAGGATGACACGGTCTATTCATGTTGGCACCTTAGCGGACCTCTCTGTTTCACCGAACTGCACTATCTGACATTATAAATGTAGATGAGCTTACAAGTATTAGGTATATACTTAATATAAGTAGTTCGTACGGACCATTGCATGGTTTAACCGCCCTCGGGAGAACCCAAAAGCTCACTCCTGACCTTTGTTTTTTAATTAATATGCGAAATGAACACTATGCGCCTTAACAGAGTTTAATTCAGAGCCTTACTACCCGAGAGATTGATACAATATATTCTGCATTCAGGGAAAAAGCTCATGGCTCTTAAGCCCAACTTTTCGCCACTATGGTCGAACGGTTTTGCGACCGACTAGCTTCAGCCAATTTTATCGCTGTTGAACGCCCTATTACATTGGAACAAAGCATTTACTTTGATTGTAACTTCGAAGGCTTTCAAACTCACATAAAGAGGGAAAAAGGCCGAGGAATATGACCAAGCTATTGATTCAGCATCGACTGCCAACTCGGAGGATGACCTGATAACGAGTTAGAGTACTAGTCGTAATCCTTCTCTTATTATTTAGAGGACAAAATTAATATGGCTAAAGATCTAAGAATCTATCACTAATAATAACATTCTAATCTACCGGAGATAAATACAACCGCTACTGTTCGTGCTTACGCTGGATCCACCGTCGGGTTTTGCAAACTGACAGAGAAACTGAAAAGCAGCGAGATGAAGTATTCGACGACTCAACTGCCGTACTCCCACAGTCTAAACGTAGCCGCTATTTGTCATTGTCCATTTAAAGGAGCACACTACTAAAGAAATGTAGATTCTCTGTTCTTTCAGTAGCCCTTTAATCAAAATAAACCTGAAATGAACATCAATTTAGCCGACCGAGTGTAAACGGTATCAATCATTTGGTCAGACCTGAACTACTGAAGAGCTATCTAGATCTGTCCATTTGATGGGTGAAATCACCAAATAATTGAATGCATCTCCAAGTTTCAGAAGGAACTTAGCGCACCTGTATTAGCTGCAAGGGCCCATTGGACTACTTTACGAGGCTACTTTATGAGGTGGTCCCAGAAGTACCTGTCCTAATCTAGAGGTGGCGGTAGTTGCTCAAAATATACTACTGTATTAGAAAGTACATAATCTATAAAGCATATGTCTCAAGTTTGAAGACGCCATGATGTTTAGTATTTGTTTGACAACCATCAATAGTGAACGTTTTCAGTGAATTTGTAAACATGGAAAAAATTGGTCATCGTTATGTGATACATTACTTTTATTTGAAAGGCCTCAGCCCAACCAATATAAAAGGTGAACTAAACTCTACTCTGGGTGAGACTACTCCTTCGTTTATAACAGTAAAATATTGGGTAGCAGAGTTTAAACGAGGCCGTACGATCTGCCAAGACGAGCATCGCAGTGGTCGAAAGAAGTCAAGCGAAAACGGCCGCATTTGGCTAAGAAGAAAGTGTTGTTCCATCAATACAATGAACCAGCTCAGAGATCCGTTATTGCAATCACAAAAATTAATGAATTAAAGTTTGAATTGCTACCTCATGCACACTATTCGCCAGATTCAGCTCCCTCGGCTTATTTTCTGTTTCCAGACTTGAAAAAAATGGCTCGCTGGTCAAAGATTTTCCAACAATGAAAAGGTGATGTCGGCAGTTAATCGTTCTTATAAGGTGCTTGACAATTCTTATTATCAAACGGGTATCGAGCTTATTGAACATCGCTGGGAAAAGTGTATAGAGCTGAAAGGAGATTATGTTGAAAAATCAATATATTTTTTTGTTGGGCTATATTTTTTGTTGAGTTTTATTTGTTGGGCCAGGTACTTCTGGGACCACCCTTCTATTGATCCTTAATATATACATTATATACTTTAAGTTCCTGACGAACCCACCTGTAACTTCAACCAAACCAATAGCCTTTCCGACATTCTCGACCTCTTTGTCATGAAGAACCGGTATTCCTCAACAAAAACACACATAGTCCCTTCTTTTAGATTCGACTACTTCATGGATTTGTTAGGAATCACTTACTGCCCCGAAATAAAGTTCATTCAATCGACTAAAATTGACTGTCTGAGCCTCCAAAATTTCCTTGACATATTCAAGCTCCATACTTTTATGTTCGAACCACCCAAAGACACTGAAGGTATCGTCGATACACTTACCTACCTTATCAATAGCACCCAGTCAAATTTAAGCATGTATTACCATCTCCCATGTATTAGAAAGCACAAAATCTCTCCCTTATAAGAGCTTGGAAAATTATTAAGTAACTCAGAAAGAAAGCCCCTGTCTCTGTTGTCTACAATGGACAGAGGTACTATTTATCCGCCGACAAAGCAAATATTCTGACCAATTGTTTTACATAACAATGCTTTTTACTCCATTTCGGCAGAATTAGAACTCCTACATTCATTAATTCAGTAAGCCGTCCAAAATATTTTTCCCCCTGATGAGGCATTTCCTGCTACTTTATTTAGCGAAATCGATAGCTATATTGGAGGCGTAAAGACAAGGAAATCTTCTGAGAGTAGTATTCTGAAATCTTTACCAAATAAATTTCTTATCGCTTGAGCTAGCATCATAGACGCAATTAGGAGGTGTATTAAAAAAGTAACGAGAATTTTTAAATTTCGTAGGTTTGCAGAATCCTGAGTGTCTTTATAAATCTTCATTCTTCTGAAAACACAGAGTTGTCATACCGACTTTCGAGTTGATCTCAACTTGTCAGTTCCGGCAAAAATCATGTTCGACAAAAAAATAAATAAATAAAAATTTAAAATACGTATTAAGAAAAGTTTTAAGCATATTTAATAGAATGTAATTAATATTAAAAAGAATTTTAATAATTTTTTGAGTTATTTGAATTGTGGAAACTTTTGTTTTATATAAACTATTAAATTGTACATGAAAGAACATATAAAAATTGTTTATTTAAATGCAAGAATTAATTTGTAAGATTTTTTAACGTAATTAAAAAAATGAGTTCACAGTTACGTTTACAGCTTGTTCGAAGTTGTCAAATCTGCAAATTACAAATACAATTATACTCACAATTAAAATTTTAGCTGACTTTTTAAATAGGATAACTGATTGAGAGAACAAATATAAAAAAATAGTTATACAAGTATTTCCGCTTTGATATTCAAATTTTTGAGTATTTTAGAGATATCTATCAAATCAATATGATTTTCCTTAAACAGCAGCCAGAAGAAGCCGTAGATACTAAAAGGAATATCCATGAAAAATTATGTACAAACCATACCATATTGTAGCTATTTGGTAATTTACCAATGAGTATGAATTTTTTTTTATATCATTTAACGTCCCTCTATTTATGCTTTCAAATACCGGTGCTAATCAGCGATGACTATGAATATGAATATAACGAGTATGAATATAATCCTTTAGTCCCACTCCATGTACTTGAAACAGAATGGTACACTTTGACGTAATTTTTAGTTTTTAGTGATACCTCGAAAAACTTTTATATTATAGAACAAATTTTAATAAAAATGAGCTGTGCAATATTTTAAAACCTATTTTAACGAGAAATAGACATTTTTTGGACATTTTGTACATAAAAAATTTAATATTTTAACAATCCAAAAAAACAGCAAAAAATCACTAAAAGTATTATGTTCTCCCTTTTTATATTAGACATAGATTTTTTAGAATTTTAAAACTGACCAACTAAAAAAATGAAAACCGCATTTTTAGATTTGTCGATATTATCTACGCATTTTGATTTTTTCTCATAGTATCAATGAAAACAATGTTTTTTGTTTAATTTAACCTTCCTGCGTTTTATTTTTATAATAAAATTGTTAAAAATATTTCTTATTTTATTCGATATTTCTCCATTTTTCATCCGAATAAATATTGTTATCGGTTTTGCAGTCTTTGCAATAAACTAATACAATTCTGACAGTCGGACTGCACTTATTTATAATCACCCCCACAGAATCTGAAAGATTAAGAACAGAATCAATTACCGTGGTAAAGGACAATCTGTTCCCTTACCTAACAATTTCCTTATTTGTTCATTCCGAGCAGAAATTCGATCGGCTCTAAAAATTGGAATTTTTTAATTACACACTGCCGGAGATTCATCTGTTTGGTAATGTGTCATATTATACTATATGTATATTATAGAAAGATAAAATTATATATAAAATTATATATTATTATATTTTTTATTATATTATTTATTTATAAATTATTATATATATTACTTTTTTGAATCACAATTTTGCGAATACTAAAAAATATATGTCCCATAAGGGATGCTAAGTAAAGATTTTACAATAATGTTAATAGCTACTCTATTTAAAAATATAAGGTAAAAATCAACTTTATTTTCAATATTATTAAAACTATGAACAAAACAATTGATAAAGAAAAATAATTTAATTTAAAATAATGAACTTAAAAATTTTGGTATGTATTTCAGTAAATATTTAATAATTACTTTAAGATGTTTGGCGTATTTCATCGAATTGGTTCAAAAAGAAAAAAATATAATTTTAATAATACAAAGTAAAATTTGTATTCAATTTAATCAATCGAAAACATTGCATGCATTATTTACAGATGAAAGTACATATACTAGAAGGGACGAAGAGGTGTAAGAGTTTACAAATGTTGGAAAAATGAATCAATACCGACTATAACAAAAAATTATAGTTTAAACAGTTTTAATATAAAAATAGCAAGAAGGACGGTCCATTTGCACAAAAGGTATGGTATTTATTTTTTCCTCGTATTCAATTGATTTTATGAAAGTGAAGTGAGTTGGTGTTTTAGTCACTCTATTTTCCTTTTACTTGTAATTTTTTCAGTTTCTATCTACTATTAGAATTATAGAAAGCATGCTACTTGATACTGGCAATCTAAAAATTGAGCTTTTAGTACGCTGGTACTTGTGCATAGTTAGTATATTAATAAATATTACTAGCATTTCATTTCTAGCTCAATATGTCGTAATGATCGTATCTGGTGACATCTTTAAAAATTAATTTTAAACTCTTGTGGGAAGCTACGAAAAAAGCCTACAATCGGATGTCAGACTTAAGCGTACAACGGATTATTTAACACGAGTTCTTACTCTGTATGTCGATTATTATCTTCCCCCAATTTCTGTTTCTGAAATTATAGATATACTGACAGAGCAGATAATTTTATCACTTGGAAGCACACCACACTTTCACCACTTGCATTTGTCCTTATAATAAAAACTTAGATGCCTGCGATTACTGCTTAGTTTTACCTCCAATTAAAAAGATATAAAGAACTAAGAACATAGGTGTATCAAACAAAAACCTTTCGATGTCGCATAAGATTATAGCTGCATTCTAAGTAATACAAGTAAACTATAACAAGTCTTAATACTATGAGTGCTATATTATTTTTCAATGTAAGAAATCACGTAATAATTGGTAGTTTGAATATAATATGCGCTACTAACAGCTGGGAGTAAAATTTAAAAAATGTCAGCCTTGAGTATACACGAATACGTGAAAGTATGGATTACCTTAGTAACATTTCGGAGTTCTTTAAAAATTTGTTAAAAACAAAAAAAAAAAAATTACTGGAATAAATAAAAATAAACCATAAAACATATTATAGTAGGCTGCAAAAAATGTATCATGTAATTTTCTTAATATCATAAAAAGAGTATTGCTGAGGGAGACTACTGTAGAAAACTTCACTTTTTATAGAACTATAAATATTTATTTAAATTCTCATTATATCTCTGAATCCGAAGTTGCTAAAGTTACAACATTTAATTTATGTTATGATATTGAAATGGCGAACAATCATAAAGAATGGAACAAAATGATAAAAATTAAATGCGATAAGAAAACAAGTATTTACGGTTAATATGTGAGTTATGTTTCTTTCAAAGTAAAAAAAAAGGTATTGCGCCCAGATATATTTTTCTGACATTATTATTTTGTCACAAAAAATAAACTTGATTTGTCTTAACTTTAAAATAACCATTCTAATCAGATCAAAATCACATTCAAGGCGACGATACCATAAGTGATGAATCATGTTATAATTTTGATGTTTGTTTCTCTCTATCTGTCTAACTATTCGTGTCATAAGAGTAGCAATGTTACAAGGTTCTCTAAAAATCTAAAAACATTTATTTTAAGCTTTCTTCAAATCGTAGATGGAATTCCCTATGTTAATGCTAGATTTGGGATAAGCATTTTTTTTCTGGACTTGTGCAATCATTAGTAATGATCATAAAATAGCATTCACATTTTTGTTTTAATGATCCAGTACGGTCCTTAATTTAATTAATAATTTTGCTATAACGAAAATATTAATATCAAAAAATATGCTTACTAAACCATTTCCAAAACCCCATTTTGTTGTTGTACAAATATGATCGTTAGTGAAATTATGGCGACTGAAAAACTGCTGACAAATAGCTAATGGTTCAATTATCAAAGGTATTTTCAGAAGCATTGGTGAAAGAACCTCTCCTTCGACACTACCGCCAAATCCAGAAACAGTAACAATCAAATCAACGGGTACCTCAAAATTCACTGGTAAACTAACTGGTGCCACGTTTTCGGATATCTCAACTGGACTGGAAAGCTAAAGTCATAAATAAAAATATCAGAAAGTATTTCAAAATATAAAATATATTCTTGTAAAAAAGCATACAGTTTTCGGTAAATTAGATTTGTACATATTAGAATTATATTGTATTGGCAACTTAAATATAATATGCGATATTAGTGGCGAAAAGGAGAACTAAAAAAATTATGGACAACGGCGTTATAGAAGTATACGAAAGCATTGTTTAGATTAGTAAAATAAAACTTCAGAGTACTTTAAAAAATTTTTGAAAAAAAAATTTTAAATGATCGAAATGAAATATATGAAACTAAAGCATCAAAAGTATAATAGCAGTTGAGACTATAAAAAATATTCTATAGTTCTCTCCACATCATCGAAAGGTTTTTACAATGGGAGATTATACATTTAATAAAATGTCAAGAAAACAATTAAATCTAGTTAGATTAAGTCTTATTCTGTTTTTTAATATGTTATGGGATTATAAAATATATTACAATATCTAAATGAATATTTTAAGTATAAACAGCTATTTTTTAATTTATAAAACCAGTTTGCCCCATATATATATACCCCATACACTTTGTACTACCTTAACGTCCGCGACTGCTAAATTTGCTTTGATGCAGTGGTGCCTTATACGTGGTGGATGTTTTCTTTGCCAATAGATCATTTATAGATAGACACACTAAAGACGATCATTAAAAAAATAATAATATTTCGATTTTTTACAAATATTTATAAATAATATTAGCTTTAAATTTAGTTTCTATAAAATTATAAATGTATTAGTGCATTATATTGATAATAAACTTTTTTTTTCGTCAATGATTCAAAAATTAAAATGTTTGTTTTAAGGTGTTTTTAATTGTTTTAAATATTTGCTTGAGATTTAGTGTGATTAATGTAGCAATTTATAAAAGTATTTTTTTTTTAATATTTAAGTGTTAGGTTGTATTAAGGAGGCGTTTTTCAGGTTAGCATTTGATTTATTTGATCTAATTTCCGCAAAGCCTGACCATGTTTATGAAACGTTTGTGTGCTAATTCTATATTTATATTTACAGTTTTAGGAACTATTTTGAATGCGGGGTGCAAAATAAATCACCGTATAAAAGTTGTTTTCAAAATTTCAGAATACAACGTCGAATTGTTTCGTTTAAATAATATTCCATGCGACTTTTAAAAAGAATAATGAAAACATCAGGTTCGCTGAGCTTGCGTTAAATAGTACATTAAACTTTCTTTTGCATGTCCTGCTTATGTGAGCTTATATACAAGTTAATCCGATTTGTAATATCCTATCCCTATGCGTCGGAGTACAGTCTTTTTAATCTATAGTTTTTTTATTTTGTATTATACTATCTTGTGCTTATTTCTTTATGAGATGCTTGGATTTAATTTGTAGCTTCCTTACAAGATGTCTCAGTGGGCTGTAAATTTCTTTTTGTAGGCCTAGAACACTTGCTTTATTTTTGTTTTTGAATAATAAAGATAAAAGTCATGGTAAAGGAAGATTTTTTCGTCTACAATAATTTACAATTCTACAAATATGAAACTGCATTTTCTTTCTCGTATCAAAAAGTAATACATCCATTTCCAGTTTATAATCAATGATATGATGGAATAACGATGGCTTATGATTTATTTTAGTACTGGATGTTGAAGTGATTTCATTTACTGAAGGGGCAGATAGATATCTCAATTGCGAGATATACAGAAGTTGATCTATCTATAACGCTTTTTAATTCGTTTAAACTGTTAAACTTATGAAAGCAGCTTTATCAGCAGTGGTGGATCCAGTAGTGGCCCTTGGGGGGAGGGGGGATTCCAAACACAAATTTAATGTTAATGTTAATAAAATTTGTATAATCAGAAATTTGATTAGGATATCGTACCATTTATTGAAACATAAATTTTAAAGCATGATAGAAAGAGGGAATATATTCTTGTTTCTTTTCAACTATGAAAACGGACATTATCGATTTCAATAGGATAAAACGAAAAAAGCAGACATGTAAAGGTGTGAAAGAATGTTTTATAATAAACGTTCCGTTTCATAAGTTGGAAAAATCGTTATCTTAAGTATTTTTTAACGATTATTATTTATAAGTGTCAAGAGGGTTTATAAGTGATTTACCGCGCAACACTACTCTCATCAACTACCGTCTATCGGAAGACTATTCAAAATTTTCAGCAAACTGCGTCCGTTATTTAGTTTAAAAAATTATGAATTTTTACCGATGAACGTGCATCAGAGGAGGTTATGTTGGATTTGTAAGCTAATTTAGTGAAATTAATTTGTCACTAGCAATAAAAATACAGCTTTCAAGTGAAAAAATGTAATGCAGTATTTCATTTCGAAATATTTAAAATTTATTCCATATTTTTATACATATGTACAAATTTTACACAAATTCTTCAGAACCTCTTATATGTAAATATGTTTTTTTTCTTCATAATACAAATTCTTGCATACAGGGATTCCATAAATTGATATAATATTGTTGATGGATATTGTGTGCTTTAAGAAGGCTTCTTCGACAGAAGTTGTACATATAGCATTAATCGTTATTTTAATAATTTTACGTGCAAAATTTTAAGGAAATCAAGTTTGAATGTACGACTTTTTTACAACCTATACATGAATACTTACGTAAGTCAAAAAAATGTATGATAAAAAGTAACTTCTATTAAGTAATAATAAAAGAGTGTTTAAGTATAAAAAGTAGTATTGATCGCATGTGGAATATGCGCACTGAATTCGCCGAATTTTTTATACTATATAACTCTATATATGCATGTTACCGAAATTTGATGGAATAAATTATAAGAATGTAAAACAGAAAATGTATATTTCTATTTTAAAGTGGAAACTCTCCTTAAATTATTGTTCTACTTCAAAAAGCTTATTAGGAAAGATTGATGAAATATTTTTTTAATGCACATTTGAAATTTTTGTTTCGAAGTTTACATTCTTGGGGCCTTGGGGGGGGCGATCTCCCCCCCCCCTGGATCCACCGCTGTTTATCAGCTATCTTTCACCTTCATAAAATAAGAAATTTCTGCACTACCCTATGGATTGCGCAGTCTTGAAGGTCGTCATTATCGCAAATTTTCTACTTGCTAAGTCTATTGGTCTATTGAATTTGATTAAACCTGAGCCTTTGCATATAATGATAAAAAATGTCTATCTTTCAATCGATTCTAGTACTGCCTATGTCATTCTTGTGCTTCTGATACATCAAATAATATTTTTAACTAGTTTAAAATGCACTTAGATTTCAAATATACCATTGCAAACAAAACGCATATAAATATATAAATAAGTTAAGTCCAAATTGTACTAATTCTATTTTGTCGTGTCTAAACAAAAAAAAAATACCAAATACAATAACTGTGTGGATAATTATTTTATAAAGAATTTTCAACAACAATCAATTTGAAAATTAAATTATCTATATTTTATTTGTCGTAAATAATAATCAAAGGAATTTCAATGTATTTTATTTTTGCTAAGAAGTGACTTCTATAGCTTAATATATTTAAATAATAAACATTAACTTACGTGAATAACGGCAATATCATGTAAAAAAAAACGTCTATGTAGCATTTTAAAATCTTGATGATGAGATATTCTTTTAACAGTATAGTTAGGGCAATTCACTATATTTAAACATCCAAGCTTTATTTTTGCGACCTTTCTAACTGGTCTCTCATACACGATACTTTGTACACAATACGCTGCCGTAAGCAAATGGGATACCGTAATTAACGCCGCACCACAGATATATTTATTATCAATAACCAATGATCCTTGGTATGGAAACTCAGATTCCTTTGCCCTTTGTCCATTAATTAACCGTGCTTTGAACGTTTTAGCTTCAAATACTGTAACATATTTAACATATTTAGTAGAGATTATAGAAACGCCATTTTTTAATTAACCATTTATTCATATTTTTTATTTTATACATAAGTAATAAACAGTAATGGATATTTACCTGAGATAATATTTAGAAATAGTATGATTATGATTGTCTTCATATTTTCTATCTGTTTGATAGTCAGAAATAAGTAACGATAAATGCCAAACATTAGTTAATTATGCATAACGATCTTATCTATTTAATATGTTGATTTAAAATAACCTTGAGTCATACAATAGTATGCATTTTTTATTTGTTTTTTTTTTTTTTCATAAACTATGTAAAATGCTCAATCTTCTATATATGCTTAATAATCCAATCAAATTATGTAAAAAATAGCCCTTTTTCTTGAAGAAAACTTGTTTTTTACAATCACGGTCCCAAAAAATATATGTATACTTTTAAAATATCCGATATTATTCGATGTTACTGTACAGAAAATTTTATTATTATATGAGAATGATGTTTCAATTAAAAAACAAGTAGCCATCTAATAATTTCTAAACACAACGTTGGGTCGGATCACAAAACAACACGAATTATTTTTTATTTACAATTAACTTTAGGGAGTAATTAGATATTTTTGCAAAATGACAAACAACATTTACATGTCTATTTTTTTCAAACGCATTTTTAACAAGTTAAACACAAATAATTGTTTACTGAAAAGCTATAATTAAATCTATATTAATTATATGTAAATATATGCTTAAATTAAATCTTTAGTCTACTTCTGTTAGTTTTTAATAGCTGTTTTTTCCTTTATTTCTTTAACTTCGCATCCCCGGGAACAGATATTAGCGACCACAAAATGTAAAATTATTTCAAATATATACATTTTCTAGTACAACAACAATACATATAATTTATAATCGTCATTAGTTTGTGCGCGTGAGCGCGCGCGCGCACGTGTGAGTGTACATATATATATACATACATACACATACATATACATACATATACATACATATACATACATATACATACATATATGTATATATATGTATATATATATATGTATGTATGTATATATACATCTTGCATACGGCTTCTACCGGGAAATATCGTACCTTCTGTTCGGGTGGTAGGAAAAGATGCCCAGGCTGCTCGGAACGACTTCTACGGGAACTTTTGTGTTCATTTGATAGAACACGAAATTCCTCGTAGAAGTTGCCTCGAGACACCTGCACATCGTGTCATACTATTCGAATACGAAAATCCCGTAGAAGTCGTCCAGAGACACCTGGAAATCTATTCTAATCTATTCTAACATCGTATTCTATCTTGAAAACAATAAACTCCCTATAAAAATCGTTCAAAGACGTGGTCTATCGTACGAACACCACGAAACTCCTTGAAGCAATTGTTCCAAAACATCTGTGCATCGTACTCTATCGAACAAACACGAAAATCCCCGCAGATGTAATTCCGAGACACTTGGGCATCTTGTTTTACCGCCTGAACACGAAACTACAATATTTCCTTGTACAAGCCGTATGTAAGACGATATATATATATATATATATATATATATATATATATATATAATTTTTGCTATAGATTATAATCGTTTTAATTCTATTTTATTTACTATATTATTATGTTTTTATATAGGTTCAGAAGTTTTTTCATATTTTTTTTATTATTTTTTCAGATTGGCAGTTGAGGTAATGATAGTATAAGTTTTACATTGTATTGCATTTTCTTGGCGAGCATTAACTGCAGGTAAATTAGTTCGGTTCAGGTAATTTGTGATCATGATTATTGAGCTGCATCTAGTGCCTCGATAATTACACTTTAAAATTGTCAGCAGTCGCTGGCTCGCAATTCACTTTTGACTCGCGGCTCTATTTATGTACCCCGTATTAGTCACACCTTAACTCTACTAGAACTTGCGAAAGACTGCAATAGTTTTTCTATTAACAAATTACAAATATAAACTTTTTAATTTTTTATATCATTTAGCTTTTTTAAAAAAATTCTTTAGATCTCCTCAATTTTTAATTATTAGAAAACTACTAAATTAATGATGTCCATGTAAAATAAAAAACTGGTTTAGGTTACATAAAATCGCACGAAAATAAAAATTTACATTAATTTATAAAGTAATTATAGAATTGTGCCAAAATCTAACCCTTCAATTGTAATCGTTGTTAAGCAAAAAATTGTCCTATTTTAATATACATATAATCAGGGGCGTAATTTCTACCATGAGTGTAGTTTGAATTGTTCAGATTCAACTTATCGTCAAGTCTGAAAATCCAGACTCCAGATTTTAGAGAAAAATATACTAATCCAAAAAAGTTTACTCGTCAAAAATATAATTTTTGTATGATAACTCAAGGAAAAGTCAGCAGATAACGGACGTTATATTATTACTCAAAGGAAAGATGAAAGAGATGCGATCAATTTTTGCAAAGATGAAAAGCTAAGTTGTTAATCAGAATTTCCGTTTTATCGTTCACTGGTAAAGATATTTTTTCCAGACTTCATCATTAAAAAGTTCATTCAATTCGAGATTATTTTAATATGACAACTAATTTCAATATTTATTTCAAATTACGGAATAAGCATCAATGATAAATTACATTTGTTTAAAAGTAAATATAATTTGGGACATGCAAACATTTGTCATTTAGTAATTGATTAAATATAATATTTTGAATTTTCATAATACGAACCGTTAGTGGTACGATTCTAAGATCTGATATACTATATCAGTTTATCAATGCTTTAGATTCAGTACGCAATCTGGAGTATTCAGAGAGACGTGGAATCAATAATTGTATTGGTTCTGCATTGATGTTTACACATGAATCAGTGCTGTATAGTAAATTACTTACGTTACAAGTAATCTTGTTGATTACTTTTACGCTTTTTACGCATATTTAATCTAAAATACAACAAATTTAAATTTAAAATAGACATTTCTGTAAGCTTTATATCTATACATATAGGATAGGGGTAATATGAACCGAGCATATCAGTTATACCTCCGTAGCTTTCGGTAAGAAATTAAATAAAATAAAATCTGTTCAAATCGGATAAATATAACGCAGTCGCTAACAAGTAATTCTGAATTCCTTAACAAGAAATTTGACAAGCCTAACAGTCTATTAAGGGTCCCGCTCGAAACTGAAATTACGATGTATGGACAAGTGAAACTGCTGAACCCGTCGGTCTTTTTAGGAGGTTCCTCGCTGAAATTAAGGTTTTGCGGGGATGCGGCATAATTATTACTTGAGCTACCGGTCTAGTGAGGAGCTACTTTACGATAAAAATCGATGGGAGGTATGTGGGTGATCTGATAAGTACTTAGGCTGCAAAAGAAAAACAAAAGTTTCTAAAAAGTGGCATTTTATTTTCAGTAAAGCGTTTTACACTTGACCCAGCGATAAGTCAAGCTTGGTCTGAAATACCGTAAATGGAGCAGTAGCTTGCAGTACAATTCGATTAATTTGGCTGAGGCAAGGGCGGACATGTGCGCTACTTGCATTCCAATAGTGGTATATTATTTTTTTCTTTACTTTTGGTAAATTTAACTACTAACTACTTAAAGTAAATTTTTATACTTACCAAACAATTCAGTAGCAAACATAATTTTTTTAACTGTAAAAAAAATAATACGTTTGACTGATATATACCATATACGTGATAAAATGTTAAAAATATTGATTCATACCAGTATAAACTTTCTTGCAATTTTCCTCCTTGACATTTATTTCATATATCTTATTGCATTCCTCACTTAAAATCAATAATTTATTTTTAATATTCGAATGTGATAGGCAACAATTGTTTTACAATTTTTTATAGTTCATTACCAAATCCGTTGCTAATGAGAAATTTGAAAAAATATATCCAATAAATAAATTGACTTGATATAATGAACCATTCCTGTAATGTATTCTTATGGCATTTAAATAAACTTAACATGAATAAACTCGATCATGAGCTTATTTACATTTAGTATTATCGTTTTCTTGTTTTCTAAATTTTCAAAACGAAAAGTGTATAGTTCTGTCGATTCGTCCTTACTCCTTCTTTTTTTTTATTCTGGTCATCATTTGCATAATAAGAGCAATTTTAATTCCTTTTGTGCAAATAAATTCTTATCTATAAAAAATAATATAACATATAATCCCTTTTCTACGAAACTATTATTTATGTCATGATTGTGAAACACAAGTGTTTTCTAGAACAATATGAATGTACTATAAGTTATTTCAGGTATTTGGAAAAGAAGTATTGAAAGTATGTTAAGTCTAATTAATTTTTATTTGACTTAAATTAAGTTTTTATATCATCATATACTTGTAATAACTATATATCACTAAATTCTACTGTATAAAACTAGACATAACTATATATAACTCTATACTACTAATATAAATATATATTGTTATATTCTAATGATCATTATAATAATATGAAATTATTTAAATAATAATTCATCTTAATTGAGTGAAGTAATGGAAAACTAAGTATGTGGAAAGGTCGAAGACTTTGTAAACTGGGCAATTAATACTTAAACTTTAAGAATTTCAGAGCCTTGATTTTGGTGTTTAAAGGCTCCAATCTTAGAATCCCTGCAGTATTGCGCTTAACAACTTTGTAGTTGGCAAGTTATCGAGTTTTTAACATTAAGATCTTTGGTACTTGATTAATTTATTTTTCACGAAGCTCCACACTAAATACCGTACACATTGATGACATTGTTCTCATGTCTGCTCCAATGAAAACGATTAGCAACGCCATAGAGCTGCTCCAATATTGGTACCCTGTCACTTACCGTTTTACAATATGGGCGCGTTTTTTCCTTCATTGGAGCAATTTGATTCATTATCGATTCGAATTAAAATTACTACAACGATCGTACTTATGTACATTATTATGGATGGATGTCTAATGAGGAGAAGTTAAGACTTGGACATTCATCGATAACAACTAGAATTAAATGATGTATTGAATTCCTGTTTATTTTAATGTAATCATGCCTCTTTATGTCCTTATATGAATGTTCTGTATTTTTATTCTATATACTTATTTTCTTAATATGTCCCTGACAACTCAGAAATACAAGGAAAAGGACAAACTTTGATTGAAAATTTTTCAGTCATCGTAGGTGAGCTAGTACCATGTGGTAGGGGTCTTTTGGGGTTATTATATGTTTCTGGTTACATAAATGCGAGTGGAAATATCAGAATCTTTAATATACGCAAAAATTTTCACCGATATCTGTTTTTTAATATGTGTTAGAGAATGTACGATTCGATTAGTCATTTACTATTCCGTACCATATCATCAAACTTCATAAATTTTGATAATTTATAGGTCTGTTTCAGTTGAGATTATAGTCCTATTAATAACTACAGTTATGTCTATTAAGTTGTCCTCTGCTGTAGAATTTGATCTTATTAGAGGACTGTATTATTTTGATGAATATTTTCAAAAATATTAAAGTCCATAAATGAAAATGAGTTACTATATATATCTTATAGATATAATTAGGTTTAAGTATAACTCCTTCGCTATGTATTATTTACGAAAGTCATCTATACATAAATTATAACACAATTGAAAATTAAAAAAAATTTTTAAAAATTGAAAAAAATATATATTATATAGCACTTGCATTTCTATAATTATAAGAAATTTTGCTTATTAATTTTAATTATTAAAAAGACGATCTGTTCAGTAGTTTGGTATCTATAAAAGACGACCGTACAGTCAAACATTTATTTTTATATAGTAGATTTACACAATAGACTGATTCAATAATGAATTGAATACTAGAATAACTTATATAATAAAACTTCCTTGCTTACGTGAAACTTTCATCTTTTAAATAGATTGAAATATGGATACCAACATTAATATTTTCATTATTCTTTTTGTTTGCCTTTCAATATTAGGTATACGAAAGAATTTATCAAATCTGAAACTTTTAGATAATGATTAAATTAATTTTTTTTGCAGTTATTAATGCCAAACTTATCAAACCAAGAATCTATGGTAGCACGAATGCATGCGGCAATGAATTTCCTTATCAAGGATTTGTAACTATTCATGACGTATACACTTGTAGTGCAACTTTGATCACCAAGTTACATTTCTTGACTGCCGCTAACTGTGTTGCAGAAATAGTAGGAGAACGGCCAGTTAAGGTAGAAGTATATGTTAAAATTGGATCACCAAATATTTTTAACAATTTTGCTTATCCTGTTAAAAGAATATCTCACCATCCAGATTACAGAGAAAAAAATGTATGCATCCAATATAACAATATCGCCGTAATTCATGTAAGTACAATTATAAAACTAAGTATATATTTATATAACCAATTCAAAAATATTTTATAATATATAAAGAAAGATAAGAATATTTTAAATAAAATTTGAAGATATGATATTCAGTTAATATTTGCAATAACAAAGTTTCAGGAGATATTTATAATTTGAAGAATTGAAATTATTAATTCAATAAATTGAGAAAAAATACTGGTATAATTATCTATTATGATCATTTTATGTAGCTTGAGATGCAAAACTATTTGTGTGATCCAGTTTTCTCTTGCCCTTATAAGTTAAATAGTAAAAAGTTGAGGATATTTTGTTAAATACATATAAGGTTACATGAAAAATAGACTTTTTTGTAACAAATCCCGTTACATTACAATGATATGCTTATTATTTTGCTTCGTCTATGGTTTCTAATAGATTTTCTATAGTTTCTGATAGATTGTCTAGAATAGAACAATATGGATACATGTTCGTCGCGCAGGAGAGCGGTGAAGCCGGTCTGGTTGTATACACGTGTACACGTGGGCATAAAAACGTACGTCCATTTGGACTATTTAATAACATAACGAGTGTCAAATTTTATTGCCCCATAGTGGAGTATAAACTGCGCTTTTACGATCTATGAACAATATATGAAACTTCAATTTTATACTCGCTTAACTATATAGTAATTAATACTTTGTAAGAGGTGCTATAAATTACGGTATCATTAAAAGTGTCAAACATTAAGCGAAAGAGTTGAAAAAAATCAATATAGTCGAAAATTATTATCACAGTTCTCCTGATAATCATAGGATATTATAACTATCGTTACAGTTAAGTTGATAAAAGAAAGTTTCAAATAATATTTAAAAATTTTTAAAGTGAATGAATTTTCGAAATATCCTAACTTCTCTAATTACTTATTTTGACAATATCTTTTACGTGTTCAGCATTCTTTTCCAAAAAGACAATATAATTAAGGTATGCCACTTTACAGTGAAAACATTTTCTAAGTTGATAACCAAAATGTAGCAAAGCATCTAAATTTAAACTCTTTATCTTCGTGATAAAAGTAATAGTTCAGATTATTAACATTTTCATTCTAGAACAATACCGATATAAATATCTGTAGTCAATAATGATTCCTATAAGAATGATTATCTTTTTATTTCGATAGATTTTTTTATTTGGCGGTTCCTTATTTTATCTAACCAATATCCAACTTTTATTTATTTTACTTTATTGACAATCGATTTATATTTTATTTCTATATATAATTATATATATAGCATTAAAGTTCATCTTTCCAAACATATTTAATTCAAATATTTCATATAAGATTAAATTACATGCTATCCGCTCAGATTATTCTTTTCGTTGGCATCTTATTCTAAAAACCTTAGATTCATTTTTGAATCCATTTCAGTAAGATTATCTACACCTGCATTCAATTTAATTGTATTATGAGATTCAATGAATAAAATATCTTGATAGTTTTGTTGCAACACTCGACTAAACGCTGCATTAAATGTGTTTTATAGCAATCCTATACTAGTTGACATTTAGACATTTAATTGCATAATGCCTGAAGGTCACTTTAGCTATTATAATAAATTTTGATTTTTAGTTCTATAATTTCTTTCAAATTTATATACAGTCCATTAATATATTATTACATCACTCCGCTCTTATTTGTTCTACTTTATAAATCCTTGCGTACAAACCAGAGATCTTATTGTAAAAAATTTTGTTTTATTATCATTCGAAATATTATTAAATGTATTCATAGGGATTTATGTACTGTTGAAAAGTAATTAATTAACAAAATCAAATAGTTACTTATAATTTTAAACGTTACTTTTCACTAGTAATTAAACAGAAATTTAAGTGGTTAGAATTAATTATTACTTCTAATTATGAATGAAAGAGAAATGTAATACACCGTTATTTTGAATTAGATATGAAAATTTTAATTAATTATTACTTTTCATTAGTATTGTCAGTGAAATTGAATTAACAATGACTTTTAATTCGTAATCGCTGAGAAAGTTCTAAAATTCCGTACATTTTCAATCTTCTACAACCTTTCTAATTCCGTTAAACATCAATGATGTATTTTTTCTATTTTATTGACTTATTCATATAGATGATGGATAAACTTTTTTATGTCGCTTTACTGTAGCTCCAATTTGAAGTTACTACGTCTCTTTGTATATCACCAATTACATTGCCCCCGAAAAATTTCAAAATTCAGACTGGTACAGAAGTTATTGTATCTGGATTCGGGGGCAGAAATATTGAAGAACGACTATCTCCTGTGTTAGCAAAAATAACAACCTTAGTTTTGTCATATGACGCATGTACTCAATGGTTACCAGGATATTCTCTTAGAGACTTTCATCTTTGTACATTAACAGGACAAAATTTTGGATGTAGCTTTGTAAGTTTAATTTTTTTATATTCAATATATATCATAAAAAACACTTAATAGAATAAAAAATTGAAATTTAATTAGAATTCTTTTTGCATACATTGTTTTAAAATAATATTATTAAACTTCCGAATATTGTAGAAAGTTTCTAAGATATAATATATAATCTATATAATCTATTATTTTCAAGTTTTTCATGATAGTTTCATTGCAGAATAGGTTGATTTATATACCTATTTTTTTGCAGGGCGATCTTGGTAATCCTATGGTAGATGCTTCTAAATCAATTCTCCTTGGTATTTCGTCTCTTAAGCATGTAAATTGTTTTAATCTAGCTGTCAATATTTATACAGAAGTCTCTCCATTTATTAAATATATAGAAGAGGAAGTCAACTATTATAATCCAAATGTGGAACTACTACATGCGCCTCCAGCAGTTAACTTTGCTATTAAAAGCGAACAATATTTTTAAACAATCAGATCTTTTTATTATTAATCGAATATATTTTATTTATATTTTGCAAATTCAGAAACTAATATATCAAATAAATAAATATAAATATTTTAAGGGAAAAGTAATAAAAATTAAAGTATAGTTTTATCACTTTTCAATAAAAGTAGGATCCTTATTAAAAATAATGTGAATTTTTCTTTTAGTAAAAGACTAATGATTATAATTAATAATTAAAACTTAAAATAATTTGGGCAATTAAACGTATTCATTGTGCTTTAGTTTCGAATTCTATTATGTTCAAACTATCTAAAATCTTTGTTAACTATTCTATGTGTTTAAAGTTTATATTCTCTTTTGTCTATATTTTATAATTTTCATCCTTAGATTTTTTTGTTTCGTACCGTTTATCCTTCATTTAATTCTATTTTGATTTCACCTAAATAAAATTATACTTATTATGTTTCCTTCTAGCGAATATATAGGACTTGTTTATCACTTTTTCAAAGTCAAACATAACATCTTCTTTCGTGAATCCAGTGTTAACTAATATTCTAAAAATTACTAAATATATATCTATATAAGGTTTGTGTAACCTACCTTAACAGTGAAGGATATGCTCGAGGGTGAGGAATAAATAAGTCAAGGACAAATATTCATATTCAATTAAAAATATTTATTCAATCGCGAAACAGGGCATAAAAAACCTCCACTCGGTGAGTGGAGGAAAAAGTCAATTAACTGTATAAATGCCAAATGCACTATAAACATATATGCTATATTATTAGACAAACGGAAATTACTCTATATTATTTACCAAACGAAAATTACTCTA
Organism: Sycobia sp. Sy_11; assembly: GCA_018907035.1. Lineage (NCBI taxonomy): Eukaryota > Metazoa > Arthropoda > Insecta > Hymenoptera > Epichrysomallidae > Sycobia > Sycobia sp. Sy_11. The sequence continues at coordinate 1,806,356 of JACCIC010000057.1, read as the reverse complement.
TATTATATACACGCGCAGCAAAAGGTCACCTTTCACATACAATCTGAGCGTTCTCTCTCTCTCTCTCTCTCTCTCTCTCTCTCTCTCTCCCTTACCATACAGTCACTCTGAGGGTTTGCGCGCCCACAGCTAATCTTCGAGGTGAGGTCTGATGTGGAAGAGAACCTAAGCAGTTCCTCCTTACGCTGCGCACAGAGCCCAACGTCTTGGGCACAGGGAAGTCCTCGTCGATAGCGACAGCAGCCGGGCCTGAGTGCGCCGGCAGGGGAGCCCCTCAGAGATTCGTCGTATGCGTATCTCTACAGAACCTCCATATTCTGTCTACGGGAGCGCCAAATCAATACGCCTTGCACACCACACAAAAATTATCTGTTAACCAAGTAAACATAGATGTCTCAATATTACCGTGATATCTATCTTTCTTTTTTCGTAAGTAGTAAATACAGTTCCGTAAACTCCGGTTTATATCATTGTTGATCGTCAAATCAGACAGCCGCGTCAATCCTCAATGCAAGATCCTTATGGAGAAGATGAAGAATTCTGTGGAAACGAAGATTGATCTAAAATCTCCCAGGTGCTTGCCGCTTCTTAGGCATGAAGATACAATATTTTACCTTCTCTATACAAAATAATATGTATTTTTTATAAATCACGTAATTCAGCTTTACATTCCTTTTACATTCACTGTCACATGATTCAGAATCACTATTACTACTATTCTAATTGCTTGGATTGCTGCAGTTGCAGGAACTGTTCGGCCTATTGCTCGAGATTTCATTCCCCTTCTTAATAAAGCTTGAAATTTTGTGTTCCGTTTCTCTATTTGTGTCGTCTTCGTTATTCGTATGCTCGCCTTTAATATTATTACTAATTACATCCTCGTCGACACATTGGCTCTCGTCAATAGCTCGAAAAGCTCTAACTCCAACTCAGCCAATTTTTTCTGGCGTCTTGCAAGCTTAGCCTCGCGTGCTCTTCTTACGGCCCTAACAAAAAGTTCTTGGTCTTCTTGATTGAGACTTCGTGGTGTCGGTGGCCAGCTTCCATCCTTTAGCACAGAACTAACAGGGAATCAAGAACGGGAGCGATCTTTTGTTGAGGTTTTACTAATTTGCTTCGAACCTTCGTCGGCCTTGTCCGGTTTCGTTTCCATATTCGCTTTGGCTTCGATCGAATCGGTACACAAAACGACGCGCTCTGTCGGCATGGACTCTAGTGAAGCGAAAGACAAGAATTCAGCGCTAACGGGGCGCCCGAGAGGTGATCGTGACCGATCTCTTGTGAAAAATTCACTACCTTTTTTATTTGGCTCCGGTGAACTCAATACACCGCTCGCTGCAATACAATTCGCTTAGATGATTTTCTTTTCCAAAATTCTTGGCAACTCTACGACGATGAATTTGAATTTGCCCTATTTATGGCGGTAATGGCAATAGCACTAGTAGAGGCCGTAGCAGATTCTCAGGCACCGATAGCAAATGTCGTCGCCGATTGTGCACTTTTTCACAAATTTCTCTTCATCATCACAAACTTTCACAAATCTCAAACCATCGGTGCGAAAATAACTATTTATTTATCAAAATATTGATATACAAAGTGGCTCCGAAATCCGAGAAAAAAAATTCCTTAATACAAAAAAAGTTGGCCTTCATAATCAACGAAACTATACATATACGTCGCGTAGATCTTAAGTCCCCTCCGGGGACTCTAAATTTTTATGTGACGTACTGCTTATTAAGTAAATGTAATAGTAACGCACGTGACACTCCGGTTCAATGCGAAACTATTTTTTTTCCGCGGAAGGCCGACAAATTTTGCCCCTATTTTTGGCCTAGTCTTTAGGATCACAAGCCAGGGATGTGAAGCCAGTGTATGCACAAACTACTCGATTTACGCGAGACAAATCGTATGAAGGGGAAATGAAACAGATATATTTTTATAGGAATTTGGATGCAAGGATTAAGGGCGGCTTATTTCATATAGGATACATAAATGGAGTGGCTTGCGAGGAAGGATTATGCAGATGTACAATCCTTCCGCGTAGTTTTCTCTCTGTTGTTTGTAGGATGGAAAAGAAAGGAGTTTTAATTGAAGAATAATTATTTTAATGACAACGCAATCGCCGAAGACTTTAACACTAACTTTATTATTAATCGCGTGAAGATATAATATAAATATTACTAACTAAAATTAGCCTAAAATTGAAAGGAACCTAGACCTAACGCCGAACATAGTCAAAATTAGTATAAGTCCAAAATCGTGAAAAATTGTCTAAGTCCGATAAAGTCAGAAAAGCCGCAGGGATTTGAATGATTAAAAATCAAAATGGGCAGTGAACTCTCGTTTTTAGGGCACTCGTATATATACTCGATCTTAACTCTATCTTATGAAAAATTCTAACAAAATTGGGCTTCGAGTGGAGGAGAATCAAAGAAGTAGAGATTTATAAACAAATCCTTCGTTCGTTTTCTTACAATGTATTTTATATAGAGAATAACAGTTGAATTTGATGTTTTAATTATGAATAATATCGTCTGGTTTGTTTCAAATACAAATTTATATTGTTTAAATTATAAATCAATCAAATAATAATAATTTTAAATGTTTCTGGACGCAACAATTGCATTGAACTGGACACCAGAATTATGAACGCTAAAAACCTTTGGTAAAAGATTCTTTTTTCCCCACATATTTCTACGCGGAGAAACGGTTTCCAAGAATTTGGAAATCTGGAATGGCCGGCTGCACGATAGATTAATTGTAGTTATAAAAAGAAGCTATCGGGGACAGATATCCGGGACACATGCAGGGGAGGGAATGAGGAACGCAGATACTGTGCAATTTTCAGTCACGCCAATAGCTTATAAGCACAGTTATACAATAAACGACAAACAATCAACATCCAGAATAATTAAAATATTTACGAAACAACGTTTTTCTTTCAGCTTGAGTATATGGATATTTTAATCTTTAACATTCCCTTTGAAAAACCTTTTCAATGATGCGAAGAGAACTCCAGAATGCTATAACATTTCTTATGCTTCAGTTTAATGAATTTCGGAAAAATTCAGTTTTTTTTTCAAATTAATTTAGAAAGAACTCCAACATTTTACTAATCTAAGCAATGTTTTCGTGTACTTTTGTACCGTTCATGGCTGACATTTTTTAGTTCTATACTTTTAGAAAAAGTGTTTCTACTAATTTAAGTTTTTATTGTATTTCTGGACCTGGAGCTACTAAAATTATAATATTTAACTCATTTTAAGATTTTGAACTGGTAAACAATCATAATTAATAGACCAAAATCATAAAAATTCAATGTGATATGAAAACAGTAATTTACTGTTGGTCTAATAATATGTTTCTAAATTAAATACTTGTATTATTGGGTATACTCTTATATATATTTAAATTCCAAAGTTGTAATTGAATGAAAGAACAAAGTTATACCCAAATAAGTGGCTCGTACGGTCCACTTTATCTTTCTCCAAACTATTAAATGAAAAATATCAATAAGTCTCACACGATGCGTTTACATTCGACCTCGTTAGGCACGCGCTCGATTGGGTATTTTCGTAAGCCTGGTGACGCAACCAAACCCCATTATAACGATGCTATTTCCGAGCCTCCTCCCCACCGCATCCGTCTTTATGACATTTATTGTAACAAGTAAAACGTCGAGCGAGGGCGTCGTAATGGCCATTTATCATACACGGAGGGTCAGTCACGGCTGTTCGTCGTCGAATGATTTGCGCAAGTTTGCCCCCCCCCTTCCCATGGCTCACCGTAAAACGGCCTTATGCCGCCTGTATAACTCAGTGGTACCTCGCGAAAATTTCAAATCACCAGACATAGCTGGCAGAGCGAATGGATAAGGTAAGACGTTAAAACGCGGGCAAGTCAAGCCGTCTCGGGGGGTTTTTAGGAGCCCCCTAATTACTCAGTCGTAAATTAGATTTATCGATCAGCATTAATGTAAGCGGTTATTATAGATCGAAAACTGGCGATAGTTTTTTAGGATCCAAGGAACTGTATAGCGATTCAAGAGTGAAACTCATCAGCCTAGTAGTACAAGTTTCCTTACAGAAAAGATATTTGGTAGGAGATGTCGAGGTCTCGGAGCTCATTTTGTCTGACATCGATTGAATTTCGAAAATAAAAAAGAAACTTTTTCACAGCGACTTCAGAAACATAACTTTTTAACTTGGTAAATATTCATGCCCTTCGTACTTTACAGTAATTTTTATAATAATTTTTGAAGTCTCATCACGGTACGTGGCGAAGCGAATCTTTATTATTCACATTGTACTCGTCGATCCTGGTATTCAAGACTTATCTTCATAAAAGGATTGAGGTATTATTCAACGTAAAGTAAGTTTCCAGCGTGTTTTCCAAAATGTGAAGTTTTATTATAAAAACATGGATACATATCCTTTATTCAAGGTATCATCCATCGAAAGCCATAACTTTTTCCGATTTTTCTGACAATTTATGAATTCTGAACCAAAAAAATTTCTCGTCTTTTCAGTCCAAGTACATATAGAGCCAATTTTTGATTCCCTTTACTGGATTAAAGTGTAATACCCTAAGAGCTTGTTGAAGTACGGTTTATAAAAAAGACTCTAATTCCTGTTGGTATGTGAAGTAGTAAAACTGGGACTGGTTCCCTTCGTGGTAATTATTATTATAACTTACCTCGAGGTTGTGATATTTTTTACATTGGCTTCACGCTTCCATCTGTCTACCTTCGTTGGTCGGAGTAGTAACTTACTAGAATTGGAAAGACTACCATACTACCAATTCCTGTTTTACCACTTTACATACCGACGGCAATTATAGTATTTTACTAACTGCAGTTCAGCGTGTAATATATTTACTTTCTGAAGTGTAGTAAGTAAAAGCTGCAATTCTTCCCTAAAAATTCTTCAGCATTACATGATGAAGTATAGTTAATTAAACACTGAAATTTCTGTCGGTATATGAAGTGATAAAAGAGGGACTGGTAGTATGCAAATAGTACATTGCTCCCGTGTGTCACATACTATTTTCTCATACGAGGGCGCTTTTTCTTTCTCAAAGAAATGCATAAAAAATTGAACGGCAAACTCACAGAATTAAAGAATGTTAAACCCCCCCCTCAATGTGTTAGCCATGCTTATATAGAGCAAGCAGGTATAAAATCAAGAGGTCCAAATGATACTCGCTCTGAAATAAGTTGCCCTAACATAAAATGTAATTTGTTGGGTTTAAAAAAAATATAATAGTATCGGTTTTTTCTTAAGGTTATACGTGCAATTTACTTGAATTGAATAAAATAAAATTAAATTTCCTCTTATTTGGAAATTAATATAGTATGTTAAGACGAGATGTAGGATTGGGTGGTGGTGGTGCAGGGGGTGAAACGCCCGCCGGGGGTTGGGGGCGAAGCCCCCCTTTTCTATAAATAAATAAGACTAATCAATTGAAGATTATAAGTTTGTTAATAATCTACGCTCAAATTAAACTTTTAAAATATTTAATAGCCTAATAAATAGAATTTTAAATTAAAACTAATTAAAAAAAAAGATATTGATAATTTTTAATACTTAAAAAACATAAAAATTTTTATAATAAATTTTAGATAGAATAAAAATCTTATTTCATTTTAAAATCTTGAATACCTAACTCAAAGTGCAAAAAAAGGTCGAATCCGCTGTCGACTGCCGCATATACTCGTAAGTCTAAACATCGTAAATGCCAGATGTTGAACAGGCACGGAAAACTGAAAATCCTACCGGACTACACGGTTCCGTTCATTCACTTTTCCTCCCAAGAGAGGAAAAGTAAAATTCTGCTTTCTGATTGGTCGAGAATCAGCCATAAACACTTTTCCTCCCTAGGGAGGAAAAGTAGTATTTTTCTCCCTCTAGACAGCTACAGAAAATCGTATTTTGCACCCCGAGTGCGGGAAAAACTATTAGCATCGTGGTTTCTGACGTAATACGACTACATTCAACGTGTCACGAAACCGTATTTTGTCATGTCCTTTTACACTCCTTTTATAACCGCGAAATATAATTATGTAATAAAAAATAGCTTAAACGATCAAAAATAAGTATTTTATATCTATAGCAAATATGTATTTTATAATAGTTTATGAATACAAATAATATTGAATCACTTGATAGCGCAAAGGACACGGACATTAAAAATATACATTATTCATATAGAATCGATATGTATGGGCATTCCGTTCAAATAAATATTTGAACTACATTTTATAATTGAGTTCGATGGCCAACAAACCTACACGCGCATAGCTGAAGCGAGACGATGCACATTTATGACCGCCGAGGAATTCCCGCAATTAAGCGACGCTGCATGGGAGCAGCTGCAGCATGCACAACCAGCAAGGGAGAAGGACGGTCGATGCGCGGATTGGCGCTCGCTATACTTGGGGTGGGGAGTTGCGACGTGTGCGAGGGTGTGCATAGAGATGTTTTTGCGGATATAAACACTTCGCTTTCGGCAGCCGCGCAGTATTATACTTATCTAATAAAGCTAACTTTAAAATTAATATCGTTTCTTATTTCATTTCTATAATATAATAATTTTAATTAATATTCTAAAATATTAAATTTCAAACGGCACATTTTTTCGCGCGCTATAGCTTATTTTTACAGGATAGAGCATCACAGGTTCGAATCGGTTGTGCCATCTGTCCGTCGGGGTAGTATCTTATCTCGGGGTTGTGACACGTTTTATATGGGCTTTACGCTTCTATCCATGTCTATCTTCTTAGTAGTAGCAGGCTGCTACTAACTAGCAGCCTAGCAGGTAGTAGCATAGTGGTATACGCATTCTTATCACAGTCTCAATCTCTCATATACTCATATAAAATAAAATGCGATGCGAGCGCTTTGAACTCTCCTGTGACTGCCTTAACTAACCTATATTAATGGATCCGATATTTTTAGGTTAAACTTCAATACTATGTATAACATTTCTAATAACAGAAATTTAAATTAGACAATTATATTTGATTCATTGTTGATAAATAGTGCTATAATTATATTGTAAGTTAATGTATACATATGAGTTTTCTGAAAAAGTTTTGAGTTGCTTCCTGTTAAAATGATTTACGGGTCAATTTTAGTGAATTCTGTTGTGTTATGATTACATAAATAACATTTTTTATAGTTTGGTGACAATGTTGCAACTTGGAGGAGCCTTGTCCTATTCTATTGTAAGAATTAATCCACGAATTTCATGGTGGATTACAGCTCAGCAATTGTTATCAGTTAGTTCAGCAATTGATCCAAATCCAGAAATAGAGGCTGTCAGTAATACTGAAGTAAAATATACTAAGATTTTTTTTTTTACATTAATACAGTTTTTGTACTAATATAAATATTCATTTTTCAAAAATCAATGTTCATATAGTTTTACATAAGTATTGTTTTTTAATGTTTGAATGTAAAAATCTATACAGATATACAAAAATTTAATAGTGCTTCATATACTCTAGTTTAGAATGAATTTAGATATTTTTTATATATTGTATTGAGAAATAAAAAGAATACTATTTTAAAAGCTTGCTTTATAAATAATTTGATTCTTATTATTTTAATACAACATAAATTTTTTAGATTTGTTATTTATTAAATCAAATTTTAAGTTGATCTTATAATTTCATTATTGTTATGATTTTAAATATCATCCATGATAATAAGAATTTTGTAAGACTGTTAATATATCACCATTCGTAATTTTTAAATTTAATAAATAAAATAATTTAAAAATTTTTGGAATACAATCTAATGTGTAAAAAATTTGTCGGTGATTAAAAAATATTTGATCTTATAAACAGTAACATTTATTGTTTTCTATTTTCATGTATTGTATTAATTTTATTTATTACAGAATAAGAACAATGAAAAAAATAAAGATAAACTACAAGAATTAGATCTAAGTATACATAATAATCGAGCTTTATCTAAGACTATATTTAAAAATTTAATGAAAGATTTTTCTAAGAATTATTCAATTAAACCTGACAATTTAACTGAAAGAATTAAAAAGGCATCTTCCATAGATGAGTTATTAGATATGGGAAAGGAAAAAGATTTTAATCATCGAAAGGCAGTTGAAATTATGAATGTATTAAGTAATTGGATAATCTCTAATAAAATCGATATGACTTCTGTTGAAAAAGATCCCAGATATTTAGATATATGTCAAATTTTAAGCAAGTCTAGTAGTTCAAAAAAGGTTTTGAGACCCAATAATGAAAATCGAGGTAATCAATTACCAACACGTACAAACGATGAATTTATAATAAAAGATATTGCAAAACTGAATACTTATCAGGTCTTAAACGTAAGTACACCTTCTAATCAATAGACTTAATTAAGTTATGGAAATATATCATACAAATATATTACTTTTTAGTATTTTCTATAATTCCTTTTTGTTCTAATAATATATTTTATAAATGTGAGCTAAAATCTTAGCACATATAACCTGGATGTAGCATATTAAATGGCGTAACAGAGGACAGTTTTGTATTGTGTGTTAGAGGTAGATGACTTTACAAAATGACTTTATAGCTTTTCTATTTCTGTTGTACCATAGCAGTTATTGATTGAGTACGTATCTGGAAAATATATCTAATTTTAGTAATTATGAGAAAGAAATAGAAATGCTAAATATCATTTGAGCTCTCCCTTACACTGTACATTAATTGTTCTCCTTTATTCTAGTTTTAATTTACTATCTAGTTTTAATTAAAATTTTTTTCAATGTTACACAACAATTAGAAAATATGCCTTAATTAAAAATATTGTAAGTGATTTCAAATAAGTGTAAATACTTCAAAACAATATCTGAAAACAATATGTTGTTTTTTCATTTGGTTTTTACAAACTTAAAAATAGATAAAACATTTTTCAGGCTTTAGAATAAATTTAGAATATTTTTCTATATTTTCATTATTATAATATTTAGATGTTATCATCATTATCTTCTGCACAAAAAAGAGATACTCCAGTGATTAAAGCAATTACTCAAAAACTTCTATCTTCCACAACAACAGATCTCAATATAAAACAGCTAGCTGATATTTTATACAGTATGGCTGTACTTTCTTTTTATGATGAAGTAAGATATCTGATTAATAATTTTTAAATATATTTTAATAATTAAATATCAATATCAATTTTTTAGAAATTAATAATAAAAGTAACTAACGAAGTGATCAATCTTATACCAAAAACTACCAAACCTGCTGTTATCAACTCAATATTAAACTCAATAAGTTTTTTACGCTATAAGAAAAAATTATTATTAGATGAAATAACTTACTGGTATATAAAAAATTCAGAAGTTTTAAGAGTGCAAGATATCGTCAGTTTAATAATGACATATGCTACATTGGGATATGTTCCATCAAATTTTGATCAAATATGTGAGGTATTTATTTATTGTTATATTTTCTTTATTTTTTTCATTTGTGTCGTTTATCAGTTAAAAATTATTTATTTATTTACTATTATACAGACCATTTATTGAAGTGCACATAACCAATAACTTTAGTTTCCACTATCGAAAAATCTGACAGACATCGTTGTGTAAAGTCCATAACGAAAAGAGAGGAGAAAGAGAGGCCCGCGATTTCATATGGGAAGATTTTATATTATCATTTTGAGATTCATAATGATTCGATGCATTCACAATCATTTGAAAAATAATAGTCATTGATTGAAATAATTTATTGATTTATTTTATAGTAAAGAGATATTTTGATTTATTCTAGAAGTACAGTTTGTTATTTATGGATAAAAATACGCTTTCACAATACATTCATCAGTGTCTAAAAATGTTAAACATTTTTAGGAAGTTCAAGCGCATCGATCTGTATTAATGAATTGCCTTGAACGGGATCCTATATATTTAACTTATTTTATTTGATTAATTGTATAAATATGTATTCTACCGTTCGCGCCTATGTCTAAAAGTTAAAACTAGTTAATAATCCAACAACCAATAACTTTTATTATCAATACCCCTCTAAGCTATTTCGTTCTATACGTTTCTGATGCTTGCAATGTGATAAAATGTTCGAAAAACTAATTCCTAGAAACTTAGCTGCTTACTGTTCGAAGAAGGGCATTTGTTAATGAATGGGGACTAGGTGTTTGATGGAAATATCACGATTGTAATAATGAACATGTGCTTATTGTTCACTCTACAATCATTGGACTTATACTTTTGTTTGCTGCATTTAAAGTATAACCCTGATTTATTTAATAAGCTCTTACAGTCTCTTGCCCGATGGCTTGTTCGGAGAATGGCTGTTTTTTATTGTCCCCAAATCCTTGGCAGCCCTTTTTTTACTCTTATTAGGTTAAATATATGATGGTTCCAACTCCTTATAAGTTTATGCAATAACTTTTGCTGAATCCTTCAAGGTCCAAAGATCATTGTCAGAATGTATAATGTTTTCCTGTTAAACTCATCTAACTTTAACAGTAATTCCTCAACACGTATACATATTATTTTTGTCATATTTTAATTACAGCGTTCCTAAGCAGGACATGCTTTCATTTAATATAGAATGTCAGCATAGACGACATTATTGGGTGTCTGCAAATTTATTTGACCTGGATGATTATGCATTCTTGTGTTTTGCTTTTTAGTCTTTGTAGGCAATGTAGTGTTTTTATGTTTCTTTTTATTTTCTATTTTTATCCTTTCCCGCCTTGTTAATGCTCGAAGCATTTTCTTTTTCAATCTACAACCTTTTCTGGTATTGGTTTGTTTGGATCCAGGTCTCTAGCATTTGATTTTTCAAATCAAGCAAACAAGACTAAAATATTAAAAATAAAAACAATTCTATTAAAAAACTTTAAGTATAAACTTTTCTTTATAATTTAAAAAAACGTGTATTATTTATTATAATTTTAATGCTATAATATTTGTAATGATTTTGCACCGGGATTTTAAGCTTGTAACTTTTTTAATAAATAAATGAATAAATAAATAAAGAAATAAATATTATTTTAGCAGCTATACATGTACTTATTTTATATAAATTTTATATAAATAATATATAAGATAATTTTAATATAAAGTTATAATTTGAATAAATTTTTTTATTTTTTCAGCAATTTATTGCTCCATTAACAGAAAATGATACGTGTGATAGCAAAGAATGGTTGAAAATTGTTTGGGCATTAACAATTTTAAACAAAGTCACTGAGACACATTATAAATCTGTTTTAAACAATGATTTTATAAATAGAATATCAGGTATACATTTTCTTGTTTTTTCTATATTTTTATAAAAGAAACTTATTAACTTTGAATTGTTTAAATTAGATTTATCGAACGTATCAATATCAAGAGGATTGAGGTTAATACATATTAATGCTTCTGCACGCTTATTGGCTTCAAATTATAAAGGTACTCTAATATCATCAATTTGAACTTTTCTGTCTAATATTTAATCTTATATATTTTACTAATATTTAATACTATTTAACAGTCAATATTATTAATAAATAATATTTAAATTTTTTTAGGACCATTTCTTGCAGATGATTGCCCAGCCATTCGAATCCCCATAATGCAATCAAAAGATAAAACAGCAATTGTAAATTCTTTAATCGGTGCAATAAAAATAATGTTACCCTCTGATTCTGCGTTCTACAAGTTTAATATCGATACTCATTTAGGATTTTTTTTAGGTATTTGGAATGAAACTTTAGAAGAGTTGTAAGATCTTAATTTTCAGATTAATTTAATTACAAGAAAAATTTGATCATTCATCTCTGATACGTGCTTGAACCTTTTCATTATTATCTATTAATAACACTTTTGTTCTAGATGGTGAATTTCAAGTAGATAATAAAGGTACACCTCTGCCAATTACAAATAATATAAATAATGAAAAACAAGTCTTCAGGATAGCAATTCTTAGTTGTACTTATCATGAAATATGTCGAGGAGAAGAAGACTTTATAGGGATAGTAAAATTTTATAAGAATCTTTTAAACAAACAAGGTTATAATGTATTACTAATGCCCTATACAGAAATAGATCCTAAGTATCCACTCGTTAATCGAGTTAAATGCATAAATAATAGATTGAAATTATTATTGAAAGATGCATAAAATTAGGTTTTGTTACAGAAAAAATTTTGTAAATTTGAAAAAAAAAAATAAAATTACATCATTCTTGTATAATAAAGATTTGATCATTTATAACAATATGTGAATTATAAGTAATGAAACTAATTATTTATGTAGATAATAAATAAACACTTACTATGAATGTTCAAATATGATGCTTTGTTAAACATAATAAAATTTTTACAAGGTTTAAAACAATTCATAATACCTAAAAGAATTTAATTGTACTTTTGTCGACTGTTTATATACAAATTAATAAATATTTTTTTCATTGGTCTTACAGTCCAATCAAATCAATCGAAAACAATATGTAACAATATCAATACATATCTACATTAACATTAATACATCAATACACAAAAATAATAAAAACAAAAATAAAAATTAAAAATTAAATTAAAAATTATAATGACATTCAGACTGTCCATATTTACAATCACCCCCGTAGACTAATCTGAAAATAAAATATTAGCTGAAAAAATTTTTGTTAGTAAAGTGCTTGGTTGGTAAGGGTGTTGGGGACAGTCAGACTGCACTTTACTAACAAAAATTTTTTCAACTAATATTTTATTTTCAGATTAGTCTACGGGGTGATTGTAAATAAGGACAGTCTGAATGTCATTATAATTTTTAATTTAATTTTTAATTTTTATTTTTGTTTTTATTATTTTTGTGTATTGATGTATTAATGTTAATGTAGATATGTATTGATGTTGTTACATATTGTTTTCGATTGATTTGATTGGACTGTAAGACCAATGAAAAAAATATTTATTAATTCATAATACCTAATTATTTTTTTTTGTATCATTTAATTTTAACCTACTTTTATCGAACAAAATTTATATTAAATATTAAATATTTACTATTTGGATCAATTTCTTTGTCGAAAAAGCACAGTAAAATTACTCAAATCTGAAATGGACTGACATTTATTTGAATCGGATATATACAATTACTCATAAATGAGTAAATAAATTTCTACGAATTCTTATGTACTAAATCAATTTCATTTAATAGTGGAGAAAATTATAATTTCATTTTCAATACAATTTATATCTGTTAATAAAAAAAATCATATTATATCATATTATATCATATAATGTGTTAATAAATAATACAGCTAATATCAGACCTATTGCAACATTATTTAAGCTTTTAAAAATTTTTGAGCGTAAAATATATATGCAGATTTCATCATGGATATTTATCTATCTCAATACAATCTTTTAAATAAATGTCAACCTGACTTTAGACCTGAACATAGCACACAGAGTGCTCTCTACAGAGGACATTAGATTAGGGGTTGAAAATTGACCAAGGCTCAAGAGTATCTCAAGAAACTGAAAATCCATCGATCAACGTCTCTTGCTCACTTTTCCTCCATTTCTTTGCTTGCCTTCTACTTTCTTACTCTCTCTCGCTCGGGAATGTTAGCATCTCGGTTAGCATCGTTCCGCTTTTTTATCGGGCGCACAAGTGAGAAGCCCGGTATTCAATTTGAACTTGTAGCCCAAAGCTTAATAAAATAAACACATGCCAAAGAGAACGGGGATAACTCAAATGAGAACCGGAGAATTTTTTTCGATTAACTCGGTGCTTGTCTTTAGTTCTCACTTACGAGTTTACGACTCTCATCACCTCTCTGGCTCTGATTTTAGCTCTCTCGATTCTGCCTGGCTCTTACATATACTCTCATGATTCTCTATCGTTGTCACAGACTGACAAAAATTTTCGTTTATATTTCCTTGGATCCGAGTAAAAGTGTTCTCGAATAATCGCGATATCATTATTTGAAGCTTCATTAATTGAACGTTTCTTTCAGTGCATATTTGTAAACTCTCATGAGTTATCGCCTAATGTTAAAAGATGACGTTTCAATTGTTATTTATTTTTAGCGTATGACTTGTAGAAGAGAGTTACGAAGAGAGTCAAGCGACCTGCTAGGAGAGATGGCAGAGCTCATTGAGACTTGAGAGAACTTTAAGAATTTCAGCTCTCAATCGGAATGAGAAGTCACTAGAGGAAAGCTGAAATATGCACATAGTTGGAAAGTTGTGCGTATTATAAAGAATTTTTCCATTTTCAGTTTAGCATGCAACGCTACAAATTATAATTTTTTAAACTTTCCTTTTTTTATATGTAGTAAATTTGAAAATCTTATATTCGGATATCATAATTTTAATTATACCGTACTTATGTATGACAAATAAGTTCTGCACTTTTATAAATTTATTATATATGAGCAAATCCAGAAAATTGTTAACTTTTAGGAAACTGCTATATTTCTTATGAGATGGAAGTTTTTTGAAGTAAATTATAATTATTATTTTTTTTTTGAAGAAAAAAATATTTTTAATTATAGTGCTAAATTGTTTTGATGAAACGAAAATAAACTTTTTTCCTCCAAGATAAAGACGATACTGTTTTTTTTTAATATTTAAAGGTAGTACTTCAAGAAAGGAAAATCAATCGAGCGTGTTATAAAAAAAATTAATTCATCTATCATCTAAAAGTGAGAAGTTTCCTTTATTTACTCATAGAAATTTTTGATTCCTGTAGTAAAATGAAGATTACAATTATACTAACAATTCCATCAACTTTTGTAGAGCATTTAAGAGATATTTTAATAAGAAAAGATTACAAATATGCGTATTCCTGTTCATATATTTTGAAATATATTATGGATGATTAATATTTTTAAATGAAAATAATGTATTATCCACTATCTGTAGCATCAAAATACTAAAAAATATGTTTCAGCTGTGACTGCTTCAATATCAGTTTTGCATTCGTTGTTAACAATTCAAACTGATGTCCAAAAACAACGTTTTGGAGAATCCCCGTCTTTATCAGGGAGAAAAAATGCAGCACTTGTTATACCTTTTTCTACATGATTACTCCACCCTACGTCAAAGATGTTCGTTGAATTTTTCCTAAACGGTATAAAAATATATTGTTAAGAAAATTATTCCTGTTTAGTGAAACAATATAAAGTAATATTATATAAACAAAATTAATACACATATAATAATAATATGCATAAATAGAAAATATATAAAATATAGGCATTAAATTAAAATCGATAATTTTCAAAACGTTCACATTTTCATGTATAAAGTTAAATGAATTAAAATTTTGATTAATTTTACTCATGTGATAATCTATATTCAATTTTCATATAAAAATATTGGTCTTGTCAAGATGTTTTTTTGTAAGAATCTTGGTCTTGGCTGCATTATATTCTTTAAAACCGGTTATGCATTACAAATTTAAATATTTTTTGAATATTTATGAATATTACAAATCATATAAAATACTTTTATATATACTTTTATTACTTAAAATTGTTAATTCGTAATCAACGACTCATATAAAAATCAACGATAAAATATCATATGAAAATTGATGCTATACCAATTTGATTCTTTAAGATTATTCACAATTTCAATGATGATAGAATATAAAATTATCACAGTTATTTATTAAATTAAATTATTTATAAATTCGTATGTATTTAATATGGTAAAACATATAGTTAATGGAGTTGTAAAAGTAAAAAAAACATTTCTTTTTTTTATTTTATCAAGTATTTTTATGAACAGATAAATTTATTTTCTCATACGAAGGCTTAAAATTAAAAGAGTCACAGCTTGTAAGAATAAAGCAAAAATTCAGCTGTATATTTATTTTTGTCCATTTTGAATGCTTTTTGAATCAAATTATATGTTGGTTTCTTATAAACGAAGTCTTTCAAATGGAAGCATCGTAATAGTGTCAAATCGTAAATACTCATTAAATAAATCAATAAGAACTTTATTGTGCATAAGCCATAGGGCAAAGAGTACTTTAAAAACTGACATATTTTGTATCAGTTTAATATAATACTAGTACATTGTGTAGAATATAAGTACATAGCATTAAATAGGCGTTTGCCGCCTTAGCTAAGCAAGGGTCTCAAATAACCCGAGTCCGAAAACGCTTTGTTTACTCTCCAAGGAGTAAAAGTAGTATTTTATTCCCTTCAGGCGGCTGTAGAAAATGTTATTTTGTGCCTCAAGGGCGGAAAATAATTTTTATACCTTTCATTTTATCTACTTTGTCATCAATTACTATATTGGGTTTAATTTTTCCAATAATCATCTTTGTCCAAGTACTTATACATAGGCATTATAAGACAGTATTGTTTATTCCTTGGTATCTCCCCACCTTGAATTTTTTCGGTTGGATGTGCGACATATGAATCTATCATCATTGAGAATACTATTGTATATATTAGACTAAAAGAGGTCGGTTAATATATTAATTTTTATCGATTTAGCAAAACTCCTCTGTTTAGATAATACTGTATGCAAATATAAATTTATTAAAAATTTTAATTAATCGTGTAATTTCTTTACGTTAGTCCATTCGACAGTTCAAGCAGATTAGTCAAACCGTGTGGAAATGAGAACGTTTTTGAAATTTTATTTATAATTTTAATAATACTTGATGAATTTGCTTGAAGCTTTGTAGTACTGTAAAATAGGCTTAAATAACGAATATGATTAACTAAAATGTTCAATAATTTAATATTTACATCTTATATTCTTTAAAATAGGGCACAATTCAATTTGAAGCTCCGTGTCTGAGTAACAACCACATGGTGGTAAAGGAATATTTTTTTAAATGGGAACCCTTACTTTTTGTTTGATAATTTGAATTTTGCGGTTGAAAATATGTCAAAGTATGTGCCCAAATGTTTTTTTTTTTAACGGAATAATTCAATAATCCATTTTTGCATTCTCATTTTTTAAACCGCTGATGTATCTCGCGAATAACCTTCATTTCAATAGTGCAGCTAAAGAAAAAAGATAAAGGCTTTCCAGAAATCAAAGGGGCTATCTGAATGGGCTAAAAACACGTCTTCAAAAAAAGTTCGATATATTTCTGGAATTATTTTGAACCTATGTTTTGATCTATGTATTCATCGCTAAATTCAATTCTTCCATAGAAATATAGAGGTTCTGAATATTAAAAAACGAGGCTTTACTAAAAGGCCCTTGGCCAAAAATTAAGTTAGTTATTCGAATAAACTCTTTGATTGTTCATTTTACTATTCTTTCATTTCTAAGAAGTTAAAATGGAACATCCTTCCAATATAATTAGTGATATATTATATGAATATTTAATACTAGTTTGAAATAATTGAATATCTTAAAAAATTCTTTAGTTACGAATACATAATTACTCTACACAAGAAAAATATTATAAAGGTTAATGATAAGATTAAACTCTAAAAGCGTATATAAATTTACAAAAATATTTTTGTTTTTATGAATTATTTCACCTGTGAAATAAAATATTTAATCTACAACGTATATATTATATTTTTTTCTGTACAGTATCTAGAAATACATTTGCATTCCTTAATGTTAATTCAATATAATAAACGATATATAAATAGGAATATAAAATTATTATGTACAGTCATTGTCAGCAATGGATATGAAGCTTTTATTGTTATGCTGCATTTTTGCAGTAGTTTTGCAAGCACGTAAGTATATAAGATATAAAGAATTGATGTTTTATGAATACTTTTAAATTATAGATTACGAAATGAAAATTATATTTAATTAATTTCTGAAAATAAAATAAAATTTCAAATTACTCAAATTTGTCAAAATTTGATATTTAAAATTTTACATAATAACAAATAAATATAAGATTGTTCATTTTTTGTAATTTCTTGCTTAACTAAACTCGATAAAAAAATATTTAATCGATTTCAAATGTAAATCTCAACCTGCTATTTTAGTATTTAAATTAAAAGGATATTTCATAATCACAGTATTTTATAAGGTCAATTATTTTCGAATTCATTTATTAAGAACAAGGAATTATTCAATTAGGTATGATAAATACTTTGTAAGTTTTCAAAATTATAAGAACACATTTTTTAAGCCACTGTTGAAGTTGCCAATCATAACTGCTACATGTGCTCGGTAAGTCAAAATGCGATTAATCTTTAAACTAAAATAATACAAGAGATTTAGTGTAATAAGAATATTATTGTAAAAGTTTGAAAGAATTGAATAATATTTTATTAAAATCGCACTTCGACGTAAACCGAATTTTTCTAGTGATATAATAAAGAAAAATTGCCTTTTATATATATTACCTATGAAGTTGTCAACTTTGTTGTTTTTGATATTTTTTGAGATTTGTTACCCACATGTTTTCATAAAAATCACAAAAAACGCTGAAAATGGTGGAAAATAGTGAAATATCGCATTAGGAAGTACCATAAAATTATGGAAATTTTTTTTAATTTTCATCTTTGTTCTTCGTAATTGTTTTCAAATTTTGAGAAAAAAGTAATCAAGATGTGAGCGTAGAAAGTGCAATTCTAAACGTAACTTTTTTTCTAACCTTCTTTGTTCTTCGACAAAACATGAATCAATTTTCGGTATTTTGTACTATTCTGATCACCTAAGAAATTATAAGAGGCATTGATGGCACATAGCCATACCGTTTTCACCTTGTCATTCATTTGCTTAACAAGTTTTTGGTTCGATTTTAGGCCAGAAATTGAGGTTTTTGCGATCAATTTCAGTTATTAATCAAATAACAATCAGATAACACAAAATTTCGTATTTTACAGTGAAACGTCTGTACGAATAGCCTAACCTGATTTGTTAAATTTATATTATTATTATTGTTTTATTATTTATTTATTTTATTTTCTTGCATATATAACCTATTTTTTGTACACGATTTTCATGTGAATGCGTCGAATTTTTTTCGGTATCAAATATAATGTTCGTAATTTACTATAAAAAGATAACATAAAAAAAGTAAAAATAAAAAAATAATAAGAATTTATAATATAATATAATATCTAAATGAAATAAATTCAATTATAAAAACAATTTTAAATTTGCAAATTGTACAATTACAAGTTTTGTTATGAACATTTATAAATGTAATTGTAACAAAGAAAATAAGATTTCAAAATTAAATCATATTGATTTTTATTTTTATCTTATTTCAGTTACATAAACTGTGTAACTATTTCAAATAACAACTGTATTTACATTGTATTTTTAGATTTAATTATTAATGAACAATATAATAATATTATTATAATATATAATTGATTTTTATTTTTTACGTCACTATTTATTGCATTTCCGTTTTTTTCCTGCCCAACCCGACCAGCAAACACCGCGACTTCGCGCCGGTTTTGTAAATGTCGGTCGAGCATCTATTCAACTCGTTTTTCAAGTATGATGCGCGCAATAGATTTACAGACATAACTGTTAGACTGTAATATTACTCAGAAAATAATTGCAATATATACAACTAGTAGTTATTCATTTATTAAGTGTAAATTATTCAACGTATTTTCGGCCGAGGAGTAACAATAATGTATACGATTTTATGACAGAAAGTTAATTTCTCTAAATCACGCACTCTAGGAAATTTAATTTTCTGGCCAAAGATCATCATACAAGGTATGTTTCCAAAATTTCCAGTTTTTTTGGGGTACAACCAGTGGCACACCTGCTTGTGATGATACACGTTCAAAACAGGCATCTTCTATTTACATTCTACCGAAATTTCATGATATTTGAATGAATAGAAGCGAAGTTGAACTCCAAAATGAGCATTGAGCAAAGAGTTAACATCAAGTTTTGATTCAACTTGGCAAAACTTTTACTGCAGTACATCAAATCATGCAATAAATTTATGGTAGTGATTGTGTATCTCGTGCAACAATTAATAAGTGGTTTCAAAAAGGGCAGAGAAGACTTTAATGACGACGAACGTTCGGGTCGACCGAGCAATGCAGTAAACAAAAGGAACATTGAGAAAGTACGTCAATTCAGGAAAAATGAACCGAAATCGTCGGTGTGTTACATGAAAGTGGAATTAAATTGGTCAGCAGCATCGATTTATCGCATTTTGACCGAGCATTTGGGCCTCTGAGAAGATTGTTTGCGCTTTGTTCTACACAAATTGACTGAGGTCCAAAAAGCGCTTCGAATTCAACATTCTAAATACATCATTGAAAAACCCAAAAAGCACCAAAACTATCTCTACTCTATCGTAACTGGTGATGAGATATGGTATTTTTGTAATACGAAACCAAACGTTAAAGTTCCGAATGGAAAGCCCCCGATGAGCCTAAACCGAAAAAATCACGTTTGGAACAATCGAAAATCAAAACAATGTTCATCGCTTTCTACGATTCCAAGAGCATTATTCAATAGTCATTCGTCCCATCTATCAAAACGGTTAATGCTGTGTATGATTTTGGTGTTATGAAGTGTTTGCTTGCCAGTATTCGTCGTGTTCAGCCAGAATATCGTGAAATTAGCTGGCATTTGTTGCAATATAATGCGTCGTCCAATCGACCGACATTGGTGACTGATTTTTTGATCAAAAACGGCATTCGGACGGTCAATCACCCATTTTATTCATCTGATATAGCACCTTGTGACTTCTACTTATTCGGTAAATTGTATTTGGCAATGAGAGGAGAGCGTTACAGAAATGTCGAGAACAACCGAAAGGCAATGACCGCCTGATTTTTTAAGACAATTAATGAATTTTGTAAAAATAATTTATTGTCCTTTTTGAAATGTCTGGGAACTTCTGAAATAGAACGTGTGTACTATTTAATCTTGAAAAGCGTACGAATTTGGGAAAAATATATAATACCTTCTGTTAAACGTTAGTCATCAATTTTCAAAGCAGTTATTAAGCAGTCCAAGTATCATATGAAGAGATAGTAGCTAAATTTTTGAGGGACAATCGATGGTCCACGTACCACGTTCTTTTATACTGTATGGTACTCTTTTCTAAATATAGTTATTTATACTTCCTATACAATCCCGCATATATAAAAATCAGGGATTTTTCGTTAAGTCGAATTCATGACCTAATATTAGGGTTGAAATGTTTGGAATACCACAATATTTTTATTGACTTTCCGAATATTTTTTTTTGGTCCAGTACTATTTATAAATTTTTGTAGTTCTCTTTGAGTTTTATTGAATACATTATTAGGCTAGGTCCATCTCTATTTCTGTGATAAAACAAAATTGCTTTAAGACTTCGTTTTGCATGGATTTATGAAAAGCTCCACTCTTCATTCTTGCTAATAATAAATTCTCTTCATTTTTGGTAATAACATTTGTAAACTTCTCTTCTCTATCAAGATAACCAAATACATTCGTTCCTTTCGCTGACTGAATTTCTTTTGGCTACTAAGGATAGTTCATGTTTAAAGATTCAGAAGTTGTGGTTCACTTGTGACTATAGTTTTTCCTTGTTTCTGTAGCGAAAATATATTGGCATAAGAAATGTTAGTTTTGGCATTGTTGCATAAACTTGGATAACAGTTATACAAAAGAAATTGAGTTTCATGCAAGATCAAAGAGAATTAAAACAATTCTGATTATCGCAATTTGGTCGAAGATTTGTTGAAGAATTATAAATTAGGTTGCTTGATGAGTCTAGATGTGCACCTTCTAAAGTTGTATTTTAATTACTTTTCTCAAATTTTGGGGGACTACAGCAAAGAACATAGAGAACGACTCCACCAAGGCAATTTCCACCAAGATAATAGTGGAATATTAATATGCTTATAATGGTAACGTATCCGTTTACCGTGCGGTGCTCATAATCGTTGTTCAGCGATGTGCCGTATTATGAGACACACAATTTATATTATGCATTATATCCGTAATATTGAAATATTTCTTTTTAAATGAAGTAGTATCTCGTATTATATATAGGTTAAATTTTATTTTTTTCAGATAAAACATTGGGAATTCTAGGGGGAAGAGAAGCCGAAAAAGGCGAATTTCCGAACATCGTGGCTTTGGTTTATGTTGACGATGATGGCGTGGTGGTTGTTTTTTGTTCCGGAACCATGCTAGACGAATTGTGGGTCATAGTTCCAACACATTGTCTTGAGTACATTGGCGACAAGTATGATATTAACAAAGTTGATGTGAGAGCAGGACTATTAAATTCTCAGGTTTTTGATATGCTTGTACAAATAGCAAGAATCGCTCACATTATACAGCACGAAGATTATATTAATAACCCGTAAGTAGCATAAGAATATTCTTTTGATCAAATATTTAAACTTGTGTTTTGAAAATAATAAAATCTTTATCAGATAATCAGCCAATATGTGTAAAAGAAAAATATAAAATTAAAAAAAGTGGACTTTTTTATAACTATTTATGTACAAAGGTTTTCGAAAAAGTGACCTTTTCATATATTCATTAATGACTAAAGCACTCAAAAATAGTACTACTAATAATTATATAAAATAAACTGTTTTGAATAGAATTCGATGACAGTAAAAATCTCATAATCGAAAATGGAGCAGATATAGTTTACAATAAACTTCAACTACCTTTGATAGCTGAACCAACTTTATTTACTTTTATTTATTTTAACTACTTTGGGCAATTGGACCAATTTTATTTTCATTCATAGTATCAAATAAACTGTATTTTATATTTGTATTAATCATTAGAGTCGATATATATTCATTATGATGGCCAAAGTCTGAACAAATAGCGGTGGCATCTTGCGTTATTTTTATACGTTCAGGAGTGAATGTAAGTGGATAAATATTTTCCACTAATAATTTTTAGTAATATATAAAAACTATAAATGTTGACCAATTTTTAGAGGAAAATAGCGTTTATTAATATTTCAAGATACTAAAACGAGTCACGTACATTGAAAACTATGAATTATTAATTCACAGAAAAATATTTTTAATCTATCAAAAACTTCTAATATGCTTAAATTAGTATATATAACAAATAAAGATATATCTAATAAAGATAATGATGCCGTTTTTAAATCATGTTTTAACCTTTTCATAGTGAAATTTTATTTTTATGCTTTTAATAGATATATCAAAACGCAGCACGTGATCTTTGAGTTTTTTCTTTTGCATATATTGAATTAACTATAGTTGCATTTCAATGTAATAGAAGTACTTTTTAAATTGACGGATACTGAAAGACACGTTATATTAATATCTATTTAGATGGACCCAGATGAACGACATTGGCTTAATTAAGGTACGTAAACCAGGTTTTAGCTATACTGATCATATCTACCCGATCGATTTGTCAAGACGTTCTAAGGATCCCACTGGCGTCGCATATATAGCTGGTTGGGGTATCACCCAAAATGGTGCAAGAAAATTTTCGCCGACCCTACAGACTGTAACAGTTTATATGTTGAGTCAAAAGAGATGCAGAGAAATTTTTACGCAATTATTTGCACCTGACCCATTCCTAAAAGGCAATTTAAATGATAAGCACGTTTGCGCGTACACCGAGCATGCTGATGAATCGCCCTGTTATGTAAGTTACTCATGAAATAGCATAATTCAGTATTTTTAAACATATTATTATTATTATTATTATTTTCAATAATATTTTATTAATATTTTCACTTTCTTGCAGGGCGACTCTGGAAGTCCACTGATCCAAGTAGATGGTCAGAATAGTGAAGTTATTGGAATACTGTCTGCTAGTTATCCCCCTTGCGGTAGGGGGAAGCCGGTGATATATACTAAAGTTTCTAAGTTTATTGGATGGATTAATAATAAAATACAGGAATATAACGCCATGGACTCGATCAATTATAGTGATCAAGGCAAAGGAAAGGCTCCTGTTGATAATGGAACATCTACATATTACAGACGATAATTCGTAAAAGTCAAAAGTAAGAAATATATTTTATACGTTATAATATTATTATAACATATAAATATATATAACGTATATAATATATACGAATAAAGCTTGCTATGTAAAGTTAAAAAATGAAGTATATTTATTATTTAGAATAAGTAAGTGCCAGATAGTTTAACGAATTAAAAATATAAAACGCTGTTTTATTTTAAATAACAGTTCCATCTTTACCATCATTTTGTTTTTACGAAAAGTCAAGCCTCATTTCAAACCCAGCTTGTAATTTTCAAATGGAAAGCATTGTTTTTTCTTCCATTGGATTAAACGGATATAATAACCTTGTATTCGAAAATGCATTTTTTTTTTTAATTGTCAATTTAGTTCCACCGAAATACACGCGTTAAAATAGGCGTTCACAGGAACAGAAACATTACAATAAACAATTTCACTTACTACAATTTATACAAAGCAAACTAATAAATATTCTTATCGATCTTACAGGCCTTTTCAGAAACTAAGCCAGACTGTCCTGATTTATAATCAACCCTTTCCCTCCTCGCCGTAGAATGTGAAATACAAAACCTGAAATATTAAAATCGAAATTAATTTTATTAGTAAAGGACCGTCATACAGACCCCTTCGTCAAAAATGTTTCCGCACGTGAAGCCCGGCGTTTTCAAAAATCTCTGGCTCCTCTTCAAGGATTGAACTAAAAATCTATTAATGAAAATATGCATACCCATATCCTCTTCATTTAATACATACACCCTCCCCTTTTTTCAATTCACAATCAATAATAATTCTAATTTACTCGATTTTATCATTCATTATTTGGATTCTTCAAGATCTGAATACTTTTGAGGCACTCCGTCAGATTTAAATCGATCGGATTTCAATGAACATGGCTCGAATTTGCCGCTCTCTTTGTAATTTTTGATAAATATGAGCGAGAGTCTTAAAATTATTTCCATTTTAAGAAATAAAAATATTGTAAATTAAATGGCATTACTCTAGCCGAGTCGAAAATCTAGGGATGCTTCGGGAACTATTCTCAACCTGCCTGCTATTTTACCTACAATATATTGAAGGCCTCAATACTCTTCAAATACAATTTTCCCTCTGTAAAACATGAGCCCTGAAAGCCTAAAATTTCAAAACCAATATAAGTTTTTTGTTTATTTTACGCAATGTTTTTTAATTCATTTTGTTGATATCAAACGGAACCGAAGATATTAAAAGAAACGTAAGTTCGAGTCACTTTTGGGGGGTGATTTTGGTCCCCTGTGTATAGAAGTAACTATTATTCGCGATAGATTAATATGGTCTATCACAAATAATAATTAGATATACTAGGTATACTACACAATTTTATCAAAATCGAAAATTCGTTTTCAATATTATTTGCCTATATTATTTTAAGAAGATTTATATATATATATATATATATATATATATATATATATATATATTAATTTGTTGAATATGCTTTGCATAATAATTTACAAAAATTGTTAACTCATAGGATGTTTCGCGAAAGCAGTTAAATTTAGATTTTAAGCTTTGTATTTATTCATTCGATGCTTTTAGTCAATCTGCGATAGTAGATAAGTCACAATATTCTTGAATAATTTTCAACACATCAATTATGCGCAACGACTCGTCGTTTGGAAAAAGTCATTTAGTCGGTCAGCTATCATGAATATAGATGGAATAAAATAATGATTTTAAATTTTTCGATTACATTATATATTTCAATTTAAATAATTATTTATGTTAATTCATATAAATATGTATTTATATTTTTTTTTCAACTCGATGATCCTGGTGCTGTGCTATTAATTTCTAATGCCAAATAGAGCTTCTATTTCAATGTGACATAATTCACAAACATTACATCATGCCCGCTCTGTAGTCTTTTAATCGGGTAAAAAAAAAATGCTGTCTTGAGAAAAATTAATTCAAATTCTTCTGCTTCGTTGACTGCATTCATCGTCGCATAACTATACTTACTCGCACCATCGTTCGATCTCTTCTCGAAACATCTTATACATATAAATAAAAGTCGTTGCAGTATTTTCACACGCGCTAATCACAGATAAATCAGTTTTTGAAAAATCGATTTGATCGAAAGGCGATGTCCCGCTACCTTGCTATCGAATGTTAAACGAATAAAATTCTTTTTAACGATTCTTGTTAAATAAATATTGAGATATCGGTGCGTTTTTGATAAAAAAAAAAAAAAAAAAAAAAATCAAATGATGGAGCAAAAAAATAAATTTTATTTTGGTCTTAATAGAAAACAAAAATCTATATGCATAATATACTCAAAGAAGATATAGTCGTTGGAAAAGGAAAGCTGCTGGGATTAAGGTAAGAATAATGTTCTTATAGCACATACATTTATTTATTATACGTAGATTGTTCATAGCTTATTATTTCGTCTATTCTTTATGCAACAGCAATATTATTACAGTATTACAGTTTGGTCAGAATAACAAACTTTTTTTGTGCCTGGACTCATCGCAAATTTCTCCATCCACGATACTCAACATTTTCATCATAAATTAATCTATAAATATATATATATAGATAATCATTAATTATTTATATATATATTTATTTGTTAATCACCACTCGTTTTCGCGAATCTGTCGAGGATGCATAATATGCCCCTGACGCTACCTTGAAAAAACAATCACCGGATATGTGTGCGCGAGCGTCAGCGGCTGAGCCCTAAACATCCGCGGCAGATTCACGAGGGCGAGGCCTGGTCAAGGATCCGGGCATGACGGCCTCCGCCCCCTTCGCTCTTGTTATTAATTCGTCTTCTGTCTGTGCGCGTTTCTTAATAAACCCAAACTCTTTTTGACAAATTGCGCCTCTTTGTCCCGTAGATTTTCTTCTTTTGTTGTTGTTTTCTCCTGCTTTGCGGCGTCGTCTCTGACTCTTTTTCACTCTCTCTCTCTCTCTCTCTCTCTCTCTCTCTCTCTCTCTCTCTCTCTCTATTTTTATTTGCCCTTCGCGGTCCGCGTTTTTTTTTCTTTTTTGTTGTCGTGGAGAAATCTCCCGCTTATCCCCTCCCATTAATAACCCCCAAATATTTTTTTATCTATATATTCCTTTGCTCTATCGCTTCGCTTATAGTTTTAAATTTAGTTTATTTTTTTTTTTTAAATTAATTTTTTTAATTTTCGCGCATCGCTCGCGCGCGTACCGATGCGACGAGCAACGTATATATATATATATATATATACATATATACATATATATATATATATATATATATATATATATATAACTATGATTCTTGACAGATATACGCTTCATCGTATAATTTTATATATATATATATATATATATATATATATATATATATATATATATATATATACTCTTCTCGTACGGCATCGCGCACTTTTTATTTTGTTTTATTTTTTCGGTACATTTTTACGCGTCATTTACGTATTTTTCTTTTTGCGTGTGCGTGTGTGTGCTTATTCGTGTATTATATAATGCGTCTCTTTCAGGGTTTTATTTTTCATTTTACATATTCTGTTTATATAATATCTCGATTATATATTCTTCGATCATATTAAGTCCGTATATATGTGTATATATATATATATATATATATATATACATATATATACACACATGTATACACGCGTGCACACGTATATGTTACATATATCGCATCTTCTTGCGGGATAAGAAATGATCTTCCCACGTATTATAGATTTTTTTATAAGAATTTATTTTGCAAGGGAGCACGTGCGCGCGCGCGCGCTGGGGCGCAGTGTGTGCATGTTTGTACGTGAATCCGTGTGTTCATGTACATGTGGATGCGTATGTGTGCGTACGAGGGTGTAGAATGGAATCGATTTTCGTCGTTTCTGCTGGTTTTCCCTCTCGTCATTTTCATTCTTGAAAGACGGCCTTTGAGAGGGGATATATGGTCTATAACTGCTCGGAGATCGATTATAATATAACGTCTATATATATATATATATATATATATATATATATATATATATATATATATATATATATATAAGCACGTTGATCTGTTCACGATTGATTTTTTTTGAGGCGCGAGTGAATTTGATTATCTCACCGATGATGGTTACGATAAATTTTGAATACGATCGATTTCCCATGTAGCGTAGTGAATTTAAAATGAATTTATTTCTGAATTCATGTAAGTAATTATATGATTTTTATGCGTATTTCTGAATTCATGAAAGTAATTATACGTCGAATGTATAAAACTAATCGCATCGAATTCTTTAATTATTGTTCTCCAGCTTGTGTCGGTGAAATGAATTCCGGGAAAATTCAAATATACGATTTATCATTTCGATTAATTTTATATAATTCTATTATTTATGAATAACGAATGTAAAAAAAAGGAAGCGAGCTTTTTTTTCGTAATACTTTTCCGATTACGTTCGTCTTCAACCTGCGCATCGTGCATTCGTAATGGATCATTTTCATGTATTGACGTTAGGAACAAGATACATGCACTGATGATACATTTTGCTTTCGTTTTTTATGCATTTTAGAAGGCAATGTATACCATCGTCGCATAATGCGCGCTTTTTTTTCATCCGCAAATAACGCGTGCCGTAACGATAAATTCTTAATCGGTCTCACGTTACAGGTATGCATGTACCAATGGAAACAATTCATTATTTCATAATCAAGAATTCGAATTTAACATATTCTTGTACATACATTTTGTGAAATGCACGATTAGTCGAAGTATTTGCTATGAATTCAAATCCACCGACGTTCACCGAGTACACAGCTGGATATCACTTTCTGAACAAACACAATTTGAACATCACACTTTGATAATTGCATCTTTAATGCATACTTAATTGATGCTTCGGCGCCAGGATACGTATTGCATTCCATCCGAAGTCTCGACAACGAAAGAAGAAACAAAAAGAAGGCGTAAATCCGAATTCTCTTTCGAGGACGCCTTTAACAATTGCAATCGTCTGGGTGTTTTTCCTTCTTCTAACCCTCCTACATCTATCCCCATCCACGTGTAATCGATCGAGCAGAATACGACGCAGACGCTTCTGAAATTCGACTTACGTCTGCGCTTTCATTATCATTATTTTTTTCATTTTTTTTTTTTTTTTTTGGTTTGTTTTAAATTCATCCCTTAGACATGTAATCGTGCACAGTGACGCTGAAATCGCGGAGGCGCGATTCTGCGCGCATAATAACGAGCGGGATTCGCACCTCTGCCTAAACGTAGAGCGCGGTTAAAGAGCGGAAAAAAAAACGTTTCGGCGGACTTACTCGTCGCGCCACCTATCCCCCTCTTTCCCTCTTCCCCATTATCCTATAATAATTGTATACGTCCTAGCGTTTTTATATATCGTTATTATATTATGTACATCTGTGTTTGTTTGTTTGTTTGTTTGTTTGTTTGTTTTTTTTTTTTTTTTTTTGGCACCACTTGTAACTGTCGCGCGACTGTCGAGTCTCTGGCCCACCGAAGCGTTTGCGCTCTGCGCCTCGCTCTACTTGTGTATCGTTAACAGTCGTCACGCGCACGATCGTATTTATGCGGATTGCCGTTTCGAATTCCGCTCCAGGTAACAGAATTGTACAATCGGATTTGCAATTTTGGCGCCGCAGTCCTCGCCGCGAATTGGCTGATTTTATTCGATACCGTCGAGATCAGCACGGTACACAGAATGGGAAAACAGTCGTCATTTAGTTTATGGTATTGCGCGCAAAATAGTTTAACAGTAATAACAATAATAACAATAATAATAATACTAATAATAATAATAATAATAATATAGGTTTACACTGGAAACTGATGAATTAAAGCCTTACAGAAAAGAAACACTGTCAAAACAAAAGAATAGAAAAACAACAACAACAAAAAATGCATATTATGCCAAAGTATATCTAAATCTCTAATTTATACATACTTTGCAATGATTTATATGTGATAATAATAGTAATAATAATAATAATAATAATAATAATAAGCTATAAACGATTATATAACTAACAAATATATTACTAAATTGTCAACCAATCGATTATAATTTACCCGATGCACGAAGCGGTGCGATAATTGTGTAGCAAAAATGCAACTGTGCGTCCGATGCGTGTATACATACGTGCGTGGTTGCGAGTCCCATTAATGCCTGTGCTTCTTCCTTTTTCGTTTCGTCCGTTCTCATTCGCTCGCATTGTGAAATTGCCGAAGCCTTGCATTTCGCATTCGTCGAAAGTGTCGATTTTGTGCGTCGTGTACCAAAAATTGCGTGAAGCTTTTTCGACCGATACATCGTGTACGGATGGCGTGGCGGATGGGAATGGCCAATTAACGCGTGACGAATTACGCCTACTTATCGCCAGTTGATTCCTGTTTCTCTTGATGCATTTGAGCGATTTAAAAAAAATTTACAAGTTCCAAGTTCTACAGTAGAGTGTAACAAAAGGGATGCGCGTCACAATTCTCGATGCGATATATTTTTCAAATCGATTGTTTCTCTCTCGCTCCCCCCCCCCATCTCATTCTCTCTTTCCTTATAATTGTGCTCTCCAGAAATCTCATCGTAGAGACTAGCGTTAGTTTATATACGACAGTCCAGTTGGAACAATTTTATAATGACGTAGAAGTGCCTCGAAATGATAACGCTGTAACGCATTAAGCTTTTATACGACGCACCTAAAGTATACAATCTCAAGCTCTGTCTCTCCCACGCTCTCTTTCTCACTCTCTCCCTCGACTTCTCGCTCGATATTTTATATACAAAAAGAGGAAAACCGCGTTTATAACTACATATGAATAATTTACAAATATATATGAATGAAAAATCGTATACATATTTTAACGCTTTGTTAACAAGACGATATAGCAATAACTATAGCACACACACTCGGTGCGAATAATTCTTACAGAGATATAATGAAATATGAATTTATGATAATCTAATAATAGTTTTCTCATTCTGTAAATATATTTTCTTTACACTTTCAGTAGACACCGAGGAAAGAGAATCTTTGTAAATTCAAAGAAAAGTTCATTTAAATCCTTCTAAATAAAGAGCAATCTTGTCTCTCGCATTTCTGTAACATTTATTTTATATGAAACAACAAAAAAAAAAAATTTGTTTCATTTGTTTCATTCACATGCGTATGTATTATACGCGCACGCACCTTTTACTTTGGCAAGAAGCTGCTTGCGAGCTTTTGTGTATTTCGAAGATCGTTGTTGAACGACTCGAGAAAAATGCCCGATTTTTAAGAAACGCGCAATGATCAAAGTACAGTACTTCATCTTTTCCAATTCGTGCCAAGCTTTACCGTATCGTTTATATAAAAGAAAATGGAATATATATATATATATATATATATATATATATATATATATATATCTGCAAACAATAAAAATTCGACAACGTATACTCAATGGCGCTTCTGTAAAAACAAGTATTATACATGAATTATCCATTTTTTCCTATCGCGTATCGTTTCTTAATTTGCTACTCCCATACACATACCTTAATGCATATAACAAAAAACAGTAATGTCAATAATTGAATAAAGTGTCCATGGTTTGAGCTTGCGTATAAATGTGCCGGGCGACTCGGATGAGATCTTTTTTAAGACGTCGTGCTTTCGGCCAGCCAACGTTTCCCGCCCATTATTCGTCATTTATCGACCTCAAAATTCTATTGAGTTTTATGCCGCGATTCCGACCACGCACATGTGGCATTTCTTATAACATATCTGTACGTGTGTATGTGTAGATTGCGCGCTCGTGTATGCCTATACATTCATCATATGCGTGTGCGCATACGTCTCTCTGTCTCTCTCGTCTCTTTTATCGTGCACCGGAAGAAAGAAGAGCGTGTGAGAGCAGGAAAAAACTATATAATATAAAATCGTCGTCGATATATATATATATATATATATATATATATATATATATTGCGCAAATAATCAGATTTCGCGTTTATCGTATTTTACATGTAGAAATTTTTTAGCGCTTTCGCAGCGCGTGAGATCGTAAATTGCTCGCTGCTCTCTTTCTCTCTCTTTCGTTTTCCACCTTTTTCAACCGAATTTTCTTTTCATCTTGTGCGATTCGTGAGCTTTCTTTATTCGCGTAACGTGCTCGTTATTTGTGACTCAACTATCCTCCCTCATGATCCGCACAAAAGCATCCAGATGTAACCCCACACGTGTATGCGTATACCGTCCGTGCCCTTTGGCATACATATATGTATATATATATATATATATATATATATATATATATATATATATATATATATAAGAAGGTAGCGTCATCATCGTCGTCATCGGCGTCATCGTCGTCGTCTTCGCCGGAGTCGGGATCGACCGCGATGGCGTATACATACAAACATATACGTCAGGGTCGACTCACAGTTCCTCGGAGTCGGGCTCGCCGCCCGGGGCCGCGGCCGTCGGGGTGGTCGCGGCCGATGTGCCGCCAACGCTGACGTTGGACGCGCCGCTGCCGCCGACCTGGAGTGCGAGCTGCTGCTGCTGCTGCTGCTGCTGCTGCTGTTGGTGCTGCTGGAGCGAGCCGCCGCCCGACTCCGTGTTCCTTCGTCATTTGTTCTTCGGCTTTCTCAGCATCGTCGCCTGCGGGAGGATCGCGCCGCGCGCAACAATAATGTTTATGCAAAAAAGCAGTGCGTAAGGGTGCGGTGTGTGTTTCGTGTGCTCGGTACGAGGCGGGGGGGGGGAGAGGGGTGAGGGTGGCTAGGTCATTGTATATTGCATGTATATATCTGTTCATATATACACACACACATTTATATATATATATATATATATATATATATATATATATATATATATAGATGTGCTTATATTGCATTAGAAGCGACATGGCAGTGCATATAATAACCCAATGAACGAGCGATAATTTTGATAGGATTAGATATATTTATATAATTTTTCCACGAGCAGTGTTTATTAAGTCTCTCGAACCTTTATAGGGAGTGATAAGTCATTCCTAGAAGAGTGTTTTTTAAATTTATTTTATAAGGAAAGCATCTCAATTGTATGTCTCGAATTTTCTTGATATTGTAATCCGTCGCTATTTTGAATATTTAAATATAGATGATTTCAGTATCTAGTCCTAAAGCGCAACAAATCTTTTGTTATTATATGTAGATACGTAGTTTTTACAGAACTGCATATACTTTCCGAAAATCATCTTTGAATCATTTCCGCCTGGATTAGATCAATTCAAATACACTTAATTCATAAGTGAATTTAGCGGGAAATAACAAGAATATTACATAAAAATATGACGTTAAGTCTGTAAATGTCATTAAACTATTAGTGTAGTTTCGGATCGTTTTTTTCGGATTAATTTTCAACTTATATATATATATATATATATATATATATATATATATATATATATATTATAACATAAATATCATTTATTTTTATTTAGTATTTTATTTATTAAATATATGAGAATCAGTGTAATGTTTGAAAAATTTATATTATTATGTTATTAAGAACACGTTACTGTGCTGCTTTATAAAATTCGCATATTTGCGTAGAGGAGGAAGCTTTTAGCATTAGAACTAGCTATTCTAAGAATCATCTATTTAGATATCAAGAATAACGATGCATTAATTTCAACACTATCTGAGATCTATACTCGAGATCTCCTCGAGGATATAACATGGCAATAGAAGTGCGTAAAGTGGACGATTCGCGAACGAGCCGTGTTTTAGTCTCACAATAGTTCCTTAAAGAACGATTTGAACGATAATTTCATAAGAGTAAATTTAGATGTCACACAGAGGTATAGACTTACGAATCATTCGCCAGATGGCATTTTTTACAAGAATAAAAGGAACTTTTCTTTACAGAATTATAATATATAATCAAAAGCTCGTCCACTTTAGCTTTGCTCGCGGCCATAGTTTGACCGATTATTAACAAAAATTCTAATTAAATTTGATGCAAGGAATTACTATACCAATAACGAGAGCACACAAATTTTGTAAGCAATGCCAAAAAAATTCATACAGTGTCGTTTTTTTTTACTCACGAGTGATTCAAACTATTTTTGATAATAGTGACTCCCTAGGGGATGGCGTAACTAATTTTTCTTAATCATTCCAATTATGTACATTCTGTAATTTTCTCTCCTGCGTAATATTTGTCTTTACGCACTGCCGTGAAACACAGTCCTTTTCATATCAATAGCGAACTCGTATACAGTTATCGAAATGTCTAAAGAGCTCTCAAGCGTATCAAAGTCGAATGAATATTTCATTATATATTTCCAAAAAGTTCAATGAATAGTAGATTCTTTAGATCGTTCATCTAGTTATTATATATGAGCACAAAAGCCTCGGTACGTTAAAATTTTTATGCATTTCAATCGTCATCCTCGAAGTCACACACTATAAATATATTCTTCTCATATACAAGAAAACTACAAACATTTTTAAGAATATATATATATATATATATATATATATATATATATATATATATTATAATAAATACAAAACACACAGGATGTCGTAAAAATATGGAAACCTCTAAAATTATTTTATCAGTGAAGATAATGTCCACTTCAATTTCATTGTCAAATTTGGGATACATTTTGTCTTCAAAAATTTATTAAATGAACTTTTACGTCAAATATGTATTTCGAAATTTCCATGTTTCTCAGAGCACCGTGCAAAAGAAGAAGAAAGCACCCGTAGCCCGTATCTGACAAGAAATTACTACTAGCAACTACGAATGACAGATATCAATTTCGCGAATTGGATTGTGAGTATATGCAAACGATGTTTTTAGTACTTTTTTTTCATCCTCTCCTGTTACTGTATTTTAATCTAAATCCTTTGAAATGCTACCTTCATATTCTCATGGTATAAAAATCCACGTTTTTTTTCAATAAAATTTTTATATACATTCGTATAATTTTTCTGTAATTTACTTCTTGTAAGAGAGAGAGAGAGAGGAAAAGAAAAAAAATTAAAAAGAAAAATTTTATTTGTGCAACAATAAGATATACCAGCTCGCGATCAAACCATTTAGCGCAAATAATGAGGCCGAGCAATAAAGAGAAAATTTAACTAAAATTATCCTGATTAATAAAATTATAAAAATCTAATAAGTTACAAATAATCATTTCGTTACGATATATATAGATACTTAATATAAACTACGAAATTACTTTGTAGCTTACATAAATATTAAAATTAATATGAAAAAGAAAAAAAAGAAGATAAAAGAGTGTATAAATACAGTACGTACTAATCTAAGGTTAAAATTATTTTCTAACAAGAAGAGCATTCTACGATCGATTATTGGATTATGATTTAAATTTTAATATGGATTGTCAGACACTCGTGTCTATAAAATCTATGAAAAATCCATTGACCAAGCGAGCAATACTCTCGTAGCCGATAGCGAATTTAAAAAAGAAAGACTTGGAAAATAATTTTTGTGCAATAGAAATTTCAATTGCATTTGATGATTCGTTGTTTTTATTATTTTCGTTTCATTTGTTGCTCGTGATTTAAATATTCAGAGGTTATTTAGTATAAAAGAAAATTTATACGATGTAACGATTAAAGAAACAAATAATATTTTCCAAGTGTTTAAAAAAATGCAAAATTATATATATATACATATGACTAATTAAATACAAGGTAATAATTCTACGTAAGGACGCAATTAGAACGTCGGCCTCAATGATTATCTACGAGATAGAGCGAGAAAGTGAGATTTAGAGAGATATTTAGAGAACAAAAAAGTTAGATAGCAATAATAAAAATGAAGGTCAATTTTACATAAACATAGAAAACTAAAGTAAAAGAAAGCAGAAGTGGGATGGTCGCTTTATTTTACAGGATGACTTGGATCGTTGGTCTACATACAAGGTGGAGGGAGTTAAATTACTGGCTAAGTATGTGTGAGTATGTATGTGTATCAAGGGGAAGAAAGCGTGAACAAACGAAAAGAATATTATGAGCGGGTGTTATATATATATATAGTGTGTCTGGTGTTATAATACACATGCTGCGTATTTTCCTCGCCATACATCATGATCTTGTTTTATTCCGAGACTTGGTAAAACAATTTTTGTCCCCCGCGTATCGCGCCATAGATGATTTTTTCATATTGTTGAATAATCCCCCATCTCTGCTGCGTATACAAAGCGTTCAAAAAAATTCCGATTCTCCTGGAACCATTTGAACGTTACGCGTCCCACTGCAATACACGCGCAACGAAATCCGTATAAGAAATACGTTTCTGCATGTCGATATCGGATCGCGCCCTCGGCCGTGACCTTGGACATTCAAATGACTTATTGTATTCAAGTAACTTTGGAAGAATTAAATTCGAACAGGCGTAATTTTTTAGTCATTCAGCTGGTCCAGGACTTTGTGAACAACCTGTATATATATATATATATATATATATATATATATATATATATGCACACATTAATAATTATACCTCATTGTTATTATGCTCTAAATCGATATAACTTACATATCGTGTATTATCTGTATTACCCATTTTTAGATAATACACTGTCAGGATTTTTTCAATAATAACTCCCAAAGACTAGTGTGTGACGAATTTTTCTATTATTTAACGATCGAAAATAGAAGATGGATCATGCTCCCTCTTTCGACTATGTAAGAAACGTAATGTTTCTGGATGGAAATATAATGGATATGCATGCGTCGATTTTACGCGAATGAAAAGTTCTACGGCTCGACTGACTAAACTCGAAGGACTTCTATTAATATTCTTTTCATGCGCTGAAATGGTGCTAATTTAATATTTTATTTACTTTTTTGATATAAACTTTCATTTAAATTCCCTAATACAGAATAATTCCCTATTCTGTAAAAACTTTATTTATAGGCCTTTATTTTAAAGAAGCAAATAAAAGGTAAAGCAGAAATTATAATAAAAAGTGTACATCGAACGTTGGTCATTCGCTGTACAATGAACAATATATATATATATATATATATATATATATATATATATATATATATATAAATCGAAATTATAAAAAAAAAGAATGGCAAGGGTAAAATAAAAGAGTAGAGAGAAAGAGTGAGAGAGAGAGGTAGAGCGAGAAAAGCACATATATCTGCATCAATGGATGCGGAGATAAAAAGGATAAGACGGAAATAAAAGCGTTATATTAAAAAAGCTTTTCTTTTTATATAATACGTATAAACCTAAATGACGCTGTTTAAGGATATTACGAGCAGATATTATGGTTTCGATTATCCGTTATATCTATTCAACCTAAGACACAAGGTGGTTGCCGTCGGTCAAAATCGTAGCTTATGATATATACATACATACATACATACATACATACATACATACATACATATATACATATATATATATATATATATATATATATATATATATACTTCTGGCGTTAAAGTTTCGCCCGAGGAGATATGGGAATTAACTAATTCCGCGCACGCGTAGCGCTGAGAAAAACGTCGACGGCGGTTGCCGATCGAACGGAGCAACGATCCCCACAGATAAATTGACGCGTGACCAAAGCGAACCGCTTGGTATATGTATATATATTATACAGAATAATGTAATTATTATGGCTATTATAATAATAATAATAATTATTATTATTATTATCATTAGTATTAGTATTATTAATCTTAATATTATTATTATTATAATTTATATTATTATTATTATTTTGTACTCTGGCGCAAAATAAATGGCACGAAAAAATATTTGGTACTCTAGAAATATATATTTATCTATATATATATATATATATGTCTAATAATAATAATAATAATAATAATAATAATTGTTGGCATCTGTAAAGCGATCGACGTTTTGTCGCTTAGGACAGCGGGAGGCGGGAAATCGTGGCGCTTCCGTTATATCATATACACGTATCGACATATATATATATATATATATATATATATATATATATATTCGTATATAGGTAATTATCACAACAAAATCACAAATTAATTGTTAAACGTTTATCTCAGCGCGCCTCCAGAGCTCGGAATTTTTCTTTTGTTCCCTATACGCCATCTCTGTGCTTATATATATATATATATATATATATATATATATATATATATATATGCATAGCAAGAGAGCTTATGTATTTAATATTATTACTGATCGCCCGTGTTAGTAGCATACTTTCTCCACAATTAAGTTTAAGAAGTACGATACTCGTGTTTGCGTGTCTGGTGTGTGTGTGTGTGTGTGTGTGTGTGTGTGTGTGTGCCCGTGCGCGCGCGTGTGCTTTTGTGTTTGTTCGTACGTATTCAGACGATGTTTTCGAGTGCGCGCGTTCATTTCGAATCACGTGTCAGATCGATAGGCATGTACATATATAGCGTGTAGCGAGCTGTTGGTTCCTTCTCATTATCTTTTCTATTTCTTTTAATCGTTCTCATTAATCAATTGTAATCGTGATTTTGCGTGATGTTTCTAATCGTCGGTACTCTTGCCCCCCTCCCCGTTAGCAGGTAGGATCGACGGTTCTGTATTCCGACGCTTGATCTTATTTTTCTTCAGCATGGTCGCCTGAAGTGAACAGAGGAACATACAAGGAAGTTAAAATATTAGTATACAAAAGTCAAAGAACAGTGAGTACGGTGAGATAACTTTTTTAAGGGTACGGTACACAGATAATATACAAGTATACTCTTTGGTCATTTAATACAGAAATGCGTCGGGTATCGATTGAGCGTTGAATAATTTATGCATTCTTATGATAAAAAGCGAGTTGTCGAATGAATTATTAGGCACAAGGAATGGATTAACAGCGGCACGTGTTTTCAGTTGAGAGACAAGTAGTTCTGAGCAAATTTTTTTATTTATTTTTTTTTTGTTAAATAATTTCATAGTTCTTTAAATCCTCTAAACAGTATAGGATTGATCAAATTATTGAAAACAATCCCCTGTCTTGGCGAGGAATCCCTTGTTCGATCTGCATCTTTCCCGGCGAGATCGAATTATTTGAGTTGCATTTTTTTTTCACGCTTACGGATAACAGCAAACATTCACGGGGAGCCAATTTAGGAGATTGCGTAGGATAATTCATGAACATTTGGCCACAACGATGCCGGACAGCCGAGCTAGACGCTTATAAATAATTCAACTACCTCAATCAATTCCCAGGTGTAGTCATAAATTTCGCTTCGAAATTGTAATCTGGATGATATTAATACGAAAAGAGTATGCTTCATCTAGATGAAGTGTCCTAAATGAGAGGCTTGGAGAATCGATGGGTATCAATACGAATGAGTTTGCACGAATGTGAGGCGAGCATTATGGTATTTGTAAGAATAAGAGAATAAACAGGTTTAGGGGGAGGGGCGGGGAAAAACGATAATTGGAATAAATGCAATGGATGTTAAATGAAGGGAAGAGATAAAGAAAGATTTTCTACCAAGGATTAACATACAGAGGACGCTTTCGACGAAAAATTATTAACGTGCCACATTAACATAAAAATGACGACCTCCTTTCTTACGATTTCATCGTGCTCATTTTGTATTATTCACCGAATTCGTAATTAGATAATTTTTACCATCTAGATCAGTTATCGTACGATTTACGCTTCTTATGCTATGAATTACATTGTATATATGTATAGTATAAAAACTTGTATATACCAAAAAAAAGAATTAAATGTAATATATTTTATTTCTTAAAAAATAATTTTTTATCAGTACGGCTCGATGCAATCGAAAGACAGGAGTGTTATGAAATTAATTCACTGTAATTGGCTCACCTTTAACGCGGATCTGAGTACGACTACGTCCCCGGGACTTTGAAGCCATGGCTCGCCGTCCACTTGTACCGGGATGTCCGAGTGCAAGTGTATTTTTATGTGGCCACCCTATCGCAGTATAATTATGTTTAGTGCTTAAATAAAGTTGTTCCAATGAACGATTCGTCAATAATTATTATTATGAAATTTACAAAGTATATGATGATCGAACAACGCATTGTATTCTTTTTATATTGGAGAAAAATTTGACGAACTAATTGATTGATTGTAAGAAGCAGTTAGGGCAAACCTGAGCTATTCGCATGCCATTACGCAGGCCCGATTGTATTTGGCCAAGATGAATCACGCCCGTAACACCGACCACCTCCAAAATTCCATCCCAGTGATTCGGTTTATTGAACTGGTCTTCCTTCTCGGGTCCCCAAGGATTTGCACCAGAACCCCAGCTGTATGAATTTATAAATTATCCATTTAGTATTTATTCTTAATAGTAATCAGTTTTGTAAAATAACAAAAGTGCTATTTGTGCAATATTGAACTTGAAGGGAAAAGCACGGATTTTCATCAGCATCAAATTTTTATATTAATACAGAAAGAAAATTGCGTTAATCAAGTTCAGTTAAGATAGTATAAAAGGATTCATATTGATTTAAACAGTTCTGTAATTTTGAAGACCGTCTAGTCTGCCTACTTTATATGTATGTCAAAATTTTTAGAAGAATTTCTACTTATAAAGAGCTATCTAGTCTAAAATTTTTTAAGCTTTAGATGGCAGAATTGAGGCAGAAATAAAAAAAAAAGACTTTAGCGGAAATCAATTTCTATCACAATATGCCTATATTTTATCAAGATTTGTTCAATTTTGGCAATGCTTGCTAAATATGGGAAATTATAGAATACTCAGGAAAGTCTGATAATATTTAGTAAACATTGGCAGAGAGTGACAAAATTTGTAGAAGTTTTAAAAAAAATTCATTTAAATTATTTTTTATATGCTATAGAACTTGCTCGACATTGTTCATAAATTGTCAGATTTTTTCGAATTTGTCAGTCTTTCTCAGACTTTGCAAAATTGCGTAACCAAGTTCGTTAAATGTTTCCAGAATTGGAGAAACTTTTGTAAACATTACTAAAGACTTACATGTTTGACTTTTAAAGTGTAACAATACGATTAATTTTTTTAATTACTCTACATAACATTAACTTTTCCAAAAGTGTTCCATACATTCCCTTCGAAAATTAAGATTAGAATAATTATACGATTTTCTGAATGATCCATTTCAATATTGAATAAAAACTGATGAAAGTATACTATTTTGCGATATAAGTGACTTGAAAAGGAGAAGTATGAGAACCGCCTATGTATTATTATTTTAATTTATTTTAAATTGGAGGGGTATGAAAATATTGAAAATTCAGATTTCCTTCCAATATGATTTTTAGTTACAAAATCGCATGCTGCTTAAAATCACTCTTTTCAAGGGCTTATTTCTCTTTGCTTTAATTTCTTCCACTTTAAATTATCATCTGCTTTATCATATCTACATATACGGATCGATTCAATTTTTTGAGAACGACTGTGGGTAGGAGGCTATAGTATCTTAATTAGAGCGAACAAGTAGATTTTATCCTTAATTATATAGATAAAGGATTGGATACGTATGCTTCTATAAAAAAAGAAAAAAAAAATACGAACTACATTGGCCGTACCTCAAAATATTGAGAATGATGATACCCTCGACCGGCGGCAGATCGACGACCTTGCCGTCGACCTCGAGCCTGATCTCCCGGTGCAGATCCTTGCAGGGCTTGCGCCCGACCATCTTGCGCAGTCCCATTTTCACGTACACGCTCTTGTTGTGCAGGCGGCTGTTGAACTTGTCGGGATTTTCCTCGCGCGCGTTATGGAAATCCAGACAGAGAGCGGCGTCCAGCCCGATGCCGAAGTAATTGTTCATCACGAATATCTGTGTATTGTCTTCGCTGGTCGATCCGGCGACTATGTGGAGCCCGGAAGAAAATTAGTTTAATGAATGGGTGATTTGTCCCTTCCAACCCCACCCCCCCCGTCTTTCTATCGCGAACGAATTATTTTAGTTCATGGAAATTTTTTAAGCTTCGCCAATTTCAGTAATAAATATTCGGTTCCGTTTTTTGAATAATATCTATAAAAATAATTTCAGGTCGCATAAAAATGCTAGATTAATAAAATGAACGGTACACTTTAACGTTATATCGAAAGTTTGCTTTGAATAAAATGACACCAGAATGATATCCACAACTGAAAATAACGCCATGCCCAATTCCAATTCGGATTGCATCTGAACGTTTTAATTGAAAAAATCGATCAAGAATTTTCAATTTAAATCATCCTTATAGAAAAACGAAATTCGAATCTTCTTCAATGAAAATTCAGATTGGAATCGTTATTATTCTATCATTTGAATCGGGCATAATGCTGCTCCCGTAGTCGTCGATATGTTTCTAGGATGGAATTCATTTTAAATTTAACCTCG
Source organism: Sycobia sp. Sy_11 (assembly GCA_018907035.1). NCBI lineage: Eukaryota > Metazoa > Arthropoda > Insecta > Hymenoptera > Epichrysomallidae > Sycobia > Sycobia sp. Sy_11. Next base: position 1,764,118 of record JACCIC010000057.1, on the reverse strand, counting down.
TCTCCTCCTATTCATGGACAGAGGAGTTATTTACCGCTCGTACAATTCGTTTTCATTGAAATTTTAATATCGATTGGAAATCGACGCCTATAAACGTCCACAGAAAAAAAAGAGAGATCCTTGTAGGTACATAAACACGCCGACCTTACCCTGGTTGCTTGGCACGAAGACCTGGGTCTTATCGTCCTTCTCCTCGGGATGGAAGACGACGGTCCACCTGTCCAGCCTGATCTCCTCGGCGTCGATCACGTCCCTGAGAAGATTCAGGGGGTCCTCGCCGCCGTTGTAGCCCGAGCCCCACCTGAGGACGCGCGCGAGATCGTTGCCCGTGCCGAGGGGCACGATCGCGCACGCCGGCGACGAGCACTCGCTGTCCTGGCCGACGTTGTCCAGGCACTGGAGCACCCAGCCGACGGTACCGTCGCCGCCGCAGACCAGGATCTTGTAATTTTTTATGTGTCGGAACACGTACAACCTGTTTAAGGGAGAACACGAAAAGTTTCAACGAGGGGCTCGCATTGCTGTAGCTTGATTTAATATTTGTTGTAAAAATTAATTAATGTTTATTCAGAGAAGGCGAGTCATCCAAATATTTGTAAATTATGGATTTGCATTTTATAAGTAATTATATATAAATTCAATTACTTTTTTCTTAACAAAAAAAGTTTTGTTTAAATAAATGAATGCTATGAAGTAATCGATTGATATTTACGTACAAAATTCAAAGAGTCGCTCATTGTAATTTAATACCATATTAATAGTTAATCTTTCGACGACGTTTCCTTAGCTAGGATTGTTATTAAGGCTGGAATTGTGTTCGAATTTTAAAGTGTTAAGAGCAGAAGCAGCTCGAGCTGCTGCGGAAGATTCAACGTTTAGGTTGGTGAAGCTGTTCGAACTATTCGAGCTCGTCGAACTATTCGAGCTTATTCCAACTGTTAGAATATTAAAAAGATTACAGCTCTAGTGCTTTACGTAGCTGCGCGAACAGTTCGATCAGCTTTGGTAGATAGAACATTTAAAAAGTTCCCAGTTCTGATAATTACCTTTTTCATGGTAACTTTTATTAATGAGTTAAATATTTTGAGATCGATTATTTGATAATAAATAATAAAAACAAAATGGTAAATTTCTCGAACAGATTTATCATATTATTGCAGTATTGGCGTAGATATGGATGTTTAATTACAGGTACTATCAACATTAAATCTGAATAATAAGATAAAAAGATAAAACTAAGCAGCAAGCCATATTATTTACGAGAATCTAAGGTAATAATTGTTGGAATATTTAAGTCTTCTCTAAATAATGTATCAAAAACCACTTGAGCAACAAACAGCCATAAACTCTTATAAGATTTTCAACAGAGTCCTGTCGGTTCGATGACGGTCTGCGTCGCCATTATTTGTAATAATGTGAGTCCCATATGTTTTCTTATTTACCGGTGTTTCGACTCTTATTCATACTTCTACGTAGAGAAGATTTATGCGTTTATTGTTTAGATATCCGGAGTTTTAGATTATTTTTCTATAGTAATGAAGAGTCTCGGAACTCTTGGTTTTGAAACAATTTACTTAGTTATTTGACGCTCGTCCTCGTGAACAGACGTTCCTATGAAGTATTTCTTGAGTCTGATGTTTTTACTTCCTAACAATCCACACCACAATATAATGTAAAAAATTCAATAACGATAACTAAACATATTTTTCTCCTTAATTTAATGTGTACTTATATATTCATTAACTAGAACGATATATAATTTAAGCATATTTACCCAGGGAGTGGACCACCGTTGTCTAAATCGAACACTTGGTAGGGATTGAGAAGCTTACGAAAGTTTGATATCAAGTCGAGTCCTTGGCAGCCGCCGGATTTTACATTTACAAAAACAAGTAACGGCTGAACGCCGGCGGGCACCATACTTGGCTCGATACTCGGCAAAAGCATGACTGAAAATGTCAAGAACATTGCATTATTAAAGTTGATTGTAAGAAGCTCCATTGACATTATTCTTTGTAGTCGTAATTATTAAAACGTTAAATTTTCACAGGTTATATATATATATATATATATATATATATATATATATATATCGTATATATATGTATCATGCATATGTATTCCAATCTTTGAAAATGCGTTCATGAATGGACAAAGCGTATGGAAAAAAAAGTATTATAATCAAAACAAAATTGCTTATTGTTAACGGACGACAAGGGTCGAACATACCTAACAGATGTTTGTCTTCGTACTTCGATTCGCGCAAAGTGTAGAGCGCTCGTACAGCTGTATTTGAGTCCTCGTAAGTTATCACCATCGAGCCGTATTCGTAATAAATCGGCCCAATCGACGAAAATTTGTTTTCTGCAAATAGAGCAATATTCTGTTAATTTTGCGTGCGGCTTCGGCTTCAATAACCGCTATACACGCGCGCGCGCGCGCGTGTGTATTATCTAAGTGAGTCAACTGAATCGTCAAGGAATAAAAACTGTCGTATAAAAAATAATTTTATATACGCATACAAGCGCAAATTGCCAACCTTTTCCCAAAAACTCCATGAGCAAATTTTCGTAAATGCGCTCCGAGAGTCCCGGCGGCAGATTACCCACGAACAGAGCAAGATTCGGCCCGTGCGGATCCTGCTTCAGCTGCAGATAAAACCTCATCAATTCCATTTGCCTAATCGAGTCCATCCCCAGCAGCTTAATGATTTCCAGCGGTTTCTCGTCCCACGTCAGCACCCGTTCCGTAACTGGAACACAGTCGCGATTTCATCAATATTTTTCTTTTTCTTTTTTCTTCTTGCCACCTAGCAGAAGCGGCAACAGCAGCAGTGGTACACGAGATAGGGCGGATCAAACACGGACTCGGACTACTGTGCCTTGATATGTTATATTGACGACTATAGCGTTGATATAACATTTTTTAAACATTGTATATTTTGAGTACCGATGAGAGATGAAATTGTATTTATAAATTTCTGAGATATCTCGACATTCGCATGAAAAATCAAAATTTCTTTTTTTTTTTTTTCATTCTTACAAACTACCAATTACCGCAAAAGAACTTGTGAAATGATCAAATAATTTACTATACGCGCACAGAAAGGCAGGCTCGCATGCTAAAATCAGATATTACCTCCGCGATCCAAGAGAATTTCGCTGCATCGGTAATTTTCGCTATTGCTGTTCTCCAGTCGGAAGCGATCGATCGCCTCTTTAATGAGATCGGCGACTGTCGTCGATTCCGTGACGGGAACTATGCAAAAGGCGTCGGTTACTTGCAGCTTGCCCGGATACACTCGCACCATGCCGTACTCCACGTCTCTGAGCATTATCAAAGGTGAATTCGATTAATAATAATAATAATAATAATAATAATAGTAATAATAATAATTATTATTATTATCGTTGTTGTTTTTTTTTCACCATAAGTTTCAAGTTGAAAAAACAATATCAATAATATTTATATACGGAGAAATCCACAAAAATTTTCATGTTTTGAAAACGCATTTATTTAATTCGATTCTTGCTACTTTTAAGTAAACGACAAACTCGTCTTACTGTATTTTTTTATCATTCAGTCATAAAAGTATGATTTAATATAATCGACAAATCGTACTATAAACAGTCTTCCACGTAACCATTATTATCATTCTCATTATCAAATAAAAACGGATAAGAGCTTTTTTTTATCATATGGAATATAATTTTCCTCTTTTTGTACTTACTATGCATTGTTGTATATATTCACACGTACGTAAGTAAGTAAATGAGATTTACGTACCCAAGCATGAAATATTATAGTTTCTGTAGATTTACCCATATAAATAGGAATTATATAATTATGTATAGGTATAGTTATTGCGATAATAATAAATAAGAGTAATAAGAATAGCAATTAAGTACTATAATATTTATTATTTCAATAATACTATAATAATATATTATTTATTATAATAATAAATCATATAGTACTATACTATTTACTGTTTCATTATAAAACATTCATATAATGTATGTAACTCACTTAAATCGAAGAAAGACAGCCGGACGTTTGCCTTCTTTGCGACTTAAATTCAGGATCGGCGCGGGATCGCACAGAGGCGTCTCCTCGGTCGTGTAAAGATCGGTCAAGTAAAAATTGCCTGCAACGTACAAATATAGCTTGTTAACTGGAACACCGTTACACATTATTATAGCGATGTAAACCTTTCGGTGTATATGAAAGGTGTGATTAATTTCAATCTCATAATTTATTATCGGCCATTTATAATGTGCGCAAGAAAAAATCGACTCATTTTGAAATTTTACATCGTAACTTTCGAGTATGCTGTAACAGCAAAAACGATGTTTTGTACAAGATGGGCGAAAAAGTTATTTTTAATGAGCACGGCTTAACGGAAATTTGCATCGACATAATTAAGCAATTAAAACAGCCTTCGAAAATTTTTATCAATTCACTCGATTTTCAAAAAAAAAAAAAAAAAAAAGAAGAAGAATAAGAAAAAGAAGAAGACACGAGTGTAGCTTCGCTTTTAATAATCCCAAACGTATACCCAAGAATGAAAATTATAATTGCCCTCCAAGCGCTCTCTGTTCCATCAATAATTCAGGCTCGGCCGTGCAACGCCCCGAAAATTTCCCGGCTCTCGAGGCTCTGCATACATAGCCGCACATAGACACACACACGCCCGCGCGCGCGCGCACACACACACACACACACATACACTCTCGTTGGAGTTTTTAATTGAAATTTAAAAATTAACAACTAGACAGTGGCTCTTCAGCGGCGCTTTGACCCCCCTTCATCAGCTTGGGACACATTTAGTAAAATTAAATCATTACAATAATTCGGCGCGCATACTAGATATGTGGATAATTACTTGGATCTTTGGTGATGTGGAATGCTTGGAGAGCCTGGGTCAGTATCTGCTCCGTGGCCGCCTGACGCGGCACGCTGATCACCCGGAATATCCGCCGTCTCACGGAATTGTTGCCGTCGTATACTTTGACCATTTCTGAAAAATGCGAATTGCGGAATGTACATTGCATTTCATTTCGTAATTTATAATGGATTCATTGACGCGGAGCGGTTGCGCAAGGACGTGTTTCGGAAGTTTCTTAAAAGAAAAAAAAAAGGAGAGAGCGACTAAAATTTTCGCACGGAACAATGATAGGTTTTTTTTGTTTCCGATCCTGATACATCAGAGTTCAAGGATAATCTCGTTGTTAATAAAATATTCCATTTGGAGAATGAAATAAAATTGATTTTCGGAAAGAGAAATTACTTATTAGAAACGTATTGTTAATCACTTAATTTTATATCTGAATTCAGTTCTCGAGTTGTTCGAAATTTCAACGACGGAATCACCAATAGTGCCTTATTTTTGAGAAAACTTGATGCTTCGTAACTTTATATGCACGTTATCTATCGAGATATGAAACGTGTCTAAAATGCTTTCTGTAAATCGGACGAAGAGAATAACAAATTTAATATTTATAGTGTATTCATTTTAAAAGGTAAAACACTTTTTACGTACAATGTAAACAGGAACCTTTTTTTTTGATTATTCGATTTTATATTTACAGTATGATAATTATATTATGATATGTATTATATGTCTTTAATGCTCTCACTTTGGAAAATATTTTTCTTATAGTATAATAAAAACATTTTAAAAAACACGAAAAGACTTTCTCTTTTTTTTATTTTCAAATTATTTGGCTATTTCTTTTAGATAGAATCCTTTTATCAATGATAAATTCAAAAAAATATTCGTTTACACAACTTTGAAAACATGTCCATTAAATCTCAAACTCGTACAGTTATCGACTACTATACCTTGCGCACGGATTTGTAATTACCTATAGATATGAGAGCGGGAGAGAGAGAGAGAGAGAGAGAGAGAGAGAGAGAGAGAGAGAGAGCCAATGTTCTCTCGTAATTTCCAAATACGTACCCTCGTCCCCTCGCTCCTTGTCATCCTTGTCCTTGCCCGAGCGGGGATCGCGGCCGTGCGCGCTGCCGCTGCCGACGCTCGGCTGGGCGGACGGCTCGTCGCTCTCCCGGCAGCGGGTGTCGCCGCTGCTGAACTCCTCCGATATGCTGCGTGCTGCGCGCCCGGTGACGCAAGAGCCAACGTGGACGAGAGAGATTAAAAAAAAAAAAACAAAAAAAAAAAAAAAAAAAAAGGAGAACAAGATGCCGGGAACGGTGGCCGATGAGCGTCGAGTCCCCAGTTTCGACCGCGTATGAATATACGCAGCGAGAAGAGGACCCGTTCGCCGGCAGCCCCCGCAAACCCGTTCAAGTTAGACGTGCTTACGTTCCCAGCTGAGTTTTTAATTATATATATGCAAATATGAGCAGTTTTTGTCTTGTTACGTGTTGTATATAATATAGGTATATAGGTGTGCATCATGAGCATTTTGGCTCGGAGTGTGATAAAATGCGGTTTTGAGATATAGATGTTGTTTGATATGCGTAACAATAATTGTAAATGGTTCTAATTTTATCAATACACGTGTAGACTTTTATATTAAAAAATAATATTTCTGTCTCGCGCGTCATTGAAATTAGATCATGAATCTTAACTGATACTTTGAACTAAGAGTAATGAAACACTATAATCCAAAGCTCATACGGTTACACAAATCGATAGCCCATCGAATTTTCAATTAGACTGCTAATAAAAGGCTAGAGATATAATTGATAAAGAAAGAACCGATTGGACGTTGATATGGGTCATTTCTATGTTTTTATTTTGCATGTTTCGATGATTACATTAATGTGAATACAAGATTTAAGGTACGTAATAATGACTTCTATCCTTTGCATTATGCTAGAAGTTACATACACCTTATCCACAAGCACCCAACCTATGGATCCTAAAATATAAATTTATAAATGTACTCCAAACCAATATTCCCAAACCTATAAACCTTAAATATATAACTTTTAAACCTACAAATTCCAAACCAATTAAACTACGATATATAAACCGTAAATCTGCTTTACTTTATCTTCCAAAAGAATGCGATCTTAATTTAAAGCAAATTTTTCAATATATAACTTTAGAGGTATATACATTTATACTTCCAGCAAAAAAGTAATAGTGTTTTAAAGTAAACATAAAATAGGTAACGAGTTTTTAGTTATTTGGTGGGTTTTGTATATTGTAGGAGCGAGATTTGAATTTTATGAATATGTCATACACAGGGTTAGAATATATATATGGAGTTTTTGGGTTTGAGATTTGTAAATTTGGATTATGTGCTTTCGGAAGATAAGCTAAAGGAAGTTATAGGTCAGATTTTAGTTTGGACTCAGACTGGAGTTTTATAAGTGTGGGATTTATAAGTTACGGATTCATAGGTTTAAAATTTCTGTGTTCCAAGTTCCTAAGTCTGAGGAATTTCGATTTTGGGTTCATTAGATTTCGAGTTTATAGGTTTAAGGTTTGTTGGTTCGGATTTTATAGGTTACATTTTCATGCGCTGGCAGGTTAGAGTAAAGTAGATTTAGGGTATTTTGATCTGAGACTGGAAGTCTCTGGATTTATGGTTTTCGTTTTAGTAAGTTTATCGTCAGTAGTTGTTGAGCAGGTTTATAGCTTTAAAGATTGCGCTAAAAAATAGAAGCCGTTTCTACCTTAACTTTTGCTTTCGCATTAATGCAAAATTGAAAACGCATTTAAAATAAAGATTTTACAGCATTTCTTAACAATATCTACGAAAATTCAATGGACTGTGTGGAAATTCTGTGTATATATTCATAATCAGCAATTTCAAAAGCGTATACGGTTTGTACTCTTGTCTTGGGTTTTCACGATTCTATGTTTGCAGACATGTGTCATCCGTGTGAATGTAATACAGATGAATAATACAATAGAAGAAGAAAACTCTATTATTTTTTTATGATGCTAAAAGACAAGTTTCTGCCTCTTATACGCATATACTGTCGAACATCGATATTTTCGCTTCGTTGATCTTAAATACAAAGTCTGCTCATATTTTCGACTTTTCAGTCTCGTTCAATTATTAATAATGCACATGCTGTATTGGTCGTTAATATAATATTTATCACACACGCATTCCTTTTTCAGCTTCTCATTAAGTTTTTGTCAATTTTCACGCATGCTTCGTTTGTTTCTCCATAGGAATAAGTATATCGTTAAGGTGATGAAGGGACGGGATTAAATGTAAATTACCTAACAAATAAATACAATGTCTAAATTCTATAGTCAAGGCAATGCAGATTTACAAAAAATAGACGGACGTGTAAGAATAGATCTGTTAGTATGTAGAGAGATGGATTTTAATGTAATGTTTTATTGAACGGCAAAGTTTTCAAGCTTCGAGATTAAAGAAAGAGTATTTCTTTACAGTAATTTAAATAATAAGACTATTTGTCTGTCGAAGTTCCATGTTGAGTGAAACTATTGCCGTAGATGCAAATGAATGAACTCATATTTAGAAGATGTTCAAAGGTAAGTTTGTCAAAACTTTATAAATGTAATGAAAAAAACGAAGTGTCGTTCAAATTTTTATAACACACAGTGAAAAAATTTGAAATTCAATATAAAGTTTTAGCAAGCCTACCTATTATGTAAAATGATGATATGGTATTATTGTTTAATGCAAAAACTAGATTTATCCTGTAGATTTACAATTTGATTATTTATATTATTTGTCATTTTATACTGCGTTTTGAGATGGTCTTAATCAGTAATAATTAAACTTGTTATTTCATCGGGTTATACATTACATTTCAAGGTTTTTGCGAATTATATTATGTGCGAGACAATTGAAGGATTAATAATATTTCTCAACATAGATAAATACATCAAAATAGTACTGAAATATGTATCTAAATATATGTATTTTTTATAAAATAACGACAAAGGCGATTTTAGCAAGAACGTGCAAGTCTAAAAGATATTTAGTCTATACAGTTTACAGTGCAATATACACACAGTATTATGGTTTCTTTAATTATTATTGGTTGTTTTTAGACAAATATTTTTATTTATATTCCATCAATAAGTATAATGTATTATTCCATGTATTATTAGTTATTACTAATTTATTATATTTTTAGCATTCTTAAAATACTTGTAACGAATCATTACTTGTGAAAACGAGGATGTTTTTTTTACATATAACACACTCAATATTTATTATATAAAAGGAAGAGTTAATGGGGACTCGGGAGTAAAAATTTACTTTATTGATTGTTTTAGCCAAGGCATTGTCTAATTATATAGACATATAGTTCTTTCTCCCAACAGAGGCTAATAGCTACTATCTAAGCTTGTCAAAACATAATGATAATTGAAAAATCGATTTCATTAAAATATTAAAGAATCCTTGTTTCATTGAAAATGTAAAGGTTACGCCGATACTTTGAACCAATTTAGTACGACTTCAGAGGCGCAAGGTCCCAAAAATGTCGATCTCTCTCGATACGGCATTTGATGTGATTGTTACATTCACGATTCAAAAGCAACATACAATGTGTTTTAAAAATAGACAACTCCCGTATTTTGTACGTTCGAAAGGGAAAAAATCAATAAAAATAATAATTGGCCAGAATGATAATGACTTCTAATTGAGAGAAACGACCATATATATATATATATGTGTGTGTATGTGTGTGTATCCTTCAATATTCCAAGCCAAGAAGCAAATGCCTCTCGCTCGTCTCGTTGCTTTGGTTCAAGAGCAATCAAACATTCATGCTGGATCCCGTGTCGGGAACGCGCGCCAACGCGCCGAGCGTGACTTTCGTCTTTCTAGAAAGGAAAACAAAGACAATAGGGGGTCGCCGAGGCGACAATGTGGGGGGGGGGGTCAACGGTCTATTCTCAAAGGGGATCTTTCCAAAAGAATAATAAAAAAAAAAACAATAAATAAATAAAAAAACACTCGGTGTCAATGCTACGGATTCTTTTGGTTATTAATTACGTATTTATTTGGAGTGTAGTCATTTACGGTGGTTGGTGTTATTCGCACCTCTTACCCATGGCCGATCGTTATCCCGGCGACTTATAGCGAAGCACATTGTACAAAGCGGGCATTGTTGGCGCATTCCAGAGCTGCCGACTGCGTCTGTATATACAGACGGGGAATGAGAGGGCAGAGTCGTACAACATTGCGGATCATTGACGAATAAAAGCGTGCGCGGCGTTGCGTGTCGTTGTTCGTCTTTTGGATGTCTGGATCGGTACACCCCCCCCCTTTCTCTCTACTTGTTTTATATTTTTGATTTTAAGGAAATTTCATGTTTTTTGTGCTCGTATTCCGCGAGACGAGGGTGGAGCTTGGAGATGGACACATTGGGGGAAGAATATGATGGAGAAGAATAGCGGCTTGTACAGAGAAGCGATGACGCATTTTGATCGTTTACATGCTGAAGCGAGAAAGTAAGGAAGGCAAGAATAACATAAAGATAGAGAGAGATAGAGAGAGATAGAGAGGTAGTACAGCGCGCGAATGAATATCATATGTAGCCTTAGTGGAAATTAATCACTAGTCTTAATTCATGCTCTTGCTAGACTCTGGCAAGGTTTAACAAATGTTGTTAGACGTTACCGAGCTTTGCCAAATTTTCCCAAACATTGCTCAACAATATCAATTGAATTACTTATGCAAAAGTCTGATAATGTTTAGCGAAGTTTGCCGAAGTCTGGAGAACTTCGCCAAAGTTTACAAAGTTTACTTGACAAAGTCTGACAAAGTACTGGCAAAATTTCACAACGTTATCTTTTTTTTTCCACTGGAGCAAGTGTAACGACAATGTTGCGTTGAGTTTAGTCGGAGCAATGATGTGATAGACGGAGAAAATGTAGCAATGATGCGAACCTTATGTACATTATGGCTAGACTTTCTTATTTAATTTAGCGACCATTCGATATCGATCTCTGTGGCAAGTGATGCGTTTTTGAAAAAAAAGTGCCAATTTTTTGTCGAATTATGACATGTAAACGAATGCCACTGTCGTCCAAAACCCTCTATACGTCCATGCGGCGCAAGGTTGTTACTATTCTACAATTTCTGTTTATGCTAAGCCTTTTATAATATTTGTTACATGTTACTATTAAAGGTAAGAAATATTCTTCTCAAAGTTCGAAAATTTATTATAACTTATCCTTTTAAAAATTGCCAATAAAAAACCATCCTTGTCAATTAGAATTTATTTTGTGTTTTTGTGTTGTGTGTGTGTGTGTGTGTGTGTGTGTGTGTGTGTGTGTGTGTGTGTGTGTGTGTGTGTGTGTGTGTGTGTGTGTGTGTGTGTGTGTGTGTGTGTTTGTGTGTGTGACAGTATCGAAATAGAAATTCGAGGATCGTGGAATGAGAATAGAGCTATCTTGTCGTCCCGTTCGGTCATTTTTCTTTTATTGAATGTTTAGTGTATTCACACACCGCTAAAGTATTATAGGCGTAAACAGTCTGTGTACAACATACTTCGCCGAACAAACGACCAAAATTACAAATCGTCATAGATTAAAAATTCGCTCGCCAATACCAATGAAAGAATTGATAAAATTTAGGCACTACTAAGCATCAAGAGCGCAGACATCCACACACGCACACACACACACACATACACACATGGGCAAGTAAAACATTTATTCCAAAGAAGCCCAGTTATGTATTCGAATTATTTTCAGTTATTTTGTCCCTCTTATCGACGACTTGACACTACAATGCAGGAGTCCGAATCGTAAACTGTTTTAAAGCCACACAACTGCCAAGTTATATGTACCATACATTATTTTGCGATTATCGCGAAGGGGACGATCGCGTGTGTAGAGAATAAAAATACGAAATCGCACGCGTTTGCCTATGTAAAAGTGCTTTATGGGCTTACGTTAAGTGTATGTGCTGCTTTCCCGCGACGCTTGCGACAATTTGCCGAACGATCTCGCGGTATCGCCTTGTCGGGCGATACGGTTCAGGTAAAGAGGGACAGAGACTGTGCAACGGCAAGAGCCAGAGAGACAGAGATAAGGAGAAAAAGCACGTGCGCCATACAATCTGATGCGAACAAAAAAGCGAACAACAACAACAACAACAACAACAACAACAACAACAACAACAACAACAGACAGACAGACAGACAGTTCATAGAAAACTGAAGCGCGCAGAGCGTGTGACCAGTGCAAAGAATAATGAAAGCGTCGAAAAACGCCACGAGGCACAAGTGACAGGTCGCGGCGCAGCGCCCGCTAGCTTCTTCGCTTATTGTTGAAATGCGAACGTCTGCATTATGCATACGACACGGCAGCAGCCGAAGCCGAGTGTTTCTGCGTGCGTGCGTGCGTGCGTGCGTGCGTGCGTGCGTACGTGCGCGCGGGTGCGTGTCTGCATGTGTGTGTCTGTGTGTGTGCGCGCGCGCTTGTGTGTCTGCGTTGAGTGATTATACCTTGAACGTAAGGCGGGGAAGCGTGGCAATTTCCATGGCAGCTACGTGGCAAAACTAGTGAGAGCCGCCTCAAAGCCGCGGCCAGGCGGCTGCGGTGGCGACGGCAGTAGCGGTGGCGGACCGTCCCCGGCAACGTCCCCGCAACACGCCCGTCGGCCTCCGGAAAATCGCACCGCTCGTCGCTGTTCTCCGCTATCGGTTTTTGCGCTCGTGCGGTTCGGTTCGGTTCGGTTCGGTTCGGTTCGGTTCGTTCCGTTCGTCCGTTGGGTTAGTTCGTTCGGTTGGTTTTTGTTTTTGTTTTTTTTTTTGTTTTTTTTTTTTTTCGTTTTGCGGACGAGAGAGTGCAGGAAAAAGAAAAACAGAGACACTGGCAGTAGTTTTTTTTATCTTTCTTGTTCTTCGTGTGCTCCCGTCCATGGAGTATGGGCGGGAGGGGTGGGTTGAAGGAGCGGGTAGATACACGTTGGGCGGCGCTAAATTTTGTCAATCGATCGGTGTTCGAACTGCTCGAACTGCTCGAACGTTTCAGCCAATCGAGCTGCTTGAACATTTCGGCCGCTCGAGCTGTTCGGTATATAATACACTGTTCACACATCGTATTGTTCGAATGGTTTCAAGTGTCCCAACGAGGTTTCGAAGAATATCAAAAACTTTCTAGCCCGAGTGCATAAATGAGAAAATCCATGGAACTTTTAACTTTGCTATACATGTGATATTTATCTTTGTATATTACTAATTTAATCTAGCCTAATAGAAAAAAGCATTAATTTTTACAATTTTATGTATACAATGCTTCATTTTGTCCTTTTTTAAATTCATATACTGCTGAAGTAGTATTTTATCATTCTGTAATTCAAGAGTATGAAAGAATTTGTGAAATTCTATATATTTCAGTTATTATATAGAAAAATAAGTAGTTCATAAAATAACAAGCATGCGGCTATTAAAAGATGTGTCCAAATATATTTATGAACAATTTTTTTTGTAATTTTATTATAAATATCCACCAAAATCAGATAAATTTTCCATTTGATATTCACAATTAGTAACTCAAAATCTACATACACGTATTGTTAATCGAAGGAGAAATAATTACTACAAATGAACTAGTTACCGCGACTAATTAACCAATTGTAAAATATTTACTACTTTATTTATTCCTGTTTTTTTCGAGCGTTTAAACAATATGTACTTTGATACTTTATTATATGACTGAAATGACAATCTTTTGTATACTTATCTATTTATATTTAAAAGAAAATTACATACTTCTTCTAAAATCCTAATATTATTTATTATACGAATAATAAATAACGATAATTTCTTCTGAAAATTCTTGGTGACGTCTTAGTCTCTGTTATTAAATTTATTATGATTTTAATGTGCTAGGTTTGAAATTTCAGATTTTACGGGGGTTATAAGTATATTATTTTAGTTTGTTAAAAAAAACTGTAAGACCGTGAAGAATATTTATTAAGTTATTTTCTTCTCTCAAATTAAAAATTCTGTGGATTTTCTCTAATAAATCAACAATCTGCTTTCTTATTTAAAGCGAGATATTGCCATTATTTTTTTCGAACTTATCTTGTTAACCTAAGCATTCAATCATTGCTTAGTTCTTTGCCTGGATTATTTGAATCGCTTATGATTGAAAATTTTCATTAGATTGACTAAAAATTCAATCAAAACATATCAAAGATCAAGTTAGAATTATATGCAGTAGTAAATCCAACGGTTTGGTCAGACCGCCAATAACTGTACTAGTCAATGTACTATTCTATTTATCTATTTTTTATAATTCATTATTTTATTCATTACACATGAAATATTTTAGAATGGTATTTCTTTATATGGTATAATAATATTTTCTTACATATATATATCCTGTGATTGCTTTAATTTCGTTTAAAATAAATCCTTGAAATGAATTTAGAAAATGTTGAACGATTTGCAGTTAACGTGCCAAAGTACATTTCCGCTCCTTCTATGGAATTCGATCGATGAATTCACTGTGTTATTAATTTATCAAAGTTTAACTTCTACATTTAAACTTGAGCACACCTCATCGAAATTTTCCAACGTAAATGCGCTTCAGAAGTGCATGTGGTCAATAACAAAAAGGGCTAATTTTCTTTCCTGCTCGCACACGGTTTAAGTGCAAAGTAACTGCACTTGAGCGAACATAGAACGAGCATTAAAAAAAAAAAAAAAAAAGAAAAACAGAGGGAGAGAAAAAGAAGAGAAGGCGGAGGGAGAGATGCAAGATAAAATAAAGAGGCGCGGAAAATGAAAAGGGGACAAGAAAAATTGTTTATATACTGGAAGGAAGTGTTAGATAGAGGAAGGTGGAGTAGGAGTAGGGAATAAAAAAAATAGAAAAAAATGAAAAAAAAACAAAAACAAAAAAGAAAGAACAACAACAATGTGACCCAGTTGGCAAGAATATTTCTATACCTTTAATCGAGGCGTGCATATATAACTTACAATATATGTGACACACAGATAAGACACGACTTTGCTCTATGTACACGTACATAAGTATATATAATGTAGGTAAACGTGACATCGAATGCTCCGAGCGCTGCGCGCTGCTATATATATATATATATATATATATATATATATATATATATATATATATACACAACACTTTATACGGAGCACAGGAAATATAATAACACGGTATTCATAAATATATTTACAACGACAGCGAGAAATAGGAGGATGGGAGGGGGCGTGTATATAGAAAAAGAAAGTTTTCATAATTTATACGTGTATTTACACGCGCGTATGTAGGTGCTATGTGTGAAATTTGTAAAATGAGGGTGAATAGTTGAGTCTGTGTCTATATATACGTATATGTATATGTTTATATTATGCGCGTACACATTGTATTTTTGCGCTTTATGCACTTCCAGCCGGGATTTGTTCCGAGATTTACTGCGCGGCATTTTGTTTTTATCCCTTTTTTTTATTATTCAAATCTCAGAATTCCTATTTGCTTCGATTTCAACTCTATAATTATAAACAACGCGTAAGAATTTATTAAACTTATAATTCTGCTTTTATAAATAAGGTTATCGCTCATAACGAGGATAAATATTTGATATTCGTACGTAAGAGGGCACTTGTTTGTCGATTTCAAATGTATTCTAAGTGTCTCGACTATTAAGGATAATCAATATATTTAACAATATACCTATATTTATAAAGAACTCAAGTATTTACGTCTAAAGATCTTGATTATAAAAATAAATAATAAAAATTGCAAAGCCTTTACAAATATACGTTTTAAAAGTAAGTCTAAGAAGCAAAGTTCTTTACGAAATTCTATAATATATTTTGTTAACGGCTGTTGCAAAAGCAAAAGGCTAGTACATGAATATTGAATTTTGTAATTATATTGCCAGAGCTTGAATTAGAATGACTGATTAAATATATGGTAGATTTTGAAATTCTGTCAAATTACCAAAAAATACAGTAAAGTATTGCGTGTGAAACTAATGTATAAAAATGATCTATTTAAGACTTGAGAATGATTTATTTTGAACTTCTTCAAATTCTTAATTAAACTAATAAAGGAAAAATTATATAATCGGAAATATATTCGTAATAGGTTGTGGTCCTGCATTAAACGAAAATATTTCGTTCTTTTGCTGAAAGAGACGATCCGACCAATTTTGCATAAATCTCCCACGTACTCGAAAAACACGCTGACATTTATTTTATTTTCATTTCATCCTTTTTTCCGATGAGAAAAGTTTTATAATAACGCTCTACAATTGAAAATAATTTAAGATACGTTTATATTTTTCGGGACTATGGATGAATCTATAGCTTAGAATTTTTTATGAAAATGAAACTGCTACATGGCGTCATTGATGTGCGCACTCCTTCATATATTTGCTCAATATATTTAAAAAAATTTCGATACCACAAATTTATTTTCAGTTTAAAGGATACTCTTTTTTAAAATATAAACTCAATTGTTTTTTTGTATATTACTGTAAAAAGCGTTGGAATTTATATGACTGTCGTAAAACTTTTTTCTATTCTAGAGAACCTATATAGGAATATATATATATATATATATATATATATATATATATATATATATATATATATAATTCTATGCCGATGCGTGTGTCGCAATTCATCCTTTTCAATAAGACAGTAATACGTTATTTAACATAAATACAGTCGTTTATGTCGCATAAAGGTTTATAAATACATTAAAGCGATTGTAAAATGCTTCCCGTAAACTGCGCGTTATTTTTTTTAAAGCTTCTACGCGAGTAAAGACTATCTCATCATTTGGGTACTCAATCAGAGTTTTTCTGAGCTATTTCAAAATTAGAGCACGTCTTATATTAAAGCCCACTCATTGCCAGTATCACTTAGCTCGTCAATTCGTTTCGAATTAAAGCAGTGGAACGCAGTTTACTGCACTCGTAAACATATATATATATATATATATATATATATATATATATATATATATATACATGAGTGTGTGTATATATATAATATAACGCGGAGAATTTAAACCCGAAATAGGCGAAAAATGCAAATGATGTCAGGGAACGATGATCGTGCGACAGGAATGGAGCAGCGCGTATATAAAAGTGATTTGCAGGATTATATGCGTGCGCGCGTATAGTGTGCGCTGAGGGGTGAGAAAAGAGAATTTTGAAACTTCAAATAAACATTTATTCGAATCCCCCTAAGTAAATAGTACACTTAAATTAATGAAACGTTTGCTGAAAAAATCCGCTAAGCTTTAGCGGAATTAAATAAATGTTTGTTTTGTTTTTAACGAAATAAATTTTTCTCGGATCCCAGTAAATAGTTTCTTGATTTGAAAAAAATATTTATCGCGGCGAATTCGAATAAATATTGCCTATGACTTTGACAATTCCTTTCTTTAGACATGTATATATCGGTATGTGTATGTGTGTGTGTGTGTGTGTGTATTTGTGTATGCACGCGTGTGCGTTCGCGCCTATGTGTCCGTGTGCACCGACGACCTAACTTTATACATATAGTACAGCGGGCGTCGTTTTAAAATAAAAGAGAATGCCAGTTAATGTACTTACGCGCCGTGATCTCTTTCCGCCGCACTTGCACCCCGATGATGGCCTCCATCGGTACCTCGGTCCTCGGGATGCTGACCGCGTGGGGCGGCAGGTAGATCGGCTCCAGCATGCCGAAGGTACACTCCTCGGGTATCTCCCTGTAGCAGGCGGCATGCGACTGTCGGGCGGAAAAGTCGACAATCGAGCTTACAGCGGTATGAATTGTTGTTTCGGAAATTTTTTAGATCGACCCCGTTGGCGAATCAAATATCTTAAATTTTATCATCCTGCTTTAGCTTTTTTCTGCTTACGCGCTTCCCTTTCCACTTCTGTTTTTCGTTTTTGTTTTCTTTACTGTTTTGCTATCAGCCTGAGATTGCTCAATGCCGTGCATGGGAACAAAAAATAGACGTGAAAAGAAGCTGCATTTTTATTAGAATCATAATTTTTGAGCATGAAAAGCTCCCAAAACTTTTAGTACGGTGGGAACAATGTTTTTTTTTTTTTTTTTTTAAAGGAAAGACTTTATTTTGGTAGGAAATTCATCATGATGAAAATCAAAAATTCAACATTTTTAAACGCAAAAAATTACAATTCAAAATTCTAAAAAAAATGAAATATTTTTCTATTACTCAATGAAAACATCGTTTTTGAAAAAGTAAATTTAAGAACGACGTGAATCTTAATCCAATTGGAAGACGTCTGTTTATTTTGTCCTTTGGAATTTAAAAAAGCGTCTATAAACCGTAAAAATTGTACCTTTCACAACTGTTTAACAACAGCTATTTTCATCTGTTTGGAGTATTTCTAATGACGTGCATTTGATATAGATTTGGTTATCCCAAATATAACGAAATAAATATATAGAAAAACTTAAAAAATGAAAAGTACAAGGGAAAATGCGGCATATAAAAATTGAAATTTTGGATGTCTTAACGAAACAGAGGTTTTTTAATAGAATCAGAATATTTATAGCACTGAATTAAAAGTATTCAGACATATCTTTAAACTCGTCATATGTAAAATTATGATTTTATCAAAATTAAACTCTTTTTTGACATTTACTGTTCTGTGTTGTGAGCGTTTCCTTGAAGAATTAGAGAGCGATAGAAACAAAATATACAGCGGAAGAGAGAGATAGAGAGAGAGAGAGAGAGAGAGAGAGAGAGAGAGAGAAATTGAGTTAAAAGATATATATCCAAAAATTCTAACTTTTCCAACTCAATATTTAAAGAAAAATTGAAATTGAGGAAATTTCAGTTGAAAACTGGATAATTTAGATTGTTAGAGCTATGTCGTAACTATATATTCTAGGAAGTAATCAAATTTATAGCGTATTATTGCATTAAAAAAAGAACGTCGAGGAAGGATTTCTACGGAATTTACGACTATCACCGTTAAAATCTTCCATTTGTATTGTATAGAGATAATAATAATATCTTCCTCGAGGGAACATTCTGTAGAGGATAAAAAAAATGATTTGCCAGATTAAAAAGCAAATGTCAGAGTTCTGCGCACGAGGACCTAATAATAGAAATATGATGTAGTGAGAAACAACTAATGCCTATTGAAATAGAAGTCAATAGAATTTACACAGATTTTTACAGAATTATTTGGCTAAAAGTATAGAACTATAGAGTTTAATAAAGGATAAATAAATTAGTTGTATCTAAATGCAGGGAAGGAAATAAGATACTAATAGTGGTAGTGGCATAATAGATACTAAAAGTCATATCGAAAACTTTGGCTCCGTCGAAAAGTATAATGAAACTGTACGACAGAGGGAGATGAATAAGTGGAAGAAAAAGAATGAAAGACGAATCTAAGCAAATTATTGAGTCGACGGACGAAACTCATATACAAACATATATTAGAAAAGCGGACGTAAAGTCTGTATGGCTGTGCTATCTCTACAAATTTTTTGATGCACGAGAACGCATGATAAATATTAAAATAATGGATAAAAAACATTGTCGCGAGGCGAAAAACACGAGAAAACAGAAAGCCAAAAACAATAGATACCCAGCTAGCTAAATGTCTTGTATAAATGCTTCGTTTCGTTATTTATGTTTCTTACCAGTTTCAGCCAGTCGACGCAATAAACGGACGACATGACGAGCAAATCGAGGAGACTTTTTTTCTTCTTCTTTTTTTTTTTAAATCAAGTCATTCAGATTCGTTCGGGAAATTATTGTCATAAACAGAAGATACAGGGGGTTTCTTTTATATTTAGAGAAGAGGAGGAGCGAGGGATAGAGCATTAAAGCGAGTAATTAATGGCGCACTACTCGAGCTTGCGACTTTGACAGTAACAGAATAGAAAATGAGCAGCGTGTGCGACGGGCTTAAGAGACATGAAAGATGAAGAGACTTTAGACAAGGCCAGGATTAAGGTGGCAGTTTCGAAAAGATTCTCCTGCGACATGAATAAAGTAAGGAGACAGAGAGCGAGAGAGAAAGAGAGATTTGAGGTAAAAGAATAAACCCACTGATGGATACGGACAGAGTTTTCATTTCTTTGTTTTAGATCCGGTATTATTAAAATTGTCGCCCTTTCAATTCTTAATGTTGAAATTCTTGACAAGGTACAAATAACAGAGACGATTTTCTTCCTTCAATGAACATATCTTGCTACAGTTCCTCAATTTCTCGATTTATTCGATCTTTTTTGATCGAAATCGATCGATTCCTCAAAGACACGATCCAAAAAAAAGGCTTTTGTTCTAAGCGAATAATTAAAGCCTACATATACGTAAGTATGGAACAAAGTGTTTTACTATTTTAATATATAGTTGAATCGTGTAATAAAAATATGAGGTCTGTTATTAAAATTTCAACGATTCATTACGGTGACAGTATGAATTGATTCAAAATAGCCCAGACGACACCTTCGTTATAAATATCAGAAATACAAAAATAATACAAGCCATCAAGAGTATAATGTAACAGAAATTAGAGTATCCGTTTCTGTATAACTTTCGTGATCTCGATTCGAATATCGCGACGAAATTGTTCAATCAGTTAGGTTTTTGAGATAATAAAAATTATGTTTATATAAAAATATAAACAAATGTTTTTTCCCCATTGCACATTAGAAAATATGAATTATCCTCCCTTAAATGAAGTTGAGTTTCTTGAAATATCTTTTTTTCAATTATATATAATCATTTGAAATTCATGTCACCAATCTATTGGTCCTCAAACAAACTCCGAGCTACCTATTTCAGTGCACTTTCCACAATTAGGTCCTTTTAATGATCATTAATAAAATAAGATTTACCTGCTGTAGTCTCAATAGAGCCCCAATGAAGACTTTAAGCCCAACAACTTCTAGCCCATAAACATGAAATCCATCAACCTTGCATCGTACATGGCACAGACAATTTCTGCAAACTTTTTCGAAGAATGTCAAGAAAGGATTGGAGCTTTTCAGACATCATTCAGTGAAATACATAAAAAAGATCTATACGCTTTGTTTTTTTATCAGAAAGAACTATAGGATTCTTTAAGAATTAATCGAAAATATTCTGCAATCATACAAGAATCCTATTAGAAAGGAAAATTAATATGATTCTTCTAAGGAACAAAGTCGATTGATGCTTTTAATAATCCTTTCGTGTTATGATTTTTAAAATATTCGCAAATCCTTTAAGATAGCTTTCAGCACAATTATTCTGACAGAATGGAGAACTTTTCGAAAGAAATTCTGAAAAAAATCTTTCGCTGAAATATTTCCAAAGGCAGCGAGAATCCTTTATACAAGATAATTTGAAGGAATTGTACAAGAAACAATTCAGCGAATTCTTCCTAAATATTTTTCAGTTACCTTTTGATAATATTTCTCGGATTATTTTACTAACGAAAGCTTCGAGTGCGAGGATTCTGAAATTATGATAGTATTCATTTAGAAATATTTCTTAAGTTAATACTCGTCAATAACCAAAAGTTCGTTCATAAATCTATTCGTAAGCTGTTCAGAATCATTCTTTTGATTTAATTTGACAAACCTACCATGAATTCTTTCATGTTCTAGAGGATACTTTGAACCTAAAAATTCGAAATCTATGAATGTCGAGACATAAAATACAGATTTGAAATTATCGTATCTGAATGAAAAAAAAATCTATTAAACCAAATTGAAAGGCTTTTAAAAGATAAGCTGAAACTTCTAAGTGCTCTTACTAGGTCTTTGAAAAAGAGATTCCCTTATAATTTTTATATTAATTAAAAAATTTCGAAAGGTGAAAATTTGCTTTAAAATGTTGAGCTTAGAAGATCTCGGAAACGTGGCTCTATGAAGCAATTTTGACGCTGGATTCGATTTCAAGTAACTAAATTATATTTTAGGTTCCTTTAAAACTGTGTAAATACGCCCTGTGGATAAAATAATCTCGGTCACGTTTCTGTAACAAATTAGATACTAAAAGAGCATCGAATCCTCGTGCTAGTCTTATATATTTTCAGTCCTAATATATCAGTACATTTTTCAAATGAAAATAGTGCAAAATAGAACAACTCAAGTTTCGTATGTAGTTATTGGAATTCTGTTACGGTACTCAGTTATAGATCCATAATATATTATGTAGATATGGAGACTTCTTTCTTTACATCAGCCATTTCGTTATTCATTTAAATTTTGAGGAAAACAAATACGTCAAAAAGTTTAGTTTTCCAGGAAAAAATTACCAACATCTTAAATACTGTCTAAAACGAGGTATCTCACGAAAAATGTAATTTTTTTTTGTAAATAAAGAACAATCGAAAAAATTGAACTCGTAAATAATTTTTATCGAGTTACTCGTTAAAAGAATTTTGAGGTTAGCTGAACAAGAATTCGACGTCAGATTTACAAAATCAAGACGGCGAACATTACTTTCTCATTATGAATACGAGATGAAATTAACGATAACGTGGGAGAACGACTAATAGAGCTCTCACATCGGCCCTCGACCTCCTTAACCGATCTAAAATGACGTATTAGCGCGAAATACCGTACTGACCGTCATGCCGCACCACTCGCAGCGATAGCCGGCGAGGCACTCGGCCGAGAAGCAGGTCTTCTTGCAGAGCGAGCACTTGGAGTTGCTCGGCAGGTTGCCCTCCCGCCAGTGGTGCTTGTGCCTCACCGACGACAGGTCCTTGCCCGGCAGGTAGGTCGCGTTCTCCTTGCAGTCCGCCACCGCGAAGTCCTGGCACTCGACGTGAACAAAGTACTCGCATACTGGACAATAATTATGTTCGTTACTATTGTTCTTTGTGGTTTCGTATTCGTTATTATTCAGATTGCAAGGTGGTCAATGGTTGTGCAGTATGTGGGAAGGGGGTAGGGGGGGGGGATAAAATTGGCGAATTTTTTCAGTTTCGTCGGTGTTGGTGGGATCAGGGTATCCGAATATTTGAATATAATTCTTTACTTGCTCCTTTAGATTATTCGGATATTCGATACAGATTTACGCAATTAAATAAAAAGCTTAGTCTTTTAATTTATATAGAATTGTGAAACTCTGCAAAATAAATAATATAAGATTTCGTTAGTACACGAATAACTGTAAAGTATTCGGTATATCAATAGAATTCGATCATGCGCATTATCCAAATAGTCGAATGTTCGGATTCTTTTATTATTCAGGCATCAAAGGTATTCCGAATATCTGGACAGTCAACGAAATTCGGCTGCAGATTGTCCGGCATCGATACACGGATCCGTATAATCTATTCCTGCAATTAAGGGCCTGATAACGTAATTTTATATAACTGGTGTACACAGCCGAAAAAATTCGCTCGAGAGCCCATCGGAGAGCTTAACGCTGGAATTTTCAATCAACGAGCGCGCCGCTTTTTTCCTCCCCAACGTTATACTATCCCGAAGAGTCTTTTGAATCGAGCTCAAAAGGTATTTCAAGTATTTTAATTTGTGACGTCGCCTATTTCTTTGACAGTTTCAAGAGCGTTGTGCGTTGCAAAAAAAAATTTTTGTTGCCTAGAACGAAATGGGTAGGCGGCGTGCGTGGGTTGGTGAAAGAAAAAAAAAATATATATGCATGTTTATTGGGCTCACTTTCGCAGTGTATGGAGAGATTGTCATCGAGCCGTTTCCGACATACGTTGCAGAACTTCTTCCTGTGATGTACTTGTTCGGACCAGCAGTGGGCGACCGGGTTCTGTGGACGGAGAATTTTTTTTTTTTTGTTGTATTTATATAAACATAACTTTGTTTTTGATTAGAAAAATATTTCATAAGTACAATTTCGTTACATAATCACTCGACACATGTCAATAATGTTTACGTCGTACTATATATAGTAATATATCATAATAATCGAATGTAATGGAGAGTACAAATTCATCGATCGTCACAAGTAAATGGACGTTAAAGTTCGGAAAAAATAAAATCGTTTCATTTTTTGTCACGATCGTTAGATTTTTATTTCTTATTCTATTCCTTTGAATTACAAGAATTTATTAAATTTATTTAATACTAGAACTGTGCAAGATTGCTGCTCGTATTTCAAAAATGAAGGAATTATACCACTGACGTATATTGCAGATTTCATTGCAAATAAATGATTGCTCGGAAAAACAAAATTACCATACGTTGATGAAATATTATTAAAAATTCTTTAATATAATTATAAATTTTGCTTTAATTTTTATTCAATTTAATGAAATGACTTTTTTACAGTTTAAAAGCATCATCGCAGACGCGCGTTTGTCAGAAGAAAGAAAAAAACTTCTTGATTTCGGCGCGTTAAGGACAGAAATTCGCTTTTCCGCGGCTTGTCTCTTTTTTTTCTTTCTCTCTCTCTCTCTCTCTCTCTCTCTCGAAAAATGTAATCAGAGAGCGTACGGGGGTAGGGGAGGAGATAGCTGGGGAGAATGAGAGAGGAGAGCCTCGAATGCCGCAGCTGCGCGCGGAGCGCCGCGCCAGTCCGGGCTCAGCTTCAAATATTTGAGTTGACGCGGTAAAAAACAGCGGAAGCGTCGCATAAACAAGGCAATAGCGAGCGGCGGCGGTTTTCTATTTTTCTCTTTTCTGCTTTTTCCTTGCTTTTTTGTTTTCTTTTTTCTTTTTTCATTTCATTCATTCGTTCCATCTTTCGTTTTTGTTACCTTAATAAGGTTTGCCGAGATGCTGGAGCAGGGAGAGACGACGGTCTTGAGACAGCGCTCGTGCACCACGAAGTTGCAAACTGTAAAAAGCAAAGGTTATTGCGTTAATGAATGTAGTGATAGCTGCAACGAAATCCGCCCCTCGGTGGATTCGTAATGCTTATATATATATATATATATATATATATATATATATATATATATATACACACTAATATAAGCGTAACAAAGCAATATAACGGCAGGTTTATTGCGAATCGTATATAATGCAATTGAAAGATGCCACTGCTGTTGCCGCTGAATTGTCAGCGAAATTTCCCTTAAGCTTTATATAAATTTTAAATGCAATATAGAACAATTTTCGTTTCTCGCGCGGCTTATTCAAAATTGCATTGTGCCTGTTTATGTCAAACGGTCGAGACGGAGCGGGGGGAGGCGAAGCTATGCCGAATGTTTGGGGCAAAAATAAATTCGCAATTTTCTCGTTTAATTACCAACAAAAATTTTTAATTACTTTTTTATTATTTAATTTAAAGTATATGCGTATAATGAGTGTTAAAAAGTTGTTAAATATTATAAATTCATAAATAATTTTTTCCATTAAAATATTTACGAAGCAGTTATAAGGTTAATTTGAATAATTTACATTTACTTTATTTGTAATAAGGGCGATTTTTTGTTTTTTTAATATTATACTAACTGGAACATGTATAGAATGCTAGCTTTCCTACTGTAGAGGTCATTTGTCCAGTTTTGATACTTCCTGTATATGTTTGAAACAATGAAGAAATTGAAAAATCTTCTAGTATTGTTATGATGTTTTCACAGACTTCGTTGCCTTGATTGTTTATAAAATCTATGTTTAAGAAAATGCAATACTATTACTACTATATTTTAATTATTTTATACAGTAAGTTTGATAATGTCATGGTTCCAAGCACCGTCTTATCTTTGTCACAAATTATGAACGTCAGACAATTAAAGCACAATGTACACTGCATACACACCATTTAAAAAACTCGAAGATTTGATCTGAACTGTATTGCACAAGGCACCGCGCCTAACCATGTACCAAGAAAATTTTACCGCTTAAATTTGAAAAAAAAAAGAAACAATTCGCACTCGCAACCACTATTTTATAAATACTATATATATAATTACAAGTCTTTAATCGCGCACCAAGAAAAACATATCAGAACGGCACGAGCAGAAGAGAGAGAGAGAGAGAGAGAGAGAGAGAGGGATAGCGAAATGGAGAAAGTATCCGCGTATATAAGTGAAGGAGCGCGCGCGCGCGCTCGCGCCCTCGCATCTGCGACTAATTCAGCAGAAATGAGCGAGGCGGGCTCTCCCGCGCGCAACGAGCGCACGTAAACGTAGACGTGCGTGCGCGCGGCCTGGAAAAAGGGCCGATCAGCAGAGACCAGACGACTCCTCGACTATGTGACTCGCGGTCTTTCTCCGGCAGCGCGCGCGCGCGCACGATGACCAATCTGTACAAAACGCTCTCATCCTGTATGCGTATATGTATATATATATATATATATATATATATATACACACACACACGTATATAGATATATAAACGCGCGGACGCATACATGCGCATTCACACGTGTGCACGCGTGCATAACAACGCGAGCGCGCGCACTGTCAAGGCGGCTGGGAGGGAGAGCGACCAGTGTCTTTCAGATGAAGCTCGCGCTGTGGGTGTGTTTATATGTACATATCTAGGGGTTGTGGGTCAAACGACGGAAACGTCAGAATTTTCAAAGAGACCTTTCAGCGACACCGCGCGGCGCTAGAGACCTTTATATACGTATACGTATCGTCGGCCGAGTCGCGGCTTTTGCAAACTGAATCCCCCCTGCCCCCCCCCCCCGCTACTCCGCCGTCGCTCCCGACGAGACGCACGGGGCGGCGGCGGTGACGGGGGGGGGGGGCGGTGCTCGCGAGCAAAGCGCAGCGGAATTTATTGACAATGGCTATGTAGGCCGCGGCTGAGCTCGCATTGTGCCTACGCGGACGGGCACAAAACGCGCTCGGAACGCACGGAGCGGCGGGCGCGCCCCGCCCCGATCATCCCGTCGTCGAAACTCTATAATAAGCAAGCAGGAGCTGCTCGATTCGACGCTCGTCCCGGGAGGGGGGGGGGTGGGTGAGCGACTGATTTTCTTAGGTTACATCGTTCGACCCTCCTTCTCTGAGGAAAACGCATAGGACGAAATTCTGACGGTCTCGAGAGATTCCATGATTATTATCCATATTGTTATGGCTGGATTGGGGGAGCCCGTTTCAACGATGCTTTTCGCGAGAGCGAATCAATGACCTCCTTTATATTTAATATTTCATTTCATTTTTATGTACAGATATGTTGATACGTGTATAGGTCTCTTATCGATCGATATCCGCCAATTTCCAACAATATATCCTTTACAGGATGTCAGATTAAAATTTTTGAGAATTTTACTATATCAATGTCGCTACTTTTAACGACGCTCCATAAACTAAAAATTTCCCAACGCAGAAATCCTAAACCTCGAAATCTGAAATCCAGTGTCATTACAATCCTGCGCATTCCATATCTAGAGATCTTAAATTCACACATAACCGAGATTCCCATTTTCGAATTTTCCTTCGGCTTCGTTTAGTAAATGTAGAAAATTCTCGACTTTCGAGAAAAGAAAATGCTGAATCGATTTGAATCGAACGGGTATGTTGCTTTCAGATTCGGACGTAACGGTTTCGTTCTCATCTTTTTCTTGAAACCATCTTTTAAGATTGAGCAATATTAGAATAAAAAATACCTTAATTGTTCTTTTGTCGACTGCTTATATACAAATTAACAGTCCCTGACGAGGAGCCGTAGCGAGCTCGAAACGTTGGACTGGATCTTCAATTAGATAAGGGTGTTGGGAACAGTCAGATTGCACTTTACTAACAAAAAAACTTTTTCAGCTAATATTTTATTTTCAGATTAGTCTACGGGGGTGGCAGTAAACAAGAACAGTCTGACTGTCATTATAATTTTTAATTTTTATTTTTATTTTTATTATTTTTGTGTATTAATGTATATATGTATTGATATTGTTACGTATTGTTTTTGAATGATTTGATTGGACTGTAAGACCAATGAAAAAATATTTATTAATTAGAATAAAAAAATTAAAATAAATTAATTATTTATCAATATTAAATTTTAGTCTAACAATTTACAAAATTAAGTCTCTAGAATTATAATGTCAGTTTCTATGTTTATGGAGAAACTTTTAAATAAAATGAATTTGTAATAAGTCATTTAATCTTCGTGAAAGTTAGTGGAAGATGAGTTTAAAATATATTCAGGATTATATATATATATATATATATATATATATATATATATATATATACGCAGTTTATATTATATTGAATTAGCGCTGTTATTAAGTATAGTTTATCATAATACATAATCGTTGATTTTTATTATCAAATAGAATTACAAATTATACTGTGCCTACATTTCTAAATTTGATATTTTATTCACTTGTACTGTGTATTCTATACTTGTACAATGCAGATTAAAGTCCACATCGTAAAAGAAAGCTCGTGCTTCTTGGAATATGTTATAAAACAGCGAATTTTTTCTATATTTTGAATTTTCTTTTATCAATGAACAGGAATTATGTTGAAAAGTTCAAATGAAAGTGGAGAGAAAGATGAGAACCTTACGTAGGCGTCTAAACTCTTTTTGGGGAATTACATGTATCAGTACTGTGATTAGAAAATTATATTTTCCGATTGTGACCCTCTAGCGTTGAATGAGCGAAGATTGCCCCGCTGTTTTAAAACGGTGAAAGAGTCATTGATAAAAAGATGGATATTCACTGTATGGACAGTGAAAATTGAAATCCCACTGGGTAACAGTGAAATGTTCATTAATTTACCAATGAAAATTTCATACAACAGCGAAGTGATTTTCATCCATTGAACTTTAGAGAGCAGGTTGTACATTTTTCCAATGGCCCAGTTTCTTTTAGGAAAAATCCAAAGACTATTGGCAAAAGCTGTAATTAATGTTTCCGAAACAATTAGAAGACCGGCCAACACATCGTTTCCTTTTATATTTGAGTAAAAAAAAAAAATTGCCGTTCCGTCGGTACAGTAAATTTAAATGCCACCTTATAAAGTACTTCTTCGAACAGAAAAAGAAAATAATATTAAGCTTAATGGTCAAGCTTCTCTAATTGGGGCAAAAGTCCGCGAGTTCGAAATTTCTCGAAATATTGCTGTTTTTCGTTGGTGGTTGATCGCTCAATTCGATGAACTTTAGCGAACGCTGGCAGGATGAGCCTGTTGCAAGAGCGAGCACCGCGTCCTTGCTCGATTCGTGCCATTACTGCAGACAGTCTGGACGGGCGCATTTTAATTTTTCAAAGACGAGATTGAAAATTTATTTATTAAAATATCTATTTTGTTATTTCCAGGTTTTTATCTAACTGTTTCATGCATTTAGTGCTTCGTTAGCATGTGAAACAGACAAGAGAGAATTAATGATTTTCCGTAAAATAATACAATGACGTGCGAGCCCGGTTAAAATAACAAGATATACCGAATAATAATTATGCATGTGTAAATGAGTTAGCTCGCCATGGGAGTCATAAGTTAACCTGAAAAAATACCATGGAATTATCGAAGGAAAAATTTTCGCCGAAAGCAAGTTTCGTGAAAACTAGTTTTACGCTTATGGGAATAGTAATTAGTAGCGAGTAGGAAAATATGAGACGCGGGGTAAAACGTTCGAGTTGTTCAGCTACGATAAGCACAATCTTACCCATGATCGATTTTTTTTATTATTTATTCTTTTTTTGTTATTAGTAAATTGGAAATTGTTTCGTTGTCTTGGCAAATTGAGGTTCGACGATTGAAACTCGAAAATTCGCGCGACGAGCGAAGTTGAGGACGACGACGGCGACGAGGCGCTCGACGGGCCGACCGACTCATAAGTGCGGGGATAGAAAGTAGTTAAAGTTAGACGAGCCAATTTCAAGTTTATATATATATATATATATATATATATATATATATATATACATACATGAGTGAGTAAAACTTCCCCCTCAACTATTTGACAAGAGAATCTGTTGACACCTCACCTCAGTCACATCACAACGGCTGGCTATACATTTATGTTTATATACGCCCCTTCCCATCGCATTATGTTAAATTTAACTCGTGCGTTTTTTTCTGAAATTGTCCCCCCCCCCACTAACACCCCCTTACCCGTATCCACCGGTGTAGCGCGGAGCGGCGATCCACGCTAATGTGGCGCCCCATTAAAGTCGCCCTCGCGCCGTCGCACAGTCGATAAAAGGCACAATGGGCCGATCGCCGCGGGCGACTATCCGCGCGTAACTATCGACTAAATTGACGAACAAACAATTAAATTTATTTTCTCGCCTGCGGGCGCCGATGCACGACGGCAGGCCGCCTAGAGTGATCCTCTACTTTTACGGAAGTTTGGTTTTCCTTCTTCTTCTTCTTCTTCTTCTTTTTCTTGTTTAGTTATTTATATTCTTCTTTTTTGTTAATTTTTGCTATAAGTTTTATGCGTCAGCTCGCAACTGTGCCGTTACGATTGCGTTTGCTTTTTTCTCCATGCACATGTATGTACGGTAAAATTAAGAAATTCTTTGGGAAAAAAGCAACGATTGGAAAAAAATAGTGTACGCATAAAGAATCACTATTTGTCTCGATTATGGATCATTGGCCGTCATCTTAGAAACATGGTCTGTATTAAATACAATAAGGTTGGTTCGATAAGTTCGATAATTCGATAAGTTCGATAATTCCTCGCCTCTTGGAATTTTCGAAATGGTAATTGTAGCAACAACATGAATCCATCAACTGTACAATTTGCGTCAAATGCACCATCTCCCGGTAAGCTAGGTCAAAATTTTGTGCAAGCCGCGTGATTTATTCAAGCTTGACATTTATCAAAAGCAGTATAACTTGCTTAATTTGCACAAAACTGGAGAAGAGAAAATTCCATTTTGCGTACTGATCAAGCATTATTCTTCGCGCAATGACAAGAATCCGAAGCCAAGGAAAGGCTTGATAAATAGTCCTAGAGGCCGAGAGACTGCAGTGTTAATTTCACTGGTTAAAAAGTTCGAACTCTTTGATAATCGTACACCAATTACTGCTCTACCCATGATTCGCTTGTATATTTTCTCGCATTATATATTTCTAATGCCTTATTAGGGCTTCAAATTTTTAAATATTCACTCATTACTTTGGAATGTCGTCGACAAAAGTTTTGCCGCTCTTGCGGCGTTCATCCGTCATTTTCATCTCGTCACTTTCAATTCATCGGCATTATCAAGAGAGAGAGAGAGAGAGAGAGAGAGAGAGGGAGACCCAAGAAATTTTAAGACCTCAAATAATTATCTTTCTCAAAAATTAAAATGCGCCCGGGGGTGGCGGGCGCAGATTTGACAGAGAATGCTGCGTGTATATATATATATATATATATATATATATATATATATAAAGTGGCGCGCCGGGGCGAGAAGTGCGATCTCGAAGGTGGGGCGGGGCGTGTGTGCGAGTAATGACGTTAATCAAAATTAGGTCAACCCTTAAAACCGCGAGAGCTAACGCTGCTGCGTTTCCGCTAAACCCACCCCCTACCCCCTTCGTCGCCGCCGTTGTCCCCTCAAAATTCACCGATGCAGGCGGGCAGACGCCCAATTTTCGTCGCGGCGCACGTATAATGACGGCGGTGAGCTATGTATACGCGCAATTCTTGCGACGGAGAGCTTAATAAGCGAGGGAGTGGATTGCTCATAAAGAGTGAGAGAGAAAGGGGGTGGGGAGAAAAATTTAAAATTTAAAATTAAAAAAGACTTCGTATTATGTTCTGCAATCGAGATAATTGCAATTAATTCTTTTACAAATATGCTATTCAGCCGTTTAAGCCATAAATTATAAGTAACATTTTTTAAATGATAACTTAAATTCTACGCTTAACCCGTAGTGAATTCAATGATTCATTACTTGACAATTTCTGTGATTGAAATATACATTTAGTAAAATTTTGAATATTAACATTGTAATTTGTCTTGCATTGCAATTATGAATTAAGTATCATTTTCTGTAGAACGATTTTCATAAATGTACGTTATATACATCTAGAAGACTGTTCACAAAGTTGGGAAGACATATTTCTTAAACATTTATGGTCATAATATTTGAATTAAGATATAACCATTTCATTCGAAGAAAAAATTGAAAGAAAATTTACGAATTTCGTGCTTTTATATTTAAGGTTTGGTGTTATTATACAATGTTAATATATACGAATAAGCTTAAACAGAATGTCATGCCATGAATTTACTTCCACATTCCCATCTGATATTTCGAAATTATTAATTTGTTCCGTTCTTAACTTCATTAAAGTTGAACTGAAATGCATTTTGTATTCATGCATATCGAATAACGTTTAAGAAAAATTTTTTTAGAAGACTTCCGAATTCGGTAGCCAAAAACTTAAAAATTTAACTGTTCGAACCATGAAAAATGTAAAAACTGAAATTGACTTTATTTTTTGACAGTGCCTCATGTGTCGGAAATTTCAGTTATATTAGTTGAGGAAAATAATTGTTGGCGTATCTTTGTGTCGCGAGTCGGACCAAACTCGCGCCTTGTCTACTTAAGGAGTGTATCTCATTTTACTATTAGCAAGATATAACTGTGTAACATCTTAAATTTTTTTGTTCCTTTAATAATTCTTGAATGCTTTAAGCTTTATTCTCTCCTCATTTCTTGCTATAAAATTTAAAAAAAAACGATTGCATCAGTTTGTTATCCGTATTATTTTGGATATAATCATTTAATTCACACTTATAAAAATACTTTGCGCAATAAAATCGCCCTCGACGATTGAAACGTCGTTTGTGAAAGTTATAAATATCCGTAATAGAGGAGAGCAGCATTGGTTTCGGTAATGCACGAAGCCCTCGGTTCTTATAGCTTTCAATACGTATATACACAGTCGACTTTTTACGCGCCCGCGCATCAATAATTTATTTTACGCGCATGACGTTCAGCTACCTACTGAGATTTGAAAATTTCACGTGACCGAGCCATTTAATTCCTTTATATCCCATATTTTATTGGATGGCTTCGGGTTTTCCATTCGACCAAATTTATTTAGGGGCGGGGGGCGGTGCGCCAAGTGTGCGCCCTTGAATTCTTAAGACGATAAAGCGATATGACCAGGGGGGTACGAATGAATAATTTTAAAACTTATGCGCATGTGATTCAATTTTAATTTTATGACACGAGAATTTTTTTAAATTTTATTACTTTTATGTTTTTTTCTGACCTTTTGTCCCCTGAATTCTTTTTCCCATTTCTTCGGCGAGTAAGGACAAGAGATAAGTGTAATAGGTAAAGTTAAGTAAAATTTAAGCTAAAACTTCATTATTTAATGTTTTTTTACAGTTCATACAAAAACTTTTCAAATACATCTATATATACACAAAACATTGAACTAAAGAAAAACCTCGTTTTGGTCTAAATAAAACTGAGTTTGGATTGGGGAAAAGCAGGGGGCGGCAAGACTGCGCGGACGGAATTACCCAGCCATTTTTTGGGATTTTCGAACTGAAAGCCGACCTTGATTAATACTTGTGCCTTGCCGGCATGCGAGCAGAACATAGGCCGAGAGATTGATAGGAATAGAAGGAGAGAGAGGGCGGGGTGGATAGGAGGGGATTTTATATTTATAAATATAATGAGGCCGTCAACACCCTCCCTTTCCTCTCGCCTCACATCGGTTTTTTTTCTCGATCAGCCTCTACAGTGCCTTTGGATCCGACGTGTACTTCTTCATCTTCTTCTTTTTTTCTTTCTCTTTCTTTGACCCATCGCTGAATAACGTTGCGGGAAAAACGCTTGCCGAGCCTGCGGAGAGAATCCGGGAAAATTTGCAAAACGCGACCTCGTTTTTTCGAATGAGCCGAGCGCGAGAGCCTCGCATATATACACATATGCTTGCGGTCGCTTTAGTTCACTCTTGCTCTCTTTCTCATCTCCCACTGTTACGAATTCTCTACTGCTGAAAGAGTAGGGTCGCACCGTCGTATCGCAGAATATGATACCGTCGTGTCATACGAATAGTTCTGAAAGAGATAGAGAGGAAGAGAGAGAGAGAGAGAGAGAGAGAGAGAGAGAGAGAGAGAGAGAGAGAGAGAGAGATGTATAGTTATTGGTAACCATGACTGCAAAAGAGCATCATAAATTACAGTTTTAAAGCCTTAAAATGGTAGTCAAGATATTTCGTCAATACCTACTATTCCATGAAATATTAAAATAACTTGAAACAAATACTATATGACAATGCAATAATCTAGTCTTATTAATATGAAAAATAGTTGTAATATATCAGAACAGAAAATAGTATCATAACTAAGTTACAGCAAAGTCTAAATAAGTTCATAATCATGAACATATAACATAACACATTCGGGCATCTGAGATAAAATAAATAAGCAGAATTACGGCTCAGATTCAAATACTTGAGCCATTCATCCCGATAAATATATTCGTACATAAAATTTAAGATTAGGCATAAGTGGAATGCAACGTAATAAATTAACATTTATTACAAGGAATATTTAGTTGAGTTCGAGGATGTGCCCTTTGAAAGGACATCTCTCGAATCTACGAAGAGAAGGCAGATTACGAATCTGTGCAGGAAGGTTATTACCATAATTTGTACCTTCATCTTGGAAACATTGTCTTCCCATCTCAGTGCTCATACAGGGAGGTTTGAGCTAATTATCGGTCGTCTAGAGAATTCCTTGGTTAGATTTTTAGCGAAGAGATGCGCCAATTACATAGGTCAATGATTTTTTCATTGCTCATGAGTTTGTAGAGTATTATATATAGATATATATTACAGACAGAAAATAGTGTCTCTTGGCAATAACCAAGGCGTAATCGAGCCAATGGCATCCTCGAATAGGTGAGAATGCCCATCGCGTCTAAGACCTTTAACAGCAGTTGAAGTCTATTTCTAATCTGAAGAGAGCTATCGAGCATAGCTACTTAGCAGTAATCTAATTGCGCAAAATGTAATGCAATCGCAAGCCTCCTTCGCAAAATCTCGATCGTATAGTTTCTAAAGCAGCGTAATCTACGAAGAATTCTTTGAAACAACATTGATCCGACCTCATCTCCGTGGAATGTCCGCGGTAGAGTATAATCGAAGATCACACCGAGGCATATTGCAATATCCGAAAAAGATACTCAGATCCCATTTCCAAGATCAAATACTATGCTCGGTGCGTTCTTGAGCTTCAGATATGATACTGCAAGATCCAGGCTTTCGTCTTCCGAGCCTTCGGTCATAATGGGTCGTGCATCGCCCCGTCTGACACTGGTAAGGGAGGAGCTCGGACGGGTCAACTATCCGCTATAGGTCATTAACGTATAAGCTGAATAGCAATCGTTCGCGAACGGATCCATTAGAAACGCCAAGATAGACGATTGAGATCGGATTTGCCTGAAGAAATTTAACTCTCTAAATACCTTGAGATGTCGTGTGGTAGAATTTGAAAAGCCGATTTGATGATGATCAATTATGCGCGGCGTAGACGTTTCAGACGAATAATAATCTATATGTATTAAAGTTACACACTTGCATATATCATTGAGTAGGTAATGTTCAATAATTAATAGAACGAGAAGAAATTTGTTGTGATAAGAAACGTAATAAAGAACCGCTTTATAAATAATAATACTTTACAAAATAATGCTACGACCACACTCCTTGTCATTACTTATAGCTAATTTATCATTGTCTGTAAATTATGTATTTCTTTATTATATCTTATACGTCAATTGTTACATTATTGGAAGAAAAGAAATGACTAAAAGAAACTGGTATTGTGATCAAAAGAAAAAAAACAAGGATACATATGCCCTAAGATTCGATGTGCGGAAATGTAGTTGTGTGTAAGTGAGAGAATAGAATAACGTGATTAGTATTATTAATTTATTGTAATACAATATTGGTTATATTGGTGTAATGATAAATCAGTTCTATAGGTGCAATATGTGAGTTTATTATTTGTCTCGACATTGTTTTTCTTCCCTATAAGATATATTACAGCGACGCCATATTATTATTTATAAAATAACGATTATAATCTAAACGTTCAAATATATTTATTTTGGCATAAGCATTGTTCTTTCAAGGTGAACTACCGATGCCACTGATCGTTTCACTCCAACTTGCTCTCGTGAAGTCGCCAAGCTGACGCCTGATTTCGCGTCCTACGTGACAATATGAATGACTAATAGTATTCCAGATGGCCTGAAGGAAGAGGAGTGCAGATTTGGGATTATTTATCGTCAATATAAACTTAAGATCGAACGATTAAAAAAAAAAGAAAAAAATGACGATACTTCGGCGCGGTGACTTTTCTCGACCTATGCGAAAATCTTTTTCAATATTTAGTTCATTCCCAAATCTCCTGTTCTTTTTCGTCCATGACGTCTCGAACGGTATACTTCATTTATGTATGCAGCCGATTAAGTTTCTTAAAGAAATTTTTATTTTCCATAAAATTTCAAGTACTGGGAAGACAGCATTTTTTTCACGTACAAGAGTTTAAAATTTAAGTATTTCGAAATTTGGAGAAGAGCCTCGATCGATCCGGCATGGAATGTTATAATGGCGCGTATATAACGAAAGTAAGCCTCAATTTTTCTATATATATATTATACGCCCATAATTTACTTAAATTCAGTACGTGCACGCGGACTTTTCGGCCCCGACTTAGCGCATCAAATTAACGAGATCCTTTCACGGAGTATAAATCTATATACCGTGGACGTGTACGTACACGCATGTACACACGCGCATCGACAATTATACGTGCGACGGACTGTGCGGCTTTTTAAATACACACTCGCGCACAATTCACGGCGTATATAATGAACTGCAGGAGTGGCGCGTCGGCGGGAATCCCCGGGGATTCGGTCGCCGCGCCACCCGCGCCGCTGCCTTTCATTATTATTTCGTCCCGGTTCGCGGGGGCGCATGCGCGCGGGCAGGTCGCCTCGCACCCTATATACATATGCATTTATTTCTTTATGCATATTTCTGAATGAGAGGGAGAGGGCGCTTCGACTTCCGCGTATGTGTATATAGCTTATATATATAAAGCTGATGTGAAAGAGGACGAGCGATACATCGGCGCATTCTCGGTATGGGTGCGGTGTATAACTGAAGGCGAGCGTTTATATAGTCGGACACTCGAACAATGAATCTATTTAATAACAACGTATCAGGTGTGCTACTATATAGAGATATCGCCATTCTGTATAAAAGTATTGATTTTTTTCGTTCAATTTTATTTTTTTATTGTTACTTATTTTATTTTTATTTTTTTGCTTTTCATTTTCTGAATTCAATTTAAAAGTTAATATGTAACTCGTGAAATAACTTTGACATTTCTCCAAGAGATACGATATAATTGAAAAGAATTCTATAATTGTTTATTTTTAATATATCTAGATATATGATGAGATGCTTGCTTGTATATAATAATTATCAGACTATGTCGGGAAGTTACGTTGACTTCGTGTCTTACGGGCTTTTCAATTCAGGAATAGAACTCTAATGGAGGCATATAATCATCATTTTTTTGAAGTTTAAGTTCACGATGCTTAATAAAGTATCAATTGTTTAGTGAATTAGAATTAGAAGCGACTAAACTACGTGGGAATGAATTCAATTGAAACTACGGCAATAAGGCAATACAAGAAATAAAGTCAGGTTGCTCGGATTAACCGCTCGTTTTATCAATGATCGTAATAATAGTAAGAGTGCATTAACGAAATCATTTATGTTCACCTATTATATTTCGTACTGCGCTATAAAAAAAAAAACAAAACAAAAAAAGCAGCGCCACAGGCGTTACAAGACCCAGCCAATCGCCGTATTTCTCCGAGGCCTGAGGTATACCGATTCAACACGATTCACCGATGCCCATCCGCTCAGCTTGTTACAATGAATAATCAGCACGTTCTACATAATTCGTTGCGCTTTCCTCGTCGCTGAGCTCCTTCTCTTCGAAGGACGCGATGGAAGGCGGGGGGTGGGGGATCGAAGCTGCGAGACGACGCAGAGACATTATATAATGTATGTGAGGAGGTTAACAAAGCAACCGCGGAACGTTGCTTCATCTCTCTCTCTCTCTCTCTCTCTTAGTCCCTCCTTCGGTGCTCCATATTAATAAATCAATGATATCCCGGTCCCCGCTGATTCCCGCCCCTCTTGCTGTTGCAGGGCTGAGTTTCGATCCCTCTCTTCCCTCTTCCTCCCACTTACTTCTTACTTCCGCGCCCCATATTATATATATATATATATGCGTATACCTTGCATTTCGAAGTACCGTCAGGTGCACCGAGCGGAGACGAATTAATACAACGTGACGCGCGGGCGATCGGCCCCCTCGCCGTACCGCACTATTGAAATTTTCTTGAATATAATCCGAGGATCGAGACCGCGAGAGGGCGAAGGAAAATCATATTTTAAGAGCTCTCGGCGCCGCGCGATCTCGGCTCGGTCGAATACAGAACTCGCTCGCTCGAGAAGGGGAAGGGGTTGGAGATATGTATTTCGCCTGTGGCGGTCCTATGGCTTATATATAACTAATACGTACAGAGATCTAGAATTATTAAGGTGGTTTACATTGTTGTAGATAGTGGGCGGCTTTCGTGATCCCGCAAGGGTACAGACACACACACACAGACATATTTTCGACCCACGTGGTCTCCCACGATCGTGGATCATTTTATAAATATAAGACGTGTATACATCGGAGGCCGACGTAAATAATTTCAGAGAGCAGCTACTTTCATATACCTCACGCTACGATCTTATATACTGCACATATAATAAAACAAAATTGTGGCAAAATTTTTTGAACTTACACATATATCTTCTTACATATGTGTATTAATAATGTATACAATTCTACGTTTGGGATTCTTCCGACACAGATTTAATAAAAAAAAAAACGTTATTTTTATGGCAAAAACGCGATTTAACACTTATTAATTTAAGACTTCAGACTTCATAAAGATTATCTTGCATTCTTATATTTGATTAATAAAATATATTCTGATTTTTTAATCTTTTCAATCGGAATTCTGGAACAAATGTCACCCGGTTTTTTATAAAAGGACAGCCTCCTCATTTTTCTAACGATCCATCATTCATACGTTTTGAAATCCGTATAGATTTTAAAATTGTATTCCGTATAGATTTGGAAATTCCTTGACACTTTTCATTGGTATCAAATATACACTATTTATTTCAGTTGTATACGTCAAGCCGGGAAAAATAGGCCTTTCGCTCATTTGACGATCAAATCAAATTATCGAGACCAATTGGTCAAATTAAAAGTAAGAACTTAAAACAAAAAAAAGAATGAAAGGAAAACGGTAAAATTTAATAACCAAGGACGCGGTTGTATAAACAGCTCTGAAAACTCCGATGGTGGGGATGATGCTCAGTACTATCGTAAAATTGTCAAATTTGTTATTTTACCGGAAGGCGAATTTTCTGCGCTCTGAATCGAACGCAGTCAAGTCGCAGAATGCGGCAGGGTTCGATAAACGACGCTGCTCGAAACGTTGAGCGCTCGTCCTTCCTCCTATCCGTAATTATCGGCATTTTCATAAAAGATAACCCGTGCGCATAAACGAAATTTGTTAGGTCAATGAACCACGTGATAAGAGCGCCACGGCGCTTCGTGGCCGTCAGAAGGGACTTTTTTACGTTGGCTAATGGCGTCACCGCTCTCTTATCCTCCCCCCCCCCACCGCCGCAGCATAGAAGTTTCCTGACCTGTATATAACACCGTAACCAAGAATCGCTAATAAAGAGACGGAGCGGGAATAAAGTTTATTCGAAGTGGGCTTGCTTAATTGTAGGCGGTGTGCTCCTGAACTTATATATATATATATATATATATATATATATATATATATATTCCGAGAAAATCCCGTCAAGATCCGTAAAACCACGGCGCCCGATGTTTCAGCTGCCATCCCAATGAGCCCCGTCGCTTTATGCCGTTAATGCAAGGATTGCAACCGGGCGCAGCTGATAACCTACGGTTAATTTTTCCATCGAGACTTGGAAAAATCAAAATTTTCATATCAACGTTGATTTTGCCGAGCGATTATCGTTTCGCGTCGTGTAATCGGGTGCGATCGGTGCCACGAAACTATTCCCAATGCGCCGTGCGATATCCGCAGAGGAACTCAGCGGGGGTAGATCAGTCGCTCTTTCGCTTCGGAAGCCTTCTGGCCGAAGAAAATCGGCCGCGTCGTTCGACGCGAGCGAGCGAGGCGGATATCGTCGTGGCTCATCGCGCCACTCTGACGAGAGCACGGCCGGACGCGCACGGGTCCCGCCCGAAAAGTACTCGATGTCTCTGTGTACGCGCGCGCGTGTGTGTGCGTGTGCGTGCGTGTGCGTGCGCGTGTGTGTTCGCGCGCACGTGCGTGCACGCGCTGTATACGTAGACACATGGTATCGCAGTATCGTAATGTGCATACGCGGGCCGGATAACGGTGCCGTAGCAATTGCGCCATTATAACCGTCATGGGCGTACGTAA
Source organism: Sycobia sp. Sy_11 (assembly GCA_018907035.1). Lineage (NCBI taxonomy): Eukaryota > Metazoa > Arthropoda > Insecta > Hymenoptera > Epichrysomallidae > Sycobia > Sycobia sp. Sy_11. Next base: position 1,723,817 of record JACCIC010000057.1, on the reverse strand, counting down.
CACGCGGCGCGCATAGCTCGACGTTTGCCGTTTAACAGCCGTCGTCGATGATAATTTACGAGCTTGCGCGCGTCGAGCCTATCGGGCTGAGCAGTCATCCATAACGATCCATGCGTATGTGTGTGCATATACATATATATTCATGTATGTGTGTGTGTGTGTGTGTGTGTGTGTGTGGCGATCCGTATCCGTGCGTATGTGTATCGTAAGACGCGGTTGGTTCGGAGGTACCCTTGAAAGTGAGGCTTTTGAAAGATATTATCTTTTTTTGCCAACTATGCCCAGAATATGGCATATCACCAGTGAGGAATTGAAAATAATTTTTAGGCCAAAAAGTGGCCAAATTCATTGATATACGTATTTATTCTTTAGATACTCGAAAGGATCGAATGAAGGATAAAGTTGGATGGCCAATACACTTTTAAGGAAACTTGCCAGCATTGAAAATCTTTCTCCTCTATAAAGGAGCGTAAGATATAACTCGCTTTTCGTTAGAAATTCTAGATTACAGTGTGATTTCAAAGGAATTCGAGATTAATTATATGATAACGGAAGATAATATTATTATGTATTCTCGGTACGATGTCTCTTGCTACCTTATATTATGAAACAAGGGTAATAATTATCTATTATGGTTCTCTACGTTCCTCTTTTAAAAATCGAGCAAAATGTAGTCTCGCTTGAAATAAAATGTAAGCATAATAAATTGTTCGAAATTTTAGTTAATCGAGCCTCTTATTCGTGCTCTTTATGAACAATTTCGAGAAAACTCGTTGAACGGGGCGCGGAAAGGAGAAAAACAAAGCGGAAATTCCATTTTGAATTTTTAGAGTTAAACGTTTTTTTAAAACGTCCTCGATTCGACACTATTTGACAAATCTGCTTATAACATGACGGTGGCGTAAATTATACGTAAATAAATTGCATGGTCAGACAAATTTTACAATAAGTTAATGTTTCCATATGTATAAGATTATTTACAATTTTTCCACTCAATTGGTGTGTAGTAGAAGACCATAAATCGTTGAGTGTGATTATATACGAGTATATAATCATTTATCCCGCAATAGATTGTTTAATTAGCGCTGTTAATCCAACTTAATAAAACTTAGACGTCAGTTGGTTAGTTATTTTTTCTTGCTTTATGTAGATCAAAAGCCAAGAAATCTTATATATCCCATTAATTAAATGAAACTGCGAGGATAAAGTTCGCAAAGATTTCTTGAAATGCGAAAATGTTATAAACGTATATATATATATATATATATATATATATATATATATATATATATATATATTTCTCCTTTTCTTTTTTCGGCGATAAACTGGCGTTGAAAAATTCACGCAAAACTCCAATGGTGCTCTCGATGCCGCGGGGAACAAAATTAAAAACTTCTCCAGGCGCGCGTAAGTGCAATTAACGGATTTCCTTTTTTTTACCCCACGAACTGTGGGCTAAATTATAAAGGATTTCCTTTTTATTCGAAACTCTTGCGAAATATAAATAGAGACCTATAGGAAAGCTGCTTTTTTCTTAAGGGAAATTCTTGGGCAAAATTAAATATTTAGTTTTCCTCTCTATAGAATAATTATAATAATTCTGTTGTTTCGTCTTGGCAGAAATCATAGGGCTACACGAGGATCGTGGAATCTTTTTTACAATTCTCTATTTAATCCATTGTACTTTGGAGGCTACTTTTTAACAAAATATCGTCTAATAATCCTTATCTTTAATTACTGAAAATTGGTGAAAGAGAGTTTTACAGGAGCAGTAAATGAAATATAAAGTGAAAACCAAATATAGATATACACGCGCATCCTTGGACGTAAAGATTGAAAATAGAATTATGAAGTAATATCCGATCGTGGACCACGCTTAATGGAAAGCGCAGGTGCCTATGGTTAGATCCTTGATTCTAGCGATATATATATATATATATATATATATATATATATATATATATATTTATTAGATATAGATTATTCTAAAATACGAGACAACATACAGATAGTATATCAAAATGAACAAAAAATAAGAGAGAAGGAGAGAAAAGTGAACAAGATAAGAAAGAGAAATGGAGAGATAGGTAGAGAGGGACAGAGAGAAAGACGGATATGTGGAAAATAACGTTCGGCACGTAGTCATCGAGCTTTTAGGCAGCTTCGTGTTGTTTCCTTCTATCCTGCCTCTCTTCTGGTCCCTTCTTCTCTCTCTCTCTCTCTCTCTCTCTCTCCCTCCCTCTTTCTTTCTCCCCCCTCTCTCTATCCCTCCCCCACTCTCTCTCTTTCTCCGTCTCTCTACAAGGCATGTGTCCCAGAATCGCGGCGGCGCGGCGCGGGCGGGAACGAGACAGAACAGAGGCGCCCGCCCGTGTGCGCTCTTGCATATACCCCCCTCCTTCCCCTTCGCGATCAATGCTTACAAGAGCAGCTACGACGTCAGCGCCCTCTCCCCTCCCCCCTCGCCCCGCCGTCCATCCGACCATCCGCCCCTTTCTCTCCACTACTACCCTACACTCGCTCAGTGGGTTAGGCGAGCGCCACTCGCGCGCTATGTATGCGCGTTGCAGCGCAGCCAAGCGTAGGATGGAAAGTTGGATGAGAGGGAGAGGGGCTAATAAAGATAGAGAGAGAGGGAAGGAGAATTTCCACGTTTTCCATGCCGTACCAAGCCGCGGCTTTTCTCCTTTGCTGCCGTGAAGGCAATGTTCACTTGCTTTATCCATATATATATATATATATATATATATATATATATATACACGGGTTGTGTGCGCACGCGCACTAGCCCGCATTTAATATACGTACACAGACACAGTATATAGAGGCCTTTGCGCGTATGTGTGAGTTTGTCATTGAACGGAAACACATACACGCATATTGATTCCGGATTGATTTCGTTTGCGTGAGTATACGTGTTTACACTTTGCTCTTCCGATGCGTGCGCGTTCTTTTTTTTCCCTCACAAGTATTATAAAAGATAATAAAGGATCAATAATGCGTTATTTTTTCTCTCCCCGTATCTCCCTCGCTCTTTTTCTCTTGCATTTTCTCCAGCAGGTTAAAATTTGTATCGAACGTCGAATTTGTCGTCATGAGAAAGAGAGCGAGAGAGAGAGAGAGAGAGAGAGAGAGAGAGAGAGAGAGAGAAGAGAGAGAGAGAAAGAGAGAGAGAAGAGAGAGAGAGAGAGTAAGTAACAATTTGCAATAGTTGCGAGGGAGGAGAGTGAGCTTTGATTTGCGTGCTTGTGACGCGTGCGGTCTATGATCGGAACGAAAAAAATATCTTGTCCAGATGACAGAAAAATTGTTTTAAATGTCAATGTATTTCTAAAACTTGAAATAAGTAAAAAGTATAAATAAGTAATTATTTATACTTTTTCAGTTTTCAGATAATGGAACAATGTAATTGTCTACAAATTAAAATTTTTCACTGAAATTTAAGAGATTCCCTTAGGATATATACTTTAGAGTATAAAATGTTATATATCTATATTGGATATAACATGCAATATTTTTCTCTTAACTTCATGCACAGGTTTTCGTCTGGTTCTGTTCCATCGCGCGTAGATGGGGCGGAAAAAACTTTATTAATATTTCCGCGAGCTTGAAAATTCGTTCCCTATATAAGTCAAAAAAGAGAGAGTGTGCGAGAGAGAGAGAGAGAGAGAGATAATAGCAGCGCCCGATATATTGCTACGATCTCGGAAAGGATAAAGTTGCAAACTTCAAAAGGATCAATTACAAGAACTAGTCCACAAATTCCAAAGTTAATTTGCTCACGCTCTCCCGCCCATCTGCGAATAGATAGATACTGAAAATTGAATTTCCCTTATCTTCTTTGCTTTGGTGAAAATTGATGCTATCGCAAAGACAGGATCTTCCGCGAATGCGCTTCGGCTATTCTCATATAAATAGCGATTATATATATATATATATATATATATATATATATATATGTCGTTCCGCCCCGCCCCGATATATCCCTTATTCGACCCTATCACTATTACTTTATTTCTCTTTCGACGTCTTGAAATCCGATATCGTTTAATCATATAATATAATACGAGTAAAACTGCAGCTTTCCGAGAAAAAAAATGTCCCCCCCCCGCCCCCGTCATCGATTTGTTTACGTGCAATGGCAACGATATAAATATCAGGCTGAAGCAGTTCACAATAATGACCCAGTTTTTGGTAACTCAAACGAACGCATAATGACCGTATCAATCAATAAATATCTAATAAAATTCGCTCTTTCTCCAACTTTCGATATTTGTAATTAAAATAACATTAATTGTTTTCCCATTACGAGAACGTGGAACAATAGTAACGTGACAACTCCAAATTTTAACAATTTACATGTTTTTAGCTTAAATTAATCGGATTGTTTAATCATACTTTACATTCGATATAAATTGTTTATTTTTCACTGTATAAAGTTCAAGCTGAATTTAAATCAGTTCAATTTACTAAGGTACTCGAGGATAAATTAGTTGAATTATTTTACACCGTTATAACGTAAAAATCGCAATATTTTCACGATTTTTCGGCTTTCGTGTTTTCAATTCCAAGTCAGAAATTGATGTTAAAATGTACTAATTTTCAACGATCGTGCGTGAAGTTGGATTTTACGTGAAAATTAGCGTTCGCAAATTGACGCATTACAGCATGCTCGTAATATCATGCGGGTTTCATACCACCAACATTGACGTTAATGATTAATACTAATTCAATCACTATTATTATTAATATTGATTGATAATAATAGTTAATAGGCGCTCGCTCGGCCAACAAACTCGGTTGGTGCGGGAATCGCATACTTTACGTAGTTGTACCGTAATATTCTATTTACTACCATGAATTCAGTCATCTGGAATACCTTTAAGACTTTTGCTGCATATTTTACTTTTGACAACCAAATGAACTAATCATTTGTCCTATCTTAGTGGTCTCATTGTTATTATCTAATGCACTAATTTAATGCGTATTCAATTAAATAGTGATTTCCGTGAAATTAAAAAGAGGATTATAGATAAAAACTTATCCTTTATATTTAAAAAAATAGATTTGAGTGGTAAAAAATTATAAAATAAAATATTATAAAATATCTTATATCGACTAACTAATAATTTCATTATTCAACAAGAAAAGATTCATTTTCTTAAGATTATGACTACTTATTCTGTATATATCGTTCGCTTTTTATACTTTGCAAAATATTGCATTTTATTTTTAATATTTTCGACAAAAATCTGTTAATTAAAGATAACACATTCAAAATATCGGCGTGTTTCCTCCAGAACGCCTTAATAATTAACAAACAGATTGATAAAATTTCTTCTAAGCATTACTTGCCGTATAAATATAGAAAAAATTCGATTCGCCAAAAAGTCTAAATTTATTTTGAACGATAAAATGCTTTCTAATTGAGGCGGCATATACTAATTTACTGATTACTGGCTTGAACTGTGATCTTACTTCGAAGACAATTTAAAAATGCTCCTTTCAGAAAAATACAACGATGTTCATAATACGCGATTTCTGAAAAGTCACGCGCTGGTATCAAAAGTTTAAGTCTTGTCCACTCTTCAATGACAAATTTATAATTATTTAACTCTTACAATTTATTTAACTCTTCACTCGCAAATTTATCGTTCATTATTCACTCATTCCTTTAGCCCATCTTGTTCATGGAAGATAAATATTCATATTAATATCAAAAATTATACTTAAGTGCATGGTCTTTTTGTAAGAAGACTCGATTAACAATTTTTTACTGTGTACAGGTAAATGTTTTTTTTGTTTGATAATAAAGAAATTATTCCGTATAAGGAAGTTTTATTGCTTAAGGTGTATTATATGTACCCGATTAATATGCTTTAAAGACGCGTTGGAGTAAAAATTGACGGTCATAATACGATGAAGATTTTTCTCGATTAATCCATCTTAAAATAATAATAATGTCAAAACGGTATTGAGTGCGGTAGCAACCGTCAAAACAAAAGAATTCATTAATACCAGGTGGATTTTTACTAAACAAAAATTGGACTTGACAGTTGTAAAACACGCTGCGAGGTCGTGACGTCATTTTGCTATATACCGTCGCAAGATTTTCCACGTCCACTTGACCCTCAGAGGGGCGGAAAACATATATGCGTCATAACGATTTTAAAACGAAAATAAATCAATAGTTATTTCTGCAGGTTTTTGAGCTCTCTGATGACAATCGTAAATTAGGAAAATCAAAATTGAGGATGATGGAACCAATACCTTGGTTAAATCATTCAGATGGATTTCCAATTACAACTTTCATATTCTTTCGAGCAACAATGTCAGCATTCTATTACTAAAATTTGCTGTTTGTTCAAATTCAACTGTCTGGGTGTTTATTTGTAGTTGCTAATCTTCCTAATTTATAAAAATAGAGGTCTAAATGAGGAAAAATTGTAAAAAAAAAAAAACATCGATGGACCAACCTAGTAAAACCAGTTGTTTCTTATTCCTTTGTTCACGAATTGGGCAAATTGTACTCGTTCCGTAATATAACCTTTTTGTAAAAATTTTCAAACATGTTAATTAAAAAAGCACCAAAATAAGTTCCAAAAATCCGACATATTATATGAGCCATTTCAAATTGTCGAATTCTGAGATAAAAATCATATTTAGCACTCAGGAAAAATCCTCGTATTTAAATTTATATTTCACGCGAATATTCATCGATTCCCATTCATCATTCATTCCCATTCATCGATGCGTAAAATTATTTGCGAAACGAACATAGGCCTTTACCGTAGCAGGGTGGAAAACGCGTCGGCCTACGAATAGGCCAACGTCCATCCTTGGTTTTGCTCTAATGCGAGGGTCAAAGACAGACTTTTCTATAGAAGTAGTGAAATTTCAAACATTTCAGTGCGTCGGCACTCTAAAGCTTAAAAATAACCTCTTATAATTAAAAGGGGCTTCAATTATTTTACGTGTCATTCTTAAATTGTTCTTTTACAAATTGATCTGTCATATTTTACGATATGCTCTCAATTTGAATGGCATTACGAAGTTAATTAGGGCATACTCCGAAGGTATATAATTCATTAACGTTACAAGTTAATTAAGGTAAAACGCGTTGGGATATCGTCATTTTTTACCCCCTCGGTATAAATATATATCCGCGTTAATTTCGTTAATTGAACTTGTTTCACTTAGGTATATATACTGAAAAGCCTTCCGACGGAAAACAATTTACCTCTACTACTGGGCTCGATCCTCGAATTTTTTTACGTTACCCCGAATTTTTCGGTAATCCTGAAAACTTTATCCCGGATTATACAGCCGTATGAAGTTGCTCGTTATAATCACGCATCGTATTTTTCTACCCTTTGCGCGGCATTCTATCATCCCCAATCGATTACGATGATATAGTTGGCGGGAAGTTGCTAAATCCACTTCCTCGATTCCATGAGAAAATGAAAATTCGAGACATTCCGCGATAGCGCAATCAACGCATATCCAATGCCAAAGTATTGCTTAATGTTAAATCGCTTCTTCAAATAGATGAATTTTGGTCTTTTACAAGGTAGCCTCCCGTAGATTTTCCTGATGAAAACTTTTCCGAACTCTCCGCCCGCCCCGCCATTCTGTTTCTCCGGCTACTATTCTACATCCGCCGCTAAAGTAACGCGGTCTTCATAATTTCTGAAATTATATAAGTAAGTAAGAGCGAGGGGGGGGGGTAATGAATCAGACGAACAAATAACGAAAAGTGGAAGATAAATTACGTAATAGGGTATGTTTCATGGTTAATGTGACATGAAATGAATGTTTTAGTTTAATCATAGTACAAAATTGTATTATTCTGCTATGAAAATAAATATTTAGTTTATTTTTTATTAGTAGAAAAGTATAATCATTTTTCATGGACTTTTAGAATTTTATTTCTATTGGTGTTATTTGTACACTTGCTCCTACTTGCCCGATTTCGATTTGTCCGCTTGTTTCTATTTGTATAACTTTATTTGTCTGCTTCTTCCTAATTGGGTACCTTTATTTATACACCTGTTTAGATTTGTTTGTCCTTACAGACATGATCGTTCCTGCCGGTGTGGTTCTGTTCGTATGTTTGTTCCTGTTCGCGCGCTTGTTTCTATTTCTATTTCTATTACCATTCGTGTGACAACCATAATCGAGCTAACGAATTAAGTTCCTATATCTGCTAAATATTCGTAATAATATCTGAATAGAGTAAATCATTAATAAATTATTATACACTATTGCGGAGAAGTCACAGGCCTTATAATACCTTGAAAGTAAATTTTTCTCATCAAATTTATGAAAATAATCAATATCCGTAAATTTATATTCGATTAGGTTGGAGCACTTTCTTGGTCACCGTATAGCGACTTCAAAAAAACGGCAACAATTCAAGGTTTTGGTAAATTTCGCGATTGAAGCCTAATTTCTATAAGAAGCTGGAAAAAATTGTCCTTGTCGAATCACACGTTTCGATTAAAAGCGCGTAAATATAAATTATAAATGAAGATTACGATTATTATCTTCTTTTAAAACGCTAAATAACTACGTCATTGTTCAAACAATCTTATTTTTAATGTTCAATTAAATATAAAGTCACCCGTGATTTGGGAACAGGCGCACAGCACAGACCGGTACCGTCAAGACGCACTGAAGTTGGGGCTTAGTTTAATTTTCGATTGTAATAAATGAATTATGCAAGTTTACAGTTTTGTTTCTTTATTATTTTTATTATTTTGTCTCTTTATTATATTTTGTTTCTTCTTATTTTACATATTTATGCTCGTGACAGCATACGAAAGTTTAATATCCGAGAAATTCAATTTTTTTAAATCGATTGAAGTTAAATTATTTTGAAGTCAACCTAATCGCCTAAAGAGAACACTTGTCTAAGTAAACTTTTCTCGTATTTGAAAAGAACAAGAGAGATAGATAGATGGACAGTTAAAGAAAGTACTTCTCTATTCTAATTTTAATTCAATTTTGTTGGACTCCCATTTTTTTTGTTGAAAAATTATTTATTGAAAAGTTCTACTGGTCGGCTCAGCGGTGGCAAAGTACGCCTAAGATACCTTTAGTCACGTAACTCTAAACAGAGAGAGGGAGAGAGAGAGAGAGAGAGAGAGGGAGAGAGAAAGAGAGAGTCAGTGGGAATCCAGCACTACTGAATGAGCATACTTTCCATTCATCCTCGCTTGGAGGTCAGCCAGTTTCGTGAGCGAGGTGCGCGCGGCCCCGCTGATACCTCGCCGCTACATAACGTTGCCATCGCGGCGCATAATACCTCGGTGGCGTGGGGAGTGGGGCGGGTGGTTGACGAAGGGGGGGGCGGGGAGGAGGAGAGCTCTCTACCCTGACCCACAGCTAGGTCGACTATCGGCGGAGAAAGGGACGGAGGCTCGACTCTTTTCGCGGTGCAAGTGAGGGGGGAGGGGGCAGGAATTGGCAGTGGGGCAATGGAGAGCGCGGATCGGGCAACCGAGCGCGTGTCTTCGTTGGGATGTGAAGGGGAGGCACGAAGTTCTAGTATAGATCGATCTTTTTTTTTTTTTTTTCATTACTCTAGATCGAGCCCCGGGTTTGATTGGTTTTGGCTTTCGATTTTGACTTTTCAATCTTTCTTCGTCTCGCCTTCTGAGAGCGTTTGAGAGCGAGTTCGACTCTGTTACTCTTCTTGCCTGCGTCCTATATATACGAATGGAAGAGCCAAAAAAGATTGACAGAGAGAGGGAGAGGGAGAGAGAATTTTCTAACTATTCGATTCATGTGATTTTTGAATTGACATATTGTCCGCCAAAGAAGACAGCACGCAACTTTATTCTTTTGGCTGGGACGACTCGGTAAACACTTTCATTTCCACTGGCCTTTATCACGTCCGAGGTTTAAAATGTTGAAAAACTCGAAGGATTTCGGTTTCTGGATTTACCCGGGTTGCTTGAAAATTGTTGAAATTACACTCTTGGAAGCATACACACACGCACGCGCGCGCGCGCACACACACGCATACATTCAATCACATAATAGACGTCGGAATAAACGAAATTTTCGTTATGCAATCTAAAAAGTGGAGCAAGCTGAACGTTACACGCCCTCTGCTCTCGCACTTCCGTTGTCGCATTGTATTGTAACTTTAAAAGGGAAAAGTAAAGTGTTTTACAAAGGAAGATTTTAGATTTTCATCAAGATTTCTTGTGGTACGAATACTAAAAGTAAAATTATTCAATAACTTACGTATAAAAAAATCCTTAGCAAAAAAACATCAAACATTTATTTATCAGAATAAATTCCTTTCTTTAAAATTATTACGTTGTAGATCGTCTTTTCTCGAAGAGAATTTGACAAAAAAGATTATTATTTCTTTCTGGAACTAAGGTTATACGTGAAACCAAAATGAAAAAAATCACGATTCTCCAAAAAGAATTCAATATTAATTACGATATTTCCATGTACTATAATTGTATGTGTTGTAATAATAATTTTTAAAACTTTCTCTTAAATTTAACATAATGTTCATATAATAACCTATTCTCCGTATATGGCTGACCGAATTCAATTCTGTACTACTGGACACATTTTATTACTGCTTTGACTTCTAAGATACTGGAACCATATAAATCTAAAAAATCTGCGTATCACACGACTACAGTAGGGTGAGATATAAGAATATAAGGTCGAGAAAGAGAGAGAAAGAAGCAGAAATGCCAATATCCTCTACACAGTAGACCAAACCAAATCCACCCCGTCCCCCTTTCTCCACACACACACACACACACACGCGCGCGCGCGCGCGCCTCGACAAAAAGAGAAAGAAAGATCCTCCTACCCCGCTCACTTCGACCCCTTCTCCTCTCGTATGCCCCGCGGCGACCCGCGTGGGCCCGGGAGTAAAAGAAGCAGAAGAATGAGAAGAAGTTGAACGAGACAAAGAGAGCGGGAGAATGAGAATGGATCCTCGCGCGGCAACTCCGAAGAGTCGTGCCTGCCCGCGGGGCCTCGAGCGTACCCGCTCGGGCGCGCGCGCGCGCCAACCCCCTCGACGAAACTCCACCTCCCGGATTCGGGGCAAGGGGAGGGTGGTTGACGCGAGCACAGAGCGGAGCGAGAATAAAGAAACCCCTAATTAAGGCGCTCGGCTCGGAGTCGCGGGCTCGAACTGCGACAGAGAGGCAGAGGGGGAGAGAGAGAGAGAGAGAGCAGCACGGTGCTGAAAAAATTATTAGGAAAGTTTCGCTGGTGTGTGTGTGTGTGAATGTGTGTCTACTCGCCTGCGTCGAGCCGGAGGTCTTTGTCCCGTATTTTTTAAAACGAACTGCGGCTTGGCCTTTCGTCTTTTGTCGCGAGCCAATTTAGCCGAGGGACGAATTCTCGTAACATTTATCGAGGCATGGTTAAGACAAATTTTCAGGATAGATACAAAGATGACGAAAGGTTTCTTACGAGGAATGCGTGAGAATGGAAAAGTAGAGTGAACGTGATGTCTTTATCGTGCAAAAGTAGAATGAAGAAGTGAGCGTTTCACCCTTTAAAATATAGTCCACATTTGACACTATTATTAAATTTGTTGATCTACAACTATATTTCATAAGGTATTTTAAAGATATGTCTCAACCGATACTGAATGCTGATCAGTGCCGTCTACTCGAAACGCGGAGTTTTGAGAATCGTACCTCAGTTACATAAGACTAACGAGGAAGCTTTTTCTGTCATTCTTTTTTTGTAAAAAATTGAGAGATGTAAAGAAAAGTATGTAAGCCATCTTAAAATACGCGAGGAAGAGAGAGAGATAAAAAATACGTTTTTATTCTATTAAAATAAGTTCAATTGTGCAGTATCATAAATGAATTTTTTAACAAACAATTATAAATAAGCAGTGGAAATATAAATGTCATCTTTTAAATTCCATTGAGTTCACAAAGTTTCCAAATGCCATATATCAGCGAAAAAGACTAAATTTTAATCCTAATTGGTCAGTTAGGTAGTTTTTGACGCAAACACCTTTATTCTCCATATCGCATAAACTCAGCTCGAGATTTAAAAAAAAAGAAGAGGGTTTTTGCTCACTTAAGGTAGGATTCTTGTTTTTTTACATTTTCGCACGAACCGAGTCTGATTACTGTGTCGAAGAATCAGTCAAATTCGGGTGTCTCTATAATTGGCAAGCCTGTAATACTGCGTACAAATACGAGTAAGACTTTATTTATAACTTTGGAAATCTTTATTTATTCTTCTATTTATTTATTCTATAAATCTAATTCATCCCCCTCAATATAACCCCCCCCTCCCGAATGAAATGCAACTATGCCAACGCTTTTCCAATTTTCAAAACATTTTTTACACACGTATTCCGGAATGGCCATCAGTTCCTTCTTCGATTCGGCTTTTATTTCTTCAATCGAATCAAAACCGTGTCCCCGAAGTGGTCTTTTGAATTGGCTGAATACACAGAAGTCACACGGTGCTAAATCAGGTGAGTACGATGGTTATGGAACAATATTGGTTGAATTTTTGGCGAAATGTTCACGTAAAATCAATGCAGTGCGACCTGGTGCATTATCGTGATTATCGCAAAAATCAAAAGTTGTTTTTACATAAATCTGGCCTTTTGGGGCGAATAGTTTCACGCAAACTACGCATAACACTCAAGTAATATTCTTCCTGAACCATTTGGCCGGTTGGAAGGAATTCATAATACACCACATCAAGATAATCGAAGAACACAGTGAGCATAACCTTGATTTTTGAGCGACTTTCTGGATTGTAAGCGTAGATCCAAGTCTCATCTCCAGTTATTACGCGTTCCATCTTGTCCTGATGGTCCGAAAGCATCGTTTCACAGACCTCCATGCGATGCTGTTTTTCCAAAAAATTGAGTGTTTTTGGCACCAATAGAGATTTCACTCTTTTCAGGAACAAAATATCTTTCAAAATGGTGATGACTGACCCATTTAAAATTCCAACAATATCAGCAAGTGCTCTGGTAGTCAATCAACGATTTTGCAGAACCAATTCTTTGATTTTGTCGACGTGTAACCCGTCAGTAGATGTTCTTGGTCGTCTTTGATGTGGATCGTCTTCAACGCGTTCTCGACCTTCTTTGAACAATTTGTGCCAATCAAAAACACTCGCTCTTGACATTGACTTCTCACCAAAGGCCTTCTGCAACATTCTGAACGTTTCGGCGGCCGATATTTAATTTCGCGCACAACATTTAATGCTACTTCTTTGTTGAATAATTTCAGACATTATAAAAATCGAAGGGACAGCTTTTCTTTGTTCACAAAACACAAGCGTAACTATATGACAAATGAACATAATTGCGTGAAATTTGGCACAGATAACTCTGACAGCACTACCAACTTAAAAATAACAACATTTGTTCGAATCGATAATCCTGGAAGTTTGAATTGAAAAGTCTTACTAATATTTGTGCACAGTAGTATAATATTTGAATCCTTAAAACAGAATAGTATCGGGTAAAATATAACGCGACATTAAATATTTAGTATATCTATAATTATGAGGAAAATATTAATCGAGATTTTTCAGTTTTTCATTCGCCACACCTCATAAGATGGGACGATGTTTAAAAGTAAAAAAAGTCAATATTAGCGGTGATGTAGATACAACATTATTGCAATCCGATTGGGACTAAAATATATTCCCAATAGAATAACATTTCCCTGTATAATTATTGTTATTCTCGTCAAAAATTTATAACAACAAAAAAAAACAATTATAATAAAAATAAAAAGGGCATAAAGTCATTATATTACTGCTTTCAATAAAATACGAACTCTCGCTGTGTCGGACGATAACGTTATTTTGCATTGACGTGAAAACTGCATTCTCTACTTTATCGAACTTTCGGCAACGCCGGAGCAGCCTCGTACGGCAGGCATTCGATGTATCGATTTCCAGCGTCTTCCTTTCGGGGATTCGATTAATGTTGTTACGCTCGCGTTAACCAGGATCAGTGTTTATGATGTATTGAATGCAAGGGAATCACAATGTAAGTCAAGAATAATAAACTAGCATGCAATGTTACCACAAATTATATATATATATATATATATATATATATATATATATATATATATATACATACGGATAATTGCATCTAGTTCGTTCGTAAAAAAAAAATTATTGATCTTTAACGGTGACGGCGTATAAAAAATGTATCATAACTTTTTATACGACTTTTCATATTGCATCTCTTTCACAATAAACTTTATTATATATTGGAAATTTATCCATTAGTAAACTGTACCTCGCGACTCTAATGCACTTTTATAGTTATGGCAAATCTATATAGAGCGCATAGGATACATCCATGAAAACTATTGTGGGCGCAGACTGAAACAGAAATTTAATATATGTACTATAATTGAGACTGAAAAAATGTTTCTTATACTTTAAAGGGCGGGTAAAATCATCTTTTCTAATTCCATACTTTTTTGTTGATATTATCATTTTAAGAATATCATGCAAATGCAATAAATATATATTTTTAACGTTGCTCAAAAACTTGGTTTAATACAAACCATACATTCGAGCGCTAAATTTAATCTAGGTCTGCATGTTGACAAAGAGAGGTTCATCATACAGGAGTACCAATTGTCTCCAGTAGATGAAAAATTAACATACTATAATAATAACTAAATGTCTAACCATTTTTTATTCGAATGGACCTTTCTTTCCATTAATGTTAAGCAAATGCTATATGAAATAAACAAATTTTTATTTGATCATTATTATCGTCGGTTTGAATGTTCAAATTTCGATGTTCTCTCCTTACTTCACATAGAATTTTCCTAGCTGAAAAGAATAACGTATTTCATCTGATTTTTAATATGTACATTTTTGAATAAATTAAACTAAATTATATATTGGCCTTGAATAAAAAATAATAAGTATGAATACTCTATAATATACTGTAGCTTAAATTATAACATTCATTTGTTGTTTTCGAAAACTTCATTTTATTAATTTTTTAAGTCATCGTTACAAACTAATTTAAGAAAAAGTAATAAAAATTAATACTAATTGAATGAATATTTTACTAAATCCATAATAAGAATAAATTTAACTATCAATATTCATCTATAGAAAATAAAAAAAATGATCCCATTGCTTCCAATTTGTTTTTTTAATAATCAATTCTGTAATTAAAAAAAAAGAAATTTAATATAATAATTTAAGCTATCGTAAGTTATTAAGTATTATTTTAATTCATTGAGATATTGATATAAAGATTCAATATCATTTGCATATTTTTAAAATTTTTTTAATAGGTACACAAGATTCATATCATTTAATTTAATTTAAAATAACTATAACTTCTATTGGCAGAAAAAGATAAAATGTCGAAATCACAGCATCTATGATGATTAAAGGGAAATTTATTGTTTTATACAGTATTTATTTAAAACTAATGTCAAGGAAGGTCAATTTGAATAAAACATGGTTCGCTATTTAGTTTTTTATTGTATAAACTTCATTTTTCATCTCCGGAAGAAAATTGGTTCTCCGATGAAGTGAGACTCTTCTTGCGTGTATTCATTTTTTCAGAGTTGACATATTATGCGAAAACAAATGATGTTCTCGATCTGAGTGATCGATGGATGAAAAGTTTTGAGGGGCCTCTATACCGAATTGAAGAATATTTTTAGAATAAATCATAATATAATGTAAGGGTTCTAAATAGTGATAAACGTTTGAAAACTCGAATGCAGATTGTATTAGTTTATAAAACGCATTAACTCGTCCTTTTTTATGAAATTTTCGCGGTTTTGACGTTTAATTGTTATTAAAGAATTATTTTTAATGAGCAAGATAACATTATGAGAAATCCGTCGATTAAAAAGGTCATTAATTCAGAACTCGTTCATTAGACATGAACCTTACATAATTTTTTAATTCTTCCTTAAAACGATAAAGCTTGAAAAACTAATTGAATTAAAAGTGCGAGGGCAAGATTAACCGATCGCTGTGCTTCTCGAGGTTAAATTTCCTAAATTGCCTGGGAAAAATCAACTTGATAAACGCGTCTCAGCCACGGAATGCGCATTTGTACATATACATATATATATATATATATATATATATATATATATATATATATATATGCCCGCTAAATATTCCATCTGATGTACATTAAATGTCAGCTTTTACGATTATTGATAAACTTTTCGATTCGACTGATATCGTTCTGTTGCCTGCAGAACACAAAAAAAAAGCGATCGGCTGATTTGTGTACACAATATAAGCCACTTGATAGAGTTTAAAGTTCTATGTTCATATTCTAATCTGTATCTCAGCATGCATTTTCTTAGGCATTTTTCAAATCGATAGTCGCTCTTCAGCCATTTACTCTCATCCATTTAAAACAAAAAAGATCAATAAGAAGAAAAAGAAAAAAAAAAGAACAATAGATGATGATGATGATGATGACGAAAAAGAAGAATATGACGAAGAAGAAGAATGAAATAAGATGAAGAAGAAGAACGTGAAGGGAAGAAGTAGCAGGTGAAATTGTATAGTTTGTCTATGTACGCGTGATGAACTATATTTGTCTTCCGTAAGCGACTGCAAGCCCTTTCGAATGCCTTGCGCATCATCTCGAGGGTTTAAAGTGCCCGTGCACACAAGGGTTATATAGAGCGGTTCGATGAATATCTGTGCTTAAGTCGTTGCCAACAACGAGGACGAACAGGAGAGAGACGGAACGAGAGAGAAAGAGAGAGGGGTCGATTGTGCGCGGTGAGTGGGCGAGAGTCAAAAGACGCAGAGAGTGTGTGTGTGTGTGTGTGTGAGAGAGAGAGAGAGAGAGAGAGAGGATAGGGAGTGATAGTCGCGTTCTTGGATACGGTAAGATAGGATGGAAATTTGACTTGCCCGTATTACTTTATAGAAGGCTACGTATGTATAAAGAAAAGTTACAAATGTGTTCAATAAAAATCTGATAATACCCGTATATAATGCAGTAATCGACAGCAGCAAATTACGTTCAGCGAATGCATCCTCGGGTACATACGTATACATCGGTATACATATGTGCATGAGCTTTTCGCCGGGAAAATCGACCGGCAAGTCGATACGCACAAAGCGAAGCGAAATCGAAGCGCGTCAGCCGTTAAATTTACTGACTCTGCGTACCGCGCGCCGACGATGATTCGCTTCGAAAAATTGACCGTATACGTTGCTCCGGTGCGGGGCACGATTGTGTTTTCCCGGTATCGATTTTTCGTCCCTCCCCCCCCCCTCCCCCTCCCCCGCCAAGTTGCCCGCCCGCACGAAGCTAATGATGCGTTATGCTTCACCCAATTTGTGAGATCTGTGCTTTAATGAAGGGAGCAGAGGCGAGAGATAATTTCACGATGTTAAAAAAACAAAAAACAAAAAAAAAAAAAAAAAGAAAAAAAGCACAGCAGAGAGACACAGCTTTGGAACATTTCGTTATAGGTTATCTGCGAAATCTGTGGAACGTTTCCTAAATTGGATTGAGAATTATTTGACAATAGTTTCAGGCTCTCTCGTACGATCTCTACCTCTTCCTCATTCTCCGTTCGTTAAAAAAGCAAAAAATCAACAAAAACCTAATTTCTCTAACCTACATAATTTGCGTCGAGAAGCGCCTCGACTCTCTAACCGCCTCATTAAAACGAAAAAAAAAAAAAAAAAAAACTAATAACAAGAAACAAGTAATGAGCATTCCCGTGCCCATTACACAGAATCCTCCCTCCTGTCGCCGAATGAAAAGTTGAAAATTCCAGCCGACGCATGGTACGGAGCGCGCCAGTTATTATTTAGGGCTGTAAACATACCACACCCCAAAAAAAAAGAACGGCGGGCTCGCTGCTAAACGAGCGGTCGCCGCGTATCATTGACCCAAATAAGCTAATTTGTGCGTATAAATACGCAGCCGTGTGCGCGGGAGGAACTCTGCGAGGAATGCTGGAGGGAATTTTTCTAAAGCCCCCAGAGATTTTTTACGGCCGCGCATTTTTCAGATTTGCAATTTTGATATACGCGAGGATGTTCGGTGCTTTATTGCGACTTCTACCAGTAATAAAAGATTTTATTATATTTTCTGTCTGTGTATATATATATATATATATATATATACATATATACACACACATGTATCTAAAATTTCTTTAGGATGATTTCAGGTTATCGCGGATCTGCGGGCGTTCTAAAGACTAGAATTTATTATTCTGTTTCCCTTTTATAGTTCAATTGTTTATATTAGTTTTACAATCAGTTATTGACGCGCGATTAAAAGAGATAGCAAGGTCAAAGCGTCGTAAGCTCGGTTTGTGTCAAGTAAAACACTTCCATTGACACGACGTCCGGGCAATCCGTCCGTTACTACTCGAACGTCAAAAAAAAAAAAAAAAAAAAAAAATCAAAGCCAGCAGCATCTCTCAATTGCTCGATCCGCCTTCCGCCCTCGTGTCCCCCCCCCCTCAAACGAACGACTTACCCTCGCAGATGTGGCCCTGCTGTATGATGCCCCAGAGCATGTCGGTGCAGCTGTGGCAGTAGGTCGGCTTGTGGAAGGTCTTCCTGGCGAAGGTGTGCCCGTGGCCGGGCGCGTTCGCCTCCCCCGGCTGGGTCTGGCCCCCCGTCGCCGCGGTGGCGGCCGCCGCCGCCGCCGCCCCCGCAGTCCCCTGCTGCTGCTGCTGCGCCATCGCCGAGGTCCCAGCAGCACCAGCACCAGCGGCGCCGGCGCCTCCTCCTCCTCCTCCTCCGCCTCCGCTGCTGCTGCCGCCGCGGCGCCACTCGCGCCAGATCTTCACCGTGAGGCCGCTGAATTGACCCTGATGGTGGCCGCCCGGGCACCGCCGCCGCTCACGCTCGCCGCCTCATCACGCATCGTGCGCGCGGGCCCTCGGGACCGCGCCGCGTCGCCCCACGGACTCGGGCCCCCGGTGGCCGCCGTTGACGCTCGCGTTGACGCTCGCGCTGTGGACGCTGACGCTGGGGCTGGGGCTGGGGCTGGGGCTTACGCCGACGCCGGGTGGGGGTCGCCGGGAACGCGGCACCCACGGCCCGCCTCGTACAGGTGACCGCCTCGGCTCCGCACTCTCACACCGGCCCCAGGCTCACGCGCACTACGTGATCTCGGAGTAGACGCGGGCGAGCGGCATCCTCGCCGCCGCGGGCCGCTGCGCGCCGCTGCTTCCGCTCCCGCTCGCGCTCGAGCTCGCCTCGGCTGGTCACGGGGGCGCCGCCGGAGCCCGAGGCGCGGCCCGCCTGCCGTCCCTCCTGGTGCGATCGGCAACGACGCCGACGACGACGATGGCGCGGGCCTCCGCGGCGGCGCTGCTGCTGCTGCTGCTGCTGCTGCTGCTGCTGCGGGACGATCGCGCTGCCGCGCTCGGGGAGGAGGAGGAGGAGGTGGTGGAGGCAGCGCGCCAGGCGCATTATAGGGGGGCGGCCGCCCTCGCGCCACCTCGGCCTCTCGCTGAGGGGGGCAGCGGTGTTGACGGCGAGACGAGGATGCTACTGATGCTGCTGCTGCTGATGCTGCTGCTGCTGCGCGCCCCGGCGAGGGGCTCGTGGGTGTTTACGCTGGGGCCAGGGGCCAGGGCCGCTGGCATGGCTGCGCCCTCGTATATCGCCGCTGTGCGCGCTCGCCTGCGATCGCTGTCGCTGCTGCTCCCGCCGCTGGCTACTGTAGTGCGCGCTCTATGGAGCGCGGCCGCGTCGTCGCCGTTAGCGCCGCGGCTCCGTCTGCGTCGGGGGCTTGCGTGTGCGCCTGCGTGGACGGGGGCGTCTTCTCGCTCTCCTCCGTCCCTGGATCCCTTACGCTCGTGCGCGGGCTCGCTGGCGCTCGGACGCTCCTCTGTCTACGCCGCCCTCGCTCTCTCGCCCTCTCGCTCGCTGCCGCAAGCGCACTCGTGCGCGCTTGCCCTTCGAGTCTTGCCCTCCTCTGCTGGGTCGCTCTTGTCGCCGCACGCCGCGGCCACCGAGGTGGCTCTCCTAAGAAATCCGGAGACGGAGGGAGAGGACGCGGAGAGGAGACGGGTGAGAGGTAGGCGTACGCAGAAACCAAGGAAGGAAGCGAGACGGAAGGCCGTCTATCTCGCTCTGTCTCACCTTCTCTGCCGGGCTTCACCCTCGCCCAATGATGCGATTTGAGCCGAGCGTGCGCCTCGTCGCCTGCTGTCGCCGATGGTATATACCTACACACACACACACACACACACTCAGACAGATACATATATATATATATATATATATATATATATATATATATAGAGCATGAGCACACAACTGTATACGGAGGGATGAAAGCTCGGGGTGATCGGCGGGGGGTGGATGCATGCACTGCGGCTCGGGGCGTGGGAAGGGGGAGGTGGAAGAACACAGCGCGATCCGGGCGCCTGCGCTCTCCGGGGCGCGTTGGCAGACGCGCCTGGTGCGAGGGTGGCTTATATAGAAATGTATATATGTATACAATACGTGTATAATAGTCGTGCGCGCGTGAGCCTACGCGTATATTACATGGCCGGGAAAAAAAGGGCACTCTCTCTCTCTCTCTCTCTCTCTCTCTCACGGATAATACACATCAGCCGCAGCAATGTCGAAGCCGTCTTTATTCCATATATTGGCATTTTATGCCTGTTTTATACGAGGGGATCGGAGGGAGAAGGAGCCGTTCTCCTGATCTATCTCATTCATATGTGTGTGTATGTGCGTGTACGTGTGTGCACGCGCGCGCGCGTATGTGTACTAAGGAAACTTTTAGAGGAAAATTTCAAAGTTCTACGTTCACTATGGAATATATATGGAAACAAATTACTCTCCTCGTATAATTGTAATTTTACCCTTCTTTTAGCAACGAGAAAATTGAGAGAATATTGAGGGGATTTTTTTTACGGGGTGCGAGAACAGTTCCAACATGACCCACTCCTGAAATTTTGTAAGCGATACGAGATGTGTATATATCTATTATACGAACACAAACATATTTTGAGATGCAACACGTCGTTTCGAATGCGTATGCGCGGAATGGCAGCAGTTCCGTGTGCTATTATCTATATACGTTTTTCCGCCTTGGGGTTATGTGTGACAATCGATTAAATTAACTCATATGCCTACGTGAGTGCGAAGAGGATGGGACATTGTTATTATTATCGGCTGAATTCGATCATCGAATACTATTGGACACACGACTCTAAGTATTAGCCGAGACCCCTTTCGGTGTGTACTCTAGTCCGTTAAAAATGTTTACGTTGATTTCAAATCAAAAACTTTTCGCCACTCTAACCTAGTCGCAACTTGAACGTGATTTTTCGGCTATCGTTGTAAAAATATTTTCCAAAACTTACTCTTGTTTAGTTGAGGGGTAAACTATCTCGAGAAGTAAATAATCAGCTTTCATAATCGTGTAAAAATATAATATATCTATATATAAAAGAGAGATAGAGAGAGAACGCATTACTCTTTACAGTGCAATTCTTTTATAACAATGTAAATAGAAGTGCAAATGTTTTTTTCTAATTTTTTTAATGGAAATTTTCATAATAATCTGATTGAAAAATACGAATATATCAATTTTCAGAAATATATAAACAGTACATTGTTGTACGAGGATTACACTGAAAAAAAATAGCACTATCAATGTTTAATGCGATAATATACATAACACAAAAGAACGTACAACTTGGGTACAGCAAATAATTCTAGAAAAAAAATATAAATCCCGAGATACGGTCTATCGTTGCAAAAATCGATTTTATAGTGTCTTCTAGATAAAGCGAGAGTTAAAAACAAGATAAACAAATATGAGAAAATAAGTCATTAATGTTGCCGCAACGCGTACAAATCATTCATTAAAAATCTCATTCAATGGAAGAGCGGAAACCGAGGTAACGAGAAGTGTAAATGAAGAGAAATAGATAGAAAGAGTATCATGTGTCTAGGACAACAAGCAAGAAAGAGAGGGAGAGAGAGAGAAAGAGAGGAAGGGAGCGAAAGGAAAAGATAGGAAAGCACAATACAAATCAATAATGCTCAAAGCGGCAGAATTACAAACGAAAATTTCGTCCTTCCCCTTCTCTAGCTCTGACTCTCTCTCTCTCTCTCTCTCTGTAAATCGCTGTTTCTTTCCCTCTCCATCTTTCATTCACGAGACACATTACCAAGCGAACAACCGAGTTGCCGCGCCGCTAGTGTCGCAGTGGTAGAGGAATCATAAGAGCGGTACAGAAGGAATAAAAAGCTAGAGAGATACACACCACAAACATCCATCGACATTCGCTCACCGCGCCGGAATAACCGTACGTGTCATCATATATATATATATATATATATATATATATATATATATATATATATAATACACCAGACTCGAAGAGAAACATCGCGTGGCAAATGATTGCGGGGAATAAGCGAGAGCCGTGTTCATCCCCGTTGCGGGGTAGATCCAGGATCTTTGTTCAAGTACTCCGTACCCTACTGCTTGCCTCTCTCTCTCTCTTTATCTATCTCTTTTTCTTTCTATACAAACCCAAGCCGATATATATATATATATATATATATATATATATATATATTTACATACAAGCAATCTCGAGTCACGCACCAGTCAGTGGAGCATAAGAACACCATAATGCAATACTTGACACACATTCCTATTCTTCGTTTGTTGTACACGGTGGTTGATTTTATTTTATTTATATATATATATATATATATATATATATACATATATATAGAGAGAGAGAGAGAGAGAGAGAGAGAGGGAGAGTCCACTACATTATACGTCGCGTGACTTACGTACTAATTATAGTAATTACGGTAATTATTATTACAGTAATATTTATAGTAGTAACGTATATTTTAACCAGACGCGCGTGCGCAAATTCCTCAAACAGGCGTGCGCGCGCACTAACGCCACTGATCACAGGCAAGTATCTGTCTTATGGTGGTATACGCAAAATACGATGTTTTTTTCGGTGACGTGTGTGCGTGTGTATATATGTAAATACATGTATACATACATGCATACATATATAGATACATCTATATATATATATATATATATATATATATATATATATATATATATATATATATATGTCACACGTCCAAGGTGTCGCTTGCAGCAGCGCTGACAGTGTAATATATACACTATACACACGCGAGTCTGCTGAATTTGGCGAGCTTTTGATGCGTCATAGAGTGAAAAAGAGAGACACAAAGAGAGATAGAGAGAGAGAGAGAGAGAGAGAGAGAGAGAGGGAGAGAGAGAGGGAGAGAGAGAAAGCGAAAGCTACGTCAAACACTGAACTTACGCGCGTTATTTTTATCAGGCTCCGTGGCACTGCAGTTGAAAAATGTATCTTCACGTCTTTCCCCCTCTTTCTCTCTGTTTTCGAACTTCGCGGTCACATGCAACGAAGAAAGCTCGCAAGGGAATAGTTGTATATTATGAGCTTTTTAATAAAGCCCTGTGAAAGAAATGCAGCATATCTATGTAAAAATTAGCAACAGCGTAACACCGCAGCGCTGCGCCGCTGGGCGAATGAAAGCACGGGACCATCGGCATGCTGCATATGTGTATGTATATAATACACATTCTTTTCTCTCGCTCTCTCTCTCTCTCTCTCTCTCTCTCTCTCTCTCTCTCTCTCTCTCTCTCTCTCTCTCACTCTCTCTTTCTGTCTACACTCACTCACTTGCAAAGTTTTCTAAAGCATTGCCACTTTCGATCGCACAATCTTTAATTTCTATATATGTGTATATATATATATATATATATATATATATATATATATATAAAGTTATATATATGTATATATATAAAAATTACATATATACACACTACTATTGTAACAAACAGAATCCTTTTACCTATACGTAATATACAGACGGCAACGAGTTTTATAGGTCCGTCCGTAAATGTGTACGCGCGTGCTTTTCACGTGCGACTCTCGGGTATGCGCGACGACGCGCAAGCCTCACGGGACAAAAAAGCTATATAACGCGGAGGCACTCTGCGAGTATGCGCGCTTGCGCGCCCGTGTACGAACGCCCAAATGAGAGAAAGAGAGCGAGGGAGAGAGAGAGGTAGAGAGAGAGAGAGAGAGAGAGAGAGAGAGAGAGAGAGAGAGAAAGATAAACAATACCGCTCTCTCCCTTTCTCTTGGTCCGACTTCGCGTGATGACGTATGCAGAGCTGCGGGTGTGCTCGTGTGCATATGCACGGTGGTACGTAGAACTGTGCGCACGCGTGTATGCGCAGCTTAAAGATATATATATATATATATATATATATATATATATATATATATATCTTTGAAGTGTTTGAAGACGATGTTTGAACAGAAGCGATATATATATATATATATATATATATATATATATATATATATATAGTGCATTAACGCTAAGCGCGGTTCTGTGTACGTGATAAGTCTGTGTATATGCATGTATACATATACGTATGTAAAGCACGCCAGCAAGACAGGGTGAGAGGAAGTAGGTACCCCCTTCCCCTCCACGACATTTTCTCCCGTATCTGCGCGCGCGCGTTATAACCCTCTCCTTTCTTCCGGCTCTAGGTGTATATATATATATTGCTCGCGGCTACGCTCGTTAAGATATATTTATCTCTATATCTATATAGATACGACCCTGCACATATATTTGGTGACTTTTTGAATTGGCGAAAGCGCACACAAGAGATATTCCTCTCGTGAGAATTCAGCGATTCTCCAGTTACTGCTTCGCCTACCTACCAAGCATGCACTCGAAGTAGTGCCGTGTGAAAAGTCATTTTTAGAAAATAACTTTCACGTCTTTCATAATCTTTCGTAATTTGACTGAATTTTTAAAATGGAATTAGTATTCGTCTAAAGGGTGATTCGAATCGGCTTTTCGTAAGGGCGACTAAATTAATCCCTACTACAGACTACGAATAATGAAATTAATATCATGTATAATGAAAAAAAAAAAACAATTTTTTTTTTTGATTTACCGTTAGACCGCTGCAGCTTCACACGCGTCACTATTAGTTCGACCAATTTTCCGCACGAGCGGACGTGCAGTACAACTACATCGTCTACTACTTTTTCCGCGGTCGTATATTTTGGTCGGTAACGTTCCATGATTTATCAACCATAGTACTAATCAAAATAAAGTTTGATCAATTATTAATTGTGACAAAGATTGCATTTTTGATTATTGATCGTGATAATAAATTATTATAGAGTTGAGCACGGCAAGTATGTAATAGTAGTGTAAGGTAGCATGAAGGGATCGAAAGTTTCGAGAGAAGGGAAACTCAACTTTTTAAAAATTAACTTAGAAACCACTAAGAATTGAATTTCAAATTAAAGAAGCTGGTATGAAGGTTTATAAATATGATACTTAATCATAATTACATGTTTAACCTAATAATTGTCAAATTAAAATAGCGTAGTTAAAAACAATTCCTCGCTCATAAATGATATATGATAATATTCAAGATTTAAGAGAAAAATTATAATTGATCATCACGTGAACGTGATGACAAACGAAACGTTTGCTGTATGCTTAGGAATAAAGGTAGAGAGAAGATAATATAGAGTAAGATAGTTTCCCAACCGAACAAACGCTGGATACGCTAATTAATATAGAATAAAAGGAAATGCGTGGCTAAGACAATGTACGATTTCTGTGCGGTTATTTATAATAGAAAAAACGATGAATAAACTTATTGGAGGGATATAGTTAGGTAAAATGATATATAAAATAAATGAGAAATATTAGGTAAATATAGAACTCGGAGGGAGGCGCAATCGTCTGGAAGCGAGGAGGTGAAAGAAAAGGAGACGAACCGGAGAGTGAGTAGTGCGCCGGCGCGCGCGGAGCGTCGACGTCATGAATCTTGTGTGTGCGTGTGTGTGTGTGTGTGTGTACACATTCGCGCAATGCACATCTCTCTCTCTCTCTCTCTTCTCTCGCCATCTCCCGCATTTCTCCCGTTCCTATATATATATATACACATTCCCCTACACCCTGCGGGCTTTCCCTGCGCGTTTTACTTACTCGTAAGCTGCTTCTCTCTCTCTCTCTCTCTCTCTCTCTCCCTCTCTCTCGTTCCTTTTCATTATTCTCGCTGCTGCCGAGATATCCCCAAAGGTACGCGCACACTGCACTCTAGTCTAGCGTGTAGAATGGGGTATGATATACGCGTGCAGAATAGCAGGGAAAGAGAAAGAGAGAGAGAGAGAGAGAGAGAGAGAGAGAGAGAGAGAGAGACTGCAGAGGAGCGACACACGTACAACACACATACACTGGAAGCTGCGTGGCCCCAAAATGGTGCAAGGGGCGGGCAGGCATTAGTGTTTATATATATATATATATATAAACAAACAATACGTATGTCAACATGGGCAGGGCTGAATTTAGAAATAAGGACTTTGGAAGTTTCAGCCCCAGAATTCTCCTACACATCCCCCGTTAACTATATTAATAATCTCTTTACTTTCTTTTTTATTTATGAACGAGTCGATAAGTGTCAAAACTTTCGAATATTTCGAGTACGCTACGCCCTGTATCGTCTGACGATGGGCTCGTGGGTGGGACAACAGGCAATTCCGTCCCAGACCTGTGCATAGATAAAACGACAAAAAAAAAAAGACAAATACTTCTATCAACGACACTGAGCTTAATTAGCATCTTATACTTTCGTTGTCAGAAGTTACTTAAGTGATTTAGATAAAATGCCTGCTTAATAGATCTTGGATACACATATACTATGAAACACTTGGTAAAATTATTTTTGACGACCCGGTGGTAGTTTTATCAAACAAATCAAGAAAACACGAAGTTTTCAAAACAATTGAACTTGCTAGGAAAAAAAAATTTAGCAACTATTAACGATGTCTGACAACGTTCGCAAATACGTTAAAATAATTTTTCCAACATTTCTTAACAGCGGCGATAGAAACTTTTTTCCAAGTTCCTTTACGCGTTACGCGGTCTTACGCGTGTTGACAGAGTGTAGCTTGAAGTTCCTAAAATTTCTGTAACGTATTACACGTTTATAAATAAAATACCAAACTTTGCTTGAAAGGCCCTCCAGACTTCGCCAACTGTGGCTGAGCTTTGGCCGCAAGTCCGAATTCTTACACTTTTGGCAGGATCTGGTGGCTTTCGGTAAAAACTGACACTTTTTCTGCAGGAAAGTCTGGCAACAATATTTGTTTTATACTATATATGTAAATAGTTTAAATAAACAATCAACGCGTAAAAACGGGAATTCTTCGATGTTCAGTGTCATGGAAATAATCGATAAATGAACGCTGAGCGGTGTTTATACTTGTAAGTTTTCCAATCAATTATAACGTTTGAAAAGCTTACCTTATTATGATAGAATTCTAGAAAATTCAATTATGCCTATGCATAGCTTTAGAGAGAGAAGAGAAAGAGAGAGAGAGAGAGAGAGAGAGAGAGAGAGAGAGAGAGAGAGAGAGAGAGAGAGGAACCTTATGCAAGAGTAATCCTAATAGTTTTTATATAAATAAGAAATTTATATTGTATATTGTTCAGATGCATTATTCCGCTCAGTTATCGTTCGTAGAGATATGACATTGTAAACCAATGCACGAGTTTTTGTCATCATATACAGAGCGTCAACGTTTTATGTGTATATTTGAAAGAGCATTGCCGATTTATCGATTATAATCGACGGTATGGTTATAACTCTCTCCCCCCCTCTCTCTCTCTCTCTCTTAGAAGTTATTCGTATCCCCGAATGAATTCTGGAGAATTATTTGGAATTTTCGTAATGATTATACAGTTGCTCGATTTACTTGGTAAATCGCTGAAACAAAGTAAATACGAATCCACTGTATATACAATTGTTATAGCTCGCCCAATCTCGATTTCGCTCGAAATATCAAGACAGCCGACTAATTGTATATTTCATACAGACGGCTCATATTGAAAATATAGGAATACCAGTTTTCCTACAGATAATACGAAATGCGTAACAGCTGCGAGATTTTCCAACACTAATCGTTAGGAAGAAATAGTTTCCCATGTACACGATTTTCTGTGATGATTTGAGCAGCACGCGGGGAAACGGCAGCTTCTTAGCAAGATTATTCCGACTAAGTCGGCAAATATCCTTATATAATTTTGCTTATTACGTCACGCACGTACGCACGCACACACACACAGGTCTGTGACCTTCGAATCCTTTGATTTGCATTATTTTTATGAGACTCAAAAATAGCTTACCTTCTAGTATGTCCGAGCTATATGACTCGAAATTGCCTTGCGCACCTGTTGTAAGTGGCGTAAAGTTCGATTGAGATTTAGACACAAGTGAAAACAAAAAAAAAAATAATAGTAATAATCGGGAGAATCGACCGTATTCCGCAAAAGTGTTTATGTTCTCTGAACTAATTTTAAATGCTAGTGGTGGCCAGTAGGGGTGGTACACGTTAGAGACGTTCCTTACCACTTTGCGGTTTTGGCCGCTAGAGGTACCGCGTATGGTTGTGGAAAAAAACTATGTTATTTTTTTTACGCTGTTCCGCACAGTTAATATAGATCGAAACGCAGGGAAAATCTGAATAATCGATCGTATTCCAGACGTGCACTTAAACACTGAACTACTTTTTAAATGGGTTGTGGTCACGGCATGTTCTCGCCACCTCGCGGTTACACGAGAAACTGCATAGCTGGGAAAAAAAGAAATATGATAAAAAGGTTATGTTGGCATATATAGGTTTTACGAGTTCCCGTGAAATTTTTTCCCCTCGATTTTTCCCTGCGCAAGATTAACCTTCTTCAGACTTCAACGTGTAATCTAAAAAAAGAATAGCCATTGGAAGATTTTTCTGTTATCAAAAAATTTAGAGATTGGTTTTTATAAAATATATTGATTAAAATACGTGAAAAAAATATGTATACTTGGCGTTTGTTCATCTCTTCAAGACACTTATTCCTTGAATCAGTAGAATTATAACTTCCATGATTATCACTATATCCAATTATAAAACGTAATCAGTTACGTTTCAATTAAAATTAAGTTTTTTCCGATCAAATGCACTGTTATTAAACGAAAAGTATTTGTTAACTTACAGAAAAGCAGCCTTGTTATTATTCATCATAGGCTTAAAATTTGGCATTTGATTCCGATGATGAAATATTTAAAAAATTTTCAATTTTCTATACAATCAAAAAGAATATTTGAGAAAATTTATAATTATATGCATATATTAGACTATCAGTATAGTATATTTCACGAATTTAAAAATACCAAGCGACGAGCGGCGTTGTAGTTTCATTCTAACGGAAAAATATACATAAGGTGTCTTTTTAGATCACAGTAAGCATGCAGTTTAGTAAACATTTTTTTATTATTTTTTTTATTTAACTTATAAAGATGACCATGGCAATACAAATTTATTTAAGCCACTATTGCGCGACCTCTCGACAAATTCGAACTTCCCTCAACATCTTAGCCTTCAATTTTATCGATCATCATATATATATATATATATATATATATATATATATATATATATATATATATATATATATATGGCTCGACGAAAAGAAAGCGTGCGCTAGGGCCAACAATTCGAACGTAAAGATATATTACGCACACGCGCACGGAAAGAAAAATTGCCGTAACCGACGGAATTGGGAGACGGGCGAGCAGCCGCCAAAACGTACGCATACAAGGTGTCGAAATCCAAAGCCACACGCGATCGCGAAAGAAGGCCCGTTAAAAAATGTCAAATAAAATCGGGTAAACCCCCCTCCGAACAATTGGTCACGAAACAATAATTGTATCAGGGCTCGCGCTCTCTCGTCCGCGCGTCTTCTACCTATTGTTCGTTCGTCGGTCGTCCGCACTCGGAGCTATATTCGAAGAAAAATTATCCGACTCTCTTGTTATCATTGTCCACGGGGAAGAGAATGTAGGGTGCAGCTTGCGCCCCAAAGTGACATTTCACACACACACACACACACACACACACACACACACACACACACACACACACACACACACAAAACGGATTGCGTTAAACCACTTGAAGTCGATCCATGACCCTATTATATTTATGAATTGCATAGATTTCCGGAATTCTATTCGTTCATAAATCATCAACAATTTTCTCTCTCTCTCTCTCTCTCTCTCTCTCTCTCTCTCTAATTATCGTCGTGTTTTAACCATCGGTTGAATTCGACGTTGAAAGGCGGCTGCGGCATAATATTTTCCTTTAAAATACGCGGCATCTTTTGAATACATATACATGATAAGCCTGTCATGGGGGCATACTTTGACCCTTTCAGGTACGGTGATCAGTATATACCTACTATTTCAGTCCACCTGTACTTATTAGTAATACACCTTTCGAAATCTCCGGCTCAATAAGCTTCGCGTTTAATAAAAGTTAGAAATACAATGTCATAATTTAATAATAACAAACTGGTTGAATTTTTCGGGAATAAATTTAAGTTATTCTAGAACGGAAAATCCTATAGAGTTCTGAAAATTCTTCTACTTATAGTCGATACCAACTACTATAACCTATATTTTTTTACAATTTCCGTAACTTTAGACGTTTCAACAAATAAAAATTCTTTTGGAAATTTCAATAATTATTTTTTCACTCTTCTAATCACCATATGGGATTCGCCATTTTGAATTTCGCCTTTCTTATATTAAATTCAATTCAATTCGCCAGAATCCCTATATACAAAGTTTTATCATAGTTGAATGTAAAATCTCAATATTTCAATCCAAGACAGTTGGGTCTTCCGTCTTTAATGTTGCAGTTTCTCTTTCAGCCGATTCCGAAAACACTTACACTCGCCGAAATCACCTATAATTGTAAATGCATGGTCCAAAGGAAATATTTTCTGAAAGAGTCGACGAGCGCACGCCCCAAATATCCGTCCGATTGCACAGAAGTAATTAAGACAAAAAAAGGATCAAAAATAGTACCAACAATAAATATTAAAATGTTAATGAATTGATAACTTACGAATAGTGTTTTATCTTCGTATTTCTTCATAACAAAATCACATAAACTTACCTCAAAGCTTGTATATACGTGTAAATGAGATGAAAAGATCCATTTAGACTGCCTCCGTCGGAGTGTATAGAAATACAATAGATTTCTCAGGTTTTTACACAAAATATTATCATTAATCTTCTACATGATTTAAAAAAAAAAAAAAAAGAAAAAAGAAATAAACACACACAGAGATACACAAGTGCCCTGCCGGCTTTCGCCGCGCGTGAATTCCAAAGATACAAAATCTTCCGAGAGACAGAAGTACAGCGGTATAGCCAGGTATAGCGCGCGGCGGTAAGTAGAAAAATCCGAGTTATCTCGGACTGCAAATAGATCGGCTGAACATCTCGCTGGATCATTTCAGGCGTGGCCTCGAGCGCACGGTGTTCCATGACTCTCAACACCTATATAATAATGTAATCAAGAGAATTGTATTCGAATTTTTCGCTTTAGATGTATATAGTGATCGACCTTGTGCGCTCAGATTGAAACGGACTTAACTGAAGAGTTACTTTGGTCAATCTGTTTTTCCTACGATTCATCAGTCTACGAGTTCAATTAGAAAATTTTTCAATTAGAAATGAAAATCATAAGATCTTCATATATAGGTCTTTCAAACCCGTTCAAAACAATAAATAAAAGAAAAGCAGAAATTTTCAGTTTACTTCGAAATTATTGATTAATTATAAATAAAGTGTAAAATTCGAATGAAAATGTTTACTTATCAAAATAACAAATAAACAAAAAACGAGCACGAAACCCTTTAGAAAAGTCTTTATTATACATCATGTATCGATACAAAAATTTGAACTAACCTATAAATATCTATGTCTCTATCAAAAGAGATTAAAGATGATCGTAAAAATTAAATTTATTAATGATAAAAATAACAAACTGCTGTAGAAATATTAATAAAAAAAATGTTCGCAGATATTCTATAAGTTACGTATTTATATCATTGGCATTATATGTATACATACATATATATATATATATATATATATATATATATATATATATATATATTCTTTTATCGTATATATGGACGGAGCTGAAAGCATAGTCTATCGTGTAAATAACGGGATAATCAATTTTCATATAGAATACAATATTCATTTACCAATAACAATGATAACTATAATAATTGGCAACTTCATTTCTATTAAAAGTGAGAACGCGTTTCTTGAATGAAAAATACAAAAAAAAAAAGAAGGAATCCACTCGTCGTATTTGTATACAAGCGAGAGACTACAATTATAATTGTAATATGGTTACACGCGCACACGTATACATATGCGTATGTATGTGTAGCCAAAGAGCAACTGCGTTTACGCTCGGCAATACTTCATCTATAACATACAGATATAGCAGAATTTTCCTTTAATGCCGTGGAAAGCCCACTGCTTACATTATTAATTTAACGCTATTTCTATACCAAGATTATTAGTGTATCTATTTCGACCATAAGGCCCGTATCGTGTTTAGATCGAGGATAAACTAGAGGAAATTAATAATAATTGTTGAGAAAAAATATATATATATTTAAATCTTAACGCGTAAGAAATAACTGCAAATTGGAATGTTCAACCATGTACTCTTTTTAACTTCTCATATAGAAATAGTGTTAGTGATTGTTACAATAGTGGGATATTAATAGTGTTTATAATGTAAATAATGTTATTTTAAAAAGTTTATCTTAAAGTGTTCATCCATGAAACTGTCTGGCGAGCTCTGCGTTAACATCGGTTTGAAGCCAGTTCTATAGATAATATATTTATGTTTCATTGTTGCACTTTTCGAAGTCGTCGTTTGTTTTTTTTTTTTTTTTATCTTCTTGCTCGTTACTCAAACCTGCATTGTATATTTTTGCTGATTAACATTAATGATGTTCTAAATAATCGGAATGATAATGTGCGACAAAAAAAATAATACCGCAAACTTGCCATATTTCATTGTACAAAAATAAAATTACAAATTCTCTTTACTCGTTTCGATTATTCAGATCTACGTCGATTTCAACGTTTTAATAAATTTTAATAAATTATACGAAAAATATATCTTCTTAACTGAATCTGAAATTTTTTTTTGTATATAATTTCTCTTCTGAAAGAATTGTAAAAACAATTAGTTTCAACAACAATATTCGCTTCACTTGGAATGTATTAATAGCTTCGGAACTTGCAAAGAGTTTACGCACCCTTTTAAAGTATATATAAGGTGGCTCCGTTACTTTTTTAACTTCGATAAAAATATTGCTTATTTAAATTCGTCATAAAAGGCGTAATAAAGATCGTAATACAATTTTCGCCCGAATTCAATAACATACAATCCAAATTACTAATTTGAAATAGATTTTCATCATTTTTATTGCATGTTTACCCCACTATTTCTTGATACCGATCCAATGATAATTAAATACTAGTCTCTAAATTTCACGCTCCTAAAACAAAGGCTTCTCTTTTAAATCAGCGAATATTCGCTATTTACGCAGTGCGATTTCTATTTGAAAATAACTTTTTCGTGGCAGTGAGCCGATTTTGACTATTATATCATTAATTCATAATTTAATATTGATATTAGGAAAATTCCTAGAAGTCGACGGAACCACCTTAATCCAATTAATATATTTAAACAATGTTCATAAATATATTAATCCTCGATTACTTATGTAAATCTTCTTATGTAAACGTGAACTGTGCGTATATATATATATATATATATATATATATATATATATATATATATATATACATGCTTAATGTAATGATTCTCCGAAAACAATCGTTAACTTAGAAAAACTAATGATGATAAAAAGAAATAAATAAATAAATAAGCACGGATCGCGTAACAAGTATTATAGGGGAGCATCAAAACGTGTCCCAAAACGATTGTTAATTTTTACACCGGTGAGAGAAAAAAATATATTTCACCAACTCTACGTTTTGCTGTGTCATCCCTGTAAAACGTTCCAACTAACACACCTGCACGCAATGTGGCTAAAGTTATAATAATGATAATAAGAAGAAGAATAACGATAATGATAATAAATGCTGTATCTTTTCGGATCTTTCCAGCACGAAAGAAAACAATTATTTATTTATTTATTTTTTTTAAAGGGCGCAAATGATTAGAATGGCCGCGTATCCGGCCCGATGAAGCGCGGTTTCAAATGCAATCATATATATATATATAGAAACAACCGTATGTATGTATGTATGTATGTATGTATGTATGTATGTATGTATATATATATATAGTCTTGGTAGATGCGCAAAGTAGTTATAGAAATCTTTGCTCTCTCTCTCTCTCTCTCTCTCTCTCTCTCTCTCTCTCTCTCTTCCTCTCCTCTCATTTTGCGTTAAGTTTACTCTTTATATGTATATATGTATATATATATATATATATATATATATATATATATATATATATATGCGCGATGTGCTTGCGACTTGCTGCTCCCACAATAACTCCGCAGTCGGCGTTTTAACGCGATCGCAGAACGACGAGGAGAGCAGGGCGCGAACGTAACGATTTATATTGGGATTTAGCCGAGTCCGTGATCCTCGAAGAAGCCCTGGGGTGTTTCCTCCTGCAACAATGAGTCAATTTTAATGATTATTAATTTTTTTTTTTGTTTACTTTTTTTGTTTTTGTTTTGTTCTTCCCATATTGCCATATATAAGTGCACGAATCGAAGAAATTAATATAGTAAGGCAGATTATGCGGAGCCCCGAAAAATGTCCTTCTCTAGCCAGAAGAGAGAGAGAGAGAGATAGATAAGTAGATAGATAGATAGAAAAAAGTAAAGAGAGACAGAGTGTGAGTGAGTGACGTTGGAATTCGTTTTTTTTTTAAATTTGTAATAAAGAATTTTTTTACATGAAGCCGATAATGCTAGCTCTCTAGCATTGTCTCAACTGCTGAAAAGAACATCTCCCAAATCTATATATATATATATATATATGTATATACATATATATATATATATATATATATATATACACACATAAATCTATATATATGAAAAGGAATCAGTTGTTTCCGTGCTGCACGTTTACACATCGTTCACACAAGTCAATCTTTTAACTATATATATATATATATATATATATATATATATATATATATATATATATATATATATATGTATGTATGTGTGCGCTACGTAAAACACAATTTTATATTATATTGACTGTATCACTGAACCCTTTTCATATACGTGGCACAATAGCGTCCAATTATATATTGTTCTTTTTATTAAGAGTTTCGGGTTTAGTTAAGAGACACAAAGAGCTAAAAAAAACAAACAAACCAACAAAACAAAATAAAGAACATAACAAGCATAGACCGAAAATTGTTTCCTTATTCATTCGCTAAGGTGCAATTTTTTAAATAAAACCACCATTGTCCCTTAAATGCTAATTAAATGTTAAGGTTCGAGTTTACATTGTGAGAATTTGATTACGCGAGGAAGAAAAGAAATTGGCATTGAAAATGACAAAAGTAAATGCGTAAAAATATTTTTTAAAAAGCGATTAATGCCGTAAATTTTATGTTAAAAACATAAACATAACAAAATAAATTAAGGATGCGCAAAAGCGTACATGTGCGTGTAATTTCGAAGGAATCGGATAAGTAATTCGTACGCTATTTGCATATTTATATTATATATATATATATATATATATATATATATATATATATATATATATATATATATTTGTACGTAGGTATGAAAGCAAATAAATACAAGAATCATTAGACGTTAAATTTTTTTGTTCATTAAAATAATGCTTTATTTTACTCAGTGGAATTCAAAATATTTTTTTTTTTTTTTTGACGAGCATGTAACCGAGTGCGCATTCACATTGAGAATTGACATACATTGCTAAAAAAATCAGGGGAGCTTGACGTGTATACTTTACGCTCGCTTAATAATTAATAGTTTATAGTTTCCATTTCACCGTAACATTATCAATTGACGCTTATACGCGCGTTATAACTGGGCAACGCATCACATGAATTATTATTATTATTATTAAATTACTGTTTCTTTGCGTTTCGCGTTAGCTATCTTAATTACGCTATATTATCCGCTACATTGGGAAGATAACTATATATATTTATTGCCGTAAATTACGCCAATGTTACATATATGCGCTGACATTATCGACTAAATATTACGTGTATATATATATATAATATAGGAGTCGACCGAAATGTTTATTTTAATACGATAATCGAACAACAAACGTTATTTTGCTACTTCTTCCCTTAACTCTTAAGTAATAATTACATTATTACTCTTTGCATTCCAATGAATGAATCAAATGTATATAAGTCTTTGAGTTTATATAAAAATATAGGTAATAAAATTACATAAAAATATATAGTAGTCCACAGTTACGATATTATCCACCAGTTCGATATGAAATTAAATATAATAATGATTGTATCCTCCGTTTCCATTGTACTTTCATCTAAATTTATAATAAAAGGCGCCAAAAATTCTGCCATTCATTGGTTCCGAAGAAGACAGACACAGAGCACGGCTCTTTTTTTCTTTTTTTAATGACAATCGTAAAATGTAGCAAAGAATGGAAAAATACGTGCGCTAATTATTGAATAAATGCAAATTGTACATATTTTATAAGCATCATAATGTTAACGGCTCGAATCAGTTTTTTTTTCCTTTTTCTTTTTCATTTAACAAGCATTTTCTAACGCCTCCGTGATAAGATTGGCTCTCGGTACATTGCGCTGTAGGAAGTAGCAGGGCATGAGAGCATATAGCCCCGCCCCCCTCCACCCTCCCTCGCAGGCGCTTTGCGTTTATAAATAGTATTTTTCTATAAATATCAGAGAAAGTGTTGAAAATCAATATGAAAAAATGTGCATGAGTAGGATGAAAAATGTAAATTCGCTAATAAAGAGAGGGGCCCCTTTTTGAAGAACGCGATTGTACTTCGTCGATGATTTTTAACGCGCCGAATCCAGGAATACGGCTGCGAAATTGCTCCGTCCTGTCAGGCGATTGAGATTATCAATTGTGAAAGCGAACGGTGACAAAAAGGTATTTCTATCTCTGTTCCGAGCTACTACTGATAGGCCTGCCAGCTTAATTGTTCCAGAGAAAGTACTGAAAGCACAAGTTTTATTTAAATTCTTGCAAATTTCCCGGAATTTGTTCAAATATCGAATTTTTACGATAAGAAATTCTATTTGTAAGGAGATAAGAGCTCGCGTCGGTTCGTAATCAAAATCACTTTCGTTTAGCGTGAATTATTGTGGTATTTGTTTTTTTGCTTTGTTTTAATGATAGCTAACTTGATCAATAGCGTTTCTGCATCATTATACATTGCTATGAAATTTATTAAATCGTGGGAAAAAAATGCTTCGTTTTATGACGCGACCCGTGTGTGGCATTGTATATTTGTTTACGTCAGACGTTGTTTATCACCTCGCGTCGGAATTTGTAAATTTTGCCACGAATTTTTCTTCTCTACTTCACAAAATCTCATATCTCACGATTAACGGTATTTTCCCATCCACGATGCTTCGAAAATGTTTAATGGAGAAAAGTCTTTTTCGTATCATGAGCGTCAATTATTACTCCGACAACCCCTTAAATCATTCTCGCGTTCTCTGCTCAAAATGCTAATCAACAGTATTGCATTTGTCTTGTTTCATTCTAGAGTTTTCGATATCAAAAAGATCGCAAGTGTCTATCTTTGTACTCTCTCGAGAAAAACAAACGTTGTCGACATAACCTAGAAAATGGGCAAAAGCCTGACGTGATTGAGCAATTCGAAAGCCAGATTTTGATTTGGCGCACAAAAAGCCATCGAGAACCTTTCTGTAATTGATATACTTATTGGATCCTATAATGACGACACCAGAAATTGATACAATTATCAGAATTTTAACAATTCGAACAGCAATGCAACCTCCTCCCTTCCCGCTCGGCGTATATGTTCTTACGCGACATATAAATTTTAGAACTGAATAATAATTGGTTTTACTCGCTAGAATCATTTTACTGATATGGCTTTTCATCAACGTAAACAAATACGTTTACACGACATGTACAATTCATATCTAACAGTTTATGTAACAGCATTATAAAAGAGATTAATGTATCGTACGCATTAGATATTGATTACAATTTAATGTACGTATATTATTTGATTGAATTTGGCGAAAATGAAGTGTCTTTTATATTATACATTCCATCCTAATTTCATTCGTTATTGAATTTTCCATACTGTTTATTTTCGAAATTCCGCAGACACTGTTACGGATGAAAATGAAAAGCCCCCCCCCTCTCGCACTATCTCTCTTTCCCTCTCGTTTATACGCCCATCCTCAATTAACTCGTACCAACCGCACCGTAAGAGGGAGGACGCGCCCTCGAGAGCCAATCTCCTCGCGGAGGGATATTCGACCGACCACTCCTCTGCAGCGCGACCGCAATGCCCGATGGCAGTGCCATAATATTGCATTTCCTGCACGATATAATAATAGATCGACAATAAGTTTTGCTCGATTCTCGAAAGGGAGTCACGCACCCGCGCTTATCTGATGCGTAAATAGATTGCGTAATAATTTTATCGATGCATGTTAATTTTTAACAATACTTGATGTACTACGTAAATTATTGTTTATAATACGATAAATTTATGTTTCCGAAATAAATATATTTATATATTATAGCTGTAATATAAATATGAAGTTAATAAGCTTGTAGACGAGTAAAAATTAGTTACACATAAAAACGGAACAGACTCGTAAAGTTGCAAAATATGGCACTCGTATTTAATTAAGCATACAGACTAAATATTTTGGAAATCGTACTATTAAATGCAACAATATATCTTTCGTTTCCATTTCATCGTTACAATATATTAAAATTAAAGCACTACTACTAATGACAATAACAATAATAGTAATAATGATGATCATAATAATAATAATAAACAATATATATATATATACTCTACCGCAATCCAT
Organism: Sycobia sp. Sy_11; assembly: GCA_018907035.1. Lineage (NCBI taxonomy): Eukaryota > Metazoa > Arthropoda > Insecta > Hymenoptera > Epichrysomallidae > Sycobia > Sycobia sp. Sy_11. The sequence continues at coordinate 1,684,743 of JACCIC010000057.1, read as the reverse complement.
TTTGAATTACTTAAGTTAAGCTGACTGCATTATTTAAGCGGCTATCAATTCTACGGATATTATTAGCAACCTAAGGAAACGATAAGAACCGCTGTTTTCGCCATTTAAATGTTACATACTTGTAATATATATGAACATGCAGATTATACACGAACTTTTGATTTAAGGGGCCGTCGAAGTCAATTTTTTACCGATCGACCAAAAAGTACGGATTTGTAAATAATATTAGAAATAACAATCAAATTATTGCACGTAATTTAATTAAATGCGCACTTCGTGAGATGAAATGAGAGCTTTTTGGAAAATTTTATTTAACATTTTTGGTTATGAAATTAGGCTAGAATATTCTGCATTACACGTCGTTTGACAAATTTACGTGAAACTTAACAGCAATTTCAAATAGGCGTAAATAAAGCACACGATTACTACACGATCTAAAATTTGCAAGAATTTAATGTTTAAATATAATATTAATTAAAGAAAAGTATAATCTGTGCTCGATAATTTTATTGACTTCGATAGGCTCCGCGTTCTTCATATTTTCATCAGATACATGCGTAGATCAACGTATGCACTTATTCAGTAATTCAATTGTGCACTTATGCACTTATTCAGTAGAACTTTCGTGTTTCACTTTGTAATAATTTTACAACAAACAATAATACTTTAGTTTGTTTGTTTTGTTGTTTTTTTTTTTGGGTTTTTTATCAAACGGAAATAATTCGTTATCTTTTGATACAGATTTTAAAAGCAATGTCTGTCTGTTCCGATGTACATTAACCGATCTTACACTTTCGACTTAGGTTGCCAATAGAAGTTTCTATATATACGTACAAGTGTAAGTATTATATAATAAGATAGGCGTACAAAAAAAAAAGCTATACGGTTGAGCCACGAACGAATTCGAGTACAGGCTAAAGCTCATAATGGAAGTGGGGCCCGAAAGACGACCGAACCATGGCCGCGCAAATTTTCGCCCCTTACTCGCGTACAAATAATATACAAATTAGTCTTTAAAGCTTTGCGATACACGCCCAACAATACGATGAAAAATAACAAATCATTGTTCATCCACGTTATTATCAGCCTCTCTTGTTGTTCTCGACGAAACATTTCCTCGTTCCCCTCCTCCTCCTCCTCCTCTTTCTTACATCTCATACATATTAATATTTTTCAGACTCGGTATTTTCTCTCTGGCAGAATCATATCACGGGCGCTTTCTATGTATATATATTTATATTTCTTTTTTCACGTAAAATCGACAGATACATATATAAATATGTCAGCGCGATATCGCAGTGGATATTTTGCTAGTACTTTGCCGCTTACTCGTGTACGAGTGCGCGCGAGTACGTATAGACTTAGAAACGACGCATGCACTTACTTTACTCACTTTTGCACATAAGCGTAAGTGTGCCAACAAGTCGGTAGATATGGAGGCTGTATATATATATATATATATATATATATATATATATATATATATATATACATATACACGTTATAATTACAAAGTGCACAATTCCTGAACAGGTATAAGGCGGTGCAGATTTTAGAAGGAGGTGATGACGACGACGACGACGTTGCATCGAGGATAAAGACAAGGGAGGAAAAAGAGTGATAGAGAGAGAGAGGGAGAGAGAGAGAGAGAGTGAGTGAGAGAAAGAGGGAGTGGGGAAGGAAGGATTACTTGGACTCCATCCTTTTCCAGCGCTCGGCTCCGACGGCGACAACGGCGACGCACTTGATGCGTTTCTCCATTCTCTCCCGTATAAATGCGCTTCGCTCGCTCCTGCCCGTCTGTCATTGTTTTAGTTTTCGGTTTTGTACTTTCCGCCCGCTCTCGAGGTGGCCTACAAAAGCCCTATTTCTCGCAGCGCACCCTCGACGGCCTCGTCCTTTCCAGAAACAAATACTCGTTCTTTAGCAATCAATGGGCAGTATATATGTTTGTTTGTTTTTTTTTCTTTCTTTTTTTCTTTTTTTTTTTCTTTACTTTCATTCAATTACTTATTAATATTATTGTTAGGAATTATTTTTGCTCATATAAAAGGGCTCACGACGAAGTTTGCATATACGGACATTAGAATGAGCTTAATAGGAGAAGCGTATTTTCTCCTTGTTTTCCTTCGATAATTCGCGGATTTGAATGTTCGTCATTGCGATTATATGAAAACTGTTTCGGAACGTATTTCTATTCGTTATACGGCAATTATTTCGTTATACGTTCTCCAAATCTAGGCTAATCATTCAGATTTGGCCGTTCTAACTAGAAATCCATTGATTTTCCATATTAATTTATGCAGTTCATTCGTCAGATTTACGTGGTCGTCAATTAAATTAAGAACAATTGATAAAAAAAAATTTTTTATCTATACATAAATATGTATATTTTTACATCGTTATAAAGTGACAAATTATAGGCAAAATTTTAATAATTACCTCTAAATTAAGAATCAAGTATTCGAATGTTACTTATTAATGCAATTCATTTGACTGGAATAATAATATTAATTGCATCCATATTAAATCTCCGTAGTAAATAGAGGTGGCAAAATCGCACATATAATTAATATTTTAATTAATTTCAAATTAGCCTACAGTATGCTAAATTGACAAGCGTTCGAAATGATGTTGTAAGTTCATTGTCATTACACGTTTCAAATAAGGTTTAATTTAAACATAATGGTATATTAAATTGATAATCGTCAATCTATTATTCGGTTATTCATTATTCATGACATATAGTTATCTTTAAAATAAATTAATTATTTTCAACAAGTTAGAAGAAAATGTACGGTGATTTTACATTTTGTTATGAATAATTTTGATATTCTGCTTCTTACTGTTCACGAAAAATTAAGCCACACGATTCCTCTTTTTTAATTAAATCACGTCATTTAGCATTGTTATATGTGAAATTTAAAAAAAATTTCAGTTGCATAAAGAGAAAATCCCTCCTTCCCAAAATTTAATCGCGTGATTGTTATAACTTTTCAAGTGAATTACATATCCTCAAAGTATAATAACAAATATATTAGTAATATTCGAATATCTAGATTTCGAATTGGCGTATAGATTCATATTTCGAACATCCGAATATGCAAATTTTCGAGAACCCTATATATATATAGAGCATGGAATATTATTCGAGAGTCACGTAAATTTGAATAGATGCATTTGCACAGGACAGTATATAGCGGAACAACAAAAACGTATTTCACATACGAAAATTTTGTGGAACGCTGGAATGTAATTTATTTATAGTCGAGTCGCATACGGCTGTATTTGGTTTGTTAAAATAATTTATCTCTTATATTTTTAGTGAGAAAACAATGATTTTAACAAATATATATATTATTCTATCACTTATTCATTATAAAAAGGATAATATTTATTAAAATTTTATTGAACACTATAATTTTTTAACAGAAATTTACAAAATTCTGTCAAAATAAATTTATAATATTTACAAAATAGAAAAGGTATCCAACTGGCTTATAATTATGAGACACTTTTTGGGAATTTATAAGAATAAAACTAGAAAAAAAGATATCCTTTTATAACAAAAAGTTATTTATTGGTAATCTGCTATCGAAAAATAATTTACACATTTTTTAAAAATTGAATTAAAAATTGCGCTTGCAGATGCATCTGAATAAAATCCTATATTTGTATACTATTAGATTACTAGATTTTATAGATTTCCAACCATTGATCTGAATTTGAGTATACATATTTTTAATACTAAAAGCCAGTGAGATAGGTAAAATTTTATAAACATATCAATTTAAATCCATTTTGTTTTTTTCTGAAAAAGTACGATAAGCTTGTTATAAAAATATTTATAAAATAAACAATTCTGTAACAATAAACAAAACCCTAACCGCTTCACTGATTTTTTTGTATTTTGAAGCTACGTACCAAATTTCGTAAAGATCTTGAAAAATGAAAAGGTTAATGGTTCGACAGTGTAAAAAAAAGTAGTTTGGTGAAAAGGCGTTTTGAGTCTGCTCGATTTTTTCCATCCATATACTAAAAATTTTTTCGACTTTCAAAAAATCCTTACAACTTCTACGCCCGAAAAATATTATCTTTCTAATTATCTCTACTTAAAATAAATACATTTCAGCGGAACAAAATGAAGATTATTTTTTTAAAGAGCATATGTGATGCACGAAACATGTTTTATTTATTAACTATAGAATGAACTATAGGGGAAGATTTTTGCCCCATAAAAATGTATAATAATTAATACAAAAATATACATACAGTCCTTTTGAACATTTTAAATACATAATAATATTATTATAATCCGTAAAAGCTCGTGTTGAATACCTTTTTTCAAGATATAAAATCAACTATACCAGAGTCAGGATTTTTTTTCTTCAAAAAATATCCAATATTTTTATTCCAAAAATTATTCCAGATCTAACAATTTCTTAATATCAAACCTTTATTAGCTCGACATTTTTAAATAAATCTAGTTATATACTCAATATATGTGGTGAAAAAAATTTTAAAAAGTCAAACATATGGCGATATAAGCATGACAAATATTAAATAAGCTGATTATTTTTGATTTGCAATGAAAAAAGGGAAACTGGCATTTATTTAAGTTTACGTGTCTCAGTGGTTGAAGGAAGATTGTCACACTCTCTAATGTGGTATCAACAAAAGACTGAAAAAACTGAATAAAAGGCAAGATGGAAAACGACACAACACATCACCTTGCACACAAATTCCGGCAAACAGAATCGCTTTTACATTGCGTGTATATGGGTGTTAATGTAGGTGTAGGTGTTGATGTAGGTGTGTACTGGCGCGCGCGCCTTCAAGCTCAGGTTAAACTGGATAAAAAAATAATTTATTAAGTTCTCAAGAAAATTTACATTTACATAATTAAATGACCTAATATATGAGCACATTGATACTCGATGCCAATTCGTAAAATATACCCAACATCGTTATCGCGCAATGCTTGCTATAGACCATAACTGTTCATATTGTATTATTTCTTTGTTATTTTAGTCGAAGCATATTCAAGTATAGTATCGACAATGACATCATGAAAGAAAACATATAACTGTATAAATTTAATTATTAGAATAAAGCTACTTATTTTACTATACAAGTTTTATAAAATATTTTAGATATTTCAGGTGGTTCGTATATATGCGACTCCGGAGTCAAAGAGATGCTATCATAATAGATTTTTATATTTATTGATTATAAACTTAAATTATTTATATATGTATATATATATATATATATATATATATATATATATATATATATATATAAATTAATTTAATAACTTTTGCAATCATTATAAAATATTGAGAATAATTTAATTTAAATCAGACAGCCTTAAATAATAACCGATATTTTGTATAATTTCAAACTTTTAATTGAAAAGTTTAAGATTCCAAATTTTTGAATTCTAGCTTTATTAACAAGGTGAATTGATTTTTATTCTTCAATATTTCAATCATTAATCTAGTTTGAATTTCAATCATTAACCTAGTTTGAATTTTTTCTCAAATAGTTTGATTTGAATTTATAAAATCCTTAAGACTTATTTCATTAAATATTATAAATTTTACTGAAATTACACTTATGCAAGTTTTTAAAGAAAATTTGAGTTAAGGAGGTTCCTTCCACTAGTGTACAGCAAGCAGCAATAACTATTTTTGTTAATTCAGATACGATGAATTCGATGGTATCATTATTTTATTCACTTTGCATTCAAAATATTGAAAAACATCAGTTTGAAATTCCGAATTTTTGCATAACTCATGTATACATAGGCTCTTATTGAAGAAACAATGAAGAAATAGTTAAAAGTAACTTTTGTGAAACAACAAATAAGTAGAAAACTATTCTTGAAATCGACTAACTTTCTTATCTGAGATAATATTTTTCAAATTATTTCATGACATGTAAAAACTAAAGATAATATCATTAAAATGAGTTAAAGTTTTCATTGTTGTAATTTGATTCATACCAAGAAGCAAAATAGAGTGGAACATTATATAGTAAACTCACAGGATACTGTACTCTACTGTATACTTGTTTGTACTGTTATATTTAAATATACTGTTTGAACCTTTTGTGATGGTCATATCAATGTCTGTTAATATCAAATATAAAGAGTTAATGAGTAAAAACAAAAACTTTATATTAGTAATGTCTTGTAAATTATGCATTAGTTTTTAATTTTATTCTTTTTATAATTTTGGGCTTCTGCAGCAGTGGACTAAACCTCCTTAATAAGGCATTATACTACGATTTACTTTATTTCAATTTAAATAATTTTTAATACAATCTTTTGGATTCCCTGCAAATAATATTGACTTCTGATTTAGACGCATTCTTTACTCGGAATCTTTATCCAGCTTTCAGTGACAGATCGAAAAACACATAGTATGGTATATTAATTAACTATATAGCATACAGATATTAATTCTTTGTTATATAGTGTATAATACTAAAGTAATACATTTTAATACTATTTGTTAATTCATTGCAAGCACAGTATAGAAAATTTGTATAGAATTATGTAAAGTTAAAGAAAAATAATAGATTCATGTATACACATCAACATTGCACATATTGTTATAAAATTTCAATAATTCTAAAAAATAATTTTTCTTAAAGATTTCTTATCATATTTAGAAACAAAACTAAAAAAAATGTATAGAAAATTTTCATGGTTAATGTATTTTTACAATTAAAAATCCTTGCTATAATTTTAGTTGTATTACAATCTAAAAGTAATAATTATAGAAAAGCAATGCTATTAAAAAGGACATTGAGATCTTCAAAAGTAAAAAAAAGAATAATTTATCACGTTTGTAATATTTTTACAAAGAGCACATAAATATTAAAAAATGTTACAATTTTATTATAATTGTATTTATGAAACAAAAAATTAACTATGTATTTTATTATTGTAAGCATCCAATATTTAAATTATAATCAAATTAAGAAAAATTTTTTTTAAAATGTTATTAAGGGGTTGTAACATTCTATTGTAAAAGTTGAAAAATTTATCAAATAAAGTCTAAATATATATTTAATTTTTTATAATCACTGAGTAGTTATCTATTCAAAAATGAAGCTATAAAATCTGACCCTACTTTAAATAAAAATTTTGATATATATATATGTAAATCTGTTCCTTGTTAAAAAAGAACTACACAATAATGATACAAAATATATGCAATCAATATCACAATATTATCTTAATTGGTTTTTAAGTATACATATAAACATATCTGCTATTACTGCAAATATTATTGCGAATATGAGTACAAATTGTGTAGAGTAATGTCAATAAAAGCTTGCCTAACAATAAATTTCAAGAATATAATAGCAATCACACATTTTAAACCTAATTTTCTAATTTTGTTGTTGAATATTAATAGTTTATTAAATTTAGTTGAAATCCAACGACTCCAAAATTAAAATTTGTACATGCAGTAACCATTTTTCTTTTCTACAATTTCAAAATTTAAACAATCATTTTTTATAAATTGACATGCTTTAGCACATGCATTTTTTCATGAAATTACATATGAAGAAATTGATACGCAACAATTTTATCAAGCATAATCGACAATATACTTGAAAAATAATGTAGCTAATTCATATTTCATTTATGGACTACAATGATTATTAAGTTTATTCATAACATTGTATTAAATTTTCTAATTTTCTATCTTAAAATAAAGATTTTGATACGTCAATGTGAGATTTCCATTTTATTGAAAAATACTAGTCATATTAAACGCATTTAATTAAGTAAATAAAAAATGTATAAAATGTATATAAATTTGAAAAATTATTTGAAAGGTTTTGACATTTATTTTCTAGTATTATCACTGGCTACATTATAGATAATTATATTAGTATATTCTCATATTATGCATGCTATACTAAAAAGCAATATACGAACACACATAGGAAAACAATTTATATTAATGTTTTGATATTGACACATTTGAGTTGTACTATTCTGTTATGTAAAAATATCTGTTAGATATAAGACAAAAACATAAATTATTATAAGAACAGCGAAGATTGGATCACTTTGACATTTTTAAAAATTTATCAATAATATATTATAAATAAAATTTACATCTTTTTCTTGTGTAGAATTATGAGATCAATCTTTTGTACTATTTCTTATATAAACATTAATATTTACTTTTTATAAAAATAAAAAGAAAATTGTTAATTATATGAAATTTCTGTTCTACCTCTTAACATATATAAATTCTAAAAATTCTTTTAAAACAAGAATGAATTTTATATATATATATATTACTTTCAAAATTAAAATATATCTCTATATATAAATGATATACTAAATGTTAATGAAATATAATAATATTTATATGAATTTTAAAATTTTTAAATATTCTTCAAAATACTTTGTAAATCAAAATAATCAAACTCAACACACTAAAATTTTCTATAATTTCAAATATTTGAGTTTGTCTTATGAATCTACTAAATAGTGATTCATCTTAATTAATAAATAATGTAAAGTCAGAATGATCCATCTATTGGAAAGTGATAGACACATAAACAACATTCATAAACAGAGATTACAACTCAATGGGAACATCCCCATGACTAACCTCCTGCAAAAGATCCTGGGCTGCAATAGCTTTAAGAACATTCTTTTTGCTTGTCTCTTGAATTTCTCCACCAACCAGTAACTCATCTAGTATAAAATATGCCTTTTCAAAGTTGAAAATTATATCTAACTCACAAACCTAAAAATGCAAACATGCGATATTTACTTGCAATTATTTCTGAATTAGTTAATTCATATTTATTAATTGTCTTACACTTCCAAAATACTTGTCTAATAACTCAACATATCGGTGAATGATTTCGAGTGTCAATAATTCATTATCATTTTGTTCAATAGCGCAACAAAAATATAAACTTGCATACCTATAAAAGTAATATTCTTATTTATAAAAATGCACAGAATAATAAAGCCAATATTTACACCACAAATATACCTTTTGTAAACGACTTTTACATCTTTCCATTCAAGGAAACTTGACATTTTCGGTTTTCTAGCAAGAATCGTTGTGATTAGCTCCCGCGTAATTTTCTTTTTCAATTTATCTGCATGGGCGACATACCATTTTTGTAAACGCAGTTTTCCTTGACGACTGAACAAAAGCATAAATTGCATCTACGAATTTCAATGAAAAATTGAATTAAGTATGTAATTATAATAAATAATAAAATTTAGAAAAAACAGATGATTGATTTACCATTTTAAATTGGTATAATATTAGAACAACACAACCTTTTACACTGTAATTTTTAGGACAATAATGGAAATAAAAAAGTAATAGTTATAGATAAATATGTATTTCATTAGGTTACGCCCTATGCCAGCTTACACCTTGTGTGAAAACCACGGTGAAAAATTGAAAACCCATATGATCCGTACTTGGTTCGTGACACATCTGTGAATATCTGTGAATATTGTAAAGGTGCGAAATGTAATCTGGTCTGATCACGACGACATCACGTTCGTGATCAATTCAATTTTAAGATTCAATTGGGACATTAGGAGGATATAAGTACAACACGGGGTATAGAGAAAGAGAGGAAACTCCGCCGAGTTTACGCATATGGGTGGGGTGTACTGACTAACACGGTTGTATCTGGTTGTATCTTCGCTTCGTGCGCTTGATTTAGAGAATTCAAAATTCAGAGGACGCGCTCATGGTGGTGTAAGAGTACAATTTTTTAAAACAATTTTAATTACTATTATAAAAGAAAATAATTCAATATTAGAGCAACAAAACAATTATGTTAAATATATGTAATAAAATTTATTTAAGTATTTTTGTCCTCGGTAAATCAAAAAAACATTGTATACATGTATAGAATTCTAACTAATTAAAATTAGCATGGGATTTCATTTACTTTGAATTGTTTATTTTAATTTCCTATGTGAGTCAATGTAATTTTCCTCAGATTTTTGTATGAACTTACACAAAGCGAATAGGTAGCGTGCGGAGTGAAATAGCGTTCAAGGTGACAAACTATGCAAGCTTTTGTTTCTATCGAGAATAAATTAAACATGATAAGTTACGTCAGAGGATTATGTTCTTGTGTGTATGTTATCATTAAGTATCTTCAATATATATATATATCAAAGGCTGCAGCGGTGGCTCCTACAAATATGGCAATGGCAATACGATTTGCAGTTCGTCATTAGCCCTTTACTCATTCAAATTGGGCATGACAAAATTTGAGTGCTTTTTCTAATTTCACGTTGAAGTATATAAAATTTCATAAAATAATTAACTTGTTTACTTTTTTCTAAATATAAAAAAATTCCAACTCTTTATACCTCTCCGTTCCAAAGATTACATTCCAAAGACTATTGGCAACGTATATGTTCAGGGCGCCACTAGTCAAAGAAAAAATGGCATCCATTGGCGGTCCGATATTACAGTCTATGGAGAGTAAAGAGAAAGAGTGAAAACTCCGCTAAATTCATGTTAAATTACACGGCAGGACTTCGGGACAGAATTGGCCGCAAGGCGGCGACACCCTGTGAGGTTGCTCGTTCAAATGCATGTATTTGAAGAATAGAGAGTGGGAATATGCAGTGAGTGTGGAGAGAGGAAAAAGTTAAATCTCTGCTCCCCTATTTTTGTTTCTTTTCTCCCCCTTACTCGCTTTAGTTTTTGCCTTCTCTCTCTCTCTCTGTTGCACGGAGAATCGTCGAGAGATTTCCAAGCAGCGATGTCTACTGAACAAATCTGAACTGCCATCTCCGGTCAACTTTCGATAAGCTTTTTCCATGTAAAGCTAGCAGAGTTTCCACTCCTTCTCTCTACCCTTCATAAGTACGAGCACAGTGATGAGTGTTTACATCTGATTATATATAACGTGCATTATAATCTATGGGTATCAGCAGGTGTATGATCAGTCATCAGGAGTCACCTGGTGTCACCTTAAGCACCTTTCAATAGTTTCTTTAATACAATATAGAATAAGTATATTTAACTTTGTTAACCTATCATTTCATCATAGATTCATTTAAGAACTGATTGCTTCTGTTCATAGCTCTCTATTATGGAAAATGTTGGAAAATGTATTGATAATCACCTTTCGTTGGTGATATTGTATAAAATTTTTATCTTTATTTTTCCATAGTTTACTTAGAGAACTGGAAGTTCTATTTGTATTCTTGAATATACTTTGAAAATTTCACTTATATTGGAGTCGAAATTCATAAAATGGCACCAGAACCATCTCAAGAACCAGAAAATAATTTAAATACTTCTGAAATAAATGTTAATGCAATAGCAGTCCATGAAACTGATAGTGAAGATGAAGATGTAGGAATATCAGGATACATGCTACTTCCTCAAGTTCCTGTTAACGATGAACCATTAGATGATGATGAAGAGGTTTGTTTTTTTCTGAGATTCTGAGACATAGTAATGGATTAAATGAATATATTTGTGACTAAATTTTTAAATCATTTAATCGTAATATCTTTTATTCATTATATTACACACAAAGAGAATGTTTATAAAATAGTATGATTTTCTAAAGTCTAAACAATATCATTTTTCATACAGTTTATTTTTATATATAATAAAATACATTTTTCTTTAAATAATAGGATTTTGAGTGGAGTTCGCCATATTTAGATCCTCAGCAAGCATTAAGTGAATCAAGTAATAGAGAAGAATCAGCTGTTGCACCTGAAACATTAAAACTTTGGTCTTTACCAAATAATACATCTAACATAGATTTAGATGCAGATAAAATTGATCAAGTCAAATCGGCAATGGCATCTTTTACATTACCAAATACTTCAATACCAGAATGGGCAAATTCTATATCAGAAGATCAATGGAAGGAGCAGCTAATTCATCGTATAAAAGAAATACAAAAAGATAATAAATAAATAAAAAGAATACTAATTTGTATTTGTAATTAATCTTTTTTACGAAATCTCTCTTGTGCATATTTATTTTTATGAATAATAAAAAAAAATTTCTAATTTTAGATATTTAAATGTATAATACTAATAAATTCTATTATATATTTGTAAATAATAAAAATACTAAATAATTTAAATACTGTTAAAAATTAAGTAAATAAATAGAATGTTATAGATAATGGACATTTGTTTTGTAATTACATCATTCATTCATAATTAGAGGATGTATAAAAATAACGCTATCTCCTGGACTATAGCAGCCAGGAAAAAAATACACACACACACACACACACATATATATATATATATATATATATAATCTTTCTGTGACCCAAGCTGACCCAGGCAGACCCAGGTTTAAGTTCTTTCCATGAGCTCGTTCCCTAATCTGGGTCAAGTGAAGACCACAGTAGCGACGCTCCGCGGCAAAAACTACATAACTTCCAAAATATAGTTTGTCATTTGATGTACTAAAAGAACGGAAGCTATAGTTGCTGTATTATATAGATTTGATTGATAATTCAATCTCACTCTCTATACATGATTGATACTGGACTGTCGCGTGTGTATGTGATCTTCAGTTGTATTCTGTTCTGATAAAAATATTTTAGAAAATTATTAATAATTGTGAAATATTCTAAATAAAATAAACTTTAATAGTTTATATTTGCTAGGAAAAACAGAATATATATTCAAATTTTTTATTATTTTGTTAGTAAAAGTTATTGTTCTTAAAATTATGATATTATTTATAATAGATAAAAAGAAAGGATAGATTATTGTGACGATTTTTTCATCTATAATAAATAATTATTGAGTTTTTATTATTAATTTGTCTGAAATTTTTAAATGTAAGTTAACTTTGTATAAATTTTAATTTAAATTTACATAAAACGTTTTTCCTAAAGTATATCATCTTAGATTTTCAAGCTGCATGTTATTGCTTATAATGATAGTGCAAAAAATTATCTTTTTATATCTGGATAAGTTAAATTTTGTATATGAATTAAAATATAAATTTAAAGGTTAATAAGTTTTTATATTGAGGGAAATATTAATATGTAGTTGTATTATTTGGACTGCTTAGATAATCATCTAATTATATGTCAAATTTTTCATATTTATTTAAGACAAAAAATATAATATTTTAATATATACAAATACAACTTTCAAAAATACGATTTGCATTACCTTGATTTTTGTTTTTATGATTAATTATAGTAGAAGCAAATGGGTGACTTAAATTTTCCTGAATTAAATTACCGAGCAACTTCAAATATGTCATGGGATGCTGCTGCAGGCTATCCTACTGTTTATCGTGGTCGGGAAGTTATAAGACCTCTTGATATCCCAAATATTCACCCTCTTGTCGAAGATAGTCCTCCACATGATAATGGTAAACATTTATTTTTTGACTTTATTACATTTGTATTATTAAATTACCTGTTTTTATTAAAATTTAAAAAAATATATTTTCTGTAGATCAAATAGCAAAACATTACATTGCTCGTGGTTGTGGTCTTGCTAGTTTAATAACTGAAAATTTACTTATACATCCATTCATTGTTCTTCGTAGACAGTGTCAAATAAACCCAATATCTAAAAAATACCATGTAGTGCCCGCCACACTTATACCAATTATAATACGATTATACAAAACGCAAGGTTTAAACACATTATGGAAAGGAATAGGTTCGGTTTTAATTGTAAGAGGATTAACATTGGCTGTTGAAGATTTAGTATCTAAAGTTACTCCCTGGCCTAAGTAAGAATTGATCAATATGTACATATTAAAATTTAAGACATTTTTTATATAAAATATTTTTATTTTAAACATTTCATACAAAATATATTTTTGAAAATATAATTCAAATAATTTAATTTTTTAATTTAATAATTTAATAAAAATAATACTTCGATGGATAACATTTTAAAAAAATATAGAAATGTTTTCAAAATAATTTTTTTTAAAAGATAGTTATCCATTTGAATATAAAAAATATTTTTCAAAATAATTTTATCTTGATATTTTTTACAGTGAAATTACACATTTATCCTTTAAATCCATTGGGCAGCATATTATTTTGAAGTGTGTTTCTATAGGAATTGTATGTCCATTTTATTCTGCATCATTGGTTGAAACTGTTCAGTCAGAAGTTGCATCTGAAAGACCTGGAATTCTGGATGTATTCCGAGATGGAGCTATTAGATTATTTGCAGTTGGCAACAAGGGCAGACTCATTCCAATTTATGCTCTTCTACCACCTACTATAATATGTGGTGTTTTGAAATATCTTTTCACAATTTCTGTAAAAACGATTGCAAGTCATATTATGAGAACTAGACATAAATATAATCAAGAACTAAGAGTAGGTTTTTAATTAAATAATTTATCATAAATAATGTAAAAAGTGAGTAGTAAGTAGTAAATACTTTATATTAATTTTATGTTTAGGGTGCATACAGTCGGGATATTCTATCAGATTCAGCAGCTCAGGATATAGAAATTCAATCTGTATTAATTTCTATGTGCACAGCTGATGTTGTGTTTTATCCTTTTGAAACAGTTATTCAAAGATTGCATTTACAGGGTACACGCACATTAATAGATAATTTAGATGATGGTCATAGTGTCACAGCCATGGTAACTGCATACAGTGGTCCTATAAATTGTTATCGTACTATTTTAACTACAGAAGGTCCTTTAGGATTATATAAAGGATTTGGAGCTTTAATGATGCAATTTGCAGTACATGTATTAGTTTTAAAAGCTACTAAATGGCTATTAACTGAAATAGGTACTATGCTAAGACCAAAACATCCGGTATTAAAACCATCGTCAGCTTCTTACTGTAATGAAATTTAAAAATAGTGGTATTAGCAAAATGAATCAGATTCTTTTGATTTCAATTAATTTTCTTGTAGCTCAAGTCAATATTTGTTTCCTTAAAAATCTTGTATATATCGTGATCTTTTCTAACAAGATTATCTGTAAATAATTATATGTAAATACAAATGCATTTTAATCAAGCTTGTATCAGCGGATACATTATGTGATTAATAATTATATAATTAATTATGCATCAATTGTAGATTAATGACCATTATATTAAAATATGAGATATTACAGAATATATATCAACACAACTTATTGTAGGATTGTTTTAAATCAATTTATTATAAATATAAGTATTATACAATGTAATTAATCATTGCAATTACAATTGATTTCTTCAAAATAACCAAATTAAAATATCCATTAATTTTTTTATTTAATTTTAATCATGAAAAACCTAATGAATCAGAAATTTATGTTGCAGAAGAAATTTGCAGCCAGTTATTAAAACTCTGAGTGATATATTTTACTTCTTTATTTATGTTATTATAGAATAAACTAATTAGGTTTGCTTAATTTTCATTGGAATTTTTAAAAACTTTTTGATTACTTATCTACTGCTATGTACAATATATTACAAATAATCTTTATCTATCTACTTGGGGTCGCATACAAATAATTAATTTTTTTTAATTACAATGCCAAAGTTAGGTGCATTGAACATCGATATTTCCCTAAGAAAAAGTTTGTTACAACTTTGTTAACTTCTGAGATACATGAAAAATTTGTTAAATTATATATTTAATTGTACATGTACAATAAAAATCTTATAATATACAGAAATACATAGCTTTGTTGTACAAAGTAAATTTTAGTTATATATGATTATTTTATTAGACACTACTGTACGAACTCTTTTTAAGAGACAGTTAAACTAGAAATTTATGTTATTTTAAGTTTGGAAAGTCGAAACTCAAGCACCTATAAAACATACATGCAGGCATAGATCAATTCACAATAATATTAGCAATTTACTGTTATGCTGAATTGATTGATCTTAATTAAATAAATACGAAAGTTTATGTTTATTTATAACTGTTTTGAAATAAATTAAAAAATTTTCTTGTCAAACTTTATCAAATTTGACAGATATCACTAATAAATTTCGAGTAAAAGATAATCAATAACAATCCACAGGATCATATCAGATTTTATGTAGGTGTTAGTTGTGTACGTGCTGCGCTTGTTGGAGATCATCTTCCACTGTCGATTCGCCTTTTCGCAAATATTGAGGTTTTTCATTGCCTCGAACACAGCCTTCGGTTACATGTACAGTCATTACATTACTTCCTGGAACGTCAAACATAGGTTCTAAGAGCAGTGATTCCATTATAGCTCTTAAACCTCTTGCTCCAGTTTTTCGTTCCATTGCTAAAGATGCTATTGCATCTAAAGCTTCTGGAGTAAATGTCAATTCAACCTAAATATGGAACATATAAT
Source organism: Sycobia sp. Sy_11 (assembly GCA_018907035.1). NCBI lineage: Eukaryota > Metazoa > Arthropoda > Insecta > Hymenoptera > Epichrysomallidae > Sycobia > Sycobia sp. Sy_11. The sequence goes on along the minus strand of JACCIC010000057.1, from coordinate 1,668,400 downwards.
AATATTAAGTTTCTATAAACATACTATATTTATATTTGTTATCAATTTGAAAAGTATTATTAAAAATTACTTATTACTATTTTTCAATACATTACAAAATAAGTTGATGTTTGAATTCTTTTAGCAGCATTTAAATTAATTATTCTATTTTTATTACTTTATTAAAAAAAATTTCAAGTTAGGGTAAATAATAAGTTAATGTATAAATTACTAATGATATAACAATTTGGTAGTAAAAAAAAAAATATATATATATATAAAAATAATTACTTTTATAGACATAATTAAAGTATTATTTAATACATTTATATGAATATTAAAATCATAAGTCAATGATAACATGTTCTATTGATAATATATATAATATAATTTTTTCATTAACAAACATTAACAAAGCGAAACTTACTTTATCCATAGAAAATAGCATTTGATATTGTGGTACCATGGCATTTTTGGGTTCTGTTAAAATCCTTACAAGCATTTCTCTATTTAAAGTATGGAAGGGTACCAGTACTGGGAATCTACCAACAAATTCTGGAATCATACCAAAATCAATGAGATCTCTAGCCTCTACTTGTCGAAGCAATATATCTTTTTCTTTATTGTCATCTTCTGTTGAAGGAGACATGTTTGCTACATCGGCAAGACTGGCAGCTCTTCTTCCTGGACTTTCTGAGGCAGGAGTAGCCCCAAATCCGAGATACTTTTCATTTTTTCTTCTGGAAACTAATCTATCTAATCCATTATAAGCACCAGATGCTACAAAAAGAATATTAGTAGTATCTACTTGTAACGTATCTCCTCTAAGTTTTCTAGAACTATTTCTTTCTGGTACATTAACTATTGTTCCCTCTAACATTTTTAGCATTCCTTGTTGCACACCTTCTCCACCTACATCTCTGAGCTGGTGTATTCCTGGTACAGCTCCTATTTTATCTACTTCATCTAAAAATACGATTCCCATTTGCGCTCTATCAACAACATAATTAGCATCTTGAAGCAATTTTGCTATAACACTTTCAATATCTTCTCCAACGTATCCTGCTTGAGTAAGGGTAGTGCAATCACATATGGCAAAAGGAACATCGAGACATTGAGCAATTGTTTGAGCTAATAAAGTTTTTCCAGATCCAGTAGGCCCCAATAAAAGTATATTGCTTTTTTCTAGTTTTAATTGATGATGTTTACTATCTAGTATATCTGAACCAGGGACTGACTGAGAATTAGTAGGAGCTTTCTGTTGTTGATCATTACCAGAAGGCACATGTTGAAAACCTACTCCTAATGAGTTTCCAATACTTGAAATATGAAGGAGATCTGTAACAGAAAATTATTTTTAATTCCTGAGATAAAAATTAAAAAATAAAATGTTATATTGGTACTACAGTGTTGGGGAAAGGTTAAGAATTGGTAAAGACTAAATCATTATTTACGTGGTTTGAGACCTCTATGAGTAAATGGATGATTAAGTTCTTGATTTCCTACTGAAGCTGTATTATTTTGCACTGCATTCTGTAGTGGTAAATTATTATGAATTCTTTTATAATGATTGTAAACAGCAACACTGAGAACTTTCTTTGCATGCTCTTGACCAACAACATGCTTATTTAAATATTCAAAAATCTAAAAAAATATGTACTTTGAAAAACTCATATTATGGAATTAATAAGTAGTATAATTATAGTAATTGCATATCTTACCTTTTTAGGTGGTGGAGGTGGTTTTCTGTAAAATCCTTGTTTAGGATCTTCAGGTCTTAAGGCTTCTTTAAGACTTCTCTTAGAATCAATTTCAGATAGAACAACAAAGAAGTGGTGACACTTTTCACATTTTACAAATCTAGTTGAAGCTAAAAATTAAAAATTATAATTATATAAGTTTTTGAAATATTTGAAAAAATAAATACTTTTTCTAGTATTCTCTATTAACTTACAGACAAATGTTTCAACATGTGTACAAGGATCACCGCATTTTGGACAAATAAGATTATTTTTCTTATCTCCACCACCTCCTGTTGTTCCACCTGCAGCAGTCGTACTTCCAGCTGCTTCACTACTTGGTGGAGTAGGTTCTGTTGGAGCCTTTTTTAAAATTCTTGTAGTCGTCAAGTTTCGAGAAGCAACTATCCTCACTATTTTGTGTACTATAAATAGAACAAACGTGAATTTTTAATTATTATTATTATTAAATAATAAATAACAGTATTCAACATTTTTTCAACTATTTTTCAAAAATTTCAATAAATTTATATTAAAAAAAAATTACATTCTTGATAAAATTAAATTCTTTACTTAATTAATTTTTACTTTTTATGTGGAATTGTTAATGAAACTTTAGCTTAGCTAAGATAAAATTAAATGTTTATAAAATATAAATTAAATATAACAATTTTTAAATATTTACTACTCACCATGGTTAGTGACATGATTAGAAGATGCTAATCGGCTAGCACTGATTAAACAACAACGTACAGTACTCATTTTACTTTGTTGAGTTAAATATTTACAGAACTATATTGCCAATAAAAGTAAAATTTCCAGTTAAAGCTCACTTCAAGGCCTGTAAGCAATATAATTAAATATACATTACAAGGTCAAGTGACAACTTGCAGTATTGGAAGTGCAGGCGTAGTAAGCAATTTCGCAATTGCAAACTAGTTTACAAACTAGACAATTCTAAAAAAAATTCCATTGTGTCTACATTCTACAAAAAGAATTCGCCAAAATATTCTTTAGTTTGTGAAAAATAAAAAATTTTAATGCAGAGGTTATGCACTTTAATATAAATATCACAACCTGTGTCAAAGTTTTCTTTAAGTTGCAATGGAGTATTTTTAAACAGATAAATATTACGTCGCAGATGTATATTTATATATTACGCTATGTTTATAAAAAGTGCGTTATAATGGCGAATTAACTAACCTGCACAATTCTTCTTAAGATACTTGATTCACGAAGTGTAATTTAGCGGACGAGACTTAAAATTCAAATAAAATTACTGGCCGACCGTATAGGATTAAGATTTATTAGCAGTGTAACTTTCTTCTGAATTGCACGTATTAATAACAATGTAAAATTTGTCTCAAAAAAAGTATCCTCGAAAAACTGACATATCAAAACGGACACTAAAAAACAATGACGAGAGCTTCAATACAAATTGGACGTAAGTTATACGCGCATAGAAAAAATGTAATGAGTAATTCAGCCATTGATGGTAAGACAATGATATCAAACTACGTGATGAAAACTAATGTAAAAAATAATGATGATTCGGACATTTTTTACACACATAAAACACTGAGAAACTGTGTAGGGGTCTTGGACGATGGATATTCCAAACGTTCCCTCCCTTGTTCGATTTTCTCACAGCTGTGCAAAAAATAATTGAAATTTGCATTGTTTGATCCCGTGACAGAACGCGATGACTTTTGATAGAACCAGATGAAAAGAAAAATGATAAAATGTCAAGATATTGAAGGGCGAGTCGATTTCTATATGAATATAGTTAGCATGAATTTGACAAAAACCTTGCTGCTGGTCCGATCCACGGCTCAGCCGTTCAGGTGCCTGCAGTGAACTGCACTGATTTGATGCTGCTCCACTTTTAACACAAGGAAGCGTCTACGTATATAGCATGTAAACATATGCATGAAAAGCTGGCGTATATATTAAAATTATCTAGAAATAATAATAGCAAGTATAACTTGCTATTTTGCACAACCCATCTGTTTATTCTGATGATCTCTGAGCCAGTTTTAATTATTCGCTTTGACGCGCCACCTGTGAGTAAAATGACAAAATCCGTGCGTACTTTTTTAGGATCGTAGGTAATGTCTTACCGACACGGATGTCGGCTGCATTGCATTTGCGTGTATATTTACATGCGGGAGATATATAATTATTTATATAAAAATAAATTCATTCCAATAATAAATATACCAAGGACGATGAACTGTGAGTTTAAATTTATAACAGAATAGGTACACGATTAAAATATATATATGTATTTGAACTATACTTTTCTAATTCTTTTTAGAATGGATTTACACATGCCATTTACTATATATTTGTAAACCTCATCTGTAACCAGCTGTAACTCAGAACTGAATGGCACATGCTGTTAGAGATCTGTAATTTGTATATTTTGTAATATATATTTTATTAATTCGCTTCTATATATTTATTCATTACAGTTTTATGAAAGATGAGTAATCAAGAAATCAATAATTCGGTACGTGAATTATAATAAATGTTTAAAACATGATTTAATATTTTAAGTAATAGTCTTTATAAGATAAGAAGGTTAGAATAGAACATTGAGTCTTGATATATATTTCTATATACCTATTGTAGTATTAAAGAATTATTGAATTTTAATGTTTTATTGAATCATCTTTTAAAATATGTAAATAATTTTAATTGTTTAATTATAATTGTTTCTTTCTATATAGAATTATCATTATAACTTAGCTGATAAAAATCAATCAGTTCATTTATTACACATTTTTTAATATCCGACATTAAATTTATCTTATTAATTTTTATTCTAAATAAAATATTAATTATATTATATATTTTCAGTTAGTATTGTTACGAAAATATGCAGAACAATCACGAGTACACATTGTTCGGAAACTCACCAGGGAAGCACACAAGTATCGTAAGAAAAAAGGAACTGAAACTCAAAAGGCTAAGAATAATCGAAAATCTAAAAAACTTATTGCAGAAATTCTTGCAGTTAAGAAAGTTAAAAAGGATGAAATAACCAAATTTGCTTTAAAAAATACACATACTTTAAAAGAGATTCTTGAAAATCAAAAGACAAAACCATATACTAGAATCTTAACAAGAATTTCTCATCATAAAATATTTAATGAAAAAATTAATGATTTTAAATTAAAATATCCAAATTATATGGACTTTTTGGAATCAAAGAAAAAGAGGAAAGAAAATCGCAAGCAAAAGAAACTAGATGAAAATTCAAATAATGAAAGTTCTGCTACTAAAACTAAACTTCAAGATCAAGAAATATGTGAAACTAGTAATAGTGAAATTGATAAAGAAAGTGATAACGATAATAAAACTCTAATTGATAGTGATATTGAATGTACAGAAATAAATAATACAAATGTTAACGATGACATAAGTTTAAATAGTAGTCAAAGCGAAGATGAACAAATAAGTGAAAATTCTAGTGAGACTGATATAGCTCATTCCAGTGAACAAAAAAATATAAAAACAAATTCAATCATACATAGTGATACAAAATTATTTACAAAATCAGTGAACAAAAAAAACAAAGTAGAAATAGATCAGGCGGAAAAAAATAAAAATGACAGGAAATCTAAAACTGAGAAAAATGTATTGAATACTTCTAAAATCATTAATAAACAAACAATTGTAAAAAGATTTACAGACGTTTTGCAAGATGAAACTTGTCAATTCAATAATTTGTCAGAAATTAGACAAGAGCCTATTGAATCAAATATTGAATATGAGAAAGAAGTTGATCCTTTCTTTGTAACAGAAGATGGAGAAGCAAATTATTTAAGTGTAGCATTGCCAAAAAATAATTTAACGGATGAAAATGATTTGGATGATATCGAAAGTAATAAATTTAATCATTCAAGGCTTTCACTGAAACAAAATGTAAAAAAAAGAGCTAAATTTGATAAGAAAGATACTAACTATAATTCAAATAGATCAAACTCAAAGTGGAAAGAACAAGCAAAGAATGCAAAACCTTTTAGAAAAACTGATAAAAGCTTATCAAATTTCAAAAAATTTAATGAAAGTCATAATGATAAATCAACTTCATATAAAAAACAAAACGGTAATAGGAACGAAGATAAGGCAAATGAAATTTTACATCCATCCTGGGAAGCTAAAAGGAAACAGCAGCAAATTTTACAACAAGGATTTCAAGGGAAAAAAATTGTTTTTGGAGATTAAAATTTAAAAATGTATTTTAAAAAAATTGCATTTTCTGTATTATATTATGTACATATATTGTAATTTTGAAGTTGCGCTGGTAAAGCATTTATGGATTTACATATGAGTTATTGTCTACAATAATTGTATACAACATTGATCATAAGAATATAACAAACAAAATCAAATCAAACAATGATGCTAATTTCATTTGATAAAATTTACAATTCATATCCTTATATTAACGGGACAAAAATCATTACTATATTATCTTAGTAAGGCACTTGATTTTTCAGTTTTCCAAAGTCTGTCAAGAAAACGCATAGCTGCAAGGAATAAAATTATTAAAAACGCCCGATGCGATCCTTGTTCAAGTATACTATTTAAATTTTGAACGAAATTTAATACATCTAGCAAAAACAAACAGAAAAACAAAAACACAAAAATCGCGAGACGACTGATTGGAGATATATACGCCTGTTTATGTACCGTTGGCAAACCGGAGAGTTCGGATCTACAGATAAATTTCCACCGCGGAGATAAGGAAGGCTGCGGCATGTACAATAATTATATATATATATATATATATATATATATATATATATATATATATATATATATATATAAAGCCGAATATTTGCCGCTCGGGAAGCTGGCCGCCTTATTTGTTCTTCGACAGAGTCCGCTGTTTCTCGGCGTGGGTCACGAGCTGCGAGTCCACCGGAAGTCCCTTCCTACGGCGTATGGCGTCGATGTACTTTTTGGCGCGATTCCCGCTATCCGCCTTCTCGCCAAAGTGGAGGTACTCCTCTTCCGTCGACGGGACCCAGAATGGATCCTGCTCGATGACCTGAAATGTCATGCGAGAGCGTGAGAATTTTTTTCGGGCCCCGGGGCGCGTGTGCAGCCGCACTGATGCACACAGCCTATATGCTGATGCGCGCAAGCGGCAAGCTGCGTGTCGGGCTCTTTTTTTTTTTTTTTTTTTTTTTTTTTGAGTGCGGGGAGAAGTATAATAACCGTTAAGCACCTTGCCAGGCATTTAAAATATTGCTTTTTTCTTTACTCGAATTTTTTTATTTTTCAACAACTTATCAATTGTTATTGCTTTTCAATATTCTAATGGAGAATAGTCCAATTATCGAAAAAAAATCTAATAAGATATTTTGTACATGTGTAAATTTTAAAATATAATTGATATATATATATATATATATATATATATATATATATATATACATATATTTTTTTTAATAACTACAAGAATAATATTTTTCAGTCTTAAAAAATTGAAACAACAACTTTATTGATTGTTGTTAAATAATTCGAATAATATTGAATTTGTATAATTTAAATGGCATAACTTATAATATTTATTTATAAATACTATGATAAATTTTAATTACTTAAGTTCACGTTGGTCAAGATTAAAAACAATATTTATTGTCATAATTTATCTCAAGATAAAAATAAAATTATTAATTATTTATCACATTTTATCAATCTCAATATCGCTATGTCAGAAAAAAATCAAGCCGTGACATTGAAAAATTCACATATTAACGAAGTGAATAAATATAAATCACGTTTTTGTTTATTATATATATATATATATATATATATATATATATATATATATATATATATATATATAATATATAGTTGCATATGTTCAACAGATATTGAACTGGAATACTTAATTGAATTCAATAGTGTTAATTATATAGATAAAATAAGAAAAATAATGGGACAGTAAAAGATTTTATATTCGTAACAATAATATCATGCAGATATATAAAATATATTTAAAATGTAATATATTATTCCATAATGAACGTATTGTTATCACACCCCGTATCGGACAATTATATTATATAGACTTCCATATAAGAAGTGGAGAAATCGATTTCCTGTTCAAATTGGATTATCGACACCAGTTTCAAAGGTTTTAAATTTTGTTAAAATGGGGATAAAAACAAGATCTTAATAGAGCTATAGTCAAATAATTTTTGTTCCTATAAAATAGTCAAATAAATGACAAATTTATAACAATCGCCTATACGAAAAATGATCACAATTTGTAATAAATTTTAAAAAATTACCAGTTTATTTCAATAAATTTTACAATGTTAATGGTAAATTTTGAAATGTTTGATTCGAAAAATTCCAGGAAATATGGTAATTTTTACAATTTTTACAAATTTTTACATTCCATTATAAAATTACTAGGCAGTATTATAAGTTTTACTATGGAAAATTTGTCTCCATGTATATTCGTACAAACAAATGTGAATATTAGGAAGATTTCTCAGGGATAATTTCTTTGAAATAAAATATTCCAAATCGAAAAAAGTGCAAATGTGATTTTTATGAGCGGTAGAAAATATATATATATATATATATATATATATATATATATATATATATATAGTGGTTGCCCTCTAATTTGCATCTGTATTGAATATATTATGGTATAAATATATACGGTCAAAAAAAATATTATTTCCTTCGACTATATCGTAAAATGTAAATTATTTTTTGGTCGTTATACGAGTGGGAGGGGTTGGTATGGGGAGGAGGGGGAGGTAGAGGTAAGATAAAGAGAGGATAACTCGTATACTACACATCTCAAAGATGGTAGATAATTCGCCGATATATATATATATATATATATATATATATATATATATATATATATATATATATAGGGGCTCCAGCGGGCTACTGGAATTTCGTGAATGAAAGGCCACAAGGGAGAGAGGAAAAAGGGAGGGGAAGAGAGAGAGAGAGAGAAAGGCGCGCAAGAAGCCTGCCTCGCACCACAGCATATATATATATATATATATATATATATATATATATATATATATACAGATACAAACACGTATAACAGTCCGAAAAGCCGCTTGGGTCGAGCCGGGCGCGCGCGCGCGTGGGGCCCCGCCTGCACCGCCCGCGCGCCCGGGGACCGGAGACTTTATCTGTCCCACAGGACCTTGCGTAAGCCGGTAGCACTATGCCGAATTAGGCCCCTTCCTCCAATCCTCCTTTTTAAAGCCTCCACCTCCTCCTGCTCCTCCCCCTTCCTCTCCTCCCCCCGGCCCATCGCCCCTCTGCGTCTTCCTGCCCTTGTTCCGGCCGCCTCCGACGGGGCAGCCTCGCCATCTCCTTTCTCTCTCTCTCTCTCTCTCTTTCAAGTCCCCCCGCCTCCTTTTTTTTCTTTCTTTCTTCTTCTTCTTCTTCTTCTTCTTCTTTTTTTACCTCTCTTATATATTATACCGGGGCTTCGTCGTCTTTCTCTCATGCGTCCAGCGTGTCTAACACCTTCATTATTATCAATCTTCTCTCAACTTTTCCGACTCTTTCAAAAGAGTTCGCGCTATTCGAACGAACGAAGTTTCTTTGGAGAGAAAAAAAAACAGTTTGTAACGACTGTTACAAAAAAAAAGAAGAAAAAATCCAATGGTTAAGATTCAACCGACCGATGCATTATTTTGTAACGCGCATTGCATTTAATTTTATCATGCATGTACGTCCAAATTCACTGTACAAAACGCGTTATATATTCTTTTTGCTTCTTGCTTCTTTTTACGTTTTTTTAAAAAATTTTTTTTATACAACAAAATTTAGTTACAAGTGTGGGCAAAATTGTACTTAAATTTAACGTATTTTCAAAATAAATCGCGATTGTTTTTTTTTATTTCGTTAAATTTATAAAAAATGATTTTCGAGTAATATAATCATCGATAAATAATACGATTACAAAATAAGTAGAAATTACGAATAATTGCTCCATCTTGCTTCGTACAAGAAGTAGAATAAAATTTACTATTTTGCAAGTAAAAAATTTAAGATAATAAATGTTTATTGAAGGTTTTGCAATCGGCTATCTCCCAGTCTAAACATTTTGTTTTTATTTATCAACCTTCACCAGCTGTGAGATTGACGCTTTAATCACTTGTGTTTCTATCCAACTTTTATGATTTTTATTATACATCAAACTTTTGTTCTCGTTCCTTTTGCATAATACTATTTTAATAGCTTTCTTATTACCTTTCGATTTTCTATTTCTATTTATATTTATGCAATTATTATTTTTTACATCGAATTAACAAAAAAAAGGTATAAAAATGTAATATAAAAAAAACGATAAATATATTTCCTATTGTCAGTGCGAAACATGCTAATTTTTTCGTTTGTTATATTCTATATTTTGATAATAAAAATAAAAAAAAATACTCTGTAAAAACGAATATAGATGCCATCCAAAGTATGCGTTCGATTTTTATACATGAAAATTAATACTGCACTTATAAATAGCAATGTATGTATATGTATAACTAGAAATTAAGAGCGCTCGGGCTAAAATGTAAAGGAAACGCCTTCGTACAAGTTTATTAGAAATATTTAACCATTTATCTCGTCAAAAATTATTAATTGAGAATTTCATGTATTGTAAACTTATATTATATTATATCGAGTATCGTAGTATTCAGCAAAAACTCAGCACCATATATAGGCACATTCGGATCGCCTTTCGTTGAAAAAAATTGCTACGGTCGACTCATTTATCAATCGACCCATGGGCCTCCCTCGCGGAAGCAAAATTGAAAAATCGGGATCGGCAAATTTTTTTTTCGACGTTCTCCCATCTAATGGCTCGGCCATTATACTCCCCCAGCACAGATATAATCGTATTTTTATATTTATACTTTTTCTAATAAGTTATATTTTATTTTCGTAAATATAAATTTTCCAATATACTTGAAAGTACGAACTTTCTGAAGATTGGCTGAAATTATGTAGAGCGCGCTTTTATTGCGAAATTACGGAGTTACGATCTATTTATACCACGGCCGTATTTATATACTAATAATAAACGCCGCGGCTTAAAGAATGCATATACGAGCGTAATATGGCATTGGCCAATTTTATATCGAATTGTGTACGTTAATCCGCGATATCACGATTTTACTTGAATAAACCACGAAATTTCTTGTAATCTGCCTTAAAAATGCTTTGTATTTACGTCAAAAGGAAGATTGATTTGTTTTAATTATTTATATATATTTATATAAGTAATCGTATTTCTAAGCAAAGATAGCTCTTTTACATTTAAAACGATCAGATTTCGCAACGATATTATCGGATTGTATCTTTTTCGAGATAAATGTAACCGAACGACAAATGTTTCTTTTTATGAGCAAAAAATCGTAACTTGCAACAATTTCTTTTCGAAAAATATAAAAATTTGCCGTTCGTTACGTTTATCTTAAAAATGATACGGATTTACATGTAGAAGAGCTATTTATGCTCAGAAGCTTTATTTGCTTGAAATATTAAAAAATTGCTTTTACAAAGATTACCTATTTTCATATAATAAATAATTCTAATTTACTGTGTCATATTTTCACGTGAATTGGATTTAAGAGCCGAATGTATGTTAATATTAAATGTTACAGTGCAAATGAAAATCTCAAAATACCGATCTTTGATAAATATAATGAGAAATGTTTAGGAGAAAGTTACTTTTACGAGGGAAGAGTATTGTTACTCATAAGAATTGAAACAACCACGGAGACGATAGAAAAATTTTGTTTAGATTTTCTTGATCGATTAGCTTAAATACTTTACATAAATGTTTGATAAAACTTAGCGTTTTGATTCTCCCCTGGGGGTTTTTTTTTTCGATTCACTCATACAGCGGATTCTCGCCGGTTCTCAACGGTTCTCCTTGGCTCTCGCTTGAGCACTCGCTGCTCTCGTCGAATCTCACTACATGAGTTTTCTCGCTCAGATCTACCGCCCGATCGTCAGATGATATTCGATCTGTTATGTTTATTTTTAAGAGCATATGAATTACGTCGTCAAGAGAGCTACTACAAAATATTGTCGAGAGAGAAGGAGAGAGAGAGAGGGAGAGCAGAGTATTGAGCTTATGAGAGATGACTTAGAACTGAGAGAACTTTATGACAATCGGAGTGAGTATTTATACCTCCGATATATAGATAGAACTTGACCTGAAGATTTTACAAGATTTGTATATATAAATTTACGAGCGTCTACGTTTTATAACGTTGAATAATCAGATGAAGATGATACTGTTTTATGCAGATGTATGTATAGTGAAATAATTCGTATATTCCTTTAAGTAATGAAGCCTAACGTAAAAGAATAACTGAATTTCAACGAAAGGTTAATTCAATAATATAAATGCATTAATAATGGTTTTATAAGATCTTTATAGACTATTTTTCTAAGCTCCGAATCTGCAACGATAAACGCGAAGACGATAAATGTGCGCAGTTTTTGTTTCATCAGAGAGAAAGAGAGTGATGGATGGATTGATAACTAATTTATCGATGCCATCGTCTTATTCAACTACATGGCAATAGAATAACATGTAGTTTATTACATAAATAATAAAGTTTAGTAAAGATTTTTACATACCCTCAGAGTTATAACAACGATATCACAATTATTCTAACGAGCTCAATATATATTATAGTTTAATATAGTTATGTTATAGCTGAGACAGCACTTTTTTATACGGAAGCGACGATATATATATATATATACATATTTTTGGAATTGTTGGCAAAGTAACTTCCTATTTTTCTATCTTTTTGGTTGAATTTGAAAGAAAAAATATGAGTATGCCATTCTGAAGATGATATAGAATATGTATTTCGAATTTCACAGCGATCCGTTCAGTAGTCTTGTTTTTGCTTAACGTGTACAAACAAAAACATGCTTTGCTTTTATAAATTAGTACGATATGATATGATATGATAGCCCGTTGTCCCAGAGGAAGTCTGAATCCAGTCAATAATTTCGCAACCTAAGTCGAAACTCACCATGACTCATATATATATATATATAATTCATCCGAAATAAGAACAGAATTTAATAATAAAAATTATTTTGAATGTATTGTATTGTCTGTAAGTATAAAGAAAAAACTGACTTCTGCCATCCGGAATTACACCGCGGACGAGGAATTCAAAAACATATAGTTGCGGTTTTCACTACTACTTTCTAATATTTCACACTTATACAATCAGTCTCGTATATACATATATATATATATATATATATATATATATATATATATATATATATATATATATATATGAGTGACGGGAACAACATCATTCGAAACTAAAGGGGGATCATCCATTAGGGGTTTCGGTAACTTTGAAAAGAGATAATGGCACGGAGCGTCTCGCGGTGAAAAACTGACGGGGATTTTTCTAAGCTTACGATATAAGCTACCATAATGAATCGTGACATTCATGAAATCCGCCCGTGGAGTCATTCACTCCAGAATCCTTTGAGCCTGTCCATCAATCATCGTCGTCGTCTTCGTCGTCCGCGCGGTCGGGCGCATTTAGTCCGAGTTTTTCAATATTTTCAAGCATCTGCATGCGTATCAAAATATTTTTATTTATTTTCATTTGGGCAATTCAAAATTTGCTATTATATTCTTCTCCTGTGTTGGCTAATTTTTTTAATCAGGCGATACGAGAAACCATCAAACTGACCGAAAAATTACATAATTTATTATTTTAAATGTATATTATCTCCCTTTTTTTTTTTAATATTCCTTATTCGATACGATCCGATTTATCCTCGTGTGAAGATCCTTCGAAAGTATACGGCCGTCGCATAAGAAAAAAAACTCTAAATAGCTTAATACTATTTAAATATCAAATAATAAGATATGTATGTGAGGATTTTTGACGGACTTCAGCGTGCATATATGCATAGAGAAGATAGATTTCAGCGTGCATATGTATAGAGAACATTATATATATATATATATATATATATATATATATATATATATATATATATATGCCTGTGTGAGTGTGTGTATATATGTATGTATGCATATTGTATATGTACATATACATATTGCAGAAGAAAAGAAGCGTTCGGGAGAGGGATATATTATAGAGGGAGAGGAGAGATAGTCGAATCCGTCGTCGTTTTTTTTCTTTCTTTTTTTTTTTTTTATTTTATTATATCCACAAGAGTTTTCTCATGGGGCCATATTGAAATTTCTAAGACACGCGGACACCTGCCCCTGGATTCCCAGGAGCTGCAGCAGCAGCAGCGTCAGCAACAGCAGCAGCCGCAGCCGCGGCAGCCGTCGAAAGGAGGAGGAATAGATGCTGCGCCGCGGGGAGAGAGAGAGAGAGAGAGAGAGAGAGAGAGAGGGAGATCCACCGAGCGCGCGCGAGCAGATGGCAGAAAGGAGAGTTTTTGTTTCGGGTAGAGATTTGTTTTCGTGTGTGTATATGTATAATATATATATATATATATATATATATATATATATATATGCGGGCAACCTGCTGCCTCCGCACGCGCAACCGCCTACGTCTCTCTGATGCATGGTCCTCCTCTTCTCTCTCTCTCTATCTCTCTCTCTCTCTCTCTTCTCTCTCTCTCTCTCTTCCTCTCGCTCTTTTTTTTCTCGAGCATCAGGCGTTGCACTAATGTGTTCCTGCGTGCGCGAGGAGACTTCGGAAATATTCGGCTGAAAAATATATACGTATATATAATGTAGGAAGTGCTTTATGGGAAAAAGCCACGTCACAGCATTTAAAGCTGACACATAAGTGAGAACGAGAGAGAGAGAGAGAGAGAGAGAGAGAGAGAGGAAAAGGGATACGAGGAGCGTACCAGTTTTTCGAGGAGCTTTTTACAACTTGTTGAGCCCCCCTCCCCCACCCCGCTATCGTTCCTCTCTCCGTGCTCGGCTTCATTCTCAACTCATTCTTGTTTACAGGAAGTTCCTCCTCAGTGCTTTCCTTCCTTGGCGATGTCGTTTCTCCTTCTCCCTTCCCAACATTTCTCTAATGCTTCTCGCGTGCTCTAGCTCTAGCCCATTCTTCTTGTACACGATCTTTCTATGTGTACAAATACTCGACTGATTATATATATATATATATATATATATATATATATATATATATATATATATATATATATATGGCAAACTCACACTGTCCTTCCGGCCTACTTTGATTTCGATTTCTTGTATGTTGCTATATTTAGCAGTGGAAAATCCTCGTGCCCGGCAAACGATTTTTCTCTTTTGCCAATGGATTAAGTTTGACGATTTATATTCAATTATGTACGATTGTATCACTCGCAGAGATGATTAACCCCGCAGTGTCAATTATTATTATCGTTATCGTTCGAGAAAAAAAAAATTGGTATTTTTTATATAACAAATCAGTTCTGCGCTCGCGCGCGCGCGCGCGAAATTTTTAACGAAAACTTTTTTGAAAATTTTTTATTGTATAGTAGAGATTGAACTATTATTTATTTATTTATTTATTTATTTATTTTTTTTTATACAAAGTTTCATAATATTCTGTGCATCGGTCGAACATCGCAATCACAATTTATCGATGATTTTTCGACTATCGTGAATGTAAGATATCGTTCAACAGTGGCGTGCAAATTCATTGTTTGCCTCGTAAGAGACCGTAGCTCCGTCGAAACGGACCGTTGCTCGTATCGGTAGCAAATTTCCTCACGAGGTAAATAATCAACTTGCGCACACCAATGTTGACCTATACTATTGAATTATCAAATTTGACCGATGTGTTAATATAATGTAAAATTTAATTTTGACAATTATTTTGCGAATTATATTGCGAAAATATACTAAGCTAGAATTTGATTAAAAAAAGAATACAAGATTATTAAGTTTAAGGAGCATCTTAAATATCGTCGATTTAACTGACGCAAAAAAAAAATCGATTTACTGACGTAATAAGGTTTCTTTTAATGTCTCGAGTGAAATAAATTATTTTTAATATAAATTAGAAAAACATACTCTGTTAATCAAAGAGTTTCCGTAAATGACAACTGATAATGAATAAAATAATAACTCCCCCCCCTCCCGACACACGCGCACGCACACGGCCATTGAACAACACCTTCTTGAAGTTGAGTAATGAACATATATTTAAGAAATGCTTGAGCCGAGCATTAATCTCAAATTTATTAAACGATCATGCATGCGAGTATAAGAGAACGAGCTTCATTGCGTTATAAATTTACGATTATTTCAGTTTGTTTATAGACTTGACAGCTCATATCTGCTCATATTATGCGAGGCTTATTCTCGGCTCTGGCTTATTATGATATTTGCATTGTATTATTCATCTGATTTTGATTAAAATTTTGCAGCATAGTTCATGTTTAAGAATTTATTGAACGCTTTTCGATGTTCTGCCTTGAAAATCAGTTTTAAAATGGCAAATAGGATAAAATAATTGAAACGACTTTCAGGTCACGGGAAGTATGAAGCAATTATTTGTCCAGCGATTTTTCGACCGCTAAATATGGGGCTGATCTTTGATTTTTGACAAGTTTAAAAACAAAAACGAATAACACAATTGCTCGTCATAATGTCCCCACAACGGATAATTCGTTATTATACCAAATATCATAATACAGCACAACTCTTTTTCTTATTCCTCTCCGCGAACCGTCGACGAACGGTTCGATTTTTGCGGTCACCTCTTTGAGACGTTGTATGTATTATACAGCCGACAGGATAATCTGCGCAGCTGGACGTCTATGGAAAAGCTTTGCCGAAACTTGTTTGTATACATAAAGGGAGCTGCGCTCGCAAGCCACAACTATATAACCGTACTGGGGACGACAAAGGGTTTTATCCCTGGTGTACCGTATTAGTGAAGAATTACTTTTTTTTTTTTTCATTCTATTATTCCGATTTTGCTCGAACTCACTTCACAAATTATATTTGTAATTCTACCTCTCCTAATGTACGGTGGTACTTATATTGAGTCTTGGACTTTATATAACAGATTTTTGCGGATCGTCTATCAGTTTGGTGAACGACTTAAGAGGCCTGGTAGATGCAATGGGGTGAAAGGGACGAGTAAAAACAAAAGTTAGATAATTTATTTTTTACGATGTATGCAATTTTTGTTAATAAGAAATAGAAAACGACACGTCAATGATAAAACTACAGTGACAGTGTGTTAAAAAAAGTTTTGGATAACACCAGAGAACTTATTTGAAAAATTCGATTCAACAGACAATAATTCGAATCGAACACAAGAGGTTTTTTTTTTGCCGCCCGTTAACGTAAAAATTCCTGCTTTTATTTGCTACATATGATTTCTTAGTTTGAATCGGTAACTGGCTACTAGAATCCAGTTTTAGGTTCAATCTCCGATTACGGTATATATAGAAACTATGCTTTACCGCGGTGCATAATACACCGGTATAATTGAGAATCAGTGATTGAAGATACAGCGGGGATCGCGTCAATTCTCACTGACGTGTAACAACTGACGTTTTACAAGCTATACTAAAAATAAATGACGTAACGTTACAGAATAATTTGGTGGTTGGAGAGGGGGTTGAAGTGAATTTTTCTTTAACTTGCTCTTGCTCGAAATTTTTCTTTACGTAGATTGCTTACGTAAAGGAAGAGAAAAGTTAAAATAGAATAAAATAGCACTTACATAATTTTGTGGATGGTCCATCATCAAACATTCCATAAATTAATATTTTTTCTTTTCTTTTCTTCTTTTTTTTTGTTTTAATGACATTAATTTCCCATAATTTTTTTTTACTCTCATGTCCAAAGATCAAAATACCGAACGCCATTATGGATATAATAAAAATCAATCAGACGTGCGTAAACTATAAAGAAATCTCTAGAATACCATCGCCTTAAAAAGTCACGTACAAATCTACGCTGCTTATTGCAAATGTATGGAAACTACGATTTTTAACCGCGTAACGATCGTTTTGTTATTTCCTGGCATCGGTTTTTCACCATTTCATTTTACAGTGGAATTGAGGCACTGGCTTAATTATAACCCGCCATCGTGGTGAAATACTGAATAATAAATTTAGGCGTGAATTTATATTACCTAATAAATAGAGAGTCGTGCCATAATATCGGTTTTCGGTAAAAATCTGGTGGCAAACCGGAAAAATTCCGATTCATATAATCGAGCAACTCGATCACTGAGGCACTATGCTCTCTCTCTCTCTCTCTCTCTCTCTCTCTCTCTCTGTGTGTTGTGTGTGTGTGTGTGTATCTATATTCTTGAGTAGAAATTTATTCAGTATCATACATGATGTTTTTAACCCATAATTCATTTTTTTGAGAAAAAAATGTAATTCAAAAAGTAACAGAAGAATCTTTTTTTTAAATTATCGTAATAAATTTCGATAATGCGATGGATCGAAACAGAAGATTCGACTGTTCATATAGAAAATATGGCCGTTTATTACACTTATAAATTGATAATAATACGGGCTGTCGACTTTTCCTCTATACCGATCGAGCTACATAGTACCACTGTTCGAAATATAACATTATCAAGCAAATCATCGAACGGTACTGAAACGAGAAAATTTTTAACACGTTATATACAAAAAAAATTCTAAATAAATTTTCCAAAATCTTGTTAGTTCTAGGACGATGTGATGCATCTGTTTGAAACGCTGCCGCAATATAGAGATAGATGTAAACAAAAAGGCATTATGGTTTCAAATTTGCAACAAATATTAGAATTCAAAGATTTTTTACGGAAACATTTGAAGAGTACTTCGGTGTTTATTAGTGAACTAAAAAAAATCAGAATTTGGCATAATAGAATCTGAATTTCAAAAATATGGAAAATCCGAAAATTTCTATCGTTTTTTTAAAATGCCACCCTTTTTAAATTCCGATTTTTCACGAAGTTATATAAAATGCTCATTGCCAAAATTAAATGCTCTGTAACGCAGAGTCAGAGCTTTGTTAGTCTATAAAGCACTACAATTATTTTCACAATTACACAATTTGCAAACATTGCATACAAGTTATGAAATCGCTAATATGAAAAATTTAATGTAAAAAAATTCACTATTATTGTCGGCAGGGCTATCAAATTCGTTGAATAACAGAAGATGTAAAAACAAACGTTATGTTTGACATTTATTAATAGTATTCTCGCATTACGACACTAAAAACAACTATATCAACATTTGATAATTGTGCTATAGTTATAACTTTCTTATTGCAATTAAAATTATTTTATAACAAATTATATTTACGAATAAAGAAGTGTACCATGCGATGATACAAACAAGCTGTAATAATATATCGGATTCTTCACGATCTCCTCGTCAGCTGATGTTTTATATATGCATGCATGCATATATATATATACGTATACGTCAGGTCAGAACTGCATTTGTACGCAATTAATCATTGTATATGAAGTATGAGAGCGATAACGGCTATCAATAAAGGAATCTATATCTCATTGCCAATAATTATTTACCATTCGTCTTCGAGCTTTCTTCAGTATAATATTATATATATATATATATATATATATATATATATATATATATATGTCGTATTTATATAAGAAAAAGTAATGCAATGTTCCCATCGGGAAGTTCATGTGCGAAGTATAAATATCATTCGATCAGAAATTCTATCTGAATATGGATATTGAATCAATTCGTTTAACTTGTTTTTTTTTCCTTATTCATTTTCTTCCTTGTCGCTTTACAAATGTGGAATGTGGGACACGCATAAAAGGGGTGAGAAAAAGTTACGAAATTCACGAGAAAAGTCACTGCAAATTTATTAATTTCTTTGTTAACTTATTTATTTATAAATTTAACAGATTTATATCTTCTACAACGTAGATTACTATAATACAAAACGAAAAAAATAATTAAATCATGATATAATAATCGAACTAACGATCAGTCTGTTGCTTAATATAATATGTAAGAGAAATTTATAATAATCGATTAGACAATAAAATTTTTCTCTAAATTAAATTAACAATACATCTTTTGATAGTGGTATCATCTATTTATTAACCATATTCTCTAGCAACATACTATTTTATATCAATAGTATATGGTACTGTATAACAGAAAACATTACGGAGACTATATTTGTATCATAATTAACATATTCAATATCAGTAAGCATAATTACAAATATAGTAGCAAAACACTATTGAGGAAGTATACTAATAAATGCATTGCTATATATAAATAGCATTATAAATATAGCGATCAATGAATGAGATTAGGGCCAATTTACAATCTATAATATGGTTCTGACTAATATTTTACTATGGAATCTGAAAAATCCTACATACGTATTATAGATAGAAAGATAACGTACAGACAGTAATTTTGAGCGTAGGTGTTCAAGTTTTAGATAGATCTATGAAGATTTGTTCGAGTTAGATTTCCGGTTGGTTAATAAAAAAAGAATGGTTCCGAAAAAAATGCTGCGCAGTCGTCATTTTGTCACACATATATTAGAAAAACAATTTTCTTTATAAATCTTTAAACAGTAACAAAAAATGCTTTTTACATAATTTGGATTGATCTTATTCTTGTGCTGATAAATATTTTTCAAATATATCTATTTTCCGGGGATACACAAATACAACCCGTCCATTCTATAGGAAATGAGCAATGATTTGCGTATTTTTAATTTTTGAATATTGAAATATAAGTTTTTGATTGAGACTATAATATAATATAATATATGAATTTGCTAGCATGCTAGAAATGATTCTCTTATTAATGCAGTGACTGGTAAATATTTACTTTTATTATAAATACTCAATTTCCCTTCATTGGTTTTCGTAAGCAATTCGATGGAATGCGACGGCACACGGGCAACTAAGCATAATATGTTCGGAAAAGTTGCCCTAAGTCTATATATGCGTAAAAAGAACAAATCTATACGCGTTTTTTTCTTGTTCTATTAAATCTGGCGATCTTATATAAGAAACTGCTTTACCATTCAAAATATTCATATTTTCGAATTTCATTCTATGTAACTTTCCCTTTTCTCTCCCGAGTTTCCGATGATGAATTTGGACAGACGGCGCAGCCACCTTTGTGGCGACAACGGCGCTTTGTTGCCCGAAAAGCGCAGTATCTTAATTCCCTCTTACACTACTTAATTCACGGTAAATTTGGTTCGGACAACGAACAAGTTCCTGGCGGAGCTTTTGCGATTATGATCTATGAATATCCCCATCCCTCTTCCACACACCGCCCTCCAGCCATTCCTCGAAAGGAAACACTGTTTCGTGCGTGGGACGCGACAATGGCCCAGTGGCTCGATTCACGCAAAAGATTTTCTAATAAAGAGAAGGTCAGAAAGAGGAGAAGAGCTCTTTTATTCCCCGAGCAAGAACAAAAATTGGACGCAGTGAGGGGATGATGAACGAGGAAGAAGAGGGGCAGGATGGTGTAAGGATGATAAGGAACAAGAAGTAGAGAAGGAAGCTCCCTATACGTATCGGCACTCAAGAGTAATACTATAATATAATCATTTTACAAGCACGAGTAAATACGATCTTAATTTCAATTTTTCATGACAATTATTTCAACTTAGATTCTTAATAGAGCTAATTCCAATCTCCACTCCAACTACAATTTTTAACGAAAAATATTTTGAGTTATTAGGAGAAGCTAGTAGATACAGAGGACGGGTTTAGTCCAGATTGAAGGAAGTTGCTCTGATTGCTTCCAAAATGAACATTTTAGACCGTGTATAAGGCTCTCTCATTTTTAAGATATTATATTCTCTTACTTATAATTATAGTGATTTCGTTTAATGTAATATAATATTATACTGTATAGTAAAAAACATTTTTTATAACATTTATTCCTTTTGGCTGGGGATTCAAAGAAAGAATAACAAATCTTAAAAAGACATTAGAATCAACTGGCGTTTGCAAATTTAGAATTTCTTAGTTATGACAATTGGAATTCAGTTCATTTTCCATGCATTAAGAGCTGGTTGAACTGCCTATGCTAACGTGCGAACGCTGAATCGAAATTTAGTTGTCCATAACTAATAAACTATACATTCGCAGATATTGGTTCACTGACAATTATTTGTTTGAATTTGTAATCTTTTTTCCAATTCAAAGTTACCACCAGGCATTTTCACAAAAAAAAGTTTCTCTGTCTGGACAGTGCTGCCCATTTAATTAAAAGGAATAATTACTAGAATCAATTTTCAAAGAGAATTACCACAACTCATATTTTGAATTGAGATGATGCCAAATCCAATCGCGAACGAAAACGAATTCGACGATTCCAAGTCCAGTACCGAATGGAAACGATCCCACTTATAAGTTTCAACAAAAATGAGACTAATCCTGATGTTAAATAAAGACGATCCTATCTTCAATGTAAAGAAAACAGATTTTGACTCAAATTTCGAATTGGGATGATCGGAAATCCAACCCTTGACGAAATTTATTCCAACCATCCAACTCAGATGCTACGTGGAGACGATCCCAATTGCAATGTAAACGAAAATGATTCCAGCAAAGATTTTCAACGGAGGTAATGGAGGCTGAATAATTCAAGCGGCATAATTATGCTGCTTAAAATTTATAATGAGAATCGTCTCGATTTAAATTTCGAATCGGAACCTTTTCTGTATTAAACAAAAAAAAAACGACCAAAAAACATGAGAATTGAGATTGCCTTATTGAAAAACTCATTTGGAATCTTTTCCGTTAAAAACCTGGAATCGGTATCGTGTCCATTGAAAATCTATTACCTTTGGCTGTTCCTATATTGGGTACTTGAGAGCTGCGGAAGCCTCTTTGAACAACGGCGCCCACGGCTTAAGGCGTCTCGAGCTTTCTTTTTTCTTTCCCTCCCCCATCACCAAGAAACGCACGCGCATCGATGATCGTTTCCCGAGTATATCTATGGGAAGCCGTGTCGATAACTTGACTCCGCACTATCCTCATAGTCAATACCCCCTCTTTATTGTTTGAAGAGCGTTTCCATCCCCGTAGCGCTTATACGCATTATTATAAATGCCAACGGTGGCACCACCGATGCTCTTCGAAATTTTCCGCGCATGGCCGCGCGCGCGTACGTGATCGGGCGAGGAAGAGAGAGAGAGAGAGAGAGAGAGAGAGAGAGAGAGAGAGAGAGACAGAGACAGAGAGACAGGGGGAGAGGAGAGAGAGAGAGGAATGGAGGACCTCTCTTGTCACTGCTTTATTGTGCGCCCATTGTCCATCCGACAATGCCACTGCGGGGGCTTGAAACCTACACCCCTGGCTGATCCATCTTTTTCGGCTTTTTCCGCGTGCGTGCTACCGCGCGCGCGAGGTCCACTATTCTAGACAGCCTCCCCAATTATAAATTGGCCTCTCCGCAAGAGAGAGATAATTCCCGAATATATATATACCAAGTATGCCGAACGTCTCCGCGGCCAAGTCCCTTGATATTTTTGAGCAGCGAAGAAGAGAACGATCCCGGGAATCTTGCGCGCGGAATTCGCAGGTTTATATAATACGTGCGGCGAAATTTTATCCATATATATATATATATATATATATATATATATATATATATATATATATATATGACCGATACGTACGCACCCCGCGGTGCACTGGACGGCGGCCAGGGCCTACAACAATCTCCCTATACGCGGCCGCACCTTTCCAGAATGGGCGGCCTCTGTGTGTAGAACGCCGCACTGCTGTGTTATATATATTAGGCACTGGCCATTGACTATATATATATATATATATATATATATATAGAAATTCCACTTGGTCCCTGGAGGCTCTCATTGATGCTCCGGAGACGGCGGGGAGAATCCTTTGGTCAATGGGCAGGTCGGAATTCCTGGGGTGCAAGACAAGAGGGTCCCTCGATTTTTCTGAATGGAGAGCCCGGGGCACTTTTTGTTGTGACCGGACTTGTCAACGGGATGCGCGCACTTTTGCCGACGACGACTCGTCTCTCTTCCCCTCTCTCTCCTCTCTCTCTCTCTCTCTCTCTCTCTCTCTCTCTCTGTCTTTTCCGAGTATATATATATATATATATATATATATATATATATATATATATATATATATATATAGAGAGAGAGAGAGAGAGAGAGAGAGAGAGAGAGAGAGATAGAGAGCGTGTTGTTGCCGGGGTTGGGCCGGTATATACACCTAGTCTGTATATGCGGCGCAGAATTGGGCTTCAGCAAAACCGGGATGCGGATAAATTTTTCGCTTTTCGTCGGCTTTTCCTTGCACGTCCGCATGCCGAAGGTTTTCTCACTAAGATCACTCCTCCCCCAATGTTACTGCAGCTCCATGTTATATTCTAATACATATATATATAGTTATATGCCGCGTTTCCACCACGGCTATATGTCCCTAAAGCGCACCGCGGGCACTTTCGTCCGCAAGTCGTTGCTGCCGTGGCTAAAGTTTTCAAGGAATTCGAGGAATTCCATTCACAAATTCAATATATAAATTTCTCGTTTATGACGTTGTTCTTGAGGAAAGATCCTTCCGAGAACGTTGTGCTAACGTTCGATTTTTTTACTAGCGGCAATTAATGTTCTTAGATACATATATATATATATATATATATATATATATATATATATATATATATATATATAAATTACGTTATTTCGATAATCTAAAAAATAACATTACACGGAAAAGAATTTACGAAATTCAAATTTAATATTTAGATAATAAATGCGCGTCAAACGATTTAAATGAAATAAATAATATATTTATAATTCAATGAAATTGTTCTATTGGCAGTAAATATCTATTTATTGATTATCAATTTTTCATACTTTTTTTATTGTCGCTGCAGATCAAAATATGCACTAGTAGATCTTTATAATTCTTAAATCATTACATATATGTGTGGAAACTATTTGTATACTTTTAGATTGAAAAATATGCAAATTTATTCGTACGGAATTTCCAACGAAATTGAAATAAATTCAATGTAATTTTATCACGTTTTACCACGATTTTCGTTGTATAGATATGTAGGATTAGATGAAAATTTAAGAATCACGAAATTTCACACGTTTATATATATATATATATATATATATATATATATATATATATATATATATATAATGTTACGGCCCTGCTACTTTGCGCGGCGTATCCGATCCACCTTATAAATTAAATTTCAAGCCTTAAATTTTCGGCCCGATTAAAATGAAGAGGAGGCGACCACGGGTATATTTTTTCTCCCGTTCGTTCGAATAATAGAACTTCCGGAGCAGAAACCCATCAGATTTGATCGTGTATGTGTGTGTGTGTGTGTGTGTGTGTATCGTCGCGGTTGAGAGCCAGTAGCGCGGTCGCGCGATCGAATCATCGGCTCCCCCTCGTACACTTTTAACCCATTTAGTCGGAAAAAAGTCTCTTAAATTATTGAATGAGTCGTCTTCGTAGGAGTCTTCGCGCCCGCACCGTCGGCCGTTCCTATATATATATATATATATATATATATATATATATATATATATATATATATATATATATATATTTAATGCAACGTCGGACGCGCGAGCGCTCAATCATTCCTCTCTTATACGTGTGTGCGGAGAATAACGAGGAGGAATGTTTCCCGCGAGCGGGCCGATGTGAGGCCGCCTGCTTTGAATCATGCGAGGCTGCCCGCGGGATGCCACCTCCTCCCTCCTCCCTGCTCCCTCCCCCCTCCGCCGTTCGTCCGTCAGGATTGTACTGTAACGAAGGGGCGCAGACGAAAGTGCGACCCGGGGCCGAATTGTATTGATGGTCATGGCGTGGTATATAGAATTCTGGCGATCGCTGATTCGCGCGGACATTAATGATGTTCAATTTTACACGATTACAATAATATCGCTTGAAGGATCGACTGACACTATTGATGGACACAGTAGCTTAAATAATAAATAAGAGTACATTAGCCACGCGAATCTTTTGAAAGACTTGAATGTTTAAGCAATAAAAAAAAAATTAACAATAATTATAAATTAAAAATATATATATATATATATATGAAAGATGCAAAAGAATGATAACTTACAAGGTACGCAATAAATTTATAAGTAATGTATTTAAACAAGCGCCAAAATTGGTAATCATCCACAGCAAGTCATTTTGTTTTTTCGTTACAAGACTACTCTGTGCGATCATGTCGCATTTCTTGAGGCAAACGCTGAAAGTCCCCAGCAGGCATAACGTAGCCCGTCGAAAAAGTGAAAATTCTATATATATATATATATATATATATATATATATATATATATATATATATATATATCATACTATCAGGCGGTATTGAATTCTGCCGGGATGCATTGCACTCAGTATCGACAACACGCAGCGCGCTCAAACATCCAATGGCAGCAACTCGTCGGTGATTCCGTAGCTTCTCGAAATTAACGTTAACATTGCAATATCGCGGCAGGAGAGGGCCGATTCTACAGCTCCCATTGAATCCCGATGTTATTTTTACATTAACAAAAAAAAAAAGCTCTCGTTTCGATATACGGGCACAATTCCCTTGCGAGGCCTTAAACGATAACGTTACGGATTTACACTTC
This sequence comes from Sycobia sp. Sy_11, assembly GCA_018907035.1. Lineage (NCBI taxonomy): Eukaryota > Metazoa > Arthropoda > Insecta > Hymenoptera > Epichrysomallidae > Sycobia > Sycobia sp. Sy_11. The sequence continues at coordinate 1,642,030 of JACCIC010000057.1, read as the reverse complement.
GATGGCAATTTTTAATCTTTACCCCGTATACGTGAAATTTTTTCGTCGCGCCTTCGTGCGAAAAATCGCTTACGACTTTTGAGTCGACAATCTGCACAACGAACAAACGATTGGGGCAAAATTCGTCGATCAAGATAGTGTATTAAGAAGCGATAATTTCCCTGTACAAACTTTCGTTTCGACATTTGCAAATTGAAGTTTAAACAATGTAAATGCAGAATACTTTACGCGTTTATCTAATGAATCGGAAAAAAATTGATTATACAAAGTTGAAAGCTGCCTTAATGGAAGATTTTATTGTGCAGAAAATAAATAGGAGGTAAGAGTTATTAAGTAAATAGTTGTCAAAGTTAGGTCGATTTATGTATATATATATATATATATATATATATATATATATATATATATATATATATATGGCTTCTTCTTAAATCGAATATGCAGGGAAGGGATCATATTTATATACGTGATTGACAATATGATTTCTGATTACTGATACTTTTTTACGAGCAACTTAAAAAATTTCATAGATGTAGAATAAAAATGTATATTGCGGATGTGAATTGTCATATATACATCAATTGCAAAACACGGATATTTGCTCAAAATCATTGAATGTTGATAAAATTTATTTATGCACAAATTCAATGGGTTCCTGTCGCCAAATCGGTTGCGGATCAAACCGTTTTACCATTTCTCCCGCGTTATACTTATGAAATTTGTAAAGTACTAATATGCGAAGTAATGCGCCCTTTACAATTACTTGCTGTATATTCGTGTACGTAAAAAATATTATAGAAAAAACATGGCTCTGAAATTGAATGAGAATAATCGACCATGTATATTATTGTTAAAATTAAAAAAAAAAATCTAAAGCGAAAATGGAATTCTCTAAAAATAAATGAAAAAGTGCTTTTTGTCTGACACACACACACATACACACAAACACACACACACACACACACACACACACACACACACACACACACACACACACACACACACACACACATCATGGTTCATGGTTCAGTTTTCTACATCTTGCTACATTTGCACAGATCTTTGTAAATCAGGTAAAAGGAATATTTTTCGAAATATTTTCCGTTAAAGTATTTTACGCTACATTTTCATGTTTGTATATACTTCCATACAGTTTCATATTTTTTGATACAATCTGATATTCTGTTATATGCTTTGGTATATCGTGACAAATTTGGATAGATTTTAACTTTTATACGTAGATATTTGAAAATGCGTTAGTAAGATAATAAATATGCAAAATAAATATCAAAATGTATCGAAAAGTATCGAAACATTTTAACAATTTGTCAGGTTTTTGTTCTTTTCTTGCATACGTCAATGATACATTAAATTTCATTTATTTGTGATCGACGCATACTTTTCAACGCTTAGCATATTTGAAGTTGGTGAACAAGGCTAGAAAATTTATGACAAGTTTTCATTGCAGTATACTTATCGTAAATTATTGAATCTCATACGATCTCTAAACGTTTGGAAAATTTTTGAGAAGATTTGATTGAAATTTTGGATTCTATCCTCTTAACAAATTATTATAATTTATTTTGAGAAAATCGTTGTAGCTGTATAGCTTCATCATATAAATCATAGAAATCACGACGAATCCTAACATATGTGTATTACGTGTATCTAATCATCGCTGTCGCTCGACAGCGCACACTGTCATTTGAAAAGACTCCCTTGTGTGTATGTGTGTGTGTGTGTGTGCGCGCGCGCGCGCGTGTGTGTATCTACATGTATCATAATAATATCGACTTACCTCCCAGTGGCTGAAGACGAGCTGCGGACTGGCCAGCCCGGAAGTCTGGGTGCGCAGCTCGCTGGCCAATTGAAAGCTCTCTGGCACCGGTAGTGTAGCCAGGACGCGAAATTGTCCGCCGAAGCCGGCGCTATCCGCGGCGATCACTCGACCCTGTCTCCTGCCGAACACCGCGTACAGTTTGCCTGGAAAAAAAAGAGCGGGGGAAGGGGAGGTTATATATATATATAGATATATTTTTTTTAAAAGCGAAAATCAGAAGAGGACAATAAGACGGAGTAGAGCGCGGCTGATCCTCTACTGGTGCTGAACGGACACTCGATGGGTCTGCCCGCATAGAGTTTTATTGGAATTTTTTATGTTTTTATGTATATATATATATATATGTATATGAAACAAAGGCGGTCGTTGGTTGAACAACGCTCATGGACAAGGTATTATATGAATAAGCTTTTCAAGAGGGTTACCTACTGTGACGGTTTTGAAAAATCAATTTGATATATATATACATATATATATATATATATATATATATATATATATATATGTATGCATAAATCTAATTTACGACAGTTGGTCAATATATGGTTAAATTTATTTTTCAACATACCCAGTCGATACGAAGTTATAGGTATCGAGGCAATATAAGGCAAAGTATATAGGGTCCTCAGCGTGCGTTTTTTCCTCATGATTTCAGAAAGGCATTTGATCGATTACGTTAATTTTTTTATAACGGGTTTGGTAGATATCTGGCTATTGTGCAAAATTAAGAGTTACGGAAAAAATCGATTCTTAGTGCTTTTTTTTTTATTTAATTACGCGAGAGAACGGTAGAGATGCGTAAAAAATTAATTTTAATGTTATTATGTAGTTTCGTTTACTAAGATAATAATAATAATAATAATCATCATCATCATAATAATCATATGTTAACATGGAATTTCGTTTTTTTATATTTATAATGAGTCAGTTTGCCTTAATTGCGGTATTAATATATAATCTTATATGTTCTAATATGGAATAAGTATATATAGTAGCAATTTGGGAATTTCAAATGTGTTCATTCTGCAAAAGAAATGAGCAAATCAAAGAAACGTAAAAATGTGTGTGTATAGGTATCAAGTTTAATAAAAAATTTTTGAAAAATTTTCATCTTTTTCTCTGAATTACAATATTTGTCCGTTTCATGCAGCCAAATTACTTGGAAAACTAATCGATGTTTAGGGAACGTATTAAAAAAAGCAGTACAATTGAGTCCGAAAATAAGGAACGAATAACGCTTCTGAAACATTTCTATTTCCACTAATACTACGAATCATTGATTAAGGATATCGATTTCATAAATTCGACGACATCAAGAATTTTCACAATGAAAACGAAATAAAGATATTAGAGCAAAATCATGATTTTTCGCCCAGTTTTCGGCGTTTCACTTGGGACAAATTAAAACTTGTATTAGCTTTATAAAAACTCATAACACGTAACAACAACGAAGAAAACTGACGATATATCGAGCAGTTTCGTCTGCATCTCACGAAATTCCTTCAAAAATAAAAATTGTACGGATCCTCCAAAATTACGTAGATATTTCGTGGGTTCGAGAAATTCGTTTAATACGGCTCTTCTTCCTCAAATGAAACATAATCTTGACTTACATTTTCTATTTTCCAAGGAATGTCGACGTTTGAAGAAGTAAAAAAAAAAAAAAACCACCCTCCCTGAAAAAAAGAATAAAATAAACGGAATTTACAAGCAAGGCCATTGTATGTAATTTTCCTAGGATTTATACACGTTGACGCGCGCACGCGTTTAGAATTTCAAAACGCTTCCGGATTCATAAATATATCTATATATATATATATATTTCTAATGCCGCGTGTATGTATAAATTTTTCCAGGCACCCACCGTACATATATATATATATATATATATATATATATATATATATATATATATATATATACCGTTCTGCCCCGTTGCTTCTTATGTCAAGCAAATATATATTATATAATTGTCACGTTTGCATTATACACATTGTACATTCCGGATCTGTAGTGGAACTTACAATAACGTGAAAATAATGATTAAATATATATATATATATATATATATATATATGTCGAAATTCCGGGTATTTCGGACGTTATAATAATACAGATTTTGTTTTGGATTGCGTTTAGGGAAATGACTATCGGGGCAGAAACTTTACAAAGGTCTCGGTTTTATGAAATTTTATGAAACCTTGGAACTTTTAAAAAGGATGTTTTTCCAAGTTTATTTTAGAATTATGGAGGACGACGAAAATTCTGAGTTAAAAATTTAAAACCTTTTTTAAATATTTTTCGACATGTTCAAAGTATTTTTGGACGCTTGTGCTTGTAGTAAAGAAAATTGTGCGTAAATTTAACGTTTCTTTTTTCGCAAAGAAAAATTTCTTATCAAAAATATTTTTAATAATATATTTGTAATTGATCCATGAAATTTTGAACATATTTTCAAAATTACGCAGTCGGACGTAATATCTTTGTACTTGTTTTACTAAACGGTTCGTTGAATGAACTCTTGAGAAAACTACATAGTAATAATGTATTCTGAAAGAGAACTTGAAAGAACAAGCTAAATGTCTTTGTTCTCGGTATACTTATTTGGAATATATATTTATGAATGAAATTTTAAAGCGAACGGAAAAATTTCGAGAATTACATTACCCTTTTTGGTAAACCGACAGCAATTAACTTTTAAATTTGACTTCAATTCGGTCGTTATATATGTGTGTCTGTGTGTGAAGGGCAGCTCTGAGATCCCAATGAAAATTTCAAATCGCGCTGACAAGTAAGTGCTCGGCGCAGAAAGGAGAAATATCATCGTCGCCTGGATAATTAGACAGAGTGAAGGGTTGATTAGTGGAGAGAGAGAAAAAAAAATTATAGGCTACGGGTAGAGCGAGTAAAAGAGAGGGAGAGAGAGAGAGAGAGAGAGAGAGAGAGAGAGAGAGAGAGAGACGAGAATGGCGGGGCAGAGGGGGGCGGGTAGAAGAGGGAACGAAAATCATTAGACGTGAGCTAATCGGCTCTCAAGAGGATATTATTTTTCTTTAATGGGCTGCCCCCCCCCCTTCGAGAGCGTTGCTCGGACGATTTCCGGGATCCCTTATAGCCCCGGAGTTTAAAGTGACAATCACGATACTTAACTTCCTCTCGAGAATTTTTCCCGCCTAATGACGTGTTTCTTTGCTTCTGGGAGAGTCAGGCTTAACGAAAGTAAGTTCTTACGCGGGCGCACACGCACGCACGCACACACACGCATTTATATACATCTCGTAAAGAGCGATAGAACGAGATAGGACGAGAGGAGGGAGGGAGGGAAGGAGGGAGGGGGAGAGAGAGAGAGTGAGCCCGAAGAACGAGAGAGAAAAAAAGAAGTAGGAGGAGAAGGCCGTTTGTTTGTGCTGGCCTTAGCTTTGTGGAATCGGACTTCCGGTCGCGCCCTGCGGCACCTGCGCGCACCTGTCCCCCTATATCTCCCCTCCCCCCTCCTACGCGCTCATCTACCTTCTCTCGCCGCCCGAATTCTCGGCCCGGTCGAGCGGCGGCTCGGCTCCCGAAGCTTGACTCCTTTCCGAAATCCAAACAACCAACGAGGATAACCTCGTGTCTCTTTCTCTCTCTCATACACACAGTCGCTCTTCCCATCTCTTTCCCGCATATGCTCACCTTCTTTCGTTCCTGTTCCTCGTTATGGGTGTCTGTATATGGGTGGAAGGGAGAGAAAGAGAGGGAGAGAGGGGGGAGGGAGGACAGGCAAGCGTGCGAGGCGCGCCGCGATATATATATATATATATGTATACATATAATTTGCGCGGAGAGGCAAGTGAATGGAGCTCGCGCTCACGCGCAGCCTCCATCAATGAAACAGTGGCTCCCAACCTCGTGCCTTACTGCCCATTGGCTATATCGAGAAAGCCTATAGATAGAAGAAGAACGTATTGTGTATTATAGTTTTCTACCACCCAGCGAAATTGAACCCTTTTCCGCGCCCCATATCATTCATATCACGCGCCTATACCATTGTACGTATATTCATAGGCATTGTCGTTTTTTTACGACGACGCGACAGCTGAACTTATTATTCTATAAATGACGACGGGAAAGCGAGTGTAAAGATTCAGTGCAAATCTATATGTATGCAAGAAATATCTGACCTTTATCCTCTGCTTTGTCGAGGCAGCAATCGATACCTGTTTGAAAAAAAATTTATTATATACATGCACAAAACATGAACACGTTTTTTGGACCGCTCCTTATAGATCGAACTCCAAAAACTGCTTCGATTGCCATTGTGAAGTTTGTACTTCTAATCCCTAATGCTCCCTGGGCTATATAATAATAATAATAATAATTAATAATGTTCTGTGTGCCGCCAGCCATTGACGATGCGCTTAACGTGGCTGATCAGCGTCCAGCAAGAAATGCGATGGATCGTATGTCACCCTTCATGCCATCGTTGTGTAGTATCGCATGAAATGAATGTATTATTATCATTATTATTGTTGTAGCTGTTGTTCTTTTATGATTATTATTATTATTATTGTTATTGTTGTTATTGTAATAGCGTTGTTTACATCGTTGACGATGTGCTCGCTGCAAAGTGGAAATCGAATCTCGGCACAGTCGTTAGATTATCATTAAAATTATTCGATCAAGCTTGATTAAACAGAACTTTTTATATAAAGTTTATACGCAATGATAATGAAATTTCATACGTTAAACAAGGTAACAGTATATATATATATATATATATATATATATATATATATATATATATATAATTTTTAACGGACGAAAAAGACCTTTTTTTTAATTTTTGATGAAATATTCGAGGGATCGGTTATCTAATACATGCCAATGAATTTACCCAATATATGCTTGTAAATATAATAATTTAGACTCTCAACCGATGTTGGGCACAATTTAATGATAAATCCGAGAACGACGGAGTGCAATGCACCCACTAATCTCGATTTATAATAATTCCCATTTATTTTTCATTCATTAGCACGTTTCTGGGGGGGGGGGGATTAACCCGACTTGCATGGACGAAATCTTTAAGGCCGATTCTTGCTACTGATACGCCTATGGACTATTCATTAATAGCCTATACTGTTTGTTGCAATTCAACAATAGCACGGAAATTCCTGGAACGAATTATAGGCAGAAAAACGGTATTTGAAAAAATTACAATTACGCGTAATTACATTCTAAATAGAGAAATCGTTATTATCTTTGTCTAAGAGAAATGATATTAATTGAAATTATTCAACTTGTAAAAGTGTATATTTTTTATATATTTAAGTATCGTCATGAATTGTGAATTTTATTATCCAACTTTTCAATTCGTTCGATCACATTAAAAGCATCATTGTTCAAAGATTGAACGAATTCTATAAAGGAAGCCTTGAAAATTTAACGCGTAATCCCGATTAAATCCATATAAGTGTTTTGACAATTTAGAATATAATTAAAATAATGTAATTCTTTTTCTCAAGTAATTGATTAGACATTTTGATGAAAGACTTTCCAAAAAGAAGAAGACGAAGAAACCTCAGAAAAAGAAACACAAGGAAACGTTCATTTATATACTTCTTCCGAGAAGTAACGGGCGAAAAGTAATTAAGGCCTCTTAAACTTTGTCTCGACTGCGAAGCTCTCCTCACAATAGTTTACGCTTGAAAATCGTTTTCATTATACTAGAGCGCATGCACAGTGCAGAGAACATACTTTCTCTCTCTCTCATTCGAAAAGTCCTTCCTTTTTTGTTTCTATTATATACGGCCCCGCGCTCTTTTTTGCTGTTCATTTTCGTTGTTTTTATTTTTTATTGTTTTGCTACATCCCACGCCCCCGCCCCGTCCACATGTGCATCTCACCCGATTATGCGCGTGCGAGTTTTTATCAACTTTTCCAAACATAGATTTCCATTCCCCTGATTAAAGATGAAATTTTTCTTACATTATTTGTACATACTGATGTGCTTTTTTTCGAGGCTTTTTCCCTAGATCTTTTTTTTTTTTATATTAGACGCGGGTGCCTTGGATGCACCGAATACAGCGCTCAACAAAGGTTAAGTTTTTCTAAATTTATATATATATATAGAATATTTTCTGAATTGCTTTTTTTTCAATCTTCGTTATTTATTGCCTCCATCTGTAATTTCCTGTTTCTTACAATCCCTTTGCCGCATGCACCTTTGATGTTTCTTTTAATACTTCTTTCTTAGCTTTTCTATATTAATTTCTGTTTTTATAACCGCGTGGCAAGTGTAGTTTAGATCGCAAGTTCGGATTTGAAATTATTAATAAAAATGTATAAAAAGAAATTTGTTAGTCTTCCAACGGTTTAATTTTTAATTTAAGATTCCATTGCAATATGATTACCTCATACCTGCATTCAAACATGATGTTTTTTTTAATTATGCTGTTCATTCTTTTATTTATTTTTTCCATTCGACGCACAATTTATATGAATTCTCTATAGAACGAGGAAAACAGCGTCGTTGAATTAAATGCTGTTTTGCGTGGGCGCGCGGGTGTTACGTCCTATGTATATCATTGCGTCACTTAAAATTATAGTACTATATATATATTGACATGTCGTGCTGATATAATTATATAAATTTCTATGTATACGCAGGCATGTGTTTGCACATCGGTCACAAACCGTATTTACAGGTATTTACAGTAATAATACGAAAACTTTTGTATATCGGCGCGTGAGTAAATTTAAATCAAAATGTAACGATTGAAGCGTCTGCGACGGGGGATGTATTTCTATGCGACAATGCTTTCCGAAAGATACAAATCTCAGGTTTTTCTTTTTCAATACATATATATGTGTGTATACAATGTAACAACTTATTTGCCCAGATTCTGTGTATTAATTTGCTATTTTTGTAAATATTAATACATTAAATTAATAAAAATTTGAATTAACATATAGAAAAAAGATTTCTTTTATAGTTTCCGTTCGATTGTTTCATTAGGTTTGTATTAACTTAACGAGACGTTCGAATTAAATTTTAAAAATTGCATCTGTTAACGCGAGTGAGAGAGAGAGAGAGAGAGAGAGAGTGCGTGAATATTGTATTCAGATTTTGCAAGACGTATACGAATGTATATACGGAGAAAAAAAAGCTAAGAATTTTATAACCGTGCCGGAAATCACATGACAAATCCTTAAAAGTATATAATTCCACACATTTATAATACTTTTCAACATCCTCGATTACCTAAGTTAATGAAACTGGAAAATTGTATTAAAAATTTAAATTAACGCTCATTTCCTTCGACCAATATACCATCGGTCACGTAGAAGTGACAGCGGATCTATAAAGTTTAACAGCGCGGTGCAACAAAAAAAAAAACTCTATAAAGGATATATTTGAAAATACGCGTCACCTCAATATAATTGAATTAATTACGGGTAAATGTGCTTGAAGAAGTTTCTCTGTCTCTCTAACTCCCTCTTTCTTTTATATTTCTGGAATTCTTTCTGCTTGTATATATAAAGGATATAAGTTTTTTCTTCATAATCTATAAATTAAAACATTGAAGCACGATATGAACCATTTCTATTTAAAAGTATTTTCTAATTATAGAAATATCAACTTATCTAAGGGGAACTTAAATTCTATATCAAATCATTGTCCAATTTTCTTAAAAAATTCTCACTCATTAAATTGGGATATTTAGCAAAGTCTAAAGTAGTCTAGAAAACATTGATAAATATTGGGGGAGAAAAAATATTAAAAATAAAAGAACTCGATATAAATATATCTCTATTCATTGTTGAATTGATCTAGAAACGGGTATCACCCAGGCATTGTCGAAACATTATTAGAATTTGCCTAAATTCTGGTTTTATAATAAATATTTAATAAATTTGTTCAGATCTTGCGAGAGTTTGCTATAAATTATGTCAAACTTTGCCCAAAATGCTTGGTAAACTTCCCAATTGGACGGACTTTAGTGCTTTTTTGCAAAGTACGGAAAAGGTTGACAGGGTAATTCCTTTCAGGCTCACGATTTATCAATATCTTTGACATCTTTTCGTCACTTTCCAAATGCGATCAAAATAGAATTTTTAGTGAGGTTATGTTTTATTAATTAATTCTTAGCGTATTATAATTATATATATATATATTATTATCTAATTATTATCTAATGCATTTTTTCGAATATTTCTTTTAACATCGAAAAACAAAATGTTGAAAAATACAGATATTTATTTATTTACTCATTATTATTATTATTATTATTATTATTATTATTATTATTATTTAGAATTTCCATCTCAACCTCGAGCAGCTCCTCTCGCCGCGGCGCGACATCAGCGTAATATCAGCGACTTGTAATTTTACGTTGGCTCGCGCGCGCATACAACACGCCTTATTCGTGTATATATGTATATATATATATATATATATATATATATATATATATATATATATATATATATATATATACATATAGCGAGATACACTCGGCGTTGTGAATGAATCGCCGTCGTGAGTATTATACAGTCGTCCTTCCCCTCGGGTGTGCGCGCGCGAGTTGCACGCGCTACTCGTTCGCCATTCACCTGTGCACAGGCATTCTTCTCTCTTTCTCTCTTTCCCCCCACCCCTCGATATTACTCGTGCGCGCCTGGCCATTTTTAACGAGCAGTAATATAGAAATTGCCGGTGTAACATTATATATATATATATATATATATATATATATATATATATATATATATATATATATCTGAGCATGGTATATAATTGTATATATACATATGTGAGAGTTCGCGTATACACTTTTCATCTTTCTATTCTATTCTTGCAGTTACACATGTATAATTGTGTATATACTATAGATACTTGTGAATTTGTAGGTGACTGTGAAATAGATCATAGGTGAGGGAGATGGTGAGAGTGAGAAAGAGAGAGAAAGAGAGAGAGAGAGAGAGAGAGGCCTCTAGGAGAAGAATCCTCACCTGGTCATCTTTTCTTCCGCGACATGCTGCTGTTGGGAAGTTTCGTGTGTATATATATATATATATATATATATATATATATATATATATATCTACATATATTATATATATGTAGATATTATATACAGGTATATAGATAGGAAACGAAGAGCATGAGTAGCGGTGGAAGAGAGAGAGAGAGAGAGAGAGAGAGAGAGAGAGAGGGGGGGGCAGCAAGAGAGAGTGAGAGACATAGCGATGGGAGGGGTAAGAGGAGGTTGAGAGGAAGACAGCGAGATTATAACGAGAGGGAGCAGGGAAAGGAGCGGGCCGCGTTTGTAGGTGAAAAGGGGCTCTCTCCCTCCCTCCTTCACGCTCTCTGCCGGGATCCGTAGAGAAGGCGGGCGGAGGGGCAGGTAACTCTCTCTCTCTCTCTCTCTCTCTCTCTCTCTCTCTCTCTCTCCATCTCCCTGCGCGGAGAGCAAAAGCAAAAGCGCACTAAAAGGGACACAACACGGCATCGGCGGCTCTCGGCTCGGCACTCTGAGTATATATATACACGCTATATATGTTCGCTGCCGGCGAAGTGTGTATATATATATATATATATATATATATATATATATATATATATATATATACTACGCGCTATAATCCTGCGGCGCGGTGGTGGGGAGGCCCATTCATGCTTTGCCTCGGCGCGCGCTCCGTCGGCCACCGCGCCGCGCAGTCCCCGCCAGTCGTCAGCGTGTGGTACCTTGCGGAGCACGCGCGTAAATACACATACACATTATTATTGCGTTCTCTCGCGTCGGCGGTACTCCTCCACCAGCGTGTACTCTCTCCGCGCACGTACGCTATATCTCCCGTTTTGAGATCGAGGCCCGCGGAAATAAAGAGAGAGAGAGAGAGAGAGAGAGAATAAAGAAATATACAAGGAAGAGGCGGATTGATTCGTCGTATATACATATATACATATGTATATGTAAATTGTACATATATCTTGTTATTTTCATCCGAGCCGCGGAGAGCCGCCCGGGACCCGTGGAATGCAAAAGTGATAGCGTAGCGGCGCGCCTCGACGTCTCTTCCTCCGCACGCCGCCGCTGCAGTTGCAGGCAGCGTCCGCGAGCGCGCGCGAGTATACGCGACCTCGGCTCTCTGCCGTAATCGAAAGAGAAAGAGAGAGAGAGAGAGAGAAACCGCACTCCGCTCTTCCCCCGCCAGGTTGAAAGATATACATATATATATAACGCTGCAGCGCGACAACACGTGCTGGAGCTATATATATCTATATATATATATATATATATATATATATATATATAATATACGCTCCGCTCTGCTATATATTGATATAGATAGTAGGCAAGCAGCGACGAGTGCATCTTATATACATACAAGTGTATATATAACAGGCACACGCAAGGGAGAGAGAGAGAGAGAGAGAGTGAGAGCAAGAGAGAAGAAAGGGGGAAGGACGCGTCCGCGGGGATAAGGCGAGAGAGCGAGCGAGAGGATCGTCCCAGGATGAGGTTAGGAGGAGGCTGCGTCGGCGCCGCCGGTCGGCGGCTTCTGCTCGTCGCCGGGTCGCCGCTGCTGCTCCTGCTGCTGCCGTCGCTGCTCGCCGTCCCGACGGTGGCGCGCCGGGCCCACGAGCGCAGGTACGCCCGGGAGTCGAGCGGGCCCGGGGGCCACGGGGCCGGCGGCAACAATCTCTTCGGCCTGGAGTTCGACGACGAGACCGGCGAGGAAGTGTTCAAGAGTTTTGTGCCGAGCGAGGGCGGCAGCGGGGCGCTGCTCGTCCACGATCTGCAGAAGCTCGCCGAGGAGCCGGCCACGGAGACGAGGATCGTGCTGATGGGCGAGGGTGGCGGGAGCCGCGGCAACGGCGGCAAGCACGCCTACAGCAGCCACAAGGAGCCGCTGGTCGTCTACCAGGCGGGGGTGAGTAGTATATATGCATATATATATATATATTATGTAATATTATATCTTTGCGTGTGTGTGTTTGTTGTGCATGTGAACAAATCGTGTATGTACAACTATTTATATTGATACATGCAGATACACGCGGTGCGCCGATAGAGGAGGAATAAAAAGACGAGAGAGAGAAAGAGAGAGGTGATTCGTCCGCGTGTGTATGACGCTGCGCGTATATAATACCTGGATTGCCTATATATATATATATATATATATATATATATATATATATATCTATATATACACGCTTTGGGTGTACCTGGTTGTACGTAAACACGGTCACCGCAAGTTCTCTTTCTCTGTCTCTCTCTCTCTCTCTCTCTGCCGCTCTTCCTCTCTCACGAGCGTTCTTTGCGCGTAAACGCACCTTCTCCCTCGCGCCGGTGCCGCAGGAAACAAGTTTTTCGCGCATAATAATACGCATTCTATATATGTGTATATATTACAATCGCGTCGTTGCGGCCGAGGTGTACGAAATATTATTTAAAACCGAATATCGGAGTCATTTTATGTGTGTGTGTGTGTGTGTGTGTGTGTGTGTATTATATGTTTGCGTTAACGCGCAGAGGTACTTCGGAGTCGCTTTCGAGAACATTAATAATAGCGAGCGACTGATGAATCGGCTGGAATCTATATATACATCTGCATGTACCCGTGCATTAGTGTATGCGTATGTACGGTTTTTGCCTCGCCAGCGGAAAGACGAGCGCGCTGCAAAGTGCAATATATATATAGGACGAGCCAAAGACTCTGTCGACGTGACAGGTGTTGTTTTTTCCCGTATATAGACTTGGCCACGGGAATCCGGCAAATTAGGCCTTAATGCATACTTGGGTGAGGTTCGCGCGGAGCATCGGGAGGGGGGGGGCAAGCGGAATCTGTAAAATATTGCGGTAAACCCGTGATTATATAGCAACAAAATCCCCATCCTTCCCCCCTTCAAGTTCTTTAGTATTCAAGAAAGCATATATATAAATATATAAATTTGGGCGACAGGTGCAAGTGCAATAGCTCCTAATTTTCATCAAATGTAAAAGTCTCCTGCGTGTTGCGCGTGAAATTGGAATGGATCACGTGGAGGCCAGATCATGTAAGGAGGGAGTGCGGCGGAGACGCGATTAAATCGATATTGAAGATAATTACATAGGGCTCTGTTTCGCACTGGTGAACTATATATATATATATATATATATATATATATATATATATAGATAAAATTGCGTCATACAGAGTGCCGCTGTCGGTGTGCGCAAGTTTCCATATAAAAAGCCCGATAAATCCAATCGATTCTTTAAACGAGTCTTCCTGTTGACACCGAGCCAGCGTAACAGGAAATGCCGAAATGTCGAAAGAGATAGTGAGAGAGAGAGAGAGAGAGAGAGAGAGAGAGAGAGAGAGAGAGAGAGAGAGAGAGAGAGAGAGAAATCGCTAAACGTAGTTTGCAAATGAGTCGCGCCTCGTATATTACGTGCATGCGCGTGAGCACGCAGATACGTAGATGTATAGGGATATAAGTATAGCGCATAAAATATTGAATGTGACAGTGAGGTACAATATAGATGTACGTTTATTTATATTAGTTAAATAGAAAAAAAAATAGAACCAACGATTACGCTTTCTGTACGCATTTACTCAGGGTTGAATGGTCTGACAGAAGTTCGTCATACTTCAATATATATATATATATATATATATATATATATATATATATATATATATATAAATAATTTCAGTATAATAGAACGTGATCGCTGTCAGTTTATATATATATGTATATATATATATATATATATATATATATATATATAATAGTATAAAATATAATAGTTAGTCATATAATACTTTGATAACATTATAGAAATGGAAATATTAAAAATATATCGCAGTTCTAGTGTCGTCAGTCACAATTCATATCCAGGTTATAGTCATAGAAGCAACAATAAAATTCATTTCATAGGATTCACATTTAAAAAATTGCAGGCAGACAGCACCTTTTATTGTGTTATAATTATCAGATAAAAAAGAAAAAAAAAATGAAAGAAGAGTTAAAATCTTTTCCAATATGAGTGTGTCTCCATTATTATTTACATTATTCAAGGGATATAAGACCACTTTTGAATACACATCAATTGGAGCTATAGTAGGAAGTAACCACAAAATATAATGATGAGCTTGTAAACCAGCACTTTAATGATTATGATACCAAAAAGGAGCAAATGAGATTAACATGAAAATTGTCGAGGGGATATTAATTTGGATACATAGAAAAAGTTTTCTAAAAATTTTCCAGTTAATTCTTTGATTCATGTTCCGATATGCAATTCTTGTTCAATTGTTGTTTTTTGCTATATGTTCGAAGTAACTTTACTCGACTCGCGCCGTAGCAAATTTTCGTGAACAACCAAAAACATTCCCATAAGTCACAATTAGAGATGCACATACAGACCTAATTTGTCAACTAGAATGCGGTAAAAGTTAACCCTTTTCAACGTTTCGCTCGTTAAAATCAGTCATCCCTTGAATGCAAGCATATGCCCAACGCACGTGTGTGTTTGTGTAAAAGGAACAACGCATATAATAAATTAACATATACATTAGTAGCCTTTGATCTAGTTTAAGAAAAGGGATTGAGAGAGGAAGAGAGCAAGAAAGCCACGTGATTCACGATTGAAACGTGCTCGCGCTCGCGCGCGGGAAACTGTAAGAGAGAGAGAGAGAGAGAGATAGAGAGAGAGAGCGAGAGAAGAGATGTCGAAGAAGACGGGGGAGGAGCAGGGGGTGAAGAGGGGGCGGGGGAGGAAAACGGTGGCAGCGAACTAAAATGGAATAATAGGGCTACCGGAAGGTTCTCTCTTTCTCTCACTCTCCGCTCCCCTCCCCGTCGAAGGAAACCATCCGGAAGTTCTCATGAGTCTCTGGCTTCTCCCACGACCGCAGCGCGGAACTCGACACCTGGCACTCCGCGCATACACACACACACACACACACACACACACACACACACACACACACACACACACACACACACACACACGTGCGTACACACACACGCGCGCGCATGAGTTGTGTTCTGATGCACCGGGCGCGCAACGCGTGATGTTGCGCAGATGACCGATAGGGGAGGGAGGATTGTGGAGAGGGGCGCGGGCGCGGATTGCTTACGCGTCTAACGTTCCATGCTGCATTATATATGCATATGATCAGGCTCGCGCCTACGCTGTATATTATATATATATATATGACCTGCATACATGTGAATGTCATTTATTATGAATACTATACACATGTGTTAGCAACGGAATACATATTATGATCATTATAGATCGATGCTACTTGGGTGTAAGATATATATATACACATCCTCTCGCCCCATGAGTCTATAAATATTAGAACGTGTGAAGATGTGGGAGATTTTAACTTCTGACGCCCTAGAGAAGAGGGATGAATTCCGATACAAGAGGCAGCCAGTGGAGGCCACCTGTCAAAGATTTATTAGTCTTGTAGAATTATGGTTATGTGGGGGTGGGGGGGGGGGCAATTCTCAACAAAACTCAATAAGGTGTAAGAGGATACCAATTTGGTGATCTTGATAGTTTCGCAATTCGAATACTTGGATATTAGGTTAGCTAACAAAGTAGAAGATAATCTTCACAAGTTCATTTAGTTACAAAAAAAAAACAAATAAACGGCATCGCATTTCAAGATTCCAAGAATATCCTTGATAAGGTCGAGCCGTTTAGCAGAAAACAATTCTTATGGGAATAAATATAATAATCAAAAGAAAAGGTTAATTTATTATAAAAATAGTTTAATTTGTTTAATAGATTTATTTTTATACGGAGATTTAAAGTTATTCTTCGAATATTGAAGCTTTGGCTATTTTTTTAAAAAGCCAAGAAACAAAATACCTTGTGAAGTTCAACATCATTCTTGTCATTAATTGATATTTAAAATCAATCTTTACTTATAATTTTGAGTCAATATAAATTTTGCTTATTAATTATGGGTATTCGAAAGAGGTACGAATTACGAATACTTTTACTATCGTTATCACATTTTTTTCTTCAAAGTATACCAAGTCCCGAAATTGGTTTTTATCCAATATTTGTTTGTTAACCCCAAGGTCTTGATCCATTTTTTCATCGTTCCTTCTCTTGTGCATAATACATGTATGCATATAAATATAGGCATCGTTCGGTGAGGGGGGGTGGGGGTGTTCTTAATGCAATTCATTACGGAGCAGTGACTCCAGAAAAATCTTGCGCGCGTCTGCCATCTGTCAGTAAATGTATTATAATGATCCTGGGAACGTGTAGTATCGCGTCATTGATACCCGAATCCGCGCCTAACCACTTTGTTTACATTGGGAACAGGAGACACGATTTTTTTCTCACTTTCTTGGCGAATTGTTTGACATTGTTTCGCAATGATACGAACACATTCGAAACGATATAGGAATGAGAGATCGCGATGAGAAATGAACGATATGAAAACATAATGAATTGTAATAAAATTGTAAAGTGTTATTTAATGTCTTGTTTATTTATTTATTTTTTTTTTGCGAACGTATCAGTGCTTTACTTTTAGATATATATATTTATTCATTCCACCGCCCATTGTCCTTTAATTAATTCGATTCAAACTTCATTATAGTCAAAAGAAATTTTTTTTTTCTTTTAATTTCTTCTAATTGTTCATTGTTTGCGTCCAATTGGGACTGATTAGTAATCCAGAAAATTTTTTCCATTCACGCCACTATGTACAGCCGTTGACGTGGAAATACGAAACGGCGACCTCGAGCGCCACTTTAACGTATATGACTTTGTTTATATAAGTCACAATTTCACATAATGCACTTAACAGAGTAATTAAGCGCTTCGTCAATGAAAATTATAGAAGGGGCCAGCGATACTTTAATGCTTATGATGTACTTACATTGCGAAATATATGGAAATGATAATTTTATTTCTGCAAACTGAAAAATTGTACTTTCATCAATTTTTTTTTCTTTTTTTTTTTTTTTTTGTTCTATGTTATACAAACTTTAAGATGTCTATTTAAAATCGTTTGACGTATATATAGTAGCAGAATATGAGATTTAAAATATTCACGGTAGTATAAGGGGACGACGAACGGGCACGCAGATCTTTGGTGCCGATATAAAGGAACGAGGCTGAATTGATAAAAGAGCCGTGATATATGCCGATTTCTCCGTGTCGGACACACACTCATATATATATATATATATATATATATATATATATATATATATATATATATATATATATATATAATATGTACTTATATGTGGTCGGTGAAAAGCACGTCGACATGATAATACCGGAACGCAATTTTAGAGTGCAGTGCATACATAAAAGGTGTCTTTGTTAAAAGGAGAGAAAGGCAGAGGGGAGAGAGAGAGAGAGAGAGAGAGAGAGAGAGAGAGAGAGAGAGAGAGAGGAGAGAGAGAGCGAGAGAGGGGGCGGGAGGAGGGGTCTGTGAAGTATAAGAGTTGTAATATAACTTCGCGCGTGCTGCGCGGTCTTCGTATCCTCGCGCGCCACGCGCGTATACCTCAGATCGCCGCTTTATTCCATTCATATTTACCGGGTTCCTATACAGATACTTTTATGTATATGCTTTTGGATACACACACGCACGCACACATATTCAAATATATATATAGACCAACAGCAGACACGGACAAATTTCACACATACAGGCGCAGACACATAGTAATTCGTGTAAATCTTCGTTTCGCGCGCGTTCCGCACGTGCGTGTCCTCGCTCAACGCGTGCAGCATATGAGGCGCGGTGTACCAATCGTGCGTGTATGTATATTATGTGTAGATCATACATATATATATATATATATATATATATATATATATATATATATATACAATCAACGTTCATTCATTGACACGTCGACGGAGGGCAAGCTCTTCTTTTTCTTTCCTTCTTTCTCTCTCTCTCTCTCTCTCTCTCTCTCTCTCTCTATGGTTCGCGTGTGCCGTAAAAGTCATTCGCACGCACGGAATGTAGGTCGGCTCGTGACGACGTACGGGCACCACGTTTCTGTCCTCCTCACTCACCCCCCCCCGCGCCTTTCGCTCTTGTCGGTTTTTTCTTCTTTTCGTTTCGCGCCACACTCGCGGTCGCGAGCTTCGCGCGGGCCAAAAGAAGGAAAAATCCAAACACGCGTTCACGGCGGTGGCAGCGACGGTGGGTGCCATCCGGCATTGCAGGAATCGTTAGAGACTTCGATGGCGGACGGAATCGAAAAAACAGTTCCGTTGCACGGACGCCGTCGTTGTCGTCGTCAACGCCGCGCTGTTCATCGATCAGTTTTACTCCCTCTCTTTCTCTCTGTCTTTCTCTCTCTCTCTCTCTCTCTCTCTCTCTCTGGTTCGCGAAACAGTCGCGAAACACGCGTGCAGGAAGACGGCGAGAGAGAGAGAGAGAGAGAGAGAGAGAGAGAGAGAGAGAGAGAGAGAGAGAGAGAGACAAGGAGGGACGGGAAATTGGCTATCGTTCGAGTGGAAGCGATTAGTCCCGCAAAAAAGATCGCCATCTCCCTCCCTCTGTCTTTGAAGAAGCAGGTAATACACTCATATATATATATATATATATATCCAGAAACGGACAAACAGCCACGTGGCAAAAAGCCTAATGCTCCCGGCGGCCGGCGCGCGCGGCAAAACGGCGGAAGACCGTTTCCTCGGATGTCCACCTTCTCCCACCTTCTCCCAGTCCTCTCGGCAGCTCGCGATTCTGCGCTCGCAATTGCACGCGCCCGGGATATCCGCGACTCGCTCGGTCGGAGCAGGCCGTGGGAGGAGGAAGGGGGGGGGTTAAGAAAAGCGAGAAAACGCGTTCGCGTCCGCGTCGTCGCTGCACAGATCACCCCCTCCCCTCCCCGCCCACCTGTTCGCGCACTCGCCGCTCCTCGTACGTGAGCGCGGCCGGCGAGAACGAGGCGCACGGCGCTCGTGTTTCGCACATCCGCACGTATTGCGCGGTCTCTCTGTGCCGGTGTGTATGCGCGCGCGCGCGCGCGCACGTGCGTAATATTAGCGGCTCCCTAGGAAGTAGGTATCGAATTCGGTGGCGCGGGCGCGCGGCGCAGCAGCGCGGCCGACGAGGAAGATGGGCGCAACACAGGACGTACGTGATTGCGCCTCATTGATCGGAGGACAGACGACCTCGCTGAATTGACCTTTTGCGGCGAGTGTGTGAGATAAAAAGAGTGGGAGAGAGAAGGGGCGGGGGGAGGGGGCGATAATGCGCTCCATCCCCCGCACCTTCACCGCCAGAAGAAGAAACAGGAAAAACATTTTCTATTATATATATATATATTGCATCGCTGGACCGCATGCGATCGAAGGGTCATGCAACGAATTTATTGGCATTGAGAGGAGTTCTTCCTGTCTTCGTCGTCTCCCTCCTCGAGTCTTAAATGGATCTGAAAAAGACTGATTATTAGTTGATGACCGAGAGAGAGAGAGAGAGAGAGAGAGAGAGAGAGAGAGAGAGAGGTCCGCCTGAGTATCGTTAAGGGCATTAAACGATTGGGATCACGAGATTAATCCTCGAGACTATAATATATATATTATTCTCTCACTTGCTCGCTCTCTCTCTCTCTCTCTCTCTCTCTCTCTCTCATGCACAGTCATGCAGAGTAACCTATTGCCCCCGAGGGAGAGTTTCATGCGCTCCGTCAACTGATGTTGCAAATACCGCGCGTTGGGGAGCCGATCGATCTTCTAATTAATTCGTGACTTCCTCCCGTCTTCCTCCTACCTTCCTCCATGCCCATTGCCGTAACAATGAGGTTCGGGTAAGCGACCGGCACCTTCCCCTGCCTCCCCCCACTCACACCCATCTACCGGGCCAACTTTCCAAACATTCGGCGCTGATTCAACGGAGGGCCGGAAGCCGGAAGAACACTGTACGGGTCGAGAAGGACGGGTCAACTAGAGCTCCCGTGAGCGCGGAATTTAGCGTGACAGGTATTTGTACACACACACACACACACAACACACACACACGCGCGCGCGCGCGCGTGTATATATACGTGTATAGGTATATATAGTGTATAATAATAGGCAGAGCGTGCGGCCCACGGTGGTGGGGAATAACAAGAAAAGTTTTGGCTTAGACCGCGAGCAGGAGCGGTGTCCCTTTCCGTTTCCGCACTCGGGGGAGGCTGCGCGCGTCAGGTATAGAAAGAGAAGGAAGGGAGGGCACTGCCACCAGCGAGAGAGAGAGAGAGAGAGAGAGAGAGAGAGAAAGCAAAAAAGAACGAGAGCGAATATGTGTGCGATGCGACGGCGGCGTCGGCGCGGGCGGCTTACGGGGCATTGCTGGCGAGGGAGGCGCGCGAGTCGAGCGAGGTCAGAAGGATGTTGTGATTTGCCGGCGGGGGAGTGGAGGGGGCGGTGGGGGGCATTGTGGGGCAGCGGACGCAGTGGGGACTTCCGGCTTATTCTCCCCCCTCCCCCGCCCCCCAGGGCGGGCAGGCGGGCGGGCAACTTCCGCCATTTCTTAAAGGAGCTCCCCACCCATCCTCCCCTCCACCCCCATCCATTCAGAGAGCCATTATTTTTTTACCGTCCGGCGCGGCGAGAGCCCGGAGAGTTCGCTAATTCGCCTCTTCTTTCTCTTGGCGACGGGGGGGAGGCACAGAGTACAAAAACCGGGATCTCTGTCACTCTCCCTCTCTCTTGCTCTCGAGTGCGAGGGGGGAAAGCAGAGAGATCAAGGAAAATCTCTGTCTCTCTCCCCGTATTTCACCCTCGCTTCCTACCCATGTTACGCTCTCTTTCTGTCCTATGTCTCTGTCTCTGTACATAGCTGTAATTTCCTTTTCAACCCCGAGGCCCCGAGGGTGGGGACCTGGTCCGCATGCCCCTTGTACATACAAAAGCGATTTCATGATAACTGCGGCCGGAAGTAAAGGTAGGTCTGTATGTAGGTGTATACATATATATATATATTTCCCATTTCCGAGTCGGTGTTCGCCCCCCCCCCTCTGCCCATTGAGAATCGACCCTGGAGATTTCCCACGGAGCGCGTGGCAGGTTCCGGATGCTTATACACATACACATACACACACACATATATATATATATATATACTTCTCTCCCTTGATCCGGAACTTCCTTCCTTCCCGCCAATTTTCTCCCATTCATCTCGTTTCTACCTTTCCTCTGTCTTTTTTCCCTTTTTCTTCTTGTTCCTCTTGTTCTTCGCCTCTTGTGTTTTTTTCCTTTCCATTTCCGGCGCTTCCGCCGCGTTTTCTTTCATTGAGCGTTTCCTTCCCCCGGGCCCGCTTACAAATATAATTTCCAATGGTCACTGCAAGGAATCCCGGCCTGTTCTTTGTTTGTTTTTTTTTTTCGCCGATTTTTCCTTCCCGTACCTTTAATACCGCCATTAAACATACTGCGTTTCCGTGCGCCGATTCGATCGTCGTCGATCGTCCGGTAACGCATTATAAATGAAATAATAATGCTTGCAAAATCTCGTCTTAAACTTCTTATTTCCAGCCGAATACAGCAAAAATTGTGGATTTTTTTAGGGAAAATCCCCTCTCCCCCCGTCCTCAATGTCTTTTACTTTCGTAAAATTGTATCGCTCTTTGGTAATTGTCGTACGAGCGGGAGTTTCCAAAGCGCGAAATATTTGCGATCGCGATCTCGGCATTTCGCGTTCCTCGCCGGCGATGAGAGCCACTGGCGTACTCGTGGAACTGGTACGATCGAGTTACGATTATAAATCGCGCGCGTTGACTTTTGCGGAGGGGATCGGGGCCGCGCAGCGCAGAGTTGCTCGGCGCTCTACGGACAGTGTCATTTTTTTTCAGGTAAAATTATATAATTTTCGCACCGAAGTGGGTTAATGCGCCGATAAATGGCTATGTTTGTATGGGACAATGTTAACGTGAAATATTGCGAAGGGTTCAGAAGCTGTGATAGCTATATTAAAGAAAATATGTAGTACCCTATAATTTATGTACGAATGATTGACCACATGGTTCGACAAAACAATAGATATAGTCCTAAATTCATCTGAAAATATAATTGTACAAAAATCGATTTTTAAAAGAGTTTGTGATAAAATCTTGAATGTTTTAAACGCCTAATTGATTCTTCAAATCGCACATTATGCTCGGGGATTTTCTTTGCACTTAATGGGACAAACATTTTTAAGAAAAATTTTCTTCGTTACGTACATACAATAAAATTCATTGCAACGACGGCCATGTATACTGATTAATATTCATATTGGTCAATACTCAAGGCTACACTTTTACTAAATATCGTAGTCTCTTGGTACTCTGAAGCACTATACACATAATACATAATACACACATACACATCTTATACTTCACTCGTGCATTAGAGACCGCACGAAGCCACATACAGTCGCTTATCTCGGCCCATCGATTAGGTACACCGAGACCGCTCCTGTTTCCTGTCCCGCGTGCGGACGCGCGTCGCCGAGATGCCTATATAAATTATATAGATAGTATATATACATCATATATATATATATATACCGATAGAAACCACAGAATTATTTACTGCTCCGATTAACGCGGGTCTTGGGCCAGCTCTCATCTCCAAAATGCGCGCAAGCCAGAAAGGCCAAGTCATATCGCGCACGCAGTTGGCCCACATTCGAGATGAAATGTTTACAATCGTGCATTTTCCAGTCCAACTTACTAATGACCTCAGAACGCGAAGATCTTAAGCTGAAATTAATCCTCGACAATAATGCAAGGAACTTTTTGAATGCCGCGGTTAATTGGCCGAATGCTGCACAAAAAAAAGCTTTGGGACAGGCGAGCATTATATCACCGGTCAATTCTTAGCATACGGTATTCTCAATTATCAACAGGGCAGGGCGAGCACCTCCTTTCGAAAGCAACGACATTTTTCGCGTTGCTTCGTATCTCTAAATGCGTCCAGCTCTATCTGTATTAATATATTATAGTTTTTGTTCCCAAAAAAAAAAAAAAAAAAAAAAAAAAAAAACAATGGCAGCTGTAATTCAGTCGCGTTTTCGGGAAACAAGGATGAAGGCAGGGCGGCAGTTGAACAGCTAATTAACCAATCGGTGGAATGAATTTGAAGGGGGCGGGTAGGTATAGATAGAAATAATGCAGCAGAGATTTTTTTCCCATTTATTTCGTATTGTGTACATGGGAGAGCGAAGTTAGGAGAATGGGGGCTTGCTGCTTTACGAAAGAATCGCGCGCTTGCACGATGATTACGAAACTAATGTTATTTTTTGTTCTTTTCATCGATCGTCCATTAACACTGTAAAATTTCATTCTCTTCTTATGCAGCACCGCGCACGCGCGCGGATTCATCTATATAATACGTGGATCGATACGATAATTAGCGCTGGAAGTCGTACTTTTAGCCGATAGTAAACGAGATGGTTGATTGAGGGGGGAATGCGACCGGAAGGAAAAAAGTGTATATAAAGAGGAAAATCGGCGTATCCGGTTGCTGTCGAGCGGTTACTCTCTCTCTCTCTCTCTCTCTCTCTCTCTCTCTCGTTTTCCCTCGACAATTGCATCCGTCGTCGCTCCAAACCCGACCGCGCGGGGACGCTCGAGAAGGTAGGCGATCATTACGATCGACGTGTCGTAAAGTTCGAGTCAGACGCGGCGATCGAAAAGCATAAATTGTCCCTATACGCACAGTTTATTACGCAGTCCACGAGAGCGCCGATATTTCTGCCGGCTTAACGTTTGTTTCCCCCCCCCCCCGTCTCTCGTCTCCTTCTCTTATGGAAATTGACTTGCCGAGCTGGCCGGAGACTGAGAAAGACGATGGGGACAGGAGAGGGGAGCGCCGATCTGAACCGGAAAACACCTCTCGGGTCGTCCCCGCGGGAGTTTGTATACGCGCAGCGCACGCGAGTCGTGGGAGAGGTGGAGGAGGGGTGAGGGGGGCGAGAAATAAAGAGGCATCCCCGTGGTGCGCTAAAAAGGAATTGTTGTGTCGCGAGAGTGAGGAGAGAGAAGAGAGACAGAGAGAGAGAGAGAGAGAGAGAGAGAGAGTGCGAGAGCGAGAGAGAGACATTAAACCGCGTTTCCCTGAATAGGAAAGATACATACATACATACATACATACATTGTATAGTATATAAATGGCCACTATACGGACAGACCTTACAGAATGTATGTGTCAAACACATAATTATGTACGCGTGCGCCTCGACGCTCCATTGGGAGACGTCGGGAGATAGGTGAAAGACGGAGAGAGAGAGAGAGAGAGAGAGAGAGAGAGAGAGAGAGAGAGAGAGAGAGAGAGAGAGAATAAAAGATCTTTAGAAAAAAATCTATAAGAATATACCTACAACTCATGCTGTTTATATATGTACAACAAACACATACACAATATATTTTCATTTAAATCTATACATACGTAGAAAAATGTAAATATATATATATATATATATATATATATATATATATATATATATAGATATATATATAGATATGTAATCTAAATGAAAAAAAAAAAAAATCTCTCTTCCCCGTCCACAGACGAGCGAGGAGGACCTGCCCGAGTGCAAGGACAAGAACGAGGTCTGCAGCAAGGTCGACCTGTACGGCGATCCCTGGGTGGAGAGGCAGTGCCGGTGCGCGGGCGAGCGCACCTGCTCGCGCAGCCTGCACGCCGAGGACGGGCACACGATCGTGGACAAGACGAGGCAGTACAAGCTCTGCGAGCCGGTGAAGCGGCTGCCGATCTGCCGATACTTCAAGTGAGTATGCGACGAGCGCGCGTCCTTGTCACGCTCTCTCTATGTGATATACGGAAATGGGAGGGGGGGAGGGAAACGCTCTCGGCAATAATATACTTTATAATCCTCGTGGGCGGAATTATAAATTTAAGAAAATATGCAACAATACAATGACGAAAAAAAAAATGTGGGGATAAACGGTTGATTTCCTAGAGCATTTTCCATATTGCTTTAGCAAGGGTCGAAAATTTTTTATTCTTAATTCTGGCTTTTCACATGGAATCGCCCAGCAGCTGCGTAAAAGTCAATGATCAACAATAGAAAAGCTTAAAATTTCTAACGATACCCCCTCTCTGCTCTTTCAGGGACGTGACGTGGACGATCGCCCCGGGCGCCGGGCCCAGGAACGCCACCGTCCAGAAGATGCACTGCAGGTGCAGGCCGGGTAGCGTGGCCTATCTCCTGAAGAGGCAGTACTACGTACTGCCGGACGGCAGCCCCGCGTTCATCTACTCGTTCGCCTGCTCGCCGCAAAGCGTAAGTATATATATATATATATATATATTTTTTTTTTTAAATATACACGTGCATTAAATTCGCCTCTCAAATTTCTTTTCGACGATTAACTTTTTAATTAATTAATTCCCCCCACCCCCGTCGTCATTGTCAAATCGCCGATTAACCAGATCGTTTCTGACCTCCTCGTTAAACTTCTATTCCCGTGCTTCCCCCCCCCCCTCCCCCACCACCAGCGCCCTCCTCGCGCGCGCGCGCTGCTTAATTCGCTGAATAGACGCGCGGCTCGCGCGAGCTAATTCGGGACAATTTGTCGGGCTGCGTCAAAAGTTCGGAAACTGGATCGGTATTGGGAGTGTAAATTCTGCGCCTGCGCTCGCGCGCGCCGTGTATACGTAACCTCGCGCTTATTAAGCAGTCCGCGGCGCGATTGCGCCCGTACGTTTTGCATAACCACGCGCGATCACCGCGGCATTACAATGTACATGCAGACGCGTGCTCGTACACATTACTATATATATATATATATATATATATATATATATATATATATATATATATATATATACACGTGGATGTATCCGCAACCCTTCTCGTGCACCGGGGCGTTGTATAAATATAAGCGATTCCTCATCAATCGTCGCCGACAAAGACATCCTGTTCCTCTCAAAATGTTTGTTCTTGATAATCCGCGATATCCCTGAATTTTCAGGCGGGACGAATTCAAAGCCGATACAGCTGTAGATGATTTTGAAAAACAAAAATATGTCATTCGATTCTAAAGTGGCCATAAATAGCTTTTACGAATCGAAAACACACATTATGAATGCGTAATATTAGAAAATAATACCGTGTGCACTCTGAAGCATTTGTTTTTTCCCCTTTTGACCGAGACAAAAATGGCAGAAATCTAAAATTTTCGGTTAAACAACAGATTCCCTGTTGAAAAATATATCAATCAATAAAGTTAAGAAGCATACTATGAAGTATTATCGATTCTTATGTTCTTTAAAAAACATTCGGCGTCTTCATAAAAAATGCTCTTAGAAAAATTTCTAAAAAACACTCTTTAGAAATCGGACGTAATTGGAATCCTTAACAGTTTTTGATTCAGTGAAGGCGATTTTGTCGACTTGAAAGTGACCTTCAATGAATTTATTATATGCTCTATTTTTTTAGTCATTAAAAATGAAAATAAATATGGGAGATAATATATATTATTTTAAACCCATAAAATCTGAAAGGTAGAAGATGAAAAAAACAAGCACAATTGAATGAAAAATTTTTACGGCTGCAACATACGTCTCTATAGTGCGTAATAAAATAATGATTTGTATTTTTGACAAATACCAATCGTTTGTTTTTAATTAAGAATGTAAAGTTGGAAATACTTGTTACCATGTTTTAAGAATTTTAAAATCCATGTTTCTTTTTCATGGTCAGAATAAGAAAAAAACGTTCTCGATTTGCTCTTGGTCAATTTTTTGTTCTAGAAAAAATCAAATGGTAAAAATAACGTTGAAAGCCTTATAATTATTTTCTTAGAAATACAGTTTTGAAGGGTCGCAAAAAGGTAGATTTTATTAATATCGCGTTTTCCACCTACGTTGACAGCAATTAAAAATTAATATTTACTATTTTTTTTAGAATTTAGAATCAGATTATATATAAAGAAGGCCAAAATAGTCTTATTATGACTTTAGAACATAGTGTTTTTTGAAACGAATCATTGTTCTTTTTCGAATGACCGGCAGTCTGCTTCAAAATTGCCTGGAAAATAGTAAATACTGATAAAAATATCTCCCGGCGTTTTTTTAATCCATCCATGTCGAAATATCCGTATATTGAAAAACCATATGACCAAAAAGTCAACATCCGAAAAAATTCAGGACAATTCAGGATATCATGATAAACACGCTTTTCACGTTTCGATGAAAATGAGAGGAAGGGAAAGAGATTTTTTTTTTCCTCTTTCCGTTCCGCTCGCGACGCGTAATTGC
The DNA here is from genome assembly GCA_018907035.1 of Sycobia sp. Sy_11. Classification (NCBI taxonomy): domain Eukaryota; kingdom Metazoa; phylum Arthropoda; class Insecta; order Hymenoptera; family Epichrysomallidae; genus Sycobia; species Sycobia sp. Sy_11. The sequence goes on along the minus strand of JACCIC010000057.1, from coordinate 1,613,950 downwards.
CCACGTTTATAGATGTACTGCATACGTATACATCCATACATACATACGTGGACGCGTGCATACATACATGTCCATATAATTATAATAAAAGCGATGAAATCGCGCGATGGATAAAAGGGGCACAAGGCCGCATGGGGGAAGAGAGCAGGAGAGGAGGAATAGTCGAGAGGCGCTTCTTTCGCTTATATAAATATATATGCACGCGTAAACACAAACGAACTATTGATAACGCATCTGTATAAGTCATTAATCCCACTCAAATATATATATGTCCGAACGTACGATAAATAATAATAAATGACCCCCTCGATTTTTTGCAGAGGATGCGCTGCCAGCCCAAGGAGCCCTGCCGCTTATTCACGGTCCACAAGAGGCCCTCGTCCCAGCTCGAGGAGGTGAACGCCTCGCCGCTCTGCCAGTGCGGCAAGGGCCACAGGTGCCCGCGCCGGCACACCGACCCGGGCTCCCTGCCCTCGAGCTACTACGGCGACGGCCTCGGCGTCAAGGTGTACAGCGGTCACTGCGTGCCGGTGCGCCACAGCAACGAGCCCGTCTACACCCTCGTCAAGTGACGAAGACGGCGACGATCACGAGGCGGCTAACGACGACGTGGACGGGCGCGTCGGGAGGGACGGTGGGAGAGACAGAGGCAGAGAGAGAGAGAGAGTGAGAGAGAGAGAGAGAGAGAGAGAGAGACCGCCCTCGAGCGAACGAGAGTCTTCCATAAAGGGTCCGAGCGCGGCCGAGGCGCCCCCTGACCCTCCGCTACCCGGTCAGCGGCCGATGTATTATAATACCGACCCAGTAGTTTATACATATATATTTTTTTATATAGACGCGAAAAATCGTCACTTGTTTTATTGCTCAGCCAAGACGACGCAGCGCGATGCGCGTACACGCGCACCCACCCATCCACACACACCCACACACACGCACACACGCGCGCGCGCTCGCACACGCACACTCATACACACCTAGTTTCTGCAGAGGGAGAGAGGGAGGGACAGAGACAGAGAGAGAGAGAGAGAGAGAGAGAGAGAGAGAGAGGAACAGAGAGAATGTATGTATAATGGTCAGTTACAGAAGGAAAAGGACTACATAGTATATATTACGCTTCGGGGGGGATAGCGAGGAGACCCCCCTCTCTGTCGTTCTTGTGACGCCACTGTTATATCCGCGATATGTTTTTAATATTGAAAAAAAAAATTTTAAAAAAAAATACCTGTTCAAAGGTAGAATTGTCGTTGATTTTGTATAGATACCTGTATAGTTAATTATATTATATATTGTACAAGCTATCACGATGAATTTTTTCAAATTTTATCGACTTACCAAGCGACGTGGCGGCCGTTGCGCCCCTCGTTCACATTCGTTATTATTATTATTATCATTATTATTATTATTATTATTATTATTGATTCTCCATGTTATTTATATGTATTGCGTCGCAGTGCCCTATATTTTATCATCCCCATTGTACGTCATGGTCACCCCCCATCGCCATTCTCACTTTATCTCTCGTCGCGATAAATTTAATATATATGTAACGCGCTCTTATTATTAATATTATGATGATGACGATTATTATTATTATTATTATTATTATTATTATTATTATTATTATTATTATTATTCTTATTATTAGTATTATTAGTATTCGGATGATTATTTTTAATTGTATTATTTTGGTCCAAGTTTCGCCGATTAGGCCGAGCCGCGGCTATGACCTAGATATATATATATATATATATATATATATATATATATATAGATACTGTTAATCGACGCACCTTCTACAACTTTGGACCAGTTATATTAGAGGTAGAGAGCGACGCAACGAATTTTTGCATAGGGTATTCTAATTATTACATTCTTTTAATTATAAGATTGATAAAAGCAAGATCGAAACAAACTGTCATAATTACCATTATATAGATTCAACGATATAAGTACTGTCATGTATTAATCAATTTGTATGTATAATGTCACATGCCATGTATTCACGATTGTACATATTAAATGAAAGGAATATATACGTACATAAGATATGTAACGCGACAATTTAGACTCTATATATATTTAATATAATTTTATCGGCGACTGTAACGATATAAATATATATAAATGAGCGGCTGATTTGATATCGGCTCAAGCTCGTGTTTAAATAATTACATTTTAATAAAATATATCAAGATGCTGTTAAAACTTTCGATTTCGTTGTTAAATCCGATATCACCTAATTTTTTATGAATTAAGAATAATACAGTAAATCAAGATTAATGTTTAATTATAGTTATATGTAGATAATGATAAAGTTTAATCATATTTACAGAATATATAGATTTATTTATCGTTTGTACTTTTATCGATTGATGGTAAGTTAGGTATCATCCGATTTTAAGTTTTAGCGCGGTTTATTAGATGGCGCTTGACTCTATTTTTGAACAAAGAATATATAAATTATAAAAAAAATTAGTTCCATTTATTCATTCATATTTTACTCATTATTTATAATTAGTCGTTATTATTTTATTATGATATGCCGATTCCCTCCCCCCCTCCCCCAGACTACCAAATTTTCTGACTCCACTTGTGGACGATTTATTGTTGATCTGTAATATTGTATACACAATTCGTTTGATTAATTTAAAAGATAATTTATTGATAAGAGTTGTACTTAGGCCGACTGTTGCAAACTAAATTAACAAATTTTTTTTACCGATCATATAAAAGATCGGAACGATTACTTTTTAATCTGATACTTTTCATAAGTAAATTATTGAATAGAAAATAAATAGTTTTAAGAAAAAAGAATTACATTGCATTTAAATGATAAATAATTAAATTTAATGTTGAAATTTTGTCAATATTAAAAGTATAATATTAAATTATAATTTATTAGTACGGTAATTTTTGCTTGAAACTTATTTCAAATATTGTTGTTACACCTTTAATTAATTTTGACAAAGAAATGCAACGAGATATTCGTTCAGATCAAGATTCTTTTTACATATGTTTAGATATTTCGACGTTTATTTAGACTATTAATAGTAGTATAATTAAATATGTTGAATGTTTCGACAAAATAGATGAATTAGGTCAATTGTTCTTGTTAATGTCAATATCATCCCTCTTTGTCAAATGTTTGCGGTTCTACAGTGAATCAAATTAAAAACAAATCTTATAAAAATATTTATAAAGCATAGAATTATTGATATTTAAATACACAGCTAGTATCGCGAATGGCCTCGCTAATTCTTTCGCTAGAACAGTGGAAGGCCGGATTTAGAAGAATTACTGTAATTCATAGATTAAATGGAAAAATCAATCGGAGGACGCTTTATTAACGAAATTATGTACGATTTTCAATATTTCAACGTTTAATTTACGAACGATTCACGTTCGAATCAAAATTCGAGCGCAAAATACGGCGACCGAGTGCCTCGTCTTCGTCACTACGAGCGCACGGGCAAGCAAAATCTAGGTTCACGCCGTTGTTCGCGCGACGCCGTGACGAAATTTTGCTCCAACCCGCACTTTTCTCATATTTTACGCTTGGCCGCGCGTCTGGCTATAAATCCCAAAATTAATTAACCGTGCGCCTTAAGCGGCGACGAAACAATAATACGCCCGTAACGCAAGTGCGCGCGATAAAGTGCAAATTTACGCTCTCGCGATGATAATGCGACCGCATATATAATACCTCCGAGTATTATTGTACAGTCCGACCGATTGCGCCGATTGCGCCGATCTCTTTTGTCCCTTTATTTCGCGGGATCGTGAAGTAGCGATGCTGCTCGCGATAATATTTTTAAATTTTTAGGCTCGCGATATGAAAAATAAGTATTCGGAAGTGGGCCGAAAATCTTGGAATAATAATTACTTTTTAAGAGCTATAGGAATAGGGTCACGTCGAATTAAAAGCGGAAGTTTCACAATTACCGGAGAACCAATTGATACGACCATTTTGAAATGTGTATTAATTGTAATTAACTTTTTTTCGAGCCTATTTACTTGTATGCAAATATCGTCAAGATAGGTTAAGTCTATAGGCTATATATAGAGTTTTAGCTTAATAGGGAGTATCGGTGGTTCTGAATCATTGCAAGCGGAGGTTAGTTTTTAATCATATCGTGTATCAAAAGAATTTTTAGTTTAATAAAAGAAGTAGAAGAGGTGCTAAAAATATTCATAGCTAGTATATATTTATAGCAAATATATATATCGTAAAAATTAACTTCCGACATTTATTTACGGAGAAATGGCAGAAACTTTCTTTTTATTGCTAATCAGAAAAGAAAGTTTATCTCATCCGGAAGGATTCTATATGTGCGTGTAAGAGTAAATACTAAATTTTTTTAATTAATAATAATAATAAGAATAATATTATTTTGTTATTAAAAAGTAAAACCTATAGTTTGATCTATCGAAGTAGGAGTCATTCGCCGGTCTGTGGATTTATATAAGAAAAAATATATGCCGAAGGCGACGAAAAGATTGAGAAAATTGAAAGCAACAGAAAAATTTCTAAATAGCAAAGAAAATTTAATATAAATAATTTTCACATGAAAATGAATGGATGATAGGTTTATTGGCCCAAAAAGGTATGGTATGCGGGAGTAGAAGAGCAATTTATGTAACAGTTTCCATACTAATATTCTAAGTTTGTAAAATTGTATTAGAAAAAAATTGATTACTTTATTTTATTGCAATTCATTTCTTTGTTTCTTTACTTTTGCTTCAGAAGATGATTACTCCATCGATCGGACATAATAAGTAATCCTTTAAAATATATTAATAATGAGATTAATATATATATACACATTTAAAAATAAAAAACAGGAGCCATTCAAGGCTTTAGATTAGTTTCGATATAAAAAAATTCTCCTTTGTACTTTATATACAATATATATATATATATACATATATATACATACATACAGAGGAGGACATCGCGCATTATTTACGGTCGCGAAATAACAAATCTTATAATAAGCAAGAAATGACTTAGTTTTATGCTTAAAAACTGGGAATATATATACTTTTTGCATCGGAGCTGCACGAAGAGAGCGAGTTCATATAAATAAAGGTAGAGCAAAAAAAAAAAAAAAAAAAAATACAAAAGAGGGAGGAAGAAAAAGCGAGGCGCAATATATAGAAAAGCGATATAAAGGAGGTTTCGCTGCGGGGCTCCGCATCAGGCATCAGCCGCCGACCGCGAGACGCATCGCTATATTTACGTATATACATATATGTGGGTCTGGATATATTCCTTCATATAGAACGGATACACACACACACACACACACACACACACATACCACATACGTTGGTTAGTCCGCTGGCTGCAGTAGATTGCCATTTGAAAGGGCTCATCTGGGTTCACATTAGGAGCGAGCGCGCGAGTTCTCTTTTCCAACCTCTGCGGCGAATCATTGACCGAGCGCTCTCTCTTTCTCCCGATCTCTGCGCTCTTATGCGCATGCTACAAAGAAGAATATATATGTATATATATATATATATATATATATATATATATATATATGTACACACAGGCGCATACCTATATCCATAGGTATAGATCGATTTCCCGCATCTCTTAGCGACCGTGGTGTAGAAGGGAGGGAGGCATCTCCTCGCGCGCGCCTCGGGCCAATGTCAAGGTTCGTTCTACTTGCGATACCATAATGCACTGAACGATCTCGCTTGTCTCTCTCTCTCTCTCTCTCTCTCTCTCTCTGTCTCCTTGCCCTCTCCGGGGGCTCTCTCGGTTCCTTGATATTTATAATCGCTTGGCTGCGCCTACCGGCCTTCCGCCGAACCCCGCTGCCGCCGCCGCCGTACCTTCGTTTTCTACTTTTACTGTTTCTTCTTCTATCTACCTCTACGCCTCCGCCGTGCCACGGCATTTTTTCCCCCGATCCTATATATTTTATAAACTCTCTAGAGAGAGAGAGCGAGAGAGAGAGAGAGAGGGAGAGAGAGAGGGGGGAAGAGTGGGCAGGGGGCGGAGGAGAGTTTTACATGCCCCGACGCTAATTTACAGTCCCGGTGGCGATTATTCCATTCCGGAGGTGGGGAGAAGCGGCGGCAGCCGCCACCGATGGTTTTTTCTTTCTTCCCCTCTTCTTTTTTGTTTGTTTGTTTTTTTTAATCGAACTACACTATCGTGGGCTCGAGATTTCTATTCGTGGTCTTTGACTAATTTATAGCCGCCGGCGTCTCTGTTAATAAAATTGCAACTGGATCAGTAGATTGAGGTAAATAATACTGATATATATATATATATATATATATATATATATATATATATATATATATATAACAGCGAATATTCATCCCGTTCGGGAATTATAATCGAGAGGACAATAGACACAGATGTACATTTATTCGTATGGAGGTCTATATAAATATGTTCTATATCAGGATAACGGTAAAAATGTTAAAAAATTACATATAGGACGATTGATTGTATTGAGGAAATATAAATAAAGATATTGTCCTACATTGCATTATACAATAGAATAAGACTACATCAATATCGAATTTTATTGAAAACGATATTCTAAAGTATATAAAGTTTCCGAAACAAGAACATAATTAATAACTGTGGAATAAGGTCGTTCTATAAATTCGATCACACTATTTACTGCGAGAAACTTTATAGAAACGTGTTTATGGTAAATTTAAAATGATTTAATCGGTATATAGCGAAAGAGTCTAATAATTCGTTAGTCAGAATACCACGTTCTCTGCCGATTTGCTTTAATTTACGTTATTCCGTAAAACTTTATCAAGGCGTTCCATTCAATGCTTCTTTGATCTGCTTTGACAATTGGCATCGTTGGTTGAAAGCATTACAAGATCGACATAACAAAGAATTCAATGACTCTATCCATTCAACCATTATGGGAGAGTGTGTGTGTGTGTGTGTGTGTGTGTGAGAGAGAGAGAGAGAGAGAGAGAGAGAGGGGGGGGGAGGAGACAGAAAAAGAGAGAGTGCGAGAGAGAGGTAGGAATTGATGGATAAATAGATGGATAGATGGACGTATTGATGGATAGGTGGATGGACAGATGTATGGATCGATGAAAAATGGAAAGTTTATTATCTAGGAACTCAGGATCCTGAGGGTCATTTCCATTTTTTATTACGATGACTTGGATAGTGGAATTTGTATTTTCAGGGCGATGAGTAATTAGTAAATAGAATTTTGACCATCAAATCAAATGTAACAAGAGTGTTTTTTTTTTTTTTTTTTTTTTTAGTTCTTCCTCAGCTAGTAATTCGCGAAAGCTCTTTCTAGGCTCGTTCAATATCACTTTAAAAGCCACCTCGAGGAGTTGAGTAAACGTTTATACAAGCAATAATTTCAGTCCATTGCAGTTAAACGAAAAGAAATAAAAATCCAGGTCTAAATGAATAAACGCCCGAACGGGCATGGAGTGAAAAGCAATCTTGTGTTTTATGAAATTATACGACGCTAGATTGCAAATCGAGCGTCACCTTTTACCGGTGCCTATCTATAAGCGCATTAAGTTCTATCCCAAGGACGGGTAAGGGGGGGGGGTCGAAACGATTTTAGCGCATCTCCTCGCCGTTGGATTAGGAATACTTCGAAATAGCAAGTATAACGTGTCGTTTTTTTTTTTTTTTTTTTTTTTTTTTTTTTTATTTATTTTCATCGAAAATAAGATTATATATATATGTATGCCATCGAGATTCGCTCGGAGTGACTTTATGGATTAAAAGCGCTCGATTTTAAGGAAAGATTTATCGCGCGCCATAATAATTAATAAAGTAGGAGATCCTGCGATTTATTTGCGCTGGCTAAAAATAGGGCACTTTCTTTTATATACGCACAGGTCGGGGCTATCGGCGTGGATTAAGGAGCACCAGCTGTTGCGCAGCGGGCGCGTTGAGAGAGTGTGTATGAGAGAGAGAGAGAGAGAGAGAGAGAGAGAGAGAGAGAGTGAGGTTTATAGAGGAGCACTCCACAGACTCGATAATGGTTGATATTGAATGTGGTAACGCCGTTGGCATTTTCCCCCATGAAGGAAGAGATTGGGACTCGCGTTGCGTCGAGTTTTACGAGGAGTTTCGCCGGCGACAAGGAAGCAAAGGGGCCAAGCCTTTTGCGCGCCCCATTACGTATGATGCGAGAGGGACTCAAGTTGGGCGGAGATCTCGCCTCTCTTCCACTCTCTCTTCCTCTCTCTCTCTCTCTCTCTCTCTCTCTCTCTCGCTCGGCCGGGGGGTCATTGCTCCGGACTTATCAGACTAGTTAGTCGCGTGATTCTCTCTCATTCTCTCACATTCTCTCACTCTCCTGGTGCAAGCAGGCTATAACCTCGCAACACGCCAGCCGAGGGTTCGAGGTAAAGGGCGCCTTGCGCGAGCGAGCCCGCTCCAAGGCCAAAGTCACGAGATATACCTCTGTCTCTATCGCTCTCTCTCTCTCTCTCTCTCTCTCTCTCACGGTGTCTCTGGCTATCTCGTGGCAACAATTATTATCCACCGATATCCGCCCTTCGCTCTTTCTTTTATATATATATACCTGATTGACGGCCGTCCGATCGGCCAACGAACGGGGCGGGGTGTTGGCGCCGATAGCGCGATGGGGAAGAGAAGGACGAGGGCAAAGTGATAATTTCTGGCCGACGCGCTTGCGCGTGCGCGCGCGCGCGAGACGGAGAAGCTCGTCATTACCTTGATAATGAAGCGCTTGCCTATAATCTGGGCAATATAAGCGCACTGCTATCTCTTCTTTCTTTATCTCTCTCTCTCTCTCTCTCTCTCACTCGGGGACCGAGTCGTCCATGATTGTGGCGTTTCGTTGCGTTAATAGACACTGAGTTTTTCGCGGGTGAATGGGCGGGTGGGGGGGGGGGAATGGATGATTGCTTCGGCACGATCTATCACGCTAAATAATCATTATATATATATATATATATATATATATATATATATATATATATATATCCGTCGACCTCCTTCGACACTTGCCATTATTGTTATTATAACGATTTTGCAGCGTCATCGTCGGAGCGTCGCGTCGCCCGACAAAGGTTCCGTCTCGCGCGTCGAGTGTTCGCGAATTAATCTTCCTTCCCCTGCCTCCCCCGCCTATCACCCTCGATCCTCCTCTACGCCAGTCCTGTCGCGGGCTCGGCCGCTAACGCCGCTCGCCTGGGCCATCGTCGGGCGGACGAAGTCTACTAACTCGAATCTAACTCGTCCTGATAAGCATTCGCGGTCCGGTCCTTATACGTTTTTTTTTCCGGCGACAAGTAGGAAATCGTACACGCGGCCCTGATAATAGCGTTGACGATTTGGCGGATCGATATCGATCCAGTATTTGTCCAATCCGAGCAAGCAACTGGTGCATTGGACAATGTTGACACATAAGGTGGAATCATATTACACACTGGAGATATATTAAAAATACCATTATATAAGATGAAACTATTTCTAGTTAACAAAGAGTGATAATGATTGTTCAGTTTAAAAAAATTAATGTATAGAATCATTGTATTCCATTAATGAAAAATGTTTTATTTTATTAAGCGAGGAAAAGGATAATTTTGTAATTAATATTTACAGATTCTAAATCACCATAAAGTGTGCGCAATTCTCAAGCTCAGCTAGCGATTACAACTAATAGCAGCTTTGGCAAAAGCACTGTAATTATGAGAATTAGGAGAATGCGCAAGAAAAACATTCATTTTCTAATTTAGTTTGTTAAATTCATTGTTCCTAAAGAAAATTCAATTTCTCTAAAGAAAACGCGAAAATAAATTAACCATTGATATATTTATATCATATGCAGATCAATATGTAAGAATTTGTAAAGCACTTCTCGCTCTCGTAATGGGTGAAATGTATGAGATTACTCATTATAATGACATCTATAAATACTAAGTATTTCGGAAAATTCGAAACATTTGATATATGAACAAAATGTACTACTATACGATTTTCGCGAAACACGGATTATATTTTAAGATTGCGAAAATGTCGAGGTTTTCAAAATAGGATATAATCTGAATATACGTTTAAAACGAAAAGAAAATATTAAAAAAAAAAAAATAAACAAACGCTTAAGAGGTGATGAATTGATTCTTTTTCCCTCTTTCCTGAAGGTTCGCACTTCTTGTGTTTATTCAATATTAATTAAGTATTTTGTAAATTGAATTTGCTTTCTTATAATAGAAAAAGATCTTTCTCACAATAAGTAAAAGATAGAAAAAATAAAGATTCGAACGAATAAGGAATAAATAATATTCAAGATAACTAGAGTGCCGAGCGCTTTATCTTTAGATCACTCGAAAATTTACACTATTTTGCCATCCGAGATTAGAGCCCATTTGAATCCTGCAAATAACAGCTTAAACCGTTCGAAATTTACACGCGTACGCTCGCAGATGAAATATGGAATGGATACATCCATGCCGTCACGATCCGTCTTTATATGGGTTTGCAAATAAGCTTCTAGCGGACGTAAATATGGATCGTTTGTGGCCATTGAAGATTTCACATAACGGAAGTACGTCAGGATTCGCGGGCATTTGAACACGTTCCAGCATTCGAAGGCACGAGGAGAGGTGGTTCCAAGCCCGAGGCTTTAATTTGTGCGACTGTCCGCACAGGCTCATACACGATTCCCGGCCCGTATTATCCTCCCTGTAATGAGCAGGCCCGAAGTCGTGGAGAAAGAAAACTAAAAAAAAAAATTTTTTTACCCTCCCCCCGCCCCATCAAGAGGTAACTGTAAATTTTAACGAGAGAAAATGTCCATAGCTGGCAAACAGAGAGATGAATTGCCGTTTATTAAAAATCTATTGTCAATTTTATTAATTGGATATATATATATATATATATATATATATATATATATATATATATACACATGTATACGATTTTGTGTTGGCAAAGAGTTTTCCTCTCCGGGCGCGAAATTATATTAATATTCAGTATGGAAACGCGTACAAAAGGTGTTTCTGTCTCTTAGGCCTGGCATTATTTGAAATGCAATTAATCGTCGACTCTCGTATATTGTCAATAATTTATTGCATTCAATTATAAAGAGAAAGGTGATAGCAAAGGTCCCGAATGGAATTCGATGATGAAAGTTTCGCGCCATTATTATAACGTCGTGCGCGTATAAATTTGACGTTCATAAGTATTAGAAATTTTCTATAGAAATCAATCGGAAATTAGGAATAGAGTGGCGACAAATGAGAAATTTTACCGATCAGACACACAAACAACACACACACACACACACACACACACACACACACACACCACACACACACACACACACACACACACACACACATAATTTTGAGCGACCGCTAATAAATAGTATTTTTACTTGATTATTTACAGTTCAAATATTAATAAGGAAAAAACATAGAAATATGTATTTCATATAAAATTACACATTGTGACAATTTAGGATGAGCATTAATTTTATTCGTTTTTTAGACATCACCTGCATTTTGAGATTATAGCGTTACTACAATTAAATAAATTGAAAATTATCGATGTATACGTAAAAATTAGTTTCACTTTCAACGTTTACCAAATTAACCTTCAAGCATGCAAGAATCGGTGATAGTAGTGTGCTCATAGATAGTAACATACAGTCATGATCTGACGAGGTCAGGTTGTAAACCGACCACCAAAAGGGTTCCGAGGAGATGACGGCATTGCCAAACATATGGGTACAAATTCGAGAAAGATCCAAAAGGAGAATATTGAAATCTTTCGGGTCATGGAATATCTGACAAAGAACCGTATGTAGTTTTCACGATGAACCATCGTCACAGCGATACGGCCCAAAAGCACTCGTACTGCTACTGGGAGAATCGAGATAACGTCATCCCATTTTTTCCACGAGCAATTTGGTACCGTACATCTTGCTGTATGCCCGTTTTCTTACTTCAATTTCAGCAGCCAGTAGACGAGCTATAATTGCGCGGCTAACTATATTTGCTTCCAGCATGCCGTACCTTAAAATTCATTAGTTTCAGTAAATTAACGATGATCTCATTGTCGTATTGAATAATTAATTACTAACTAATTAAATAACCATAATAAGAGAATGGTTAAAATAATTCATTGCGCATATATTGATCAAATGTTTATACCCTTATAATTTGTACACGTACCTCGGGGTATTATAGCTTGGAATTAACGTACGAGCAATGAAAATTTAATGCAACGTGGACGGAGAAAAATTTCCTAATATACGCATTAAATTTAATGCTTTGTTTTTAAACCGTGCGCATGTACATACGACTGATTTAATCGCGCCCGGAACGGTAGGAGGTTTATTGAAAAATCTTTTCAATTTAAATCTTCCAGTAATTCGTATATAAAATACCGCATCACCGCAACTATCGTGGACGCTACTTTTAACATTTTATTGTATCATTATGATTAGCCATAAGAATTGCGTATAAAATCATTATATGCTTTCAACTATATATAGTATATATACACACACACACACTTGCATCCCGCAAAAATCTCATCTTCGCGCCATTTCGAAATAACCATTTCGTCCCGTGTACTCGCGGGTCTTCGTATGTAACACTTGGCCTATGGCTCGCGGAAAACTACCCGTATAAAATTGAAATATATTTGTTTTCCGCAACAAAAGTTTGAGCATCCACGGGAGCGAGCGCGCGCACGTGTAAGGAATAGATTACGCGGTGATGATCACGGTATCTCGCTCTTGATTCTTCTTTTCCCCCATTCGCCTCGATTGGATTTTCTGTATGTACATATATATATATATATATATATATATATATATATATATATATATATGTGTATGTCTGTATATCCTGATATCATAGCCGTATGCGCACGTAAAGCGAATAATTTAACGTGGTTGGCCGGGAGGAGGGGGACAGGGGAGTATGGAGGAGTATAATGATAGACATGCTGGATGTATATGTGCCAGAGAGCGCTCGAACGATACGCCGATTTTTCATTAACTATCGACATTTATTGGGATAATGATTAGTATAATAAAAGTAACGAGCTCATCTGTACTACGAGCTATAGTTGGTATATATATATGTATCTACCTACGCGTATACGCATGATAATGACTATAATACTCGGACGTATGTATAGATGCGAAAATGTGCATACGTGTGTACGCGAGCATCGGAGAAAATGATTGAAAAGCGGCGCAGCAGCGCGCGACGTATAGAGGCGTGCATATACTGCGGTGTGGGACACACTTTCGTACGTGTGCGATCGACTGCTCATGCGCGTGTGCAGCGCCGCGTTAGATCCGTTTTGTTCTCATTATGCAGAGACCGCGGGAGAAGAAGGGGGAAAGAGACCGAGAGAAAGAGAAGGAATCGAGAGTATATTATACGTCGGTGGCATCTCTCTTCCTTGGTCTTTGCGAGCAGTGCTCAGTGCCGCTGCTCTCTCTCTCTCTCTCTCTCTCTCTCTCTCTCTCTCTCTCTCTGGTGACTGCAGGCTCCCGCATCGAGATCACCTATACAAGCTTTCTCGTGCATTTACTATACATTCACATATACAAAAGTGCAAGGGCACGTGCAAGTGCGCGCACGAGGGAGAGAGAGAGAGAGAGCGAAGCGCGCGTGACAAGAGTTCACATGACTCAAAGCTCGCTTCTTCCTCTTTTCCGCCTTTCTCTCTCTCTCTCTCTCTCTCTCGCTCTCTCCCAGGTACAGCTCTCTTGCAATCCGATCGTGAGATATTCCGCAGCGCGCTTATGCTCCTCGCGCTGGCAAAAAGTCAAAACGGTGAAAGAGGAGTAGGAATACTTTTTTACCGCGGGCCGCCTTCCTACTCCCATCCCCATCCTCCTCCTCCTCCTTTCCCACCTCTTTCCTCCGCGTAGGTCGTAAATTTTCGGTCGAGCGCTCGCGCGAATTTCGAGTCGGCAGGAAAATCGAGGCGGGAGGCTGAGGGGGGGGGGGAAAGGATTGGTATATAGGGAAATAGGCGCGCGGGCGCGCGCACGTGTGTAACGTGCGCTCGGCTCTTGCCCTCTGACCCCCCCCCCCCCCCCCTCCTCACCATCGCTCTCCCACCTGCATGCCTGCAACGGGCCTGAATTACAATTTCGCTCCGATCCTCGGGCCCACGAGTGCGCCCGCGTCTATAAATATACGTACGGGTCGATAGGGGCTTTGGCCATTTTTCAATTTTCAGCTCGTGCACTGTAAGGGTAGAGATAGAGGTACGCGCGCGCGTACCGCGGGAGGGTGAGGGGGAAGCGGCGGAGGCGCCCATTACAGCCGAAAAAAGGCCGAGGCGATATTTAGCGGTCGGAGCGGTGGTTTATCTTTTACGCGAGGGCTTGGGCACACGCACGCACGCACGCACACACACACACACACACGGGGAGGAAGAAGGGATGGAGGAGGAGGAGGAGGTAATTGATTTGCGATATAATTCCAGCGTTCGGCAGAACGTATCGCTCTCTAACGTTTTACGATTTAGCCCAGCCTCCCTCGCTCTGTTCGTAGTGGTTATAACGTAATTACGGAACGATCTTCTCGTTCGCGTCACCGACTTATGGCTTCAAAATGATATACGCAAGCTGCGCCATGTGCCACGCGTGGATCGGAATATTAATAAAGCGAATTGAAATGTAAATTTTCGAGCAATCGTATGTGTAAGATTGCGCGCGATTGAACAAGCCGGAAATTGATATTTTCGTCGAATTTACCGCACGACGTTTCAACGACTTCATTGTTGTCTTCTTCTGTTTAACCATAATTTACAGAATAAAAATTATAATTATAATTCCGCATTGTCTATTTAATATGGATTTACAGTATGTATACATCATGTAAAATATATTCTGTTAATTATTTATGTTATGGCACCTCATTCCTGAAAAATTTTCTTTTATAGAAAATAACGGACATGAATGTAAAATATCGGCTAAATTTCAACGGTTTTTGGCGGGAATTTTATGGAAATATTAATATGTGTGCATATATCTGTATTCATCTCGTTGACTCTGTTACAATTATCGCGGGTGTTATAATGGTCATGAGACTTTCTTCGTTAAAACGCACTAATTATATAACCAAAGAAGCTTAGGGAGAGTCTCAGATATATAATTTGCGGTTGAGAAATTTTCCCCGCGAGATTTTTAGAAACAGCAGCCAGGACTCGTTTGGAGAATTGTTCTCTGATTTTCTTTGAAGCTGGTAATGAGTTTAAAATCAGGTCATTAAGATCGAGTAATGTAATTGCATATGGTTTAAGTACTTATTGTCTAAGAAGATACGATTACTCGTTAGTGATGTGTCTTCTTAAAATTTTTTTTATTTTTACCATAATTATATATATACAGGATCATAATTTTCAATGATTTTTTTTACTCTTTTTACTATTTCTAGTACTTACGGATGTATCACAGTTTTAAAAAAAAAAGAGTACGTGCCAAAAGTAAGAATGTCTATTTTCGTTATTTGAGGCTATTGCTTTGTTAAACAAGTACTACGTTAGACAAATTGAAAAACATTAGCGAAAAACAGACGATAATATTTTTTATCGCGTATTGCATATAATTGCTTATTATGTATATTTGGGAATAAAATAAATCGCTTTGTCAAAACTGTAAGCGTCGCTCTTGGCAACGGTACATCGGTCTTTCGAAGCTAAAAGCTATGCTAAAAATAAGTTGGCAATACTTCCTAAATTGTCCAGACCCGATTCTTGCCTTTAAGGACCAATCAGCATAGTTCGTTCTTCGCTCGTGAAAAAAGTATCGGATGAGTGTCTGGCTCGTTGTGGCCAGTCAGTCTCGTCAGCTTTCGCCGTCAAACCCTACTCGACCCACTACGTGCTCTCAAATAAAACCAGATAACATTGTAGACAGTACGAGTAGGCCGGGTTTTCATGCTGCCTAGTGAATAAATCGTAGTTCGAGTTTACTCTTCGTTCGATATCGTGAAAAATATCCTATCCACCTTTCTTAAATCTTGCATGCATTATTTTTTCAATTTCATTAACGACATACCAAATTTTGAAGGACCTAGGAGCAATTTCATTAAATTGTGATACATCCTCGATCTTTCGTTTTTGGCCAAAAACGAGGATCTAGACGAGATCGAAAATCGTTTGGTGTCCAGGGCATTAAATTTTAGATATTCTATCACGATCTATACCAGTATCATGCGACGGCATGCAATTTAAAATTCAAATATTTTTTTTTATCTTATACTTATTAAAGCTGGAGGTTTAGTTGTTCCCCCCTAATAACTGCATTGTTCAACCTGTATACAAGATCGTATGGAAAAGAGATCGTTATCCGGTTTCTTTAATGCTAATTATATTCTTGCCTCCTTTTTTTTCGCATAAAGTAATGGCACGCGGATGCTAAATTAATGCGCGTAATTCGAACGATGCGTTCTCATGTATATTTTTAATTATTATTGCAACACGACGTAGATTTTATATTCCTCATCCATTTTTGTCAGAAGAAGCAATTTTAACTATAACAATTAAGGACGCTTCAATCGTTAATAGGCACGCGTACGCAATTGTTATTAATATCTTGTTCCTTATCAAATAGATGCACATGTCGCGTAATTTTTCCGCGAACCATAAAGCGTTGAAAAACTCTCGCGTATGCGAAAAGCGATGGGCAGAGGGATGGAGGGATTCTGTCGTTTCTTACGTCACTGTTCTACAATACAGGTGAAGTAAAATAATGCCCACGCATCTCGCGGAGTATCCCGGGAGTTCCTTTTTCGCGTTGCCACGCCGCCAAGGGATTTTCAGTTAAGTTTGAGACGCGCAATTTTTGGAAATTTCATTAACGCTGAAATTAGCCAATCTTCGAGAATAGGCATGAGCCAGGAATGAGGAGGCATCTTCGCGAACTTGATTAATCGTTCCAGTGGCGCATTATATCCTGTTTCGTGCTAATGGTTCATAAGCAGGGCTTGCCTTGATTTTAGTTTGGCATTGTTTAACTCTTTCTTTGAAACACCGGGCGAATAATGAGCGATTATCCTATCTTTTTTTGACAGATTTCTAGATTATTAGTGTTTTGCTTTTATAAATTATTTATTATACTTTCATATTGTAAGGACATTCCTGCTGTATTTGTGTGTTTAATGCACAAAGATACAGTAAAATATTTACAGTGCACAGCACCCGCATTAATATTTGATCGAAAATTGATAGGCTAATCCAATACCGCCTGAATCCCAGGGGCTCTATGGGATATAGCTCACTCCCTTGGCCGCGTCGCTGTTCAGCCTAGTCGAAAAAATTTCTCTTATTTTGCTTTTCAATCGAGAATGAAATTTCTAGTTATACTTTATATACGCAATTATTTTTATCCATAATCCTGGTCTTTGGAAGATGTTAAATTGACGAAAGCTAAATTGCGAGTTACGCTCGTACAATATTCATCGGCGATTAGATAATCGCCCTCGAGCTTCGGCAATCGAATTATCGAAACCGCATTCAGATTGCGCGATTCGCGCGTGACGTTATTTATGATTGTTTTTGCCGTCTCGCGGTCTGTCCTCGCATTCGCGGCTTGATCACGCACGACGTCTGCTACGGCCGTATCGTTGTATGTCCCATCGTGCTCAAGAGATTTATATTATTTATTCTTCCGCTATTAATTTTTCTCCTCTTGCCATAATTATGGATCGTATTTATTAATTTCACATCATCATATTCCAATGAACTGTGCGTACATTTTGTGAATATCTCAACATCGTTTGTAAATGTCCCGCGGCATTTAAGGATCGTAAGCCCATTGGTCGTGACGAACATTCGGCCCGAATCCGAAATTGAATCCGAAGCCTATCATTGTGCCGCGGCAATATTATTCGCTGTAATTGATTGCCGGCGCTTGGCGCGTCGATCGCTCGCCCCATTTCACCGTCGGGCTTTGTAATAAACGAACAATCAATTTTAAAAGCGCCGCGCCGGCTCGACGCGCCGCGTCCGCGCAGAGAGCGAGATAATTTAATTAGGCTCTCATTCTCCACCATCCGCGCGGGGATCGTATTACTTTCTTTCGCTTCGATATACGTCTTTATATCGTCTTTATGCGCCAGCTGCACGCGGTCGGTCGGTTTGTTTGTTGAGAAAGAAAAAAATAAGAAATAGACACGTTGCCGGCTATCGCTCGGCTTCGACCTCCCTCGGTGGCTCCTTAGAAAGTCCCGCGGATACTGCGGGGAGGAGGGAGGAGGGGGCGGCACAGATATAAAATAAAGCTATATATATATATATACACACATATCCCGCTCGTGACAATAAATGCGCCAAAAGAGGAACTCGAGCGTCGGGTCGTCGCGAAAGAAAGGATGCCAATCGTGCGGCGCGATCAATCTTCTAATTGTCGGGCGACTGCGATTTGGCGCGCGTGCGCGCTCGAAAGAGAAACAGGAAAAATATGTGCATTATATATATATATATATATATATATATATATATATATATATATATATACACACATATAATTTTTATGGTGACCTAGTAGACTAGTATATACTACATCCATATGCGAAGAACCTCGCGTGTATGCTAACGACTCATTTAAGATTCTTCGCGCGTTCATATGCGAGATCCGTAATTCCTCAGGGAAAGAGAGGGAAAGAGGAAGAGAGAGAGAGCATATTGCACGGTCGTGACACGTATGCGCGACTGACCGCACGAGAGAGATGGATTAACAGATTAGATATTTATGGATTGTATGATATGGTAAAAATAATAGATAACATATACTGTTAATAAAAACATAACAGATTAATAAAAAACTGTTAAGTAGATAATATTAAAATGTAAAATAATCTTCTACAACTCTGCTGGATATTTCGTTGAAAACATAAACAAGGAGTAGAATAAGTGCAATAAATATTATAAAATATCACAGTGAGACTTGTGAATGTCATAGCAAGGATTGAAATATGACAATGGCATAATTTGTATCTACGAACATCTATCAGTAAAAGAAATAAAAATCACATCCACTCATTACTTGAAACACTCGTGTCAGCCATCCCTTAAATATATGCCATATATAAAAGTTTAAGCTGGTTGTATTTGATACAACATAAAACAAATTAACATAAACTTGAGATTTTAATTGAGATGTGTTTTGTCATTGCTGACTTGAAAGTACTAATCGAGAGAGAGAGAGAGAGAGAGAGAGAGAGAGAGTTTCATCGTACATCTTAAAAAATTAATATAAACGTAAAATGATCATATAAACATCTATTGAATTAACGAAGAATAACACACACGAAAACAGTATAAATAATAATTAAATTGAAACATTTTAGGATGAAATGGAATTTCCACTTAAGTGAGTAATTTAAAACGGGAACTGAACCGCCTAAAGAAAGTTCGCCGTTCATGCCGTAGTCGCCTTAAAAGTTTTTTCGATTGTGAAATTCTAAATATAACAATTAATGAATAAAATCAATGAAAACGTATCGAATCTAGCTCGAGTATTTAAAACTACCTTTCGCAGTAGTATGCTAGTCGAATTTTATGAAAATTTAATTCGTATGTAATTTTAAATATTAATCCATAAAAAAACAGTTAAGTAAATTTTCCGTAAAGATCAAGTTCGGGTATTATAGCTATTCAAAGACTTTGGCCAAACACAAAAATATTACACGTTTAAGTTTATAAATTTCTTAATAATGATTCATATATATCAAATACATATATCGCATTTTTTTGCTGTTGTTATTACTAATTAAATGGACCCATCTTAAAAAGAGCTCATGGTATAGATCGTGCGGTATTGCTATAGGGTAGTCTTGATTTGAGAACGGCAAATTCACTGTTTGCTTCAAAACACCTTTAAGAAATTTCATTGAAGTGTCAGGCTCAGACGATCGAGCGAGTGAGCGAGTGAGCGAGAGAGAGACAGAGAGAGAGAGAGAGAGAGAGAGAGAGAGAGAGAGAGAGAGAGAGAGAGATAGATTTCTTCGGATACGGTATCATCCGCACACCAAGCTCACTAACCATATGCGCGAGAAAGTTTGCGGAAGCGCGGAGGTATGTGATGATTCCCGACGAATAATAACGATAACGATGAATCGCCGCGGGCGCAATCGTATATATACACACGTGTATGTATATATATATATATATATATATTTATAGACACATTTTAAAATCCTCCTCCTCTTTATTATTACTCTCTCTCACCCTCCCCGTCGGAACGCTTGCATTCCCCCCCTCCCTCCATACCCTCGATCCTCTTCCTTCTGTTTCCACGAGCGAGCAACTTCTCCCTCGCCACCTCCATCCTATCCCACCATGTTTCTCCACTGCGCGGAGGCGAGCGCGCCTGGAAAATGGATATTAAGGCCACACACGCAGTGCGCGCGCGCACGTGGAAGCGAACTCGCGCGGAGAAAGTCAATTGTGCGCGAGCGCTAGGGGGACTATATGTATATATATGTATGTATCCTACGCGCCGGCAGTAGTGTGTCAAGTTCAGTACCAATGGGTTTCACCTTTTCCTCTCTTCTCTCTCTCTCTCTCTCTCTCTCTCTCCCTCTCTCTCTCCTCTCTCCTCTCTCTCTCTTTCTCTCTGCCTCTCCTCCCCCCACTCTCTCCTTGTGCTTTTTGTTTCCGCGTACGCAAACAGATCGCGCGCGTACAGAGCCGCGCGTCGCCGTTCGCTCGTTTGTTATATCGGAAAGTAAGAGGAGCGGTAAGCGCGAAGCGCGCGCATATATATATATATATATATATATATATATATATATATATATGTAAATGTATACATGCGCAAAGCTGTCCGTCTACTAATAATGACGAACGCATTACGGCGGCGTCGATGCGCGTCGAGGTTCATTTTACTGTTCGCCGCCGGGACACCGCCGCGAACTCCGGCCGGCGATTCCAACGATTTGCGCGGGAGGAATTCCACGGGTGATTGGAAGGAGGGAGAGTTGGAGGGACTGCGGCAGCGAAGCGTCTGCGCCAGTCAGTAAATGTGTTTTTAACGAGTACGATATCGAGGGCGCGCGCGCAAACACACGAACGTATGCGAAGGCCCGAGGCGGTCGGATGCGGTTTAACGCTTTTTTTTTCTCCCTCTTTAGAAATTAGTCACTTTTACCCGTGACCCGTCCGATTCGCATTTGCATTTGGATTCTCCTCGGTCGGAGCAGTCGCGAAAATTTTTTTGGCTTATTCGAACGGATTTGAAATTATTTGATTGAGTTCTTGGGGATGATGCCTGTAAGAGCCGGACTCGTTCTACTGGAACCGGCTTCGCCGAGTGCCGCGAACGAATCGAACGCGATCCTCGCACTTTTGTGAAAATGTCGCAGGTTGTTATTTATTTCTTTAACATGGGTTGATATCTCATTATTTATTTTATAACCAATAAACGAATTTCAACTGTGAAATCCTAACCCGTCCGTATGTTGAGTTAATATTGTTTCGGTTTGACATCGATCCTTAAGCGTTTAATTTTGTATAATTCTTTCAATGTAATGCAAAAATATAATTTGAAAATTCTTCGCTTCTGCTTATCGTTCATGCTTTGTACCCTATTATATCTGAAACGAGCTGAAAGTTCATCATTCAATTCTAGTAACCGTCAAAATAAAACTTTTCTAAACGAGATTCGAATAGTACATTAAATACTTTAATGCGAGATTGCGAGACAATCTTCATAAAGTTAAAGCATAATGTTAAAGAACAGAATTCTATTCATGGGGACAAAAGTACGAAACTAGTGTTTTTGTAATCATTTTGAGCTACTGAATGAATATACGAAAAATACGATTTCTCTATTTTTCCGTATTTTTGTTTCCAATATCCCGTACGTGTAAAGGAGCAGGCCGAGAAGTTAAAAATACCACTTATAGACATATTTTTCGAAAAAATGTTTGTCCATTGTATTGATAGTACGAATGAGGGAAAAATATGTCGAAAGAATATACAGCTGGCAGTTTTTCGATCTACTCTGGCAGTGATCGAAAATCTATCCATTAATATCCGGTGAAGACACTTCAAAAATAATACGAGTCTGTAGCTGGGATATTAAGTTATGAAACAATATAAGTACCTATATATCCGAGATATATATTTTCGCACTCGTAAACGTAAAGTATTCGCAAATTGTCCTAAAAAACACATAATTTCATATTTTTATCTGGACGGGCGTATCAACTATCGAATTTCTTAACAATGGATTTTTATTCAACTCTCTTCAAAAATTTAAACGATACTTTTCTATGTATGAATTGACATCGTACGTATTCGATATTCCTTTAAAGAAAGACCAATAATAATTGCAGTCCCGGCAACTTCGTACACCAAGAGCCTCTCGATGATTTAAACGTGTGGCACATACAATGGAACTTTTCCGAGAAACAATCAACCTGGTGCAAAAAGGGCACTAAAGGCCCTAAACTATACCTCGTACTTATCCTCGGGAGATTGAGGGAGCGAGAGACAGAGAGAAAGAGAGAGAGAGAGAGAGAGAGAGAGAGAGCACTTTTTCAGCGATACGAAACAAAAACAAAAATACAAAAACAAATCGCCCGATCCGAATATGTTCCTCGAAATGTTTATAAACATTCCCCCGCGAGATCATTGCCGACCAAACGCCCCGCGGTTCGACCCAACGGGCGATTCGAACATATATATATATATATGTGTGTGTAATATGGACCCCCCATCGTTTCCCGAAGAAAGTCGTGTATATATGAAAGCTTTGCGCGGGTATATAAAGGCGGAAAATAGCTGCAATATACTAGGGAATAGACACGGAGCAATTATTGCGTCTAAGTTGTTCTTGGCAAAAGAAAAAAACAGAGACTGGGAGAAAGAGAGAGAGAGAGAGAGAGAGAGAGAGAAAAAAAAGGAAGAAAACGACGAATTTGCGCGGACGCCTATCGTTGCGCCATCGTTACGTGGCGGGATTGAGTAATCGTCATTTTCCGGGTACGGACCGAATCATCGCGCAGGGGAGAGGGGGAGACGAAATGAATAGAGCGCGCGCGGTACGATAGTATTATCCAGCGAACGAAGGAATTTTTGAGGTTCTTTGACGGGCCCGCGTTCGTTGCAACGCGCGCCAAAAGGAGAAATATATAATTTCGCATTAAACGCTTTTACATATGCCATTTGAAATTATCCAAGGGATTTGAATATCAGGAATAAAATGATAATATTGAGAGACGAAGAGACTCAGCTTAACAAATCTCAGATTTTCCAACATTAAAAATTTTATTTTAATTTCGTTCGATTCGCAAATCTTACAGTTTTTATTAACTTTTTTTTAGTTTCGCGGTGCATTAAAAACTGTCAATACTTTTAATAAAAGCAAATGATTTATTAAATAACTTCAGTTCACATTTATTAATATCATAAAAAAAATTGAAGAGAAATTGTTGAGGGCCATTAAAAATGTATTACATCAAACTTGAATATTTTAATGAAAACATGTCCCGTGGTTTATGTTTTTAATATACTATGCCGATAAAAGCATCAGTTGTATATTTAAAAAATTTTATTTGCCACCGGATACTTATGACAAATGTGCCGCTTTAAGGTTTCTTTTGGAAACCATTGAAAACGGAAGGGAAAAAAAAGCAAGTAATTGAATTTTCGATACAGATAACCGTACAGTGATTGATGCACGTGACGTCGTAAGGAACGAGATGCCCCTAGGAGTAGGATAATTTGAAAGCAGACAGCGTACTTTTAGAAATTTTTTCACAGACGTATTCAAACGAAGACTTCAGTCTGCAAAACTTGTATATTTACATGATTTGCGTCTTTCAATTTCGTTCTGGCTGAACGTTATTTCAGATGTTTTCCAGCCCTTTAGCCAATAAGAAAGTTTCAAATAATCAAAGGAATTTAAAAAGAAAAGAAGTAGTTCGTATAAAAAAAAAATTATTAAAATATATAAAATGTCGAAAACGGGGTTAATAAGAAATGAATAAAGTTTTGTAAATTATACGTCCTTATCACATTTAACTAGAACAATCGATAGTTCACATTATTGTTAAGCTGAAAAAGAAAGAACTGAAAATAAATGAAATTTGGTAAATAAAAAAAAATTATCTCTAATAGAATCTGATATTCCCAGCTTATTGTAGTTTATTACATTTTTGTATTTTTTCTCTCTCGATTTTTTGATGAACCTAATACAATTATGATTGAACAAATAGACACTATACATATTTTTCAGTATTCAAATATTTGAAGCTTGATAATAAAGTACTCCTGACGACGAATATTAATCGTCAGATGAGCTTAATAATTGACCGAACGTGTACCTATAGACATAAAAGAAAAAAAGTGCCTAGACAACTTCAGATTTGTCAACGAACAAATTTTGCAGAGCTTTAGAACTCTTAATCCCGTCCTTCGGAATAGTTAATTAAAAACAAAAAAAAAAAAAAAAAAACAAAAAACAATTGCATAGTAATTCTATCCTGTTGTTTCTAAATTGGCTTATACTCTTAGCACTACCTTATTCACCGTGATGCGATATCAAACAGTTACGCGGCTTATTGGCTATCTTTAGGATTCAGGGACGAAACATCGATTAGCCCTATATAAATATATGCACATACAAAGTACCTTAATACCTTCCCTGACATCCGCAAGCATACACGCAAGCATACATTTAGCATAGAATTACGAACCGCGGATACTATCCCGCGCTACATGATATTTATAGAATTTCCGACTGGTACAATGACGCCGGGCGTCTTACTTCATATCGTATTGAAGAAATGTCATTCCTCGCGCGCGCGCGCATCCTCCTTCAACGGGCGACTATCCTTAATAATGCCAGTTACGCCCCGCCCTCGAATAGATCGTGGTCGTCCTCGTCGTCGTCGTCGTCGTCGTCGTCCTCCTTCGTCGAGGGTCCTCGTGACTCTTGTATTCCTTGCGCGCGCGCGCGCCTTACAGATAAAGAGAAAGAGAGAGATGGTGATAGAGAGAGAGAGAGAGAGAGAGAGAGAGAGAGAGAGAGAGAGAGAGAGGGCAGAGAAGGTCGGTCGGCCTGCCGGCGGAGAATAGCAGGGGAGCCGGCTCCGGCGGCGGCGGCGGCACGATAACGGTACCGTTGTCTTTGAACTTGTTAACCACCAAAGTGGCCGAGCGAGCAAGAGAGAGAGAGAGGGGGGGGGGGGGGGATCTCGGAGTCTCGACTCACCGCGGCCGCGGCAGCCACTCTGTATAGTAGAGCGCGCTCGCGCGCGCTCGTCGTTCGGAAACTGGAATGTCGAGGGCGCGAATACCAAGAGACGCGGGCGCGCGATTCAGACGGAGGCGAACGAACGAAAATGTAGAATGGTTATGGGTTGGGGGGAGGGGCAGAGAGGGGGACCACGTGGTCCGTGCGCGCCCGCGCATTGCTGCACAATGAGCGCGCGTAGCAAAAAACAAAAAAACAAAAACAAAAAAAAAAGTGAGCAGCATCGGCTCTCTCTCTCTCTCTCTCTCTCTCTCTCTCTCGACTTTGACGGATTATTCGTCGCGGTGTTCTCCTGCGTACCGTACTTCTGCCTTCGGCCTCCTTGCCCGCCCCTTTCTCTATCTCTTTTTCTTGCCGCTTGAAAGGGTCTTCTATGGGCACGCGCGGTGCGCAATAAACCGCTGATGGACGACGATGAGCTACATAAGAATATAAAGAACCACGTGTATAACGGCAGGCGTGAATAGATCGCGAAAGTGTTGCAGAAAGCAGGAAAGAGAGAGAGAGAGAGAGAGAGAGAGAGAGAGAGATATGAATTGGTATTTGTTAAGAATGGGAAGTTCTGATTATATAATTAATCTATAAAAATGGCATTAAAAAAATTATAAGCAAAAAATAAAAATGATAATACAAAGTTAGAGAATATAATGTGTAGAATTTCATGAAAGCAGAAAAACTAATTAAACAAGCGCTGGAATATTAGTCCAACTATCCAAGACAGCTAAAAGGTTACAAAAATTATTCTTACGTAAGTTACAATTTTATAAAAGGTATGAATTATTCGATAGTCCGATACGCTATCGAACGTGTGAAAAATTTTCCGTTTATTTTAAGCTAATTCAAGTGACAGCCAGATCAATTTTTTCGTTCCGTTATAATTATTTTTAAAATTAACGGCTGTCGACTGTTTTTTTTTCACGCTGATTGACTTTAGAGGGCGTGCTGATTTTTTTTTTGAATATTACATATGTAATTAGTAAGCTTGTGAATTTGTTAGTCAGACAATTTTAACAATTTACTTTTGCAACAATATCGAATAATGAGCTTGATTAACGAAATTCTGCAATAATTTATGGTTTACATGTAAAATTATTAAAAAAATAGGAATTCTTTTTGTTGGATGAAAAAACAACAACAAACAGAAGGTCGAGCACGCGTTCCGCGCGAAATGCTCAAATTCTCAAAAATGCCGCTTCCGCGTCGCCTTCCAATACTTGCTAGCCAACCTCTCTATCTCTCTCTCTCTCTCTCTCTCTCTCTCTCTCTCTCTCTCTCTGTGTATCTCTCTCTTTCTCTTACACTTGTGGCCATTATACTTGCCGGGATTGCCACTCTCGACTAACTGTGACTCAAAAATGAGTCCGGTTATAGTTATGGAAAAAATGGAGTCCTGTACTACGTGTCACAAAGCGCAGAATTCTAAGCCGGGGGTTTTTTCTTCGGTAAACGTTTTGAAAGAGTCTTTTTCTTTTTGGGCTATAAAAATAAATGCACGTTACACGAGGTATTAAATGTCAATGTAAAAAGTACGATATTTCGGCCTGTTTCTCTTCAAATTTTCTCCCGGGATTATCAATGAGAAAACCCTGCTAAAATGAATGCATCGCCCAAAATTTTACTGGCGCACGCCCCTAAGAAACGTGTATATAAAAAAAAAAAACACATTCGCGACATAACAATTTTGTTTATAAACAAAAAGAGCATATTTTGTTAAAAACAAAAAATCTGCTATCGTTATAATGAAATAAAAAAAGTAGCGGATACAATCGCTGGGCTGTCCCCATTCGATAATACTCGATGCCGCCCGTAAATGGAAATATAATATTGATTGGAGCGCGCAATTTCAATTATCACCGCGGCGAATCCGAGCGCGTGTATAATGCACATTGGAAAGGCTAGGAGACGTTAGAGGGCTTGGATATTTATAAAATCCACTTTCTAATATATATATATATATATATATATATATATATATATATACAGAGAGAATACCTCGTGTTTTTTCCATAAATAGAATGAATGAGAGAGAGAGAGAGAGAGAGAGAGAGAGAGAGAGAGAGAGAGAGAGAGAGGGAGGGAGAAATGCACCACACACAGCGGGACTCGCTAATCGAACCTGTCTCATCTATATTGTTTATACATCTCCGCGCCAGGGGAGGAGTACACGACGTCAACTCCGCCACCAGTTCACATTCTCCGATATAATTATAGCTTCGCGCCCGCCAATAACTCGTGTACTCGCTCTCGATCCGGGGGTCGAGGAAGAGCAAGAGAGAGAGAGAGAGAGAGAGAGAGAGAGAGAGAGAGAGAGAGAGACAGGGAGAGAGAGTGTGATAGAAAAATATGTATGTATTTGTAGTTGCAAGTGCAAAAATAAAATTGTAAATTGCATTTTGAGACAAGAAATTGTTTAACAAATCTATGACGTCAATACCCGAAAATCGAAAAAATATTGAAATAACGCGGAGCATAAATGCCGCATCACAATGCAGTAGGCCAGTCTTGTAAATGTCACGGATAGTCGGTTCTGTAGCAGCAGCACACAATAATATACTGGCTAATAAGTTAAAACAGCGTAAAAATAAAACGCATGCGTACAAATAGAAAAGTGTCAATCGGTTGAAACAAATAACTAAACGTTATGGACTCGCGCCTCGCATTCGACCACTCGAATCCAATCAACCCAATAAATACGCATTCGTGCGCAAAACTGGGAATCACACGTTGCTGGCCGACGCGTCAGCCGTCCGCTATCCCTAAATTCGGACTATTTCCGTTTTGATCACTGTTTGTTACATTAATATTAAATTTAGTGTTTCAATCTAATGCATCGAAATGCACTTTTAATCCGACGTTAAAGAACGACTGCCCGCATTAATTCGATAGAAAAAACAAATTCATAAATCTTCATAGAGAAACCACGTAGTGTATAATAGCACAAAATTATAGCGGAATTCTATTTTTTATTTTTGGTCAATGCATTATAATATTACAATGTGTAATATTTCGAAATCTTTTGGAGGCGCCCAACACCTCGCGTATCACAACAGGCATAATGTATATTCAAAGTTTTTAATAAATCTGTTCAATGGTAGATTTTCAAATCTTTACAAAATGGCTATAACGTAAAAGTAATTCAACATTATTGATCATAAATATTAGCTAAACATTGCAGCGAAATTTTTTAAAAAACTTTTTTAAAAATAAGTACCGTTATTTTCATACGTGTCTTTATTACGTAATATTTTCAATATTGTTTCGAATAGAAGAATCATTTTTTAAAACATGATCTTCATAAACAATATAAATGCCACGAGCTATTATGTTCTGTAATATCATTATAATTTAACTTTAAAAATTAATCGCAACGAAATATTTTTTGTTTCTAAATTTTAATTATTTGTGTCGACCTTCCTGCTTCCGATAAGAAACCCTCTCTTCACGACGTATTGTTTAATTAAACAGCTAATATAGACTCCGACAAGGAGTAAGTCTATATATATAATTATAATACGTAATCCTTAATATAACGTCTATATTAATAAAGATATATTAAATGATAATATATTTATTTTATAATATATTTTATAACATATGTTATGAATATTAAGTAAAAGTCGCGCGTTCCGACTATTAATAAATTGCAGACTGTTTATCGGAAGCCGAAACGTTGACAGCAAGAAATGAAAATTAAACAAAGAAGAATAAGAAAAAAAATATATATATATAAAAATGCTTAATTAATGTTTGTTTATTGGGTTTAAATTTGCTTTTCTTTACATCAAAAAATTTAAGAATATTAAAGTAAAAACCTTAAAATTTTATTCAATAAACTCGCTTTTTTCCCTCCTCATTGGGTTTACTTATTCGTTTCTGAAGCATTGAAAAATGTTCGAAAAATTTTTTCATAGAGAAAGGATTGATTGTTTGAAAACATGTCCTGGACATACAAAGGACCCAAATGGACATAGAGACGAATCGGTCCTTCATTGCGCATACGAGAAATCGCAATAGTCTACACATTACGGCGTACTAATCGCGTTGCATTATTTGAAGCGATTCTTTCGAATTCGTGCCTTGCTCAAAACCGCCGTTTCGTATCATTGCGGCCCTATTCGCGAATTCGACTATCACCCAGTCGACGACAATGAATTTTTCGTTCGGCCGTGGGGAGTTGGCGTTGGGGCGCGGGGACGATCTTTCGTTACGGCCGATTAAAACTTCATTCTTCCAGCCGACCGGACGAAGGCTGATAACGTATAGCATACGGCGTCGCTGCTAATGCACGAGTATACGATCTTGAATGGCGGGGGGGGGGCAAGGAATTGATTTAAACGCGTTATACTTTAAATTTTATTGTTTATTTGCTTGTTTAATTATGATTTTAGACGCGGCAAAACGAGAAAGTAAAAATAGTTGTCGGATAAGTGATACCGATATAATACGCCGGTTATTTTCTTCCTAGGAAGGTGAAAAAGTATACAATTCCAAGATCGCGGTGGAGGTAAAGATAGAGAGAGAGAGAGAGAGAGAGAGAGAGAGAGAGAGAGAGAGAGAGAGAGAGAGAGAGAAGAAGCGACGGAATATATATATATATATATATATATATATATATATGCGTGTAACTAATTTCGACTCGCATAGTTTATATATAAAAATATAGCCGGGATCCGCGAGAGATGTATCTGTTATTATAAAACCCGTTCCCATATGTTATAAATAATTGTACGTTGCTGAATAATAATAAATCACGCGCTTAAATTACAGTCCCTTTCTCACTCAGCCCACCCACCGTCTCTCTCGCTCTCCCGGGAAGTGAATAGAAAGACGCGGTCTCGTTTTGGAGCAAAATTTATAATTTCACCGATAAGGATTCCTGTATTTTATAATGTATATACGTGGCACCGCAGTGCGGATTTTTCAAAGAAACAATAAACAACGATTATTAGGGGCAGTAGGCGATTTCTAATTTCTACATTCGACATAATCGATGAGTTTGTCAAAGAATCGCTCCGATAATCTTGGCCTAAAGAGAATCGCTGGATGTACACTTGCGCGTATATATATATATATATATATATATATATATATATATATATATATAGACACACACACGTAATTAGTCCGAGCAACCAAGATCGATCATATCGCTTTAGAAGAATTCGCGACCGGCGACGAGGCTTTGCACTGGATCGATCGGATATAACAGTAAAAATTTAACGTACTGAAAACTTGTTAATAGTCCGGCGTGTCTTTCTCTCTCTCTCTCTATCTCTCTCTCTCTATCACTCTCTCTCTCTATCATATATATATATATATATATATATATATATATATATATATATATATATATATATGCACAAGTATACAGAACATGCACCAGAGGACGGCCAAAACGGAAGCGGTAAACTCGCTTATCAGTTTTCTATATTTAAAACACGCATTGAAGGTGAAGAGAGGAGGGATGCGGATGGCGGCGCGGCCACATTCAAGATGGTCCAGATATTTGCCGCCTAGGTACATATATGTGCATATATACATATACACGACCCGCTGCGCTGCTCCGGGAGCGAGGTAATTCTTTAATATACATACACATATACATGTGTGTATATATACATATATATATATATATATATATATATATATATATATGCATGTAGGGATATCTATATATGTACATCTATATACGCGAGAATAACCTGTTCGATCCCCGCGTCCACGGATCGCGCTCGGGCATCATCATCGTCAGCTATAGGTACACGCATTGGCGGGCTCAACCTATACAACGGTTAAAAAAAAAAAGAAATCTTTCGCACATATATGAGGGAGTGATTATATATATATATATATATATATATATATATATATATATATTTATTTATTTATTTATTTACAGATGCCACGCAAGATATTCCTCATGGGAATTTTCGATCTCGTTTAAAAAGCTCGCGCGGCAGTGCTCGCGAGATATCTTGGCCAGTGAATCTTTCCTTCTTCTCCTCTGTGGCGCATGTTTATACATAGATATACCTACTATATATTATTGTATATATATATATATATATATATATATATATACGTGTGTGCGTGTGTGCACGCGTGCGCCCTGTGCTCTCTTAATGTGCGCACAGAAGCGAACTCGAATGCGCGCACCCGAGCGGTCGCCAACCCCCTAGTATATATATATATATATATATATATACATATATATATATATATGCATATATATATATATATATATATATATATATATATATATCTAATATTAAATCTAAAATCACCCCGGCTGATGCGCCTTCGACTCCTTTCGTTATAGTTGTACATGTTTATCAAGGCGGATAAGTTTGCTACGAAGACGGGGGGGGGGGGCTGGGGTTTCCATAAATGAACGACGACGAGCACGAGGACAACGACGACGGTTGCCGAGATATCGTGGACGGGAGCGGAAGATCAAAGATCTTGCCGGGAGCGTTCTTTGACAAGGTGTGTAGTGGGATTGTGAGAGGGATGGGAGGGGGGAGTTGTAAATGTCAAGGCCGAGAGCACCGCGCGACGCTCCCGTGATCGTCTGTTATATATATATATATATATATATATATATATATATATACACATACAAAGTGTTCGTGTACAGTCCTCGCTAGCTGCTTATGAACTTTCCCGCGCTCGGATGCGCCGCGCGCGCCGAGGGAAAGGCACGGAACATTTTCCTTTTATATATATATATATATATATATATATATATCCTTGTCGTCATCATCAGGCAGCAGGTGCGCGTCGCGAGAAGGAATGCGCGTGTTGTTGATCGGTGCTCTCCTCCCCACCTCCCTTCATCTTTTGCATTGCGAAGAATGCGTGGCTGATGTGTTTTTTTTTTGTTTTTTTTTTTTTTTTTGTTCTCGAAAATTCGTCCGTCTGCACATTGTCGATACTTTGGTTTACGTGTATACGTTTACCGTTTGGCAATACTGTAACGGTGGCAAAAGGCGTTTAGATAACGATTTATGCCACAGGTGGTAGAACCGGACGACGACGGGACGAACGGCGGACTACGATCGAATAAGAGCTTCGCTAAGCCGTAAGTCGGCTACCAAAGCGCTACTTCGACTAGAGAGTGAGAGGGGCAGGGGCAGAGAGAGAGAGAGAGAGAGAGAGAGAGAGAGAGAGAGAGAGAGAGAGAGGGAGAGAGTGAGTGCAGTGACTTTGGAAGCTTCATGAAACCAATTTGGTTTCGACGGGTTTTCAAGTCAAGTTTCATTTGGGCGAATGATCCGTGCGAATGTTAGCTCGAACGACGCAATTTACGCGCTTATTACGCGCGTTATGCTGGTTTTACTTTATTTTTTTCCTCGCTGTTCCGCCAATAAAATCCATTTGGCACTCTTAGCCCATCTCGAGATATCGAAGAATATTATTGACGAATCGAAAACTTGTCGCCGAACGAGGAAGACATTCGAATGAATTGTACAATTATTGAAAAGAACGACGATCCTATTGTTTACAACGGACCTTTGATCAAGACGTACGAGCCATACCCACTGAGCGTACTATGAAAATACTATTTTTCGCCGATCTGACTGGGCGATGTCTCGACGTCGCGAGTACTTACTTTGAGCGTGAATTTTCGCCGTTTCCTTCGGGACCTTTAAGCTTTTTTTTTTTTTTACCGAGAACCGAGATCGCCGATGATTTTCCGGCTTCGCGCGTAAAAGTTCTCTTCGCGTACCAGGGATTCTTTTCGCTACCGATCCTGCTCGATCACTCGTCGATAGGCTATATTTTACATTTTAGAAAATAATTTTAATTTTCAACGAATGTCGATCTTCCCTCGACAGTCACGAAGGAAACGTCTATTTTTATCGTTCATCCTATCCTTCAACTCAGTAATACGATAAATTTCACTTTTATCTAAACATCTCCGATTTCGAATTCTATAGCGTAATAAAGACGTACGTGATCTAGCGGGGTTTCGTATACGCGCTCCCTTACATACACCGTAACTTCGCTCATACATACAAAGTACATATTATAGCCATTAGCCCATTTCTATAGATATATAAATATATGTGATCGGCGCTAATTCGCCCACGATCTATCAATGATCGATCGATAAGCCGTCGGATCGTCGGATAAACTATAACAGAATAGAATGCATCAACTATGCAGGCCTTATCTGACAGTGCATGGTTTTATTATATAGACCGTAATGTATATAGATGCATTGTGAAAGAGTAGCTCGCGCATTATACACCGTATACACTCTTCTATATATTATATACCTTTTATCTCTCTCCGCGTCGTTTCCTCTTGCTCCTTCGCGACGTCGCCGATCGTTCTTTCTCGCTCAGTATATATATATATATATATATATATATATATATATATATATATTTAAGGATGCGAAAACGGGGAATGGGACTCTTAATTAACACTGAGCCAAGGATTGAAAGCTTTAAATCGACGTCTTTTTCCCCGCTCTACCCACCTCTCCTACGTATCTAATGGAGGAATCGCATCTGTACAAAGTCGGACGTCGGCGGACGACGTTTGCGAGATTACATTTATATATATATATATATATATATATATATATATATATATATATATATATTATCCGCTATTGCTCCGCCAAGAGTTCCAATGAACTTTCGAAAGGGGCGCTCGCGAGCTGCATGAATTCGCTCTTCAGAAAGTTCGAACGCTCGCCCCGGTAATTTAAATCTAATTATATTAAAAGGAGGCGGAGTCATGTATTTATATCTGTCTATCTCCATCTATGTATATATATATACAGGTGTGTCTTCAACGTTGGCATAACTATTATCTAAGATATTGACTCAATGTTAACTTTTCTTCGGAGTTGAGTAAAATTAATTGGAATTTATATACGTACGTGAATAAAATTAATTTTATTTTAATTTATTTTCTCATGAATTGTGCATATAGTAAATAAAGTGGCAAATTGGACCCATTGAAATCAGCTGAATTGATCGATCTACCGCATAGATCTCCACCGCATTTATATACGTTTCGAGTTACCAAATATACATTGTATACTTCTATATAGCGGTATTTAGCGAGGCGCATAACCATAAATTTTATGTCCATAGGTATATAAATTAAATAAAATGTTCAATAAAAGCCGAATAAGAGTTTTAATGTCTCGCGGAGTCGATTCTCGCCGAGGAATGTCACTGAAGCAGTAGATAAAACTGTACAGTCAAGTTTTCCACTTAACGCGGCTAATTCGCGTATTAGAAACCGTGTTATGCGGAAGAAGCATATTATATATATATATATATATATATATATATATATATATATATATATAAATAATACGTGAGGGAAAAAGAAGAAGAAGTCGAATTAACTTATATATCCGTGCGTTAGATGAAAATTGCCGCCGTGCGTTGCGTACGAGCGGCCTTTCACAATTTCAGCTCGAGCGTTATGCGTGAAAATTGGGCGATAAAAGCATGACATTATGCATCTTCCTATATATATATATATATATGTTCGTGTGTGCGTGTGGCACTCAACAGCTACACGATCCAAATTTATGTATATATATATATATGCGTAAATTCTCTATCAATAGCTCCATAAATCCTTTCCATAGAACGATTTCTAAAGTAGCAGATGGAATTCATAATTGTGAATTATGGAAACTAAATCTGAGCTATAAATATTTAATGTTTAAAAATTATGTGATCTTTGGCAGTTCAATTTTAAAAAATCGGAAATAGTACAAGTATCACGACTAATTATCTAGTTTTTGATGACATTATGTCCAGTTTAAAGAATTTCGGCACGCGCCCCAACAGTCATTGATTTGATTTAAATGGGCTATTATCCATGTATACGAGATAAGGAAACTTTATTCGTACATGGATACTTTCATCGTCCGATCCCTGTACTTTAAGCGATTACGATTAAATCATTTTGACTCGGCTAATTAAGAAATTAATCAAAGCCGATATATTTACGTGCGCAAATATTGCTCGTTCGTGCCTACGGTGTACACACACACACACACACACACACACACACACACACACACACACACACACACACACACACACACACACACACACACACGCACGCACGCACAGATATATTTTATCGTTAATAGGACATTTTGATGCAGCAAAGGCTATAAAGCGAGAACCGGACAATGTGGGAAGTAATGCAAAGCGATTATATCGGACTTTCATGAACATAATAATTTACTCCAACTTATATAAAGTCGTCTCCAGCGATTTTTCCAGTTCTCCCCTACCACTCCTCATCTCTCTTTATCTCTCTCTCTCTCTCTTTCTCTTTCTCTCTCCCCAGCTCTCTCCAGAGCAGTCCGCGTCAAGTGGCCACTGTCTTCGTCGATTACCACTAATCGACTCCTTTATCTCGTCAGTCAGACCGAACAAGTCGCCATTGTTTATCTTAGAAACGAGACTGATATCTTCGAAACCGCGATGCCCACGGGGGTAGCACACACATATGAATAAATATAATACAAAAGCTGCCCGCGCGAGCCGACTGCCCGTCGACTCCGTACCGGTCGAAAACTGCAAAAATTGCTAATTAAATCAATGACTGGATGGTAGAAAGGGGACTATAACAATTACTGTCGAAACGATACCCCCTCCCCCTCCCACACCTCCCCACGCTGTCCGTGACCAATAAACAGTTACGCGCGGCGTGCGCTCACCCTACGCCATCGGCCCACTCGCCCGGGAGAGCCGCGCGCGATCGCGGCAGAGTCGGCGATGGAGAGAGAGAGAGAGACAGAGCGAGGAAGAAGGGGGGCGGGGTCGGGGTGGGGTGGGGGGGGGGTAGACGAGAGCAGCATCGGCGGCGCTGCGGCCTGCGTCAGACCCGCGGGCCGTAAAACCCGCGCGCGTCGCGCGAATTCGCGCCGCTGTTCTTTCTAATGCACCCACCCGGCGCGCTGTCGAGGCGGCCTCCGGATTGATTGATAGGAATGGGAGAGCCGGCTTATCGTCCCGCCACGCGTTGCGAGACGGCGAGATTGATCGACGGATTAATTTATTTAATCGCGCCGCGGCGCGGGCCGTGCAATTTTAGAACGCTAGCGCCTGAAACTATTAGTAATTAAGCCAACCGATACGAGAAATTAATGTGGATAAGACGAGCAAAACTGTTTCAAATTAATATCTAATTCAATTAACTTGGAAGGAACTTCAATGCTCCAAGTTCTATGAAGATCGAAATGAGTAAGACGAGGAAGGTTAAGAACCGCAGGGAATTCAAGAGATTCAAGTTTAAGTATTAGCAGGTTACGATGGAAATTCATTACAGAGTTCTGTACAGTCGAACTAACATGACTGAATCGAAGTGTATAATTAAGGATTACACAGTATATAAATTAATTCTACATCTATAAATCGATGTATGTTGGCATCGATGGAAGAATTGACGACTCGTCTTGAGAAAGAATTTCGAACAATAAGAGATAATAATCGAAGTTTTGAGGATCAATTTTCTGCTATTATAGCTGATGACAATAAGGACTGGTGTATTCCGACATCCGTCCTGTAAGTTACTATTTATTTGTCAAAGTAAATTAACATTAAAATAAGTTGATTGCCACGAGTACAAATAGCGGAAATATACTCTTTGCAAAAGAGAACGAACTCGAGAATTACTCCAGGATTTGCAACGGGAAACCAGAATTGTGCCGCATTAGCGCGAGGCAGAATATGCCATTGAGATTCACTCTAACGTCCAGTGACATAATAGACCAAGCCAAAGTCTAGCTCCAGTCTTGGAGATTTAATGTAAAATGTTTTTCAGATCCCTAATTATGTATTGGATTCTATTGTTCAAAAAGCACGGAAAGGTAAGGTTCGGGATTTATAAAGCGACAGTGAAGGTAGATTTGCAAGTCATTAGCTTGCACCTAAAGCTTAATTGATGAATCTAGGCTTTCTTTCGTATTATTGGTGCAGTGAGAAAATAACAAGAGGGGATCACAAATGGAATACTGGTGTATAGAATAAGAGCAGGAGAGACAGATGAATAGATTTACTATGTGTACGCTTATTTCAGATTAGGTAGTTAATATTCATAGCCAGAAATATAAACTTTGTGAGCAATAACTGTTCATATAGAAATATAATTCAGTTTGAATGGCCTAAATTTAATAAAATAAATTTAATAAAATAAATAAATAAATAAATCAATAAAAAGCAATGATGTACATACAATTATATGAAAAAATGATAACATCTAAATTTCTTACATTGATAAAGTATTGCTTTTTGGTGATAAAATTATCTTGCGGAAAGAAAGACTTCATAAGTACAATTCGTGCTCCGTCATATTGATAAAAATCATTAAGAGATGCTTCGTTAACAATAAGTCCATAAAAACTTTCGGCCGATCGTAAATGGAAGTTACGTGAAACGGTATCGGGGCTGAACCCATCAAACGGCAGGGTACATATCTACGCTATTCTGCATTAAAGTTTGTCAGCGAGGAAGCCACGCTAAAGCTGGCTGTCGTATTCGCTCGCAGTCGGTCCAAAAACGACGTAAAGCGCAATTTAGAGTTGTTCGAGCGAGATGAACGGGATTGCTTACATTTACTGGCGAATTCTAACAGTGGACGAGGCACGCATCCACCTCGTTGCAGTCTAAAATGAAAATGCTCATCAATTGACTAAATATGAACAGGTGACGGCGATCCAATGCGACCGTGTAACTCCCACAACTCTTGTGAATGATTACGAGTACTCTATGTGGGAATACGCACGGAATTTTACTCATCGATTGATCTGAACTAGGGAAAACCGTTAGTATTCAACATTACTTGGCGTTGTCAGATTGATCGTGTGATGAAATACAGAAAGAAGCTTTAAAGTGCAAAATCAAAAAAGTTTAATTCTCTTTAATTTAATTTAATTCTCTTTAATTTTGAACGAAAAGCTTCAAATACTTTTACAAAACAAGGCGTTGAAAAATTAGAGAAGCTGAATTAAATGTATCAATTTTTAGAGACATTATCTTAATGAGTAAATGTGCGAAGTACAGGTATGAGGATAAAATTCGTGACAGTATAAGCGTGTGAAAATTTCGTCCGATTAAACTCATTCGAGAATATTTCAATTCCTGTTTCGCAAAACTAATAACCTCGTACAACTTGGTTTCTGGAATAGAAAAGAGAGAGAGAGAGAGAGAGAGAGAGAGAGAGAGAGAGAGAGAGGGAGGAACAGAGAAATGGCATCCCACGATAACACGTTATCGATCTCAAATAGAGTTTTCACCTCCTATACTTCTTCGCCTCTCCGCAGGGCAAAACGACGAACGTAACGTCATCCTTCAACCCCCCCCCTTCCTGCCCCCTCAGCCCCTGACGCTTCTCGCCGCTGGCGGGCTCGTTTCACGCGGGGTGGGCGACGAGCGGCAGCGTCGACTCGTTCGGGGAGCCGATCTGGCAAGTCGTGTATGCACCGACCCGAGAGGTGGGAACATCTCTCCTCGGGTATTTAGAGCAGAGATATTAGAACCCGTGCGAGAGAGAGAGAGAGAGAGAGAGAGAGAGAGAGAGAGGCGAAGAGGGA
This sequence comes from Sycobia sp. Sy_11, assembly GCA_018907035.1. Lineage (NCBI taxonomy): Eukaryota > Metazoa > Arthropoda > Insecta > Hymenoptera > Epichrysomallidae > Sycobia > Sycobia sp. Sy_11. The sequence continues at coordinate 1,575,124 of JACCIC010000057.1, read as the reverse complement.
GGGGGGAAACGATAGATAAAGAGAGGAGGGGGATATTAATATCGGAGCTGCAAGTTGTGTACTTCGTCTTTTTTTCCTCCTCTCATTTTATTCGTATATATATATATATATATATATATATATATATATATATATATATATATATATATACCGGGTGTCCCAGAATTAATTAGAAAGATTATCATATCTGTAAAGATTATGGGAATGTAAATTCAATAATAAAATTAACCAATCATTAATAACCAATTAAAAACGTAGGGCTCTCGCGCATTTTGAATGAAATGGACGGAAACGAGCAGCGATTGTTTTTTTTCTTCGATAGCTAGAAAAGTGATCATCGTGAAAAAGTGAAAAAGTAAGAGAGGGGTCGGGAGAGGCGTACGTTCGGTTCTTCGTCGCGTCAGATTTCGGTCATAAACTTTGGCGCGATCCGTCCAACAATAATAAAATATGTACAGTATGCGCCCGCAAATTATACATACAGCTTTGCCGAGGAACAGAAACATCGATTATATTCCGAATAGTTTTTATACACAAGCCCCGGCGAGCATGGAAAGAAAGTGTGAAAGAAAGATGTTTCATATACCTGCAGCTTTAAGTATACGAAAGGGCGAACCGATGACCGCACTATCACAAGCTTACCCGCTATCGAAATAATACAATCGATGCTCGATTCCTCCCACTTCTCGAGTCCGCGACAGTCTCCGACATGCATTTTTCAGTGCCAGCCTCTCGAGCGAAAATCCAGACCCTGCGTTCTTGATTGGCTATTAAACATTGGTTAATAACACGAAAATTAAGAACAAGTTACTTGAAGTTAATTTTATTATTCTATTTACAGTACCATAATCTATACAGATATGGGAATCTCTGTAATTAATTCTGGGACACCTGGTATATATAAATGTAAATATAAATATATATATATATATATATATATATATATATATTATATACATACATACATATAGATCGGGTAGGAGAGAGAAAGAAACGCGCGACGCAGAGTCGCCCGGGTATCCTCGGGCAACAAGCCCGGATGACTTGCTTGCCATACATCAACCACAGGCACATATGCATAGGCTACCTATTCTACGTACACAGAGGCGAGTTTCCAGCGGGCAGAGTGGGGGCTTCGTCAAAATTGATTGTTCCCACGTCATTGTCGTCGACGTCGCGGTTACTCCCCCCCCCCTCCTATCCTCCACCGCAGGTTAATATACGTGTGTACATTTGTGTGTTCACACATACATTTGTGCTAGCTGTCGTTGTGCCCCACCCACCCCATCCCAACAGCCAAGCCATCGCTTAACCACCCTTCCAGAGAACCGCAGCTCTCGATTGAGATATCGGTGAATATATTCTAAAATACCTGTCCTTGTTTATATCTGCTATTTTATTACAGGACTTCACTGAAATTATGGATAAATCGGATATGCATTAGTGTCCGCGGTCTTAATTAATGCGCGCGGACCCGAACGGTATAAATCGCCAGGTAACCGGTGCTGCTCCTTTTAATACGGTGTTCACCGGTTTGGCGCCTATATATATATATATATAAAGTTGATTCGACGAGGTACACTTTATAAGCCGATTATGTTTGTTAATGAGCAACACTTACATTTCGAATATCAATGTAGTATTAATTAGATTTTTTTTAACTCCGCGCTAATGTTAATTTTTCTTATATTATCGCGTTCTTCATTAAGTTTTTTTTTTTTTTTTTTATTTTTACAATATAACTTTTCGTATAATAATCGATATTTCCGTATAATATTGTTTTTTTGACGAATTCATTATTCCGAATGATTGTCACAGATATTCTTTTCCGACGCCCCTATTGAATTTCAATTCTATGCAGCATTCAGATATTGACAATCGATTGGCAAACCAATGAAATTTAAAACTTCAGGAATATATACAGGCGACTTTCATTATTCGCCCGGAATGAATATTATTTATTTTGCTTTCCCGGATGATATAATAACGTCGAAAAATCGAATCGGAAGTAGAGCATTTTTATACATACCTAAAGATACAGGCGCGCTACGTCGCGTTAATTAAAACTGAGCGATAGTAACTAAAATCTGTTTTTTTTTTCTTCGCGTGTTTTTTAAAATAGCGAAGTCAACTTGGTGTGCTAAATTAATTTGAGATTATTTTCGTTGGAGCTTGGGTTAATGCATTGAGAAACGTTATTTTTGTAAATAAACGAATTTCTTGGACTAGGAATTAAATATTGAAATTGGATAGAAATCAATACCCAATTTGAAGGAGTTGAGTTGTTTGAGTTGCCGTGGCGGACGCCAGTGACCAGTTCTACAAATATATATATATATATATAGTTTTACCTTACAAAACAATTTCATGCATGGTGATTCGTGACATAGCAATACCAAAGTGATATATACCATAGTTTTTGTTTCAGAAAATTGGAGAGGATTAATTAATACAGATGTGCACAGGTGCCGGTAGAACTCTAAGCACGGAATGGAATAGAACTAGAGATTTTTGTCAGCCTAAGAATGTTATATTCGAATATTCGAGTGTCTTCGAGTTCTCTTGCGAGCCCCGTAAATACCGTGGATCTTTATGATAATATCGCACGGCTTCGCATTTTGTTGCGAAAAGATAACGCCGAAGCTAGATGCGTAAGCGTCTATTATTATTGACAATAAAAGGGTAATACACGAATCGGTGTACAAACAAAGGAATCGCCGGTAGAAAAAGGAATGGAAACTCGACGCATGGTACCATCGAGACTCGGGTTCCTTAGACATTTTCATTGTTCGAGTCGGGGCTCTAGTTTAGGATTTATCAAATAATTAATTCATAAACCAATGTACAAAATAGAAAAAACTGCCAAGTGAACCGCAACGTATTTTACAGTGATAACTACCGTTTAATAATAAAAATTAATAAAAGTTTCAGTTCGCCATTGTATTTTGGCATATCAAGTAATTCTTTACACGATATATTATCTGAGACAGTATGAAATGTGACCATTCCAAATTGGAAAGGTCAATTTGTATAGTTCATTAATCCTCTGTCAAATATATATATATATATAGTTGTGGAGATTTCTCTTTCAGTAAAGGAACACTTTCGAGTCGTAGAGCGAGAGAGAGAGAGAGAGAGAGAGAGAGAGAGAGGGACAGAGAATTATTAGGATGATTTGTACATTTTCAGAGTGACACGGCTATATAGAAATAAATCGGCTATAGAAATCTACTGATCCCGATTCTTCCGGGACGAAGGCCCGCGTGGCCCTAATTGACTACTATATATGTATATAAATATCTGAAGACACGTACACATTTTCATGTACGTGTATCTGTAGGTGAAGCGAAAATCGTCAATCGAAGAACATTTTCCGAGACGTTGGCGATAGGTGCTATCCATTAAAAGAGAGAAAAAAAGTAGTCCCACTCCGGCAGGTGGGAGTCCGAAAAAAGCCGCGGCCACGCTTGATCGGATCCGAATCTGAAGGCAACGCCGGCAGAGCGGCCTCCGGGAAAAGAACCGAGATCCGAAGTAGGGGGACGTGGGAGGCGGGTGGAGGTGGCGGCGAGGAACTCGGAGGCTACCGCGGATTTCGCGCCTCGACCACCTCTTCGTGTTACTACCGCCCTTACTCTCTCTCTCTCTCTCTCTCTCTCTCTCTCGCTCCCTCCCCTTCTCTAACCCTTCCTACGCCCATCGAAGCGACATTTATGAGCAGCTGATGATACACTTATTGCGAAATCGCGGCGGTGGCGCGGCGGTCGGCCGGTCCGTATCGGCTCGGGGATGGCGAAGGACGGGTATAATCGCGATCGCGCCGCGCGGCCGATCGTAAAATGCCCCCGGGGTAATTTTCTCGCCGCAGTCGCACGCTCTTCTCGCGCGCGCGCGCGCGCGCTCGCTTGGACTCCCCTCCGCCGGCTTTTTCTCGACCACCTCATCCTCCCAACGAGTGGAGCTCATAACGCGCTACTCCTGCAGCGAGGAATCTTTTTCCGACTCTTTCTCCCTTCTTTCCAGGTCTTCCCCTCCCTTATTTACTGGCGCACACGCACACGCACGCGCGCGCACACACACACACACACATCTGGCTTCGCTCCCCCGCAAAAAGCCTCGACGTTCGGGCCGCGCGGAAATGAGGGTTGCAGAGGGAGGGCGATCGGCGAGAGGGAAATACGAGGCATAAGAGCCGAGGCACCGCCGACGAGAGACAGAAATAGACGAGTCGACGGGAATGAGAGCGAGAAACGGGCGTGGGGGGGGGGCACAGGCAGCAAGTGCACCACAGCAAGCAAAACGCAGGCTGCAGTTACGCGGAAACATTCTCTTTCTCTCTTTGCCCCCACCCCCTCGTACCCCTCCCCCCCCAACGGCGATCGATTGTTTTGCTCCGCTGCGTCTGGACTCGTGGCCGGTAGAGGCGGGGATATCGCCGTGGTCTTTTTCAACGCTCTCCCTCCCCCTCCCCGCCAACCACCCTCCTGGACGAATTCCATTTTCCAGCCGAGATTTTACGCCCAGCTGGCTCGGCGGCATTTCATCGGACGTTCAATAATGCAAGGTACAGCGTTAAAATCTAAATATACAAGCGAGCGTGGCTCGTCCGCCCAATCCCCCCCCCCTCCGCCACCGTGTTTCCTTTTCAATGTTCAGAGCGCACGCGCCGCGTTATTTTCATTTCGCGAATGCAGAGTATCTCCGTTATTATATGTATGTATGTATGTATGTATGTATGTATGTAGATATATATATATATATATATATATATATATATATATATATACACAGGGGAGCTTTCGGAGCGCGACCGCGCCACCAAAATATTTGCAACTCATTCAATTCAAAACTGGATTTCGATGAGATTTTCATGGGAAAATGCACACACACACACACACACACACAGAGGTGCTTCGGAGCGATTCGAATTTTTTATTATCGAAATTAACGAATTTAACGAGTTTTTTTTCTTCTGGATGCACGTACTAGAATAATTTAACATATAAATATGAACAACATGATTCGACGCGTTCCACATTTCATATAACATCAGAACCTTGCGGAGTGTACGATTCGAGCAAATAATAATAAAATCGGACGGAACGGGGAACAAGGTTTATAGTGCCTTTTTTCGTTGCTTACGTTTTTATTTATATTCTTTTTTTTCCCCTCTTTTAAAGGGCGAGTTATTACACTCTATTTCTAATTGGAAAAAATTCATCGTCAGAGGTATATTGCATTTATCAGATTGTTTCAATTTTGCTTCCATTTTCTTCGTTTATCGAATTGTTTACTTACTTCAGTAAAATAAATGACAATGATCAACTTGATATCGGTATACATTTCATATTATACAATCATTACAAAATTGGGCACTTTTTTGTTTTGCTAGATATTTTCTTAATCCTCTCGGTAAAAGAATCAAAGATAATGATAAAGATTAAGGATATATAGCTAATGATAATCGTAATGATTTTTGATTTTTACTTTTTCTATTTTTCTAGAAATGTTTTACTTCTTTGAGTAAATTACAGAGAAGCAATATTCAAGACTTACAAGAAGAGAAATATTCAATAATAATATAATTTTAATAAAGTAAGGATAAAGTCATTTTTTTGAAAATGCGATTAAAAAATAAGTTTAATTTACAAATTCATTATTTCTTGCACTATTGAGACATATTAATGAAAAAAAAAATTTCAACAATTTTAAAAGTACAGTTACATTTTAGAATATTGACGATTTTATAATAAAGGCAAATTTATCAATCGAGGTTCTAATGGACACAAATAAATTCAAAGCGCTTAACACTTTGCAGTATTTGTCAATTTTAATATAATAGCATCGTCCTTTATTTATCTATATGAAAAAGTCGACATTTCGTACAAGACAGTAAATTCAATTAAAAAAATTACATGAATCTCGAAAAAACAAAAAGTTATAAATATTTTTACAAAAGTGCCGAGAAGAAGAAACAAAGAGAAGGGAGCGAGAGATAAAGAGACGGACCCTTTGCTCGTTAGCCTTGATAATTAGCCGATGCATGCGGTTTACTCCTATCCCCCCTCCCACCCTCATTCGTTCTATCTCTCGGCTCTCTTCGCATGTTATAGAACGCCAAGAGCGAGTCCACAGTGTGTATATATAATATTATACTCGCGGGCTAGAAAGAGAGTGAAAGAGAGATGGAAGGAGAAAGAGGAGAGAGAGAGAGAGAGAGAGAGAGAGAGAGAGCGGCGCTCGACCGCCGGATTGGCGGAGATGCCGCCTAGGATCCTCCGGTAGCCTCGCGTTTCTGGTTGGTCCGTAAGTGGGACTAGCGGGGACTCATAGGCAGGACCCCACCTACGTGAGCTCGCAGTCGGACTCCAAGCGCCGAACCGAGTCGCGGTGCACGAGAGCTCCAAGTACGCTCGCTCTCTCCCTCTCCTATATCTCGCTCCGTTGTTCGCTTCGCAACGATAAACTTTCCTCCGCGACGACGTGTATATATATATATATATATATATATACATACATAAAAGTTTACTATCCGTAACGCGTCGGCTTGTAAAGGTCGAATCGAGTGCTGCGTGAAGTTTGGGAGGAAACCGTACGATAGTAACAGTTGTTCTCTGGTTTATTCTTTTTTGTTTCTTTTTTTGTTTTTCGTTGATCCGTGTCCGAGCGCGCGAGTTGATCAATACGGTATAATTCCGGCGGCTCACCGGGAACTACGGATAAGTGAAAAAAAAAAACAGAGCAACGAATCTACCCGTCTGTCTCTCTGTCTCTCTGTCTCTCTCTGTCCGTCTCTCTCGCACTCTCTTTCTGTCTATCATCGGCCGAGAGGACGATAAGCGAGAAGTCATCAGCAGCTGAGTAACGTCGCCGCCGCCAGGACTAGCATCCAGTGTGTGTTTTTATGCAGCAGGTACGGTATCAGACACAGATTTTCTCTCTCTCTCTCTCTCTCTCTCTCTCTCTCTCTCTCTCTCTCTCTATATATATATATATATATATATATATATATATATATATATATACACATATGTATATAGATTTGCGTCCGTATCGTGTAATTTTATCCTCCCCCGCCCCCATCGTCCTCATCACCCTTGCCGTATCTACGCGTAACGCCTCACTGTGACCGGGCGATAAAGTGATTTATTTCTTTTTCGTCGCGTGCCGCGCCGTAGCCGGCTCTAGAGGGAACACGAGGGACCACGTGCCGCACGCGCATGTGTGTATTTGATGTGTGTGGGTCTGGTGTGTGTGTGTGTGTGTGTGTGTGTGTGTTCAGTGACTTGTGCGCCCGCGTGAGCGCACGTCTTGAGTGACAGTAGAGCGAGGCCTGCAGCATCAGACGCACGTGACGCGCGCGGGCTCGTTTTTTCCTTTCATTCTTTTCTTCCTCGTGAAAATAAAAACGCGCCGTTACGGGGCTATTTATAGAGTCCGTTGTAAGGCTGTTTGCACAGCATGTCGTTTGCGCAAAAAATAATATATATATATAGCTCCTATGCATGTATGCGGAGGGGGTCGTCGTCCCCCCTTCCCCGTACTTTTCCTGTACTCCCATAAGAATCGCGCTTCCGCTGACGCGCTCATTAATAAAACGAGAGCTGCGCGAATAAAGTCATTAAAGCACTATCTATAGTTATTTGTTTTCTACGCACTCTTACTTATTCAGACGTTAGATGTGTGTGTGCGTGCGTGCGTGCATGTGTGTGTGTGTGTGTGTGTGTGTGTATGCGCGCGCGCGTATATATATTAAGGGAAATGCGCAATTAATCTTGGGGAAAAGGGTAGATCGATAGATTTATTCGATTAAGGACTATGTATAGTTTTACCGCCTATGCACAGAATTTTATCATACATCTTTAATTAGTGCAAGAGCCGAAGAAGTATACGAATCGAAATAGAATTAAAGGAAACTAACATAAAAAATAAAAAGAACCGATTGCGTAAAAAATACAGTAAATAGGCTGAAATTTTACAGTAAATGCAAATGAATATATTTATAATTAATTTATAACGATAATTTAGAATCAAAGGAAAGGAATGACTAAACGATGATAATAATTGTTAATGAACCAGAGAGGTAATTTGATGATTTGTCTTTGTTTAATCGGGTAAAAATTCCTACGTATAAAACGTGACAAAATTCACTTTACAATGAAATCAATTGGTATGTTTGTAATCTGCGAGTATAATTGGGACTAGGGCGATGATTAATGTCAAAGGACAATGACTGGGGCAAGGGGCGTGCCTCGCTTCGCTAAGCAAAAATGTCCGCAGACCCACAGTCCCTCCGTTTGCATTGAGCACTTTTTTCACACCTGTCAATAAGAAAGGGGCACAATAACAAACACAAACTCGAGGAAACGGCAGACCGAGCCGCGAAGAGCCGCGTGGGTTAAAAGACATGCAGGATGGGGTCAGTTGTACGAATGGGTGTATATATATATATATATATATATATATATATATATATATACATAGATATGTATATAGTAGATTGCCAATGAGCGCGCGAGTTGCTGAGCGCGCGCCCGACCCAGTGAGGAAACCGCAAGATCGTGGGTATAATATAAAGCCGCGGGCCCGTGGAAGACCGGAGGACGGCGGGCGCGCAATTTCCCGGAGTGAATAGCGCCGGCGGGGGGGGGGGGGAGATCGACGCGTGAAAAGAAGGATACTGGGGTCAGATCGTAGCTTCGAACGAGCAAATGTAAATCTCTACAATTGTTATCGCGAGGGAATGCGATATCGTGGTCTTCTCGAGCGATATGCGAGCCAATCGTACGGGGATATTTTTTTTTTCCCCTGGCAATACCGTTTTCGAGTTAAAAGGTACGTGGTACTGGGCGTGCGCACTTTCGTCACAATGCGATCGTTGCTGAATTTATTGAAATCTGTATCTTTTTTTCTTTTTGCGGAAAACCTATCGTGTTTAACAAAAATTATTCAAGTTTCTGCAAGTTTTAGATTTTCGGAATTTTCGGATTTCCTTCAGGGTCCATCTTTAATTTTAGAGAAAAAAATTGTATGAAAAAAAAAAATTAATTTGTGCTACCGATTGATTGTAATCACCTTTTTTTAATTAAGCTGTTGGCGAATGTCACCATCTGATTGAGAACGATCGAAAGCTCACCGCAAGCTTCATAAATCCATGGATCCAATTCTTAAATTATTCCTCAAAATTCTGAAAAAATTAATAGGATAATCTTTGATGGATTGGGAGATATTTTTGTTTTGGAGAATTTTTCGCTAAGCTCCATAATTTTTTTTGAGAAAAGCAAAGTAACAAAATTTACAATCGAATCTGTATTCTAATTTTATATCAAGTATACAAATCATAAACGTAACACTTGATTGTCAAATAATCTCCATGAATTTTCCCGTAGGACCTCTAGAATCATGATTTGTAATTTAATAAAATTCGTACTCATAATTAAATTGAAAGCAACATTGAACACGTTTTATGTATATCGCGTTCTTTCGATTGTGGGGAGTTGAAAATCCTGCACACACATACACAGATCGACACACACACAAACATACACACACTTATAATAGTTCCCGCGGGAAAATGCCTTCACTGATCGTGACGCAGGATCGTGTTTAAGAGTTGTGGGCCTTAATCCATAAAAAAGAACGAACACAACTCTTTTTTGATCAACACTGACTTGGTTATTGTGCTAACGACAGTTTAGTTGCAGTGTTGCAACCGTTTTGTCTAGTAAAGTATTTACTTATAGAAACAGTTGAAATTATCGCGTAAAATGATAATTTCAACTGTATATCGGATATATAAATTACTGTATATCCGATATTTAATCGCCGAGCCAAAAAAAAGTCTAAATATCTTTTATAATATAATAACTACGCCTCAATGAGTATATATATCACTCGCGTTATATATCATTCGCGATTTTTTTCCATCCTCCAAAGACAAGCTTAATCGACAAATCGTAATTGACAAAAATACCCCCGTTTAATTAACTTTTTGCCCCGTGAATATACATTTTATATCGCAATTAAAACGTTGCCTCCTTTAAAAAAAAAGAAAAAAAGGAACAAAAAAAAAACCCAGCCCAACGCGAGGCGCTATTGCGCAAGGACGATCATGCGCGCGTTCACGGCGGGATGGGGGGGGTGGGTGGGGAGGATGGAGAGGATTCATTTGTCACGGAGCGACGAGCTCGATCATACAAACACGCACGAGGGGGATGGAAGTCGCGGAGAGTCTTGGCGGTGGTGCGCGCGCTCATGGGGATAGATAGAGAGCAAAAAGATCGCCCCCCTCTCTCTATCTCTCTCTCTCTCTCCCGCGCGCCGCGATGCATATAGAAGAAACTTTACGACGGCCCGGCCAGGCCGGCCGTTGCTTTAATGCAGCTGCCGCGCGCGCGCGCGCGCGCTAAAGTTCCTTTTAGCCGCTTGCTTGCACGCGGGTGCGTTATCTTGACTTTCTTTAATGCCTCTCTTTCCCTCTATCTTTATCTCTCTCTCTCTCTCTCTTTCTATGAGCGCGGAGAGCTTAACGGAAAGAAAGACCAAGCGCGCACGTGTGTGTGTGTGTGTGTCTGTGTGTGTGAGAGAGAGAGAGATAAAGAGGGAAAGAGGGAAAGAGAGCCTCTCTGTATTATAGACACTGACTCTGTCAATAATGCGGTGGATACGACAGCATGTATATATATATACAGTTTCAACCGTAAACGGTGCGCACATTAATATAAAGCACTGGTACCGATAATATAATACGTTATTCAATTATTTTCAGACGTTCCGAAAGCGATTCCGTTCTGTCATAGGATCAAACATAGTTCTGCATACATTTTTATTCCGTATCATATTATTTGTGTATCTATATATATACATACATATATATATATATATATGGAGCTATTCTTAGCTTACTCATGCATGCACATGCATAACAAACTTAGTTCCGTCCTACACTTATCGAATGAATCCTTATATCACAATGTTTCCCCTTGCGCTTTGTCCTTTTACACATTATATTGAAATTAACTGCTTCTTACTCATTCTCATTGTCTCTCTCTCTCTCTCTCTCTCTCTCTCTCTCTCTCTCGCTCTCTATTTATCATTTCTTGCCCGTTAACCATTTACAGAACTGAGAGAGAGAGAGAGAAAAAGGAAGGGAGGGAGAAAGATAAAGAGGGCGAGGGGAATGGGGGAAGGACGGGAGGGAGGAAGGGAGGTTCGGCGGGAGAGATTCCTTTATAGAGATTACCCCTCATAAGATTAATCTGTATTGCATCCGCTAATGGAGCACCAAATATTTTTTGTCTTCGTTCGTGCGGCATTCCCTATCAGCTCTCCACCTCCACCTCCACCTCCTCCTCCTCGCCCTAAAACTTTTTCTCCCGTTTAATTGCTACGGAAATCAAATTAGCCGGGCAATTGTTCTATATATATCCCTTTCCCGTTTATTCGTTTATTCCTCGAAACGGCGCAGATCGTCCAATTTGAACTGGGTCGCAAAAAATCTCGACCCCATTCTAGTAATCAAAAAAAATTAACGGTGGGAGATACAACGTGGACGTCGAACCGATGCTGTGCATTTTGACCTTCTTATACAAAAGTTCTGTTGGTAATCGGGGAAAGTATGGATAAAATTTTCATTGAAAACGAAAAAACAAGAAAAGAAACAAAAAAGTCAAAGCACCCTCTCGAACGATAAATCGGTGAATAATCGCTGACCGAATTATAAGTCTTAGCCCACCGATTCTAAGCTACTGAATGATTACGGATTAAAACGGTTATTTCTTTACCGTTTCTTGAGTTCAATTTCATAGATATTCCTAATTATTCGGTATTCCTTGGTTTTAACATTTTTGCAGAATTTTTTTCAATCTTTCGACAGCCCATTCATTATCCACGCATACAATCTTATCGTAAGTTGTACTTACGAATCACCGAGTAATATCGCGCATTGACCCATTGCCACTGAAATATACGTCTTTCGCAGACACGTCACAATCAAATTCGCCGGTCAAGCGAACCTCTTCACCGATTCGGATTTAGCGAGCGGTATATCATTCGATAATCTTCGAAATCGTATAATTATAAAAAAACAAATCCTCTTAAAGCCCTACTATTCCGTCAATTCGTCATTGTGCAAGGGGTCAAATGCAGATTCCAGGCGAAATTATTACTTCTTCCGCTCGAAAGTACGACATATGCGTTAAAAAATTTTTACGCCAGCCGGACTCTTTAATTATTATCGCGACTTTGGCTCTAGTTTCTGAACTAGGAAACGCCATCTTCGGCAACAACCGGAATAACAGCCAGCAACAACAAAAAGTGTCCAGCGCGCGTTTCGTATGTTTATCGAGCGAGCCTCTATATATATATATATATATATATATATATATATATATATATATATATATATATACATATATGTATGTATGTGCGTACGTATATGTATTTATATGCATATATAAAGTTGTGGTTAGCCCGAAGATTTTATCTCTTCATAAAATTAATCGCCCCGACCCAATTTCGCGCGTAATATAAACGTTCGCTAATAAAGCAAAAGGGGGCGACGTAGAGGAAGGGGGCAGGAGAAGGAGGAGGAGGCGGCGTACGAGGAGGGAGAAATATTTCGTTTTATACCTATTTGTTATACTTTCCCGATTTAATGTGTATAAACTAGTTTTGGCCTTTTTAAAAATTCTCTTACGCGGCTCTCCCATGCGGCGCGATAAAATCGGACGCGGATAACGCGCCGATTTCAACGGAAATTGCCAATAATTGCGCCGCGAGACTCGAATTTAATTGATTTACCGAGCTATTTTTTCCCTTTACAATCCCGATCGCTCATTCGAGACCGCTTTATTACGACTCGACCGCGCAGAGGGGGGGGGGAGATGTGCTTTATTTACTTTTATTAGTCGCTCTTAAGGAACGTCACCTACCGAGGGAACGGCTCGAAACGAGTGTTAAAAATATTGTTTACGGCCTTTAACAGTAATTCGAAAACGACACGGCGCGACGAGTAACGAAGAGAAAAAAAAAACACTACGCTCGCTCCTTCGAGTGGAAATATTTATTGCACGTATCGCGTAGCATAGCTTGGCATTCCGGCGGTAGCTGTATTAAAAGTAAAATGAAAAAAAAAAGTTGAAATTCTTTCGAGCTACTGAGTTTAAAACGGTTTTTACCCTCGGTTATTATACTTGTCAGATATTTTCAATCGCGGAGTCCAGCTGTAATATTTCGAATAAATTTAACAAACGCAGTCGAAATAACGGCCAGAACGACGCGCATACCCGCATGTTTTATGTCTTTGTTAGCGTTAATAAAGTTTTGCCGGGAGTTAATTGATCCAAGAAAAGTTTTAAATAGATCCTTAACCGACCGAATGTATTCCTTGTAATTGAATTATCTCACCGCGTTACTTCCAAGCATTTTCCGTGTTTTTATAAAGTGCTCCCCACCCTCCCCCCCTGCCGCTTTCGTAAAGCCAAAGACGAAAAGGTTAAAGAAGTTGTAAAAATTTTCAATTAACTTTTTATGAAAGGAGAACGTGTAGAATATACGGTCAATAATTTCACGGGGCTTCACACCGCGTCTTCCAGAATTTCATCTGTTCGATTACCTTTTAGTTTGCAAGATATACGTTCTGCGGTAGCGCAAGTTTATAAAGTAAAAAAAAGTTTTTTTTTCTCCGTCTTTTTTCTTGATGCGAATTACAAAGAGTTGAAATTTGCCATAAAGACATTAATTGACTCATTAAGTAGAAAATGTGCGTTGTATGGTCAGACAAGAATGGACATTTTCTACTTGACTGTAATAGTACTTCTGTATATATATATATAAATGAATTTTCTTCGAGATACAGCAAAAAATGATATAGAAGTAGTCCGAAGTTACATTAAATGGCACGTGCACTCTGAACAAAAAATTATAATAACGTATATATATATATATATATATATATATATATATATATGAAGTTATCTTTATGAAGTTAAAAATTGCGCGAGCTTTCTTCTTAATCGTCGCTAAATTAAGCGCGGAGCAAGGGAAGTGATATATTTGAAAGTCGCGAACAGAAACGAAGAAAGAGAAACGAACAAAGAAAACACGAGAGAATCTTAATTACTTCGCAGTTTGTCGGGCGGAGAGAGATTACGAGAAAAAGTACATATAGACATGAATATAAGAGCACGCGCGGTATTTTAAATTTGAGGCTGCTACATTCGTTAAGCGGCGCGGATAAGGAATCCATGCCGAAGAATGAGTGAGAGAGTGAGAGAGAGAGAGGTATAGAGAAAAAGAATGAGACAAAGAGAGAGATAGGGATAAAAAAAGTTAATTAATAGATTCAAAGAGAAACTGCGGATAGCCAAGAGAGGGGGGGGGAGAGAACCGGAGATAGTATTTAGCTGGCAACGGAAAGAGCAACTAGCGTTGCAAGCCAAATGACATGTGGAGGTCTCTCTCTTTCTGTCTCTCTCCCGAAGTGCGCGCGCGTGCGCGATCGAGAGAGGGGATGGGGCAGGGAGAACCGGGAAGACTGGTGGAAGATAGGAAGAATCACGTGTGCGGAGCTCGCGCGCGCCGAGAGAGAAAGGCTTCGTGGCGGTTATCAAGTGGCGAGGATCTCCCCTCCTCCCTCGCCCCTATCCACCCCATCCTTCTCTTTCTCCTCTCCTATTCTCTGCCTCTCTCTCTCTCTCTCTCTCTCTCTCCGCCTCTCCGTCGGATCTTGCTGTACCCACCGGCCGTGCTCGAGTTCCCCTCCCCCCCCGCCCTTGCTCCCGGCGCTCTCTCCCACGGCGAAAGAGCCAAAGTGCGCGCGGACTGGAAAAAGGCCCGATGTGTGTCCGTCTATCTATCTATCCTACTTCTCGTCCTCCTCCTCCTCCGCCTCCACGAACTCGCCCCGGAGAGAAAAAAATCCCGCGGATTTACCGTTAAGGAAGCTCCGAGGCTTCTCTTTCTCCCCTCACCCGCCCCTCCGCCGACGTGAAACACTGACAACCACACCTACGATTACTGATAGCGTGCCGGAGAGAGAGAGAGAGAGAGAGAGCGCGCAACGGACGGCTCTCCTCTCCCCCCGCTCGCTTCGCCGGCCCCATCATCCCTCAGATTCCGTCTTCTAGCCCAACTGTATTACGCCTGGAGCAATTAATTCGCGATCCCTTCTTTGTTACCCTCTCTCGCCTCTCCTTCTTTCTGGATGCTGTAGACTGCGATATCCGTTCGTTGTATATATATATATATATATATATATATATATATATATATATATATATACATAGTAAACCCAACGACTGCTGTTTTTCGTTTTGACCTTCGGATTTTTCCTCAACCGCGCGCCCAACCCGCAGGTAGAGCTCCGTGTACATTGGAATACATATTCAGCGACGGGTTTTTCAATACATCGCCGTGCTCGTTCCCCGGCGCGGTTTAGGGTCGAGAGGGTGGCGAGGGGGGGGGAGGGGGTACATAATATGCAACCGCGCAGACACGTGGCCACGGGTTACGAATGCGCCGCATTGTATGTTTATTCGGCGGGTCGTCCTCCAAGATATATCCGATGATCGATCGGGGATAAAGCCACGTTTTTCGCGTGAGAACGTGCCCCGCGATGGGGAAACGAAATTCATACACATACACACACACACACGCGCGCGCGAGCGCACGTGCGCACGCACACATTGTTTTCGTGGAAGTGATATCTGAAGATGAGGTCGTTGTATCTCTGGGTATAAATGGCGGAGTTTTTTTATTTTTGATTTCTTTGTTTCTAGGGCTAAAATCGAAGAAAATGCCCCAGGTGTATGGCGAACGGGTAATTTAACAGTCCATGTACATAATCTAAGTGACTGACAGGACAATCGTTTTTGCTCGTAAAATCTATGACTTTAAAATTAACAAAAAATTGCCTATCAACCTTCAAATAATGTCTTGATTTCAAGGCAACGAATAAGGAAGGGAATTATATACGAGTAATAAATTATTATTATAATGACGAACGCAGTAGATACTTTAAAAAAAAGTGTAAATTAAATTAATTTATTAATAAATTAATTCTGCCAACTATATAGTGATTTTTAATAATAAAAAACGAGATAAACGTTTTCTGAAGTTCATAATAAAAAAATATAATTTATATACTTCTTCTCTTACGATTCGGTCGAGGCGGTGAAAAATGAAAGGAAGGATATATATATATATATATATATATATATATATATATAGTGCATACACACGCTTTTGCGGATAACCCAGAGCCGCGGGTAAACGGCGCTTTATATAGAGGACGGCGAGAGGGCAATATCACGACGGAAGCTCTTCGCTTCCGTTTTTCCGCTCTCTCTCTTGGGTAGAAAACGCGCGACTCTTTCTATTTCTCGCTTTTCCGGCCGAAGCAAGCAAATACGCGAATCTGCCTTTGATTTAAACCACAGCCTTGACTTGACGCTACATAAAGCTGCTTTTAATCCGCATATTGTTTTTTTATCATTGTTGTCGTTTGTAACTTAGCGGGGAGTTCGTTGGCCATCGTCTATTTACGGGTTTCACCAACGCGGGAGTTTACCTATTCTCGGTAAGGCTAAATCGTAAATCTGAAAGTTCTTGCGAGATAATTATTTGAATGTAACTGCAGCGGAAGAAGCTCGCAATGATGGATAAGAAACATGAACTAGTTAATGAAAAGATTTCGTAAACAGTTTCTTTTTCTTTCTGTGTTTTAAAGTAATAATAGATGTTTAAAAAGGGCGAAACAACCAGAACAATACACAATAAAAATACGTACGAAACATAAAAAATACGAACTATCTACTAAATTATAAAAATAATAAAAAATATAAAAATTCAGATTAAATAAAAAAATTTTATGAAAAGTAATACTTCGTAACGGAATTTTTATTCTGTTATCTGATTCTATAGAAAATTTTTAAGAAAAACAAAATGACAGTTGTCAATGAATTTTTTTTGCAATTTTTCTGAAAGTACGTGGAAAATAGCGCGTAAATAGCTCTTCGAAATCGGGACGTAACTTACCACACGAAACTTTGACCTTCGAAAGCGTCCTCGGAGCGGCTTATACGGAAATTCTGTATCTTAAACGCCGTTTTCTCGAAACGACATTTTTCATGCAAATTGGGGCGCGCGATATTATATCCCACGAATGTCACAGTCGATCGATATCGAATTTTCACCAATCATTTTCTTGCTAGACTATTATGTACTTGAATGATCTGCGCCGTAATTTAAATTTTTCCCCCTCTTTAGTTAAAAAATGATAGTTTTATAACTAAATGATGATATTTAGTTTAAAGAAAAAAAAACAACTTTCGCTACAACTAAGCGTGAAAATTTTGCAAAATTTCTTCGTTCAAGAATACAGAAATATGGCTTGAATAACGTTACCGGACTTTTTTTTCCTATCTTCCAAGTAATACAGTCTTTAGTTGGGCGAGACATAGCGCACAAACAACTTTTTTTATGCTCACTGCGATATTCGTTAAAAATCTGTTACTCTCTTTGTTTAAAAAAAAAAATAAATTTTTGCAACCTCTTTAAAAGAACGTTATTTAATTAAAAAAAATAATACGGCTATTGTGAAAACAAATTCTTATACGCAAGGTATATTTTTTTGCTCTTTACACTGTATATAAATCCATAATACAATATTTATTATATATTTTATAAAACAATACTAGTAAATAAGATTTAGAACGGTAGAAAGCTGCACAATGCACTTGCACAGTAGGATAGGAAGCCTTGGCGAACGAAATAAATACTGAAAGCAGGACAGCGGAGAAGAAAGAGCGCATAAAAATGATTGTAAAATGAAACTAAAAGACTCGCTTCACTTCAATAAACATACATCGTATTTGTTTAATTTATAAAATTTTCTACAGCCATTGACAACACAATCGTCGTACGGAGATCGGATATCGTATTTTTCCATATTAGAAATCAAGACTCCAGAACTGCAAATTGGCACTCCTCTGACTTTTTTTAAAAGTCCTTATAAGGCGAAACGATTGATACGAAATTCGCAAAGAAGCTGCCGTAAGCGATTCGAAGCGAGGCGGCAAACAAAAGTCGATTTTTGTCAGTGATAAAGAGCAAATACATATAGCATGTTCACCGCGATGCACTTTTTGTCGGAATCGCGAACATTTGGCGAACTTTTACACGTGCGGGCCGCCGTTCAAGCACAAACGGGGAAGAAAAATAAAATCGCCACCCCTGCCGAAAATTCTTCCACAGCGCCCGTATAATATTTTCCAACGTCTCGATGCATGAGAAAAAAACAAAAAACGACCAACAATCACACCGTTCCCCTGTCCCTGGCCTAAAAATCACCCCGCCGAGTCGTCGCGTCTTCCGTCGTCCGTTCCGTGAACGCCATCGCGTGCGCATGCGGCACGTCATCCCGCGGCGCGCTGAAATGCCGAGAGAGAGAGGGGGACAGAGAGAGAGAGAGAGAGATGACGTCCCCTTGGCTCTCCACTGCCCCCGCCCGCCCCGTCGGCGCAGCGGCACCGGCGGCAGCGCTACGGACCGCGTCCGTGTCCGTGCACACACACAGACACACACACGCACACACACACACTCAACAACACACATGTGTGAGACGTGTGTGCATAATCTAACCACTCTATACAGCTGTCTCTCTTTCACTCTCGAAAGAGAAATAAATAAGAAATAAAAAACCGAAAGAAGACGGACGAACGGTGGTCGCGCGATCGGTTGGCGGTAGAGGAGGAGGCGGAGGCCGAGGGGGAGGGGCAGCCACACGAGCTCGACGAAAAAGTGTAAAAGAGGAACGGTAGCTGGTGTGTATATATATATATATATATATATATATATATATATATATATGTATGGTGTAACACACAACGGTTTGCATGCGACGCGCGGAGCAGTGGCTGCAGGCCGGAACGGTATCTCCGCAGCGTAAGCGTTCTCTCTCTCTCTCTCTCTCTTTCTCTTTCTTTCCTCGTCGTCGTCTGAGCGATCGTGTCTCGTCGCCGCACGCGACAGAGAGGAAGAGAGAAAGAGAGAGGGGGAGCCTATCACCCAGTGCAGCCCGAAACCTGATTATGTATCTCTGTGTAGCGTGTTCCTCGTCGAACACCGGGACGGGACGTCGAGGAGGAGCTCCGCGCTCGGACGCACAGCGGCCGTATGGACGGACGAACGAACGAACGAACTAGCGCGCGCCGATTTCGATATTCATCCTCGTCCTCGTCCTCGTCTTCCTCCTCCTCCTCGTCTCCCATCTTGCTTTCCTCTTTCCTTGTATCTCCGCGGCTCTCGAACTGCATTCCGCTCGACTACCGTCGCGCACCGCGTCACTGCGCTCCCGATGCATCTTTGGCCCCTCGTCCCCCCCTCTCTATCACTATCTCTTCCTTCGTGTTCCATTTAGTATATCTCATGTGAGAATTTTAACTTTATTAGCGCCTAAATCTATGTAAGTATGTGTGTGAGAAAGAGAGAGAGAGAGAGAGAGAGAGTGAGTGAGAGACGGGCAGAGGGAGAAGGAGATAAAGAATACCGTAATTAGTGAATTATTATTATAAGTATTATTACTATCATTATTATTATGGTTTTTACCGCTTTGCTAATATGCCGATGATTTTCCGACATTCCTTTGGGTGAATTTCTTTCCACTGAGTACACACACACACACACAGACACACTTCTCTATGCGGTAAGGAAACGTCCTCAAATGTGTCGATACAGAGTTTGCGGTTGTCGCTTCGATTCTCCCTCTAATCTCTGTTTTCTTCCCCGGCCCTCTTAAATGTTTGACTTTTATGCCGAACCCGGTTTATCCGGGTCTGTGAAATTAACAGTCTCGGCGCGGACAGCTCGCCACGCCGATATTCTAATATACTGCGCGAGCTTCAAGCGCAATACGTGCGCGCGTACGTATGAATATATAGAGGGTACGAACGGTGGCTTTTTCTCCGTTTACGGGATATTGCTCCACTAACACGGTATTTTTTTTTTTTTTTTTTTAAAGTTGTTTTTACATTTGCTTTACGTCGTTTTGTTTCGTCTATGTCAATATATATATATATATATATATATATATATATATATATATATATATATCCTTATTATCGCTCGACGCTATCCCGCGGGCGTCATTTAGATAATCCTCTTTCCACCCCGTCGTATCGGTGAAACGAGGTAAACTTGATCTTTTTTTTTTTGTTGGGTTTAAATCGTGATCTAATTTTCCAGCCATATAATCAGTCTAGATGAGTAGATAAATTTCCCCGGTAATGAACTAATTAACCAATCTTGAATAAAATATTCGTAAAGAGACAGTTATCTAAAGCAATGCGTGCCGTTGAATTAATTATTATTCATTAATTCATGTTACATTATTATAATAATAATAACGTTTCGTTTATTACAGAAATGCGTACGAAACGCACGATATACTGATTTTCATCTTGCATCGATCAATAATCATTTCTCGTATAATCATAAATTCACGGCAATTAATTCGAAATGTAATTTTAATCAAAAAATTTGCAATCGACAACATTAACGTGACAATCAAATACGAACGCCCGTATTATTTACATTCCCTAATTCATCATGCAAATGGCAATTGCGCAACGAATGGTTATTGACAGCGAGCAAAGTAAACGAGAACACCCGAGCGTAAAATGGAATTCTCTCGACGCTCGATCACACCGGGACAAACGGGGAAGTTTATTTTCTCAGCTTTTACAAGACTTAACGAAGTTCTCGAATCGAGCCGCCGGACTCCCTTCGAATTCATTGGATTCTCGGCGGAAGAATGCTCGTTAAAATCGATTGAAATCGTGGAAAGTCATCGAATCATTCGACACTGCGTGGCAATGCATTGAAATCAATGGAAAGCACTGGCAATGATTTCGAATAAGCAAATCGAAGCCGCAGAAGCCAGTCGTGACTTTCGCGGCGCGAAATTACCCTTTGTCCATATATTGTATTTTCTGTTTACAGTATCGTAAAATATACTAATTGCGCGAAAAAGCTTCGCGACGAAAGAATTCAATTTTTTTTAAAAGAGAATCGTAAGCAATTATTTCTGACTGAGAAATTAAATAACTCAAGAAATCTGACTATGCCAATTTGAAGAAGAAAAAAAAAATATATATATATATATATTTCGGTAAAGAGTTCTTTTTAAAACTATTGGAATGGACATCTGGCAGATGCTCCTTGAATATTCATATCATCGTGTTAAAATACTTTTTAACTTCTCTTAAAAGAAATAATGAGCATAAAAGGAATTCTCGATAAATTCTTATAAATTACCAGGTGCAGGGTAATTATATAATGGAAAATCAATATAATCTCTTCCGACATACAATTATATATTTTATGTTTGCAAACGAACGAAACCTCATCAGATATTATCGTTTCGCCCAAAAAAATTGTAATTACAAAAATACAGGTAAAGAAGTACATAGTACTTCGAAGTATGTGCACAGAAGACAAATACAATGTTAAAATCATGTAATACAGAACATATAAAAAAGTTTTAGTTAAAGTGGCTTTGCATTCAATTTGAATTCAGTGTGACCAATCTCCTCTATTACGTATTGAAACACTTTCGGAACGATGCATTCTTTTTTTGTATATGTAAATAAATAAATCGTCAGTAGTAACAGCCAGTTTATTATTACGCGCAATACGTGATAGACCATTAGAGTGTCTCATGCTATCGGATTAAATGGTACGACAAAATAAAAATAATCCTAATCGACACATTACACCGATGAATGACTGCAACTGACTCTCTAATCCGCTAAAACCTCGATCTAATCACGCACGTTTTTTCAAAATTGTTGCAGGCAGCCGAATCCAGCGGAAAGACGTGAATCGCAGCCCGATAAATTTCGGGACGACTAAGTATACGTATACGCCCACACCTACACACGCCCGGACCATGTCGTTCTACCGGCCGTGCCCGCCTCTCCTGCTTCTGCTGCTGATCGGCGGCTGCAGCGCGGCCGTCGTCACCCCGGGCCCGAGCACTAGCCCCGGCCTGGCCAGGTCCTCGTTCTCCTCGTCCTCGAGCCCGGTCCTCGGCGGCGGCAGCACCGTCGCCGGCCTCGCGTCCGCGCCCGATCCCGCCCCGCTGACCGCCGGCCCCGGGCCCGTCTACGTCCCCCCGGCCGTCGCGGGCCCGCCGCTCGCGCAGTCGCTCGCGACGACGTCCCAGACGGCGGGCGGAGCGGTCGCGAGAACGTCGCCGTCCGCCGCGACGACGACGACGACGACGACGACGGGGGTGGCGGCTGCCGCGGGTGCTGGCTCTCCGAGCGGGCTGACGACGACGCTGACGACGCCGGCGGCCACGACGACGACGGCGGCGACGACGACGACGACGACGACGACGAAGACGGGGGGCCCGACGACGAGCTCGAGGGCGGCTGCGACCAGCGCGACGACGGCGACGTCGACGACGACCAAGACGACGTCGACTACGACTACGACGACGACGACGACGACGACGACGCCCCAGTCGCCGACGATGGCGGAAACCCCGCTGCCGGCCTCGCGCGAGGTCTCGATCGAGCCCCGGGTCAAGAGCACGACCAGCGACTTCTACGTGGGCGCCGGGGCAGCCGGGCTCCTCACCACGAAGCGCTCGAGCGGCGGGGCGAGCACGCCCTCGTTCAGCCGGGAGGGCCTGTACCAGGGCAGCTCCACCCCCTCGACGACCTTCGCCAAGGAGACGCGCGAGTCGCCCGGGAAGATAAGGCCCCAGATCAAGCTGACGACGAATTACACGAGCGCGAGCGAGGTAAGTCAATGGGTGCGCTGGTGGCGGCGAATTGGCCAATTTTGAAATTCGCGATAGATCGCGGTGCGAAAGTTTTACTCCCAAAGAGGCCGAAGCTGAGTCGGTTATCCTGAGTCGTCGGTCCGAGGTACAAAAATTACAGGCTACATCGTAAGCGGTGGTCGACGGTGAAATTTGATTTTCAATTTTTTAACCTTTTTGCAGTACTTCGACAAATATTTTCATTCGAAACAGCACTCTTGTTAATAATCTTAATGTTTTATACATTTTTATTGTATTTTTTTTAGCAAACGGATTATTTCATTATTTATATCTCCATTGTTTTGCGCTGCCTCGCGACTAGACCGCGGTGTTTAATTCAGGATTCATAGCTGAATATATATGCCGTGATTGATAAACAGCAGTGTACGAACGTGCGTGATATAATCATGCAAATCGTTTATTTTATATTGAAATTACTGAAATTAAAAGTTTTTCGAAAATGTACAGTACCAGTTGATTGCGTAATTCATAAAAGAAAGTATCACTAACGATTTCTACCAAGGCACACATAGATGCCCTCAAATAAACATTCCTAAACACAACAGTCTTCGGAGATGACTAAAAAATACATATTTTTATTGATTTTTACAATCGAAGAAACTGCAAACATCGATCACAGTTATTGTTCAGAAATTAAGCTCTCGAATCTGACTTCACGAATCGCCACAGTTCCACGGAAACTTTTACCAAAAATTCTGAGAAGTCACATTCCGTAAACTACATCGACAGCCAGCGTTGTTTTTTTTTTTTTTTTATTTTCTAATACTTGTATATCTCTCAGCGAATCGGAGTTGTGCGTTTGCCAATAGGTGACGTTGCGCTGCTTTTGAACAACGACGTATTAAATATCGGCTGCGAGTATATACCCGAGACATGATAAAATCCGATCTGAATCGTAAATCAGCCGCTCGGATCACGTTGTTTTCCATAGGAAGGTCGTTGTTCTTTTTTTCTTTTTATCAACCGACACCTTTTTACTCGACAAATTTAAATCCGAGAGTATCTTGAAAAAATATAAAGGTATTTTTGCTATATTCTAATGAAATACAATACATTATTTTATGCCATGATTACTTACCTGAGAATATCTCAAGTATTATTAAATTACTTAAGGGGTACTAGGTACAGTTACAGGATCAAACAACAGTTTTTCGATAATCGTACTCAAACGAATTTTTTAAATTTATAATCAGTATTTTGGATTTTAATTCAAGATCTAAGGGATGTCCATACATTTTGATGAACGAAAGAACCAATCTAAAATAAAGTCGCTTTATACATTTACCCGTCAACATATCTGCGACTACGAAATTGTGTGTTTTTTTTTTTTTTATTTTTATTTCTCAATTCTCGGTCATGAAATACAAATGTCATCGACACTGAGGCTCGCGACGCGACGTTTTTTCGTTCTCTCGAGTGAGAGGATCGTCGCCGAGATCACCGTATAACGCGAGTGTTAATAATCCAATGTCTATGCGGGGGACTGGCCCAATTGTGTCATTATAAAAGATTGAAAAGTCACTGCGGGAGTGACTCTTCTGACTCCCCGGGCGATAACGGAGAGTACCTACATGTATATAATATATATATATATATATATATATAGACCGAGAGGCCTCCTACCGAGAATCGGGAGCCACGGCCCGCACGACGGCGAGCCCGCCTCCCGCGAGAGCGGATGAAGCCCATCCAAATGCTCTCCTTATTCTCTATATCCACGCGTTGCCTTTTTCGCTTCTCCCACTTACGCTCTGCCTCCTATTATTACCCGCGCACAAGGTGTGCCACTGCCGTACCGCACGCGTGTACACATACGTGCGCGTATATGCAAGTGTATGTTATATATATATATATATATATATATATATATATATATATATATACGGCCCGACGCGTAAATAACAGGCTGCGTTGACAGAAGAAAGAGAAAATTAACCGTTCACGTGAAAATCAGATAATCTATCCCTCCCTCCCAACCCCCCCCCCTTCCTGCCCGCCTCCGCGCTCCTCCCGCGGCCGCCCTTCCGCGCACCGCGTTGATTACACAGCGCGCCCTCCCTCCCCCCCCATCCCGGGCCATATACCCATGCGCGTATAAATGTTAATTAGCGGTTCATTGAAAAAGAGAGCCCCGGTTGCGCCGTCGGTGTGCGGCCGCGCGGCCACCGCGCGCCGCCGCTGCGCCGCCAAGTGGAGCAGCTTCCATCGTCATTTTTCCAGCGTGAAAAAGGCAGCCGGGAGCTCGCCGCTCGTAAAAGCCGAACGACCGCCGCGGCGCGGCCGGCCGCGCGCCGGCTTTCGCAAAGCTCGCGCTTGCGGCTCGCGCTCCGGGACTTTAACGCGCGATTTCGCCGACTGATATTGCTCGTAAAGCGCGTATGCTCTCTGCGCGCGCGCGCGTGTGTGTGTGTGTGTTTATGCTTCGGCACACTTGTGATTGGACGGATATATACGATATGAATTATAGAATTATAGAATTATAGCGGGGATTCTTGGAGAGAATTGGAAGACAATAGCGTTTCTTTCCCCCCTCGCCCCTCTCCTTCTATCAAAATTTCAAATTCAAATCGAGAATGTTAATTGGGGGAAAAAGATAGGGGAAAAATCCACGGGTCTCTCGTGCGCGCTTTCCCGAGAATTATAGCACGATAATTATTATTATTATTATTATTATTATTATTGTTATTATTATTGTTGGTAATATTATTATTATTTACGCGCGAAAAGAAATAATTGTTACGGTTATCGCGATAGCGGGCAAAATATCTCACGAATCGTGTCAAATAAATTTACCGCCTCTCGCACCCGTATCTACGAAGTATATTGAATTAATTAGAAAAAAAAGTTGAGGCGAATAATGACGGGAAATACGAGCAAGCAGTACGTAAATCTCTTGCACGCTGTGATTCTTATACTGAACGCTAATTGTTATTCGCACCGATGCGAAACGTTTTTTTCTGTAACTTTTTTCCTTTCAAAAGATCTATTCGATTTGGTGGGAACCGTTTTTTTCTTCTCTTCTCGTCTTTTTTTCCAATTTCATTCAAGTATGTAGGCCAGGTAATGTAATGCAATATTCAGCGAATAATAAATCTATAGCGAAGATTGCGCGAAGACAGGAGATTTTTCTGATGCGCCCTGCCCTCGCGTACCATTGTCGAATCGTATCCGTACAAAATGTGCTCGATACGTCGATCACGGAGTCATCCGACTAATCACGAAACTCATCCGTTTCTTATGATTAGTGTATATATATAATTTCGTCTTCGTAACTTTGTAGCCAATATCTATATCTATATATGTATATATATATATGCATGTATGTATAGCCTCGACTTTTCGAAAAGCCAATGACAGGCGTAAAACGCGACTCGAGCGAAATCCCAGACGCAAAAAAAAACCAACGAACGGCAATACACCGAGCATAACCGATCGCATTACGGACAGCTGACGAGGTTGAACAAAAAAAAAAAAAAAAGAAAATAACAGAAACGACGCGAATTCGCGTTATGCACGTTTTACGGAATCGTAAAAAGAAGGAGATCGGGACGACGCGTCGGGCGAACAATGCCGAGAGAGGAGGAATATAGTACAAGAAACCAGGAAGACATACAGGAAGAGACGCGGAGATAGTTTTGCAAAATGTGCGTAGAAGATATATATATATATATATATATATATATATATATATATATATATCTACAATTCAGCGAGCAGTCGAAGAGAGAGGTGGGGTTGGTGCGGTCGATGCTCTTTTTTTCTGTCCTTACGGACGAGCTTCCGGGAAGTTATAATACTAATCCTCGGGATTCGATCGTTCGTCATCTTTCGCCTTGTCGAAGAAGCAGCGCGTATCGGTGGTGTTTCCATATATATATATTCTCTACTAGCCGATCCTCTGCTCCACTGATCGCCCCCTCCCCCCGCTACGTACCCGCGGAGTTTCGAAAAAGCCGCGTTTCACAATTTTATATTAAATTCTTTCTCGCTCGTTCCACCTACCGCGGAGACGCTGTTTTTTTTTTTTTTTTTTTTTTTGCGCGCCCGCGCGTCATGCATATACATGGATCATTCGATGCGCGCGCATTCCTCCGGCCCGTTGGTTGCGCGCTCTCGCAGCTCTTTTTCGCCCGGCTCGCTGACGAGGCTCTTTCGGTATACAGTGATGGATATATATATATATATATATATATATATATATATATACAGAGTACAAGGAGCAGTTAGACTATCGTCGCACGGCCGTTCCTCTTTTTATTTTTCCTTCCGGCCTATTTGTTATTCGGTCGAATCGAGGCGCCTTTTCAGATCTGACAGTGTGGAATTTCATCGGTCTTATATATATATATATATATATATACCGATGACTTTTCAAATTTCAGGCGTCTTTTCATCCTCGTCAGCCGTGAAGACGAGTGAGTCCAAGTGAGAGTGGGCGAACGAGAGCGAGAAACGGGGGAGGGGGGAGAGGATAGCTGGGAATGAATAGAATCATTCTGAGCATAGTGATATACAGTACATTGAAATTCGCGCTTCCCACCGGCCCCTCATTCCCGACCGATACGATACTACTGGTGGCCCAATGCCATTTCGCTACTCGATGAATATTATATACGATTAATGCGATACGCGAGTAATTGAGCTGGAGGTAGGGTATTCGCAAGGCGATTACCCACGTGTAGAGCTCGGTCAAAAATTGAATTCCGTAATGAGGAAGGGTTTCTGTTTTGTTGTATAAATTGATGATAAACAACGATTAATGAACTTCATTAACGATCAGTTGTTCGTAAACAAAAATCATAAATGAACTTGCATTATTTCATTATCAACGCAAAGCAAGACTTTAAAGTTGATTCAACTTTGTTTTTCTCGCTGCACTATTCACTTTTATGATTCACATCAGAACTTCGTCCGGGACATATGATTCCTACGATAGTATTTAATCGATTCTGGACACAATGTCGAATGATCAATTTTTCACACTTTCGTTCGATAATACGAAGCAATGCACGAATCTGTAAGCGACATTAAACTTTTTGCGCGCTACTCGCGCCTACAATCGCCCCATCTCAGCCCGAGATAGCTGGTTGAGCTTGTACGAGCATTACGAACGGCACGCAATGCTGAAATAATTCATTCGATGCTCGGCACCGATCGCGTCTACATCCACTTGCCTAGGTCTACGATAAATGTCGGGCCTCGATTTATTATGCTGCTTCGACTTTGCTTGGTCATAATACCAAGGGATCGTTGCAAACTAAAAATTGAAAGAACAAATGTGCTTTCTCGTCGGCATTGCACACAGTCGCCGCTATTATAAAGCGCGAGAAATTCGTGATTATAAGGCATATATATATTACCCACGCGCGCGCGCGCGCGCGCACATTTCAATTGTCCAAGTTCAATGAAACGAATTTTTGAAGGTATTATCACGGGAGTGGATTCAGAATGAAATTCCGGCCCTGGGATGCATAAGGGTCTCACACGTAGGTCGGGGAAATTCAAACCACAGAGGGATACGTGACCGCTTACGTACGCCGGCGCGTACCCGGCGCGAAACGAAGATGTGGCACGGAAAGAGAAAGGGGACGAAAACGAACAGACAGACGCGGCTCGTGCATGTGCGCCGCACACTGTATTGTTTAAATTATATAACGGCTTGTACCTTGTGGGAATGAGCGATATAGAGTGAGGATGATGGGGGTGGGGGGAGGGGGGCGAGCGAGCAAAAAAATCGAGACTATCAATGAGTCGAGTAAAGGGAAGGGGGTCTCCGAAGGGCGAATCGATCCGCTCGTCATTTAAGGAATCGAGTGATACATTTGCTTCGAAAACTGTCATTATTTATTTACGTACGATCGAATCTGAGTATCGATTCAGTTAAACATATACGTGGTCCTAAATTTTTATTTACTACCGATACAATTTATAGTATAAGGTGAATGATTATTTACTTGGCAAATCATTAAAAAGATGACCATATAGTTCATGCGATAACTATAATTATCCAAGTTATCCAATAAACTTATCGCCGACATCTTATAGCTGATATGAAATGTGATATCGAGAATAATTAATTAAAGATATAAATATATATATATATATATATATATATATATATATATATATACACGCTTTAGCTGCAAGTCATAGACTGGTCAAGTTTTGTCGTGTCTTATTTACTCGAAGAAATTCAATCGGACCGAAGCGTAAACATAAGCGAGATTTGTATGCGCTGTATGCATGCGAATATTTGATTCAATTTATATATAATCGCACATTTAAAAACGCAGCACGTATCTGATGGAAAATTTCGCACGGAGGGAGGCGCACAGGGGATGAAGGACCGCGTCGGAAGACTCCCCAAGTAGTGGGCCGTGTGGAGAGAAAAATTTGTGGGTGAGGGTAGGGGGGGGGGTCAGAAAAAGGAGGAAGGCGGAGTTTGCGCAGATATGTTATACGGTGCTCGGGGACCGAAGCCAGCGACTGCAAGAAGCGGCACGGCGTACCCGCCGCTGAACATGTTGCGTTTAATGTCTCGCTCTCCCCCCCTCCCCCTCTCTCTTTCTCTACCTAGCGCGCACTGTTTTGTATTCCGGCAGGTGGGGCAAAACAACTTTATTCCCTTCTGTTTGTATACGTATTACGTGCGAGCAAGTGCAAACAGAAAAAAAATGAAAAAACGACACACACACACACAAACATATATATATATATATATATATATATATATATATATATATATATCTGCAATGCAATGTAATGTTTCCTCTTGTCTATTGTTTTCGTTCGCTTTGGTCGAAAAAATCGCCCGTGCACCGATAATTATTATCCTTTTCTCGTCTTCTGCGGTGGCGCCAGCGTGTTAAAAATGGCGCAATTGCCATATATTTTTATACGTACATATTATACGAGCGCATACGAGTTGGAAGAGTAATTTCCAGTGGGTGAAAAAATCACAGCCGGACACGCGAGCATCGGCGGCCGAGAAAGATGCTAAAGTGCTATATATATAGCAATGTAATGTGAGCAGGTCCATTGTGAAAAAGTAGCCAGTGTTTTAAGTACGTTTTGTTTCGTTTTCTGTTTTTTTCTCACAATTATTACGTCGGGGTAAACGACACGTAACCCGCCATTACGAAAAATCCGTGAATTTCTCGGCGAATGTTTTCCTCAAAACAAAAGACGTTCGTAAAATGTTTCGAGACGCGCCTGAAAATCGTATGGAAAATCGATTGCGGAAAGTATATATTTAAATAATGCATAAGATCGTAGTGGGGATTTTCGCATTTCCGCCATCCGATTCTTGGAAGATATATACGATTTTTCCCCTTGGACTTCAATGTCCGCATAACGTTTTTCCTTGGAAATTCATGATTTTCCTCTTCTTTCATGTAAATCTGGAATTTCTTCATTTTACCGAGTTTAGCATTCCATAGATTACGAACTTGTTCTACTATGGCATTGAAATGTGATAGAAATTTTTCCCTCCGAATTATTTGAATATATAGAATATTTTGAATTCGAAATTAAATTTTTCAACGGTAAAATATCCGCTTTACTTTTGCTCCCTTCAAATCTATGCCCGTAGATTGGAAAATGGATTTTCAAAAAAAAAAAAAAAAAAACTATATATTTCTGCAGCAGAATCCTTCGATTCTGTACTGTCTCTGGAGAAATTTATATATATATATAATATCTTTTAAATTGCTCCTTACAACAAAATAGAAAAAGAAACATCTATAGCGCTGCAGAGAGAGCCGTCGATCGTTATTAATTTTTAGGGCTAATTCATCTCCATGCCTTGCTACCGATTAAGGAGGCAAAAACGGGCAGGCCTGAGATATGAATCGTCGATCGTCATCGCCGGCGCGCTGAAAGGCATGGCGAATCCCACTGAGACAGCTGTGGCGCGCTTTCTAGGCCGAATGTATATATATATATATATATATATATATATATATATATATATATGTATATATACATACATAAACAGTAAAGTAGCTTTACGGCCGCTTTTGCCGCTGGCTGACTGGCGGGTAAGAAGAAAGAAGAATGGACTGATAATCGGAGATCGGACACGCTCATTTTGCAGCGTTCCTATTCTCTCGCTATATATAGATATAAAAGACATGCAGGAGGCTACATATAGACATATAAAGACCTACCGGAGGTTTACGGGAGTGTACACACACACACACTCTCTCTCTCTCTCTCTCTCTCTCTTTCTCTTCCTCTCTCATTCTTGTGCATTAATTGACGCAAAGAGGCGCGCCCTTACCTCCACCACCAAAATCTTAAAGCTGTCTGCGTTTGCAGGACAAAAACATAATATATATACATATACAGTGCATACGTATAAATTTGTATTAAGGTCTGTGAGGTTAGCACCAATTAATTTTTATATATATATATATATAAAAAAATATATGCCGAGACTATATAGACAATTTAAATTTTCCTGCTCATCGGGCTAAAACAAAACAGTTCTCCGATGAACAATGCGCAAATGTCTCTCTCTCTCTCTCTCCCTCTCTTCCCGTCTCTAGCAGATGCATCTCGCTGCGTTGGAATCCTTTTAGATTCCGTCGGTGATGTGTAAACGCGCCGAATAGTTGCTCGTCGAACGATCGGAAGTTACGAGGAATTCTGTTGCGTTTTAGCCCTGAATCACGGTATAATGCCAGGAATTCATCGACGGTCAAATGAAAAGTTTACGGACACGCCGACAGAGTCGAAACGGAAACTGGAGATGCGCCGTTGTCGATCGCCGAATTGAATGCGAGCTAAATTATAGGACTATGGCAGTTATACGGAGCCGCTCGCGGTGCAATTGAGAAGTCGAAAGGTGTTTGCTTGATACTTTAAGCAATGCGACAAGAGGAAGTTGATGGGGATGTTTTGGTGTTTTAGTGTGGCTGTAATCTATTGTGATTTCACGAAAGTTTTGCACTCAAGTATTACAATACATACAGTATTCAAAGAAAGTAACCTCTATGTTGTTAAAAACTGCCTTCTATCTTTGCACGTGATAACTCGTTATAGATATTATTAATATATATGTCATCGGGTAAAATAGGAACATGAGATTAATTTGAAGATTCGGTTTTCTTAATGTGTGCAGCTTGCTAATACGAATGGCACCATTTAATTTCACGGGACTTTAGATTCGTTTGGAGAGGCAGTAAGTATATATATATATATATATATATATATATATATATATATATATATATATACTGATTGCAAGAGCAGACTCAATTTTATCTGAAAACAACTTTGCAGATTTCCTTAATAATTCAAATTTACATCGACCGAGGCTCTGTAGCTCGCGGAGTTATGAAACTTATTTCAATGATCGGTCCTGGCATTACTGCCCGCATTCCGAAGTGGAAGGAAAGCGAGAATCGTGCACGAGGAAGAGAGTGAGTAAGAGAAATATGAGTCATCAAACAAATCCCCGCGCCTCACCTCTCATCCCATCGCCGTTAATGCTACCTCTTTTGAGAGTGCTCTCCGCGAGAGATCAATTTGTTCGGAGATGAACGCCGATATATATATATATATATATATATATATATATATATATACACTTATATATAGACTCTATATATATATATCTTTACATATGTGTGCCTGTGTATGTATATAGACGTAAAATGCGCGACGCCCCGCAGCCACCCAACAATCATCCGAGGATAGGTCTATGGTGAATATATATATAATGTTAGAATGGTAGCGCGTACTAGGAGAAAGGTACCGTGGAAAACTCGCGCGAAGCGATTTGTAGGTCTCGACAAATAGGACGACGACGCCGACGACGCTCGGGGTTCAATGGAGAATGCAGGCAACCCGTGGAAAATCGGACCGGATTGCCGAGCCGCTCTTTGTGCGCCTGGTATACGGAGGATGTTGCCTGAAATCTGCACGACGGAGCGGAGCGAGTTTTGTACGAAAAGCAAGGGGCGCTCTCTAGACGTAGTTGGATAAGAATAGAAGGATTTAGCATCGACGATGAGTGGATCGCAAAAAGAGAACTACGATAATCGACATCAATAAGTAACCTTAAAGGATTTGATACTGATACAATAATATTTTTGTCATTATCTGCAAAAATTGTTTAGTTGATCATTCGCACAGAAACACTTAAGTCCGTGCGATGATTAGGCAGCTAGCGGCTCATGCAATCCTTGCAGGATATCGGCTATCAATGATAAAGCGATACTTCGTATGATCCAGTAGAGCTTAAGTATTGCTGAGCCGATCATTGTAATTGCATTATGTGTACATATGTAAAAACAATGTAAATTACTGGATTAGGCTCTGAACATATATTTATTGATTTGAAAATACGAATCGAGAAGTTTTCTATTTCATAAGAGCAATTGTCTTTCTTGTATGTATATTATTCAATTAACCTGAAAGTAGCATTAAATAAATTTTTGAGAATTTGTGGTGGGATTCTCTCATGAAGCCTCAAAAACTCTTATGAATTCTGGCTCTGTAACCAACGATAATATACATATACATATAAAGTAAAAAAAATAATAATATTAAAAAATAGTATCGTGTATTATAGTAATATATATGTCGACAAATAAATTAAACGACACATTATCTAACTAAATGACAATCATAAATCAGTCGATATAAAAGAGATAATGAAAAAGGAAAACTTGCCGATTTCAGTTGAAAGGGAATGCCAAAAATACACGCAATGGATTTCTTAGAGCGTCTGAAAGGAAAAGCAATAGGTGTAAACATTTTAATGCTCTTATAATTAAAGAGCGCCAATACTCCCCACGACAAACGAGGAAGTCTACAGTAAAATCTTGTAAGATACATAAATGTACATGTCTTGGGTTACAATGGGTTATCGCTCATGGAGCTCCAATCAGAGTCTCATGGGGACCTCTCATTGAAATTCAGAAGATTTATTCCCGCATATCCATCACATAACATATTGATTTATAAATGGACACCGTACGGGCGAGTCTGGCCTAAATTGGATAGGTTTTGCCTCAATAAGTTTAGAAATAAAAGCAAAGTAAGATTATCTAATGCATTATATATTCTTCAATCTATATAAATAAAGCAATAAAATCTGCTGTATGCATATGTATATCGGGCACATAGATTACACACAGCGGCGCATGTCGATCTGGCCACGATCTGCTTTGAATCCCGTCAGAAGTACGTGATGACTTTTTTCCACGGCAGGGTTATTTTGCTTCT
Source organism: Sycobia sp. Sy_11 (assembly GCA_018907035.1). Classification (NCBI taxonomy): domain Eukaryota; kingdom Metazoa; phylum Arthropoda; class Insecta; order Hymenoptera; family Epichrysomallidae; genus Sycobia; species Sycobia sp. Sy_11. The sequence goes on along the minus strand of JACCIC010000057.1, from coordinate 1,541,037 downwards.
GGAAAAACCGCCTAAACAACGGATCCCGCAGATGATTTGAAATGCGAATGCGCACGATTCTCTCTAATAATACATCCATAAAATAATGTGTACTACTGCCAGTAGGCATTCGACCCAGTGACTCTCTCGCCCCAGGCCCTTAAAGTACTGCGCATCGAGATTTCTGTAACCTGTGGGGTCTTTTTCATGGAAAGCATACATAGCTTTATAATCAAATAAGTATGATCAGGAAAATCTCCAGCAAAATTATCCAGATGTACTTCCGATAGATGATTATAGACCAAGCATGATTTTTATTTCTTATAATGCAGTCTAATGTATAAATCGTTACTGGACTTATTAACGTAACGGAATCCTCTATCCAACTTAGCAGATTTTATTCTTTGAAATTCACACAAGCTCTCTGCGAGTACAGTATATATAGCAATATGTAGAGCATATGAGAGATTCGTCGAGAGGTCAAGTTATTTTCGAAGATGTGCGAAGAAATTTTAATGAGTTGATGAAGACGTCGAACGCACTCTCGAAGAGTTTGATCAGTTCGAACGAATTGGAAAAGATTTCGATGAGCTCGAAATAAGCTTGAAAAGTTAGAAAAGAGTCCAGAGAAATTTTCAAGATTTTTATAGAGTGAGGAATGTTTCGATGAATCTGCAAAAGGATATAAAACTAACTATTATAAACATTATTATTATAAATAAATTAATGCCTATAAGAAATACAAAATATTATAATAACAATTACGATGATGTAAAACAAGCTAAAATGATCCAATATATATCGTTTGGAAGCTACCCATCTTTGCTATTCATAGAATAGGCAAGAGGTAAAAAATATACAAATGAGTATAAGACATTAAGTCAATACTATTCTATGTTCCATTGATAATGTAGCCAACGCAGCTGCCTCTTAAAAGTAGTCATGAATTGATTACTTTTGTAACATGATCAGGAAATGCATCCATTACGCGTAGACTATAGATGGAAGAAGCAATTCAAGATCACATGAAGGAGTACTCATATCTTATAACAAGTTATGGCATGACGTCTGACGATAACTATATTTCATTTTCGATCGAAGAATTGGGCCTAAAAAGCAGATTAATAGAAAACGAAGAGCTGTATTTTTGCATCGCTCTTGAACTTAATTAGAGCGAGGATCTTTCGATAGTATCCAACTGTACTCTCCTACATCGCAATAATCCAATACTGAAAACTTTATCGAGGCTTCGATAGCAATAGTTTAACAACACTGTGTTTCGAAGGTAATCCTGATTTTTTGCGAATCTCGAAAAAGGTGTCAAATTCTTAAAAAAGAGAAAGAGGGAGATAGAGAGAGAGAGAGCGGGAGAGAGATAGAGAGAAAGAAAGAGAGCATCGCTCGTGCAGTTCCTCCTTCGACTCCTCCCCGAGTTGTCTTCTTTCGCTATCGTTCCTGCAGCAGTATATATATATATATATATATATATATATATATATATATATACACGCCTGGCGTGTGCCATCAGCGTCCGGGCGGGAAGATTGCCTTTTACCCGTGCGCCGCGCGAGGAGGCGGGAGAGTTTCGATTTCTCATTAACACCGACTCTCGGAACGGCCGGATCTCATCCTCTTTTTACCTCTCTCATTCGCCACGCGCGGGTGCAACTATATATATATATATATACATACGGTAACTCCCGCTACAACCGGCTGAAACCGTAGACGTATTGGAAAACACCGCCGCTGCTGCTGCCGCCGCCGCCGCCGCCGCCGCCGCCGCGGCCGCCTCACGTAATAAAGACCTATGGTATTATAATTTATGCCCTCTCCGCGCGCGTTCCATCTTTTTTCCCACTGGCCCGGCGCTCGCTCGCGCGCGCAATTCTTCACCGAGAGGACGAAGCTGGTCCCAGGGGAGGTTGCGGCCTTCTATACAATCTCGGGGCGGAGGTGGCGGGGTGGGGGGATTTCCTAATCAACAAAGAAGATCTTTGGATGCGGGGTCGGAGAGGGGGGGGTCGATTTAACGCATGCGGCCCTCTCGCGGACGAGCGACGACCGGTTTTATTTAATTTCTTGCTGTTTTTTCCTTCTATCTAGTTTATTTTGTAATTTTTTTTTGTTTTTTTTTTTGTTTCGTTCGACCGATAATTGAAGATTGAGAAGAGAAGAAGGCCTTCAGCTGTGCGAACAAACGCGCGCAAGTGCACGCATGCGAGTAATAGGGGATAAAAGAGGAAGTCTGTATATATATAAATATGTATATATATATATATATATATATATATATATATATATATATATATATATATTCATCAGAGAAGTGACTCGGTATTTACGTATATATGTACGTAATTCCATATTTTCTTTCATTTCCTACTTGTACTACTGTCATATAATTGGCGCACTTTTAGGTCGGAATACTTGGGGTTAGTTAAGCAGCTCATTATTTCGAAGTCTTTAAGCTCCCAAAGTGCTACAATGCATTTGTGAGGATTTTAACTATAATTAGGGGGAGGTTCCAGGAATATATATATATATATATATATATATATATATATATATATATGTATATATGAGGATAAGTATACTCTTATAAACCGCATATTTTATACATTTTTTTCTAATGCAACGTTAAGCTTATATATAATTTTTAGAATTATGAAAGATTTCGTTCTCTCTGTGCATTTCATAACAGTTTATGACGCAAAAATAGGAATATTTATTGAGATGATTTGTAGAGTTGTACGCGGCTCGGTTGTATTTATTAATTTATTAATATCGCAGGACCTTAATATGGCATTATATGTGTTAATACAAAGAAACGCTGGGTAAAAGTGAACACTTAGAAAAATCCGAAAGATCAAAGGATCGATTAAATTAAAACCGTCACTGATGAGCGTTAATAAAAGAAAAATTGAACGAGCACGATCACAAATTTAAGATGGGCAGATATATTTAAATCGAATTGTATGAATTTGGAAAAACAGAATACCGTACTACGTGAAAAATAGATACTCATGGCATTCGTAACTTGTTTCAAGAAATCAGACTTACATTTACAAGTATGTGAAACACTTTGGCTACCTAATGCAGTATTATTAAAAATGTCTTAATCTAAATAACTAGGATTTGAAAGTGCAATTCAGAGGATAATTGGACTAATTAGAATAATGTGCCTATGCTAACTGTGCAGTCAATCTCTTTCGAAGAATATTAATATTATGCTGAGATATCAGTTAAGATGATAAAGTAAAGAGCGATTTCTGAACATAAAAATAGAATAACAATGTCATAGTAAGCAGAGTCAATAAAATTCATAGGTAAGCGAACATTAGAACAAAGAAACAATGAATAGTTGATACATATAAGAAGGGTGGATATAACGCAGGATGTATCAGCAATACTGTATAGAACAAGAGATTTACGGGGGGATTTTTCCAAATGTTTTTCCATAAGCCATGTTCAAAAAATCAGTGACGAAATAAATTTTGACACGCGATTTCATGGATATACTGATGGAGTTCGATAATGTCCACATCAATAATCATAACAAAATGTCCTATAAGCTCCGATCCTCTGACGAGAGATCCATATTGTTAAGAACAGATAATTGACCATCGGTGTACTCCAGCTTGTATTTCGAACTGCAACGCCTCGTCATAATAAAAAAAATGTCGCAGACTATGTATGAAATTTCGTCAATACTAATAGATAAATAATTAATGGCATATCTTGGAGGTGCGCCGGACTCTACAATCTACCGTATTGTACGCGCCGCGCTCGTAGGGCTTTGAATTCGTGGCGGACTATCGGACCGGGTTCGAATGCAACGACAACACAACGTCGTCGATCGACAGAGTCAAAAGCCGCGTAAACAACGACACGCCGAGCGTATCGACTCATTTCGAGCTTCCGCTCTAATTTGCACGCCCGTCGGTGCTCAATGTCAAAGGCTAGGCATTGAATTAGATAAGCTACGGAGCGAATCGAATGAAGTAGAATGGGAGGCTGTAATTTACATGTAAAGCATAAAGTAATGCCATTTTCAACAAAGTAGTTTATTGTAAAAGCCGACATTCAATTTGTGAAAGCTTATTCGCAGTCTGGGTTAATAAAAAAAAATAAATAAATAAACAAATGATTATATTAATCACTGATTTCGAATAAATAGCCGGGGAAACAAACTGGCGGAATATTTTACGAATATTAAATCGCCGACGAAATGTCAGATTTTTTTTTTGGAATATATTTGAAATTTCAGCCATGAGGCCGAGCACACCTGCTTCATAACTTTCAATCAAGCCGGCCAATGCAGGAAGGTCGTTGTTACAAAGCCCCGATAACAAGATTTTCGAGTAATTTACTTTGTACCCCCTCCTTTCCACCAGCCCACGGGTTAGGAGGGAATAGTTTATCTAATATACTATATATATATATATATATATATATATATATATATATATATATATATATATATATCAAAAACTTCGTACAAAGACATTTTGGCTCCTTTGCGCGCTGGAATTCGTAGTGTTGCGGGCGACGCGAACTAAGGCAGCGTAGTCAAGGCACCTGCTCTCCTCGCTGCCTACACGTCGAGGGCTGTCTCGGTGAAATTTGAGAAACAGGGGGACACGCCCGATAATTTCTTCGGGAATTCGATTCGAATCGATTTTCGTTTCGCCACGTGTTCGTACAATTGATGTCAAATTTCATGCATTCAGTATCTTATTTTTTGATTGATTCAGATGAATCGTTTATTTCATTGTCCGATATATTAATTGAACACGTTTACCTTTTTTTAAGGAAAAAAAAGATTTTTAAAAAGCTTCTCTGTTTGAATTTTCCTATCAGATTATTCTTTAATTGAATATACTCTTAAAGATGTATTCTTATGAAATATAGTCTTTAATTGAAAAGAAAATCACTGAATGACAAATCTTATATACCTAAGCTACGTAAATTCTGTGATGAATTAAAGCGTAACAAAGTGCCGCTGTAACTAAAGCTGTCTTATTAAAAATAATTTTCTCTAAGAAGGTCACAGAAAGCTTTAAAATGTTTATCATGACAATAGAAAAACTGGACTATATTCATAAAGCTTTCGGAGGCTACTTGACAATCCAGGCGTGGAAAATCATAAAATGTTTCTATTTATTGCAATGCCTTCTTACGTTCAAGGAAACCAGGAAAACGTATTTGCGGTTCAGGAAAAGCCGTAGCTTGTTGATGGAATTTTCCATAACCTACTTAATGCTGGTTAATACTAGAGAGAAAGATAGAGAGACAGAGATAGAGAGGTGGGGGGAGGGCGAAGAAAGAAAGAAGAAGACAGCATTCATCAACGATTCTCTTCGCCAATTTAACCAAGATTTATGGCGTAGCGAGCGCCACGGGTATAACATCAATAAAGCACACCTCTCCTGCATTGTCGTCGGGAATAAATTGGAAAAAGAAGACGAAGAAAAAGATGGAGATAAAATAGTGGACAGCTGTACATAAATAGATGTTCGGACAGGTGTATATATATAGAAAACAAGAAAAAAATAAGCGTGGCGAGCAGAGATGATGTAGGAGAGGGGATGATAGAAGCACGAATGCAACCGAATCATTAGGCGAACGGTGGCCCCTCCTCGAGGTTGACGAGGACACTGTCGCGGTGATACATAGGCGCGGGACTTTTTCGCAATTATATCACAAGCGCGGACAAAGAGAGAGAGAGAGAGAGAGAGAGAGATACAGAGAGCTTTCGTGATGAGTCTCAATTGACTTACAAGACACGAATGGTAATCCCCCGCCTCGAGGAACATCCGCGCTGCGTTCTACTCTGTCTATCTTTCTCTCAACCTCTCCTACCTCTTCCCTCCCTCGACATTCGTCATCTTCGGTCGCGTCGAGCGCAGGCAGACGCCTCGGGAGCGCGCCGGCGTTTATGCACTTGCCCGGTATTACACGGTCGGCCTCTGCTATATTTATACTGGCGCTGCGCGGCACGGCCGATGCCCGCGACGTCCAATATCCAGAAGCGCGGCGGCGCGTATTCCACCTTCGATGATGAGAATATATACATAAGCCGTCGGGACGGGAGTGGGAGAGAGAGGGGGGAACCACGAACGTGGGAGAGAGAAAGAGAGAGAGAGAGAGAGAGAGAGAGAGAGAGCGAGAGAGGGGGGTAGGGAAGACAGAAGGGAGTCGCGGAATGTCGCGAGCACCACATCAGGACAATGTCCTCCTCGGAGTGAAGGTGTATGTATATATATATATATATATATATATATATATATATATATATATATATATATATATATATATAAAGAAGCTCCCGCGCATTATTATTCTCGGAAGATTAAAGGGCCCGCGTTCGTTTCCGCGCGGGAGAATTTCATCGGCGGGGCGTGGCTGCACGGCTAGAAGTTTTCTTCACGGTGTCGCGTCGTGTCTTTGTCGATGTCTTTCGTGTTCGATATATATATAGATGATAAATAACCATCAGATACACCGCGAGATGTCTGTTCACTTTGTCCGCGCGGCGATATCGGCATCGGTACTTTAAGGCTCCTCGACGGCCGCGCTCGCGGCGCATTTTATATACTTCGCGAACGGTCCCCGTATATAATAGCCGTACGGCTCCATTATACACCGGGGCACGAGTTAATGCAGTTTTCATATACCTTTCGAATTTATATGCGGAACCGCAACGCATTGTTATAGCGCTGCGTTGCGAATGGATATCTCTCTATTCTTCTCTCTCTCTCTTTTTGGGTTGTCGTTGTCGAAAATAACATAAAAAAAAATTATATCGATAGAATTGGCAGCCGATTTTATTTTTTTGGTTTATTCACATAAATCCGACGATGGCCCAATTAAACTGGTGGCTTGCTCATACGGCCGGAATTTGATTAATTTTCAGCTCATTATACTAGGAAATAGGGTGTTTTTCTGCCTGTACGTTTCTGCCGAAAGAAAAATTACCGACTAATTTCAAAGGGATATGGTTCGTCGTTTTATTGTGGATTAACCAAGGCCAGGTCTGGCCGATGAAAAATCCGCTTGCCTAATAGGGACTGAAATTTTGCTTGTCTTGTTGAACGAATAAAAGCCAATAAGTGGACGAAACGAACTAGGGCATATATATATGCACGTGTCTGAAATATATGCTGTACGATCGCCCAACAACGGAAAAACTTCCGAGACGCTCGGATTGCCAAGTGTAATATTAAGATTAATTTTGAGGGGAGGAAACGCCGGTCACACCCGCTGCCATCTCATTAAATCTCGGGAAACGTTCGATTTTTGCATAACGAGCGTGTCTCGCAAAAGCGGCAAATCACGATATTTGTAAAGTTTTCCATTCGCCGCGTAGGACGCATCTCCGCATTTATCCCTGAGCGGGAAAAACCACGGGGCCCCGAGCCTCGTTACGAAAGCTCGAATAAAATTATACACCTCGCGATCGGGCAGTTTTGCTCTTGCAATTAATAATTCCCCGAGTCGAGTTGGAAAAAAAGTCCGAGGTTACAGTTAAAGGGATGCAATGCACGCGTGCGCCGCCAGTCGTTTTACGAGCGAACCTCCTGATCCGCCTGCACGTTATGCGTTATTTTAATCCTAGGGGAATTATATGCGCTAGAGCATAATTTCAGTCGGGAGTCTCCATTACGCGCGAGGATACGAGTATTATCCGTCAGGTGAGATTGTGGAAAAATCCGCGGAAGTACCGTTTTCGAAGCGACTATTTTGGCGGTTACACTGGTCAGTTGGAAAGAACGTGGCTTTCGGTAAAATTTTCTCGTGCCAATCCGATCGATTGACGGAACAGATGCGGTCATCTATCGAAGTCGAGACTCAGAATTTTGGCATATTTAACGAATTCGAGAATTGGTAATTATCACGATAGTATCGATAAAAATAAGGTTAGGCTCTACTGAATCACCTGACGCCCGTTACTAGTAATATGCGTGTATTCGATACAACTGTACAGCACAGATTATAATTACAGCTGCGAGTTAAACTTCGGAGTTTCTGTCCAATACTCTTGTCTGTGGATTGTTTTATTTGCGAAATACAGAGCTGCACCGGTATCATAATGCAATCGAAAGCCATTGGTTGATCCGGAAAAAAACGGATTTGCAATCTCGCGACGCCATAGGAAGCAATGCAGTCCGATAAAAATGAATAACAATCACATAAGTAAGCATCTGCTGAACGAATGAGTTCGAGTAGGTGTGAAAGGCGAGAAAGAAAGCCGTACAAACGAGCAATCATATACACGTCTACATCATTCATTCATTTCGAGTACGAATCCGTCCCGGAGGACAATTTTCCGGACCAGCCGGTTTTCCCAATGCGAAAACGACTTTAGGGACCAGGTGCCCGTCCAACGGCAACGAAAATCAATAAAGACCAAAATGAGGAAGCAGTGCCAGGCGGAAGAAAAAACAAAGACATCGATAGCGTACGCGTAGAGGCGCCATCCAACTACGAGCACGCACCGTTCACGCGCGTTTCACAGTATTGTACGGGGCATTTCAATTTTTCTCCTAGATATTTATATACACACGTATATGGTACTTATATACTGCTATACCCACACATAACGGTCTCGTCGCTTTCGCTGCGAGGGAGAGCCCGATGATTTCGTGCCCCATGATATATACTCGCGCGTCCGCGCGCCCGCTACAGCTAAAATTACAGAGAGCAAATACAGCCGCGTGTATATATATATATATATATATATATATATATATATATATGGTTTTCCATTCGTGCTGGAATTTTCTCGAAAGTTCCGATATAACCATTATACTTATGCACAAGTCTCCCTTATTATCAATTCCGCGCGTGTGCTTATCCCCATACTCGTACCAATGGGCATATATACACACACACACACACACATATATATATATATATATATATATATATATATTTAGATCTGCGTATTAATTTTCTCCTATTGCCCTCCTGTACCCCTCTTCACTCACCACGCACGGTCAATTATCCTTTCAGTCGCGCGTGCGATTCGTGTAATAATAATTCGAATATTTTGACGAATAGCTGGATCAATCCCCTCTCGACTGGATGTTAGTGATAATTATTCTATATTGTGATACACTATATATAAACGCGATGTCGACGAAAAATAAGCTCAACTTGCGACGTACTACTACAGTTCATAAATGAATAATAATAATTTCCATTATCGGATCTGCCGGGTTTCGCGCTTGCTAAATGGGAACGGCTACGCTGGATGTAAACAGATGCATAGAGAGAAAGGGAGAGAGATAGATATTTATTTAAACTCCGCTCTATTCCGTTACAATTACTTGGTGCAAATAATAACGTGTACAATTGGAAACTTTTGTAGATTATCGATAAAATAAGAAATGGCGAGTATAAAAAAGTAAAATAATGTATATATAAATCGGAGCATATAATAAGAACGAGAGAGGCGACTCATAAACATCAAAGCTGTTACACTTACAATCAGAATAGGCGATGATAAGAGAAAAAAAACATAATATGCTATAAAACTCGAATTATGTATCAATACTTATCCTCTTATACGCTGGTTAGTACCTTCTAATTGAGAGAACTCGCGGTATTACAGTGCGGCGACCCAGTAAGAGAGAGAAATAGAGAGAGAGAGAGAGAGAGAGAGAGAGAGAGAGAGAGAGAGAGAGAGAGAGAGAGCAGTCTCGAATGATACTTAAAAGGCTTTATCCGGTCATGGAATTTAATGGGCCGTGGGATCCCATAATAATTTCCAATTTACTCGAGTACTCCGGCGGACGCATAGGTCGGCAATGCATTTCCGCGAGTCTGAGAATATTTGTGCGAAGGGCCGGCTTGCGCTGGATTTACGAAGGCAATCGCAATGACTCGGGATTTTGGCTCGGCAGCGCCGCGCCGTGTCGACCAACGACAACGATCGACGATGAAAGGAGAGACGCGCGAATTTGCTGCGCGCCGAAAATTAAGAGCGAGCTCGTTGCGAAACACGAAAGATTTCATCGAGTGCCGGCGTTACGGTTTGTACATTCTCCTCTGACGTCGAGCATAACCCAGGCCTATAAAGAATCGTTAAAGATGCCTTCGCCCGCTATCACGGAGGCTCGGGGAAAAAAGTCGCCCTTTCGTACGAATTACGTCGGCTGTGTGATGAAATTCGACCGGGGAGCGCTTTAAGGTCGAATCTTACGGTAGGCGCATCGGCCATACGACCCGCGTGTCGGAGCACTCGCATTTTCACTTTAGGCCGTTGCGCAGCCGCGGCAATGTACCGGGGCGTCAAAGCTACGGCTATCAGAGCTGATGGGCAAGGCTCCGTTCGTCGCGTAATCGTTTCCTCGAATTTTCAGGGCCTGGCCGTGGGCGTGGCCAACGAGCGGAAAATCCAGAGACGAGGAGGGAACAAAGAAACAACAACAAGAACAACAATAACGTTGTTAAAAAAAAAAGAAAAAAAAAAGAAAAAAAAAACAATAACACTACAACACTGACGAAAAAACCAGGGAGTGAAAAATGGAGGGGAAAAAAAGACAAGTATAAACGAGCTACACGGATGCCGCGCAGAAAATCGAGAGAGGCTCTCTCGTGGAGACGGAGCGGAAGAGAGAAACGACGAAAGAGATAGAAGAGAGAGAGAGAAACAGACAATAGCCGATATAGGAAGGAAAAGGGGGCGCGCGGGGGTATAACGGGAAAACGGCGCGGAGGCTCGTTCCCCCGAGTACGCTCTCGCGCGTCGCAGCAGATGAAAATCTGGATGAAGGATGTTCTATATATATATATATATATATATATATATATATATATATATATATATATATGGGGGAAGGCAGGGGGGACGATTATCTGATTACTACCTGTACACTCGTCGCCCCATTTAAATTTTCATGTAAACGAGTTGAGAATGAGCGAAGTAGATTAGTTCCTTCTTCTTCTTCTCCTCCTCCTACATCTCCTAGTCGAGCGGTCTGAACGCGTGCGCGCCTCTCTCTCTCTCTCTCTCTCACTCTCCGTCTCTCCCTATCCCACTCGCGCTCTCCGCCGCTGGATCCCCCCCCCCCTCGTGAGGCCGCGCGTAAGTATATCTCGGAGACAAATTACGCCGGGGACGGAATGAAGCTGCCGCGCGTTCGTTTCCTCCCACCTCTCCCTCTGCCCCTTCCGCGTCATTACCCCCCCCCCCCGCGCGCACGCTCGATCTTTATGGGCCCCGCGGCGCGGCCGGGGACTGCGGAGAAACGGTATCGCGCGCCGGCCAATCAAAAGACCGGAACGAGGAGCCTAATCGACTCTCTTGGATTCTTATGCAGATATACGCGGTTGTGCGGAGGGGGGAGGGGATGGGAGCTGTTACGCGTATATTTACACACACAAACACACACAGGCTTCATTGAACATTCATTAGTATGGGGGGAAAATGAAGAATCGATCTGTCCTAGTGGATATATATGTACATATAATACATATAGATGTATGTATATATATATATATATTTATATGTATGTATGCATGTATGCACGTATGTATGTATATAGGCTACAAGTCGCGTCATCGCTCCGCTGCTCTCTGTGGACATGGGATGGAGAAGATGTAGGGCATTTTATTACATTGACCGTATTGGATGCATCTCGCGTTTGATTTACGCATTTTCCTCGTCCCCGCCCCCACCGCTACAACAGCCTTTGCCATGCAAAAATGGAGAATGAATGTTTTTTTAAACAGGGTCCGTCGACACCGCTCGAGGTTTTCAGAGGATACGGTGGAACGGCTCCCCCTCTCTCCCTGGCTCATCTGAAGCTTTCCCGTCGAATATAAATATATCTGTAGAGTAGTTACAGTTTCAAAAGAGAGCCATTTTACCTCTTTAATGGTTTTGTATAATAAGTCAGTATAGATACCACGCCTATATATATATATATATTCATGTATGTGCTCGTATTTCTCATATTTCTTATTCCAACGCCTCTAACCGCTCCATTTTTCTTCCAAAAGACACGGGAGGATTTCCGAGCTGCGCCGTCCTAACAGTATCGAGGATTCATTCGGGTCGAAATATTTGTAAATTCGTTCATATATATACATAAAATTCATGGTCGCCGCGTCCGCCTCATCGCCGCGCCGGGGCATCCTCGCGGAAAAAGTCGAATTGCGAATATTTCGAATTAACCGAGGATGGAATGCGACACGGGCGACTGGAGAGTACACTGTATATAAGCCCCGAGTGGAGATGGAATTATTTATAGCCAACGAAGAAGGATATACCGTTGTGTTCGCGAGAGAGAATGAGAGATAGAGATAGAGACCTTTTTTGTTCACCGCGAGAAATTATTATATATATATATATTTCTCTTTTCTTATGTTTTTCCCGCGACCCATGCAATCTAATCGATACCGCGGAGACCGCAGTATATATATAGAGTTGTTTCTCTTCAAGTCGGCGGCGCATCGGACGTCCCGTTCTCCAAATCCTTACCGAGATCCAGCGGCGAGATACTGCGTAATTAGTACGCCGCGACAAAAGTGGCGCAGGCCCTCTCCTGCCTCTCACCCCCCCCGCCCTCCACCCCCCTTGCGCGCCGCCCCACGCGCGGCTCGGCGATCCATCGCTCGATAAAGCGGTGCTGTTGCACGAACTGGGGACGGGTAACGCGCCCGTCGTCGCTCGAGCGGCCTCGCTTGCGAGCACGGCGGCGGCCCCGTCGCGATCTCTGCCGGAGACTCTCGTCGAGATGCGCTCGGACGTTTGTCCGCGTCGACCCGGAGCGCCCGGGCATCGTACGCGTTCGCGATAACTCGCCACGGGCCCGTTTTTTCACCGCGATCGATACGCGAAACGTCGGGCTGCGTCTCTCGTTCTCTCGTCGGGCTTCGGCCCCCCCCCTCCCACCGATCTCGCAGCCACGATCGTCGCACGTACGTCTCGTCGTTTTTCTCCTGTCTTCAAGCCCGTCTTCCCTTTTCGACCACGGCTATCGGGCTGGCGCAGGCTGCGGGAGGGGGCTGGCAGGAGGAGGCGGAGGGGCGGGCAATGGGAAAAGGTTTCTGTGTCAACCGCGCGAGGCGTTCAGATATCCGTCACGGGAGACCGAGCGCGGCCGCTGCCATTCGTGGCCGCGCGGGGAGATCCTTTTGATCTATCTCGCCCCTCCCCCCGTCACAACTTCATCCTACCACTATACTATTCTTTCTGTAATAAGCGAGAAGGCTTTTGGTTTATCTCTCTCTCTCTCTCTCTCTCTCTCTCTCTCTTGCTCCTCCGCTACTTCATCATATTCCTCCGCTGTACCGAACTGCATCGAAATCGCTGCGCGCGCACTTGCGCCTAGATGAAAGGCCTAGAGCGAATAATCCGTTATATCATTGTAACGATCTTCGAAATTTTAATAAAACGACTTTGTTGATCTCCTCTTAGTAGTCATAAAGAGGCTTATACATATATATATATATATATATATATATATATATATATATATATGTATATATAGTTATACTGTTAAAGATATGCCGCGATTCTCCTCCCCGCCGCCTCGAGATATCTTATAATACTTGCGCGCGCCTCCTCCCGTATCTCTTCGGCTGGATCTCCGGAGAGAAGAATGCCGAGAGAGAGAGAGAGAGAGAGAGAGAGAGAGAAAGAGAAAAAGGCGCACTTTAAATTCTTTCGCGTATGCATTAATAATGCGCCCCGTCGAAGACATTTTTATGCCACGATTTTACGGCATCCTCGTCATACATATAAGTCGGACGCAAAAGCCACGTGCGCGCGCGCGCTATGTATGGCAGCGCGAAGGCGATTTGCCTATGATAGGAGAGTAGTGGGGGGGGGGGAGATTTTTTTTCTTCAAAGACCGGCCATTTTCACAGGAACAAGTAGATGAAGACGTTTAGATGATCAGGTGATGGGCTTGTAAAATAATCCGCGAACTAGATGTGATCTATCGAAAGCCGTCCCTCGCCCGGGGTGATGGACAAGAAGAAGATAGCAGAAAAATAGAGAAGGGAGAAGCAGAGAACTCAATTACGGCGCGCTTAGGTAAGAACGAAAGGTGACGAAGAAATTTCGAAGATTCGGATGTCAGGGATCGTCCACGGATCGAGACTGCAGCGCTCGTAAATTCTGAAATTCGAAAATAGATTCTCGTTTTGGCAGCGGATGGGAAATCGGATCGGTGCGAAATTCAGCGAGCCACGAGCAAGAATGGAAAGGACGAAGCGCGCGCGCGCGCGCACACAATGGGAGCTTCGTTAACGACGGCGCTCCCTCCGCCCCCCCCCTCGAAGACTCGCAGGATGGAAAAAAGAAGAGGACTTTTCCGAAACAGAGGGGACGGGGGAGGGGGCGGTTTCGATCCGTTCCGCAGCGCAGCGTGACGACGCTCGAGTATCAATTTACCTGGTTAATTTAAGGCTTTACCCAGCTCTCACCCATCGGCGGGGAGGCGTACGCTTCTTCGCGGCGAACGGGAAGAGTGGCCGTAGGAAAAGGGCCCCCCCCACTCTCTCTCTCTCTCTCTCTCTCACTCTGCCGTCACGGACAACTTGCCCGGAGGGAGAGGCCCGTTTGTTACACGTTTAATCGATTCGTCCGATTCCAGAGAGCCCCCAACCAACCAAGTCCATCCAGGGGCCCAAAGCTATATATAGATGGATACACCTATATAGGCAAGCGTCTCCCGTCGGCTCGGCAGAATGCGTCTAAAAACCGCGGAACGCCCGCGCGCGCCGCTCGAGTTTGCCGATAGGCGAGCCTCGAGAGCAATATAGTATATACATATATATATATATATATATATATATATATATAGCAGCATCATCATCTATACTGCGGTTGTGTAACCGACGGGTTCGCTGCCACGGCCGCCCCGTCCCCCTCGTTTAAGCGTCCCCGTCCGATTTTATTGTTAAGCTCACTGCACTCGATATAACTGCGTGGCTCTCGGCGCAAATTGCCACGCTCCTCGATCTTCGTTACCGGGCCCCGTCAGCACGGATAACCGTCGCTTTTGTTTCGCATCGTTTTTCCATTCACTTTTTGGAATCGCGCGCGAACGATTTTTATACGCATCGCTACGGCGCACTAAGTTTTCTTTTACAGATTTTATATTTAACGGCACATATATATATATATATATATATATATATATATATATATAGTCTGTACAGCGCTCGTTATTGAAATTCTCTTCGTGGAAATTAACGCGGGGAAATTCATTTTTACTATGTAGGATTTCGCAGAATGCGATTACCGGATGAACGTTGCGTTGTTTTTCGTACTTGATGCGTCTACATTGTTATAGATATATATATATATATATATATATATATATATATATATATATTTGATTTTTCATAAAGAATAGTTTGTCTTGGACCCAAAAATCAATACAGTTTTCAAGCCCACTCCATAATTCGAAAATTGCAGATTCTAAAGGATCTTGGCGAGATAAAACGAATTTTTCGTCGACGGAGCTATGCATGCATAATGATTGAGCAGTATTCGACATTTTTCAACGGCGAAAAGCTCCTTCTCTCGAGCGATGAAAAAAAAAATCAAAACAAAAGAAATTCAGGAAAAACAAAAACGGCCGAGGCAAATGACGAACGCGATGAGAAAACACGGGTTGGGGAGGGAATGACGAATTCTAAAAGCTCTCTACACAACCACACCCTATGCTCGAGCGTCTCTTCTACTGTATTTAATATCCCCGCACTTTTTCCCCTTGTGCTTCTGCTTCTCCCACCACTTTTTCCTCTCTGCGGGCAGAGATACCTTCGCGGGGGCCTATCGTTCGCGGAAAGCAGCAGAGGCCAGCCGCGGACGCGGCAAGAGAGAGAGAGAGAGAGAGAGAGAGAGAGAGAGAGAGAGCTCCGCGGGTGGCAAAAGGGGTTTAGAAGGAGGGCAGGGAAAAGAGGATGCGAGGTAACCGCAACCGAGAACCTAGTTTTCGCCCAGTCTGTAGACGAAGAAGAGGAGTTGGTAGTCGTGGTCGTGTTGTTTTCTGTGTGTGTATGTGTGTGTCTATGTGTGCATAATATATACACACTTGAATTTATACTCCTATATATATATATATATAAGTAGAGTGGACTTAATACGAGGGGATTTGCCAGTTTGCGTAGTTCGTACATATCGCACAGGAGTGTGCATTTTTTTGGACGGTCATTTAATTTAACGTAATATTATGCATCATAGTAGATATTTATTTCCCTGTCTTTCGCTTCCTTTAATTCTCTCTCTCTCTCTCTCTTTCACATTTTTGTTCTTTTTTAAGTAATCGGACGAATACGTGCGTCCACGAGAACGTTGGAAAACAAAGAACTTTACGCGTCGATCTAAAGTGTCGGATCGAGGATCGCTGCGAGTTATTAATATCGTACAATAGGCCAACAACAATTTCAGAGTACAGACTCGAGGCTAATGCTGTATTTACCGTTCGATGGAAATTTAATTTGTCCTATTATATGCTTAACTTTCACTACATTTTCTAGATATACATTTACACACATATATATATTTCCATATAGAGCAGCAGGTTTAACACTGCTCATTAAAAGATAGTCAATCAAAATCCTTCGTTTTCATAATCAACCTCACGAGCGCACAGACGCATGCAGGTCAATGAAGAACCTGGTCACATTGTGATCTATCGAGGAAAAAAAATCTTAATAATCCCAAGGTAACGGAGTGTTCGTTCGAACTCGATTCATATACGCACATGTCGGATTCAAAGTATAGCCAGCATGTGCGCGTACCTATGTAATTAATTTCGTATTTATTGCCTATATCTATATATCTTCTATGTGTATATAGGCAAAGACACAGTTTCTCGTGCCGGATAAATGAACCGATTAAAAAAAAAAAAAAAAAAAAAAAAAACAAAGTCGAGCCAGATAAATGGTTAACTTATTAGCTCAAATCTCAGTCCATTCTCCTGACGACTCTATCATCTCGTATTCCAATAATATACAGATATAAATTTAGTTTTTATAAGTAATATAGCCACGATCCATTTTCCACGCGTGAAAGCGAGGGGCCGAATTAGACGGCTGGTATGGTCGAGTTGGCCCAGTATTCCTTCAATCCTTGTTCCTGGAACGTTGATAGATTTTAGAACGAAGAACAAGCGTTACGTTACCGCCGACGTATTAATTTTGTATATAATTGTGTCGAGCAAAGAAATACGATCAATGACCGAAATAAGTGACTTCCTGATAGTAAAAGTTTCAACGTAGCCCCTTTAATGTCTGAAGAGCTTGCACAGGCGTTTATCGAGGAAATAAGTTTCCCCGGAACTCTGCAATATATATATATATATTAACCTCAAATTTCCGCCAGTCAAAAAGCACTGAGTTAAGTGTGAGAGGCTCGAGGATTGGCCACTTTTTCCGCATAGACACATCTTTTAAAAAGAATTTATTATTTGCTCACCGAGAGAGAGAGAGAGAGAGAGAGAGAGAGAGAGAGAGAGAGAGCAAGAGAGACGTGATATTTCCATATATCAGGATTCGAATCAAATTTCTGCGATATAATACGCGAGCTAATAGGGATTTCCGACGGAATGCCGTACAAATAGGAGCTCGAACCAAAAAACAAAAAATATGTGTGACCTGGAAAAGCCAGATCACATCGAGAATAGCCCCGAGAGATGACTCGGTGCATATATATATATATATATATATATATATATATATATATATATATATATAATATATGTGGTGTGTGTACGTTATTGGAAGTTTGCTTTCTCTCTATTGCTGGCGATGCATAAGGTTTTTGTCGATGAATTAAAATATGGCTCATTACTAAAAGTTCATAATTGATCATTGATTTTTATTTACGACTTACAGATATATATGATTTATATTATATTATATATGCATCTATGTTTGTGCGTGCGTGTCCGTTTTTATAAACCCGCAATGAAAATGTTTTGATAACAGCACGGTTTAGAATTATGTGGGGCATTTCAATAAAACTTATCTTAATTTTATACATCCCAACCCGATGTACGCACCGAGTCCTAATGTCTCGAATTCAAAAGTCACAAATTAGTTAAATCACAAATTAAATACCTCGAGTAAAGAAGAGAATGCAAATAAATTCGAATAATTGCTAAAGTCTCTTTAAAGGCATTATTGATAAAGGAGAAAGTCCAAGATTATGATTCCGCAAAGTCAAAGAGAAAGAAGTCGCTGTGCATTTTGAAGATTTAGTCGTTGTGCATTGCTTTGAAGATTTAGTGATTTTTTTTTGTTGGTTTTTTTTTTTTCGTTCGCTCCCACGAAACCCAAGAAAGACGGCTCCTTATGCCGAGAATTTGCAAGATCCCCAGTCGGAAAAATCTTCTTGCGAAGAGGAGACAGGGACCGACGAACGGGGTCAGTCGCTGGAAATTTCAGCGCTTCGCCGGGAAAATACTTGGTACGGAAATTTTGCCAAGAGACCAAGTGGCTCGGCCGAGTTATGCGCCGTGGCGCCGCGCTCTTTATCTCCGCATCTTCAAAAATCCGGTAAAATTCACTGCGCACGCGCAATTCAGCGCCCTTTTGCGCGCGGAACTTTCCACCTCGGAACGTGGATTTTCACGAAAGAATCCGCGAGCGAGGGGATTTTCAGGTTGTCGCGCGTTAACGGGCGATAAAAATGCTCCGAGTTTTACTAGACGCGCAGAAAATCGCCGTTCGCGAAGTGCGCGTCACGAATTTTAGCGGATATTTTGTAAATGTCTCGGTAGGTGAATTCGAAAGAAATCTATCCATCTCTTTATGCGTGAAAATTACATCTGTCCGAAGGAAGACAAGGCAAAATTCGCCAACGATGACAATGATAATACGACGCAGCAACTTTATGAGCGAGCGAGAGCGAGTCTTCTTTTTTGTTTTTTGTTTTTCACCTTTCGGTCATACTTGACGTTCGGCTGAACGCGGAGATTTCGAATCGGCCGAGAAAATCGATTCTCGAGAGAAAACGGGTGGCGATTACAGCGGATATAACGACCGTTGATTCGACATTCAGCAATGTAAACAGGGCGCTTTCGTCGTGTAATTCGGTGTATAATAAGTCGTACGGGCCGTGGGCTGGAACAAAAGGCAGCCTCTAAGATACATGAATTGTAACTGTGAGCGAGGATTATTTTTTCCAAATTTTTTTCGTACATGCACGGTAGCGTCGCGAACGGGAATGAAAAAAAAGACACTGTTTATCGAGGCCGCTTATTAAAGTTTGCTCGTGAGAGTTGCTTTTTTCTGTTTCTTCTTTTTTTTTATTGATTTCTTTTCTTTTTTTTTTTTTAACAATAACATTGGCAATTCATACAGCGTTCTAATAACATTTGGACCGAGGCACGCAAAAAAGGAATATGAGTAATAAGAGAAAAAAAATGAAAGGAAGATCGACAGTCCGTAAAACTAACGAGAGCTTAAATTGCTACCCGCAACATGTGTAGGTAAAGAGCACAATGAGGAAAAAAGTTGAGTAATTGCGGGTGGGCGGAGTCCCCCAACTCCTTCACTCCTGGGTAATGAAGCTAAATTACGATTCCTAAATCTCGAAGTTGGGCACTTCCCCACCCCACCCCCTTCAAAGCGCGCTTTCTCTCTCTCTCTCTCTCTCTCTCTTTGTCTCGTCTTGGCAAGTGGCATCAAACGCCACGGGTATTTGTTTACCACGGACCGTATACGTATTATATATTACGTATATATGATATACATGCCGTTAAGCGGGAGTTTCTCTATACTTTCCGCGTCAAAAGCACCCACGCGAGCACACACACAGCGATACACGCATACGCATATATATATATATATTAGGATCGCGCGTGCGCATCCTCTCCTTTCTCTTCGTGTGTGTGTGTGTGTGTGTGTGTGTGTGTGTGAGGCGCTCGTCGTCGGCGGCGGCGCGCGCTGGTGGTATAATCAAAACACGGGCATACGAGGCGAGCTCGAGAAGGAGTAGGAGTGGAAGGGGAGGAGGAGGGCCTCGAGAGGAAAAAAGGAGCAGTGAAAATATCTCTCTCTCTCTCTCTCTCTCTCTCTTTCTCCCTGTCTGGCGCACCCGCTCCCGTGCAGCTTTACCGTTATACACCAGCTTAGCCTAAACGAAGGAACAGACACGCCGAAAGGAGCGGAGAGGAGAGACGGCGCGAAAAAAGTCCTTGTTAAAGATCGAGCAAGAGGGTTTGTGTGCATACGGACAGCGAAGGAGAGAGAGGCAGAGAGACAGAGACCATGAGCGAGGAGACTAACTGTAAAGGCTCGTCAGGGAGATTAGTCTAGAAATTTTTGGTGTACACGCATGCAACGCAGAGGAAAGAGAGAGAGAGAGAGAGTGAGCGGGGGCAGCAGTAGAGGCGAAGCGGTTGCTTTCCGTTGGTACTCCGTGTGTTCTTTTGGTGACCCGGAGGTTGCACGAATGCAAAATTGATAATAAACCGCTAGGCAAACCGGTGCCCTCTCTCACTCGACTTGAGGCTTGTGTGTATTTGTATGTTACTGCAGCATCACAGCCGTCTCTCTCTCTCTCTCTCTCCCTCTCGTGTTATGTACCGCATAGCGGTGGCAGCAGCGACAGGACCAACAGCAGCAGTCGCGGCAACGACCTGTAAGGCGCATCGGGTCTCTCCCGCTTGCGCGCCGACTAACTGAAAAGGAGAGGAGGATGAGAGGGGTTGAGAAGAAGGGATCTCAGAGTCTCGGTGAGACCGAGACAGAGAAACGGAGAGAGTGCTGCGAGGGACGAGGACGCGCGAATTTACGTATACGTTTGTCCTGGCATAGATATATATATATATATATATATATATATATATATATATATATATATATATACGTGTGTACTATATATAACACCAGCCAAGCGAGGGTTAACAAACACGCGTGATTCATGACGTGTCGTGAAAACGTGTCGATTATGCATCTGAGCATAAGTACAGCAGCTCCTATACCTCCTCCATCCCCTCACCACTCCGTGGAATGTCTACGTGCGCCCCTCGGCCCCCTTCTCTCGCAGGGCTCTTATACACCTATATATATATATATATATATATATATATATATATATATATATATATATACATGCACGTTGCACGGACGCGATGCCTGCTTTGCGTTACCTCCGCTCCTCTCCCCCACACCCTTCGCAGCGAGTTCGTGGGATTTATCGTCACGGGAGGATGTGGCTCTCGCCCGCTCTCCCTCGCTCGCACGCCATACATTATATATGCGCCGTCGTCGTCGTCGTCGTCGTCGCCGCCGCAGACTCGCGGGGGGTTCGAAATCGCGCGGCCGGCGCGCGACTCCTTCCCACCGCAGCGGTAAATCGCGATGGGGACGGATGTGAGGGGGGGGTGGAGTGGGTTAAAGAGATGGATCGACAGATAGATGTATGTTTATTTTGTATGCCTGTACAAAATGCAAACATTAACATAATAAGAAAATTTTCAGAATACTCGTAGGTAATATATACATACATTTATAAACATTTATATATATATATATATATATATATATATATATATATATATCGTGAAATGTAAGCATAATAGAGTAGAATAAATAGATACTAGGTATAACAGTAGATAAGACATTAAGAAAGGTATGAATAATAATGCGATGTATCGAGGATTTTGTAAATCATAAGGTTACTTTGCAATTAATTATAGTACGACAAATCAAAATACTATAGTCGACGTGAAATTTGAAAGTAACACAAGAGTGCGACATAAAGAATACTATTTATTGGAAAAATAATTATAGTACACAATAAACTTTTTGAATGAACATGTATTCGCCAATGAGATAAAATACATCCAGCATCTTACTTTAAATCGAATCATTCTGTACGTTTCTTTAAATAGATTCAAACGTACATGGGATGTTCTACATTTCATGATTTCAATATTCAAATGACTAAAATGAACAGCCGAGTTTCGAAAAAGTATTTTTCTTCAGCGCTGTTTCAAATCTGATGAAAGAAGAATGATGGCGAACGAATGAAAACCCACACTGTCACATTGCTTCATGCGCTTATGGCAGTTCAATAACTCACGACGTCCTTTGAACAGATATACTAAGACTCAGTGTGTATAAAATAGCATGAAATAAATCTATAAACGCATTATTTTTAATACATATATATATATATATATATATATATATATAGAGAGAGAGAGAGAGAGAGAGAGAGAGGGGGGGGGTAGCGTCTTTGCAGCACGCAGATGGGCGATATTGCGACGATGTGGAGAGAATTGACGCTGATAATGATGATGATGGTGATGCGCTCTCGCCTGATCGCCGGCTCACCTAATTCGATACTAATTAGCCTGGGAAACAGAAAGAGAGAGGAGGGGGGAGGAGAAGAGGCGATACGATGCTGGGAGCCCGAGAGAAGGAAACGAGGTTCCTATATACACCGTTCCTCTGCCCTCCCCGCTCGCAATTCCCATTACTCTCTACAGCGCCGGTCGCGCGCGGCGCGGTTAACGCGATCTTTGTTCCTGATACATACGATACGTGAGTGTATATATATATATATATATATATATATATATATATATATATATATATACATATCATATACTTTAAATTAGTACGACACGCGCGCACGCGCCGGCGTTCGACGTGATTTTATTGTGGCTCTCGCGGGGGCGAGGCGCTTAAAGTATGCCCGGTTTACGGTTACGCGTTGGCCTTCCAGCCGCCTTCCTCCCCCCCCCCCTCCCCACAACCTCGCACCCGCCTTTTTCCATCGCGCGCGGAGTGGAGGGCACCAATTAATGTAATCGGCTTTTCCCGCGGTACTCGGCCGCCGCAGCCCGTTGATCGCCGGGGTTTCCGGGATATTGGGTCAGTAACGTTTCGCACGACCTTCGCGCTCTTGCGCGCCGCCCCCTCCTCCTCCTCCTCCTCCTGCCCCGATCCCCATAGCGTTGGAAGGAAGTCGTTATTAATGCCGACGCGCGTGTATTTAGGCGCTCGCGCGGAGTCGGCTGAATTTTTTCACCGGGGAAGTTTAGGGCAATTGTGGTGGGGGGGGAGGGGGGATTGGGATTTTTTCAAGTCAATTTTATAACCGTTTTTTTCTTCGTAAAAACGATCGATCAATCATGCGCAACGCTGGAGAATAGAAGCTGCGCATTCGAATAAGTAAATATTCGCTTATTTAAAATTCACTTTAGCGTAGTTGAGACTCCGAGATTCCTTTTGCCTACATTAAATATTATATGTATATGTATATGCTTTCTTATCTAATAAGTAAAAAAAAAAAGTTCAGTTAATGAATAAGTAAAGACTTATAAGCAATAGAATGTAAAAGAGGAATCTCGGAGCTACGAGCAGATACTCAAGAGTATTAACCTAAAAGTTGCGTGCGTTAATTCAAATCGAGAATCTGGTATTCGATATGGGGAACGGATATTTTGAGAATATTCGATAAATCCAGGTCGATCAGCCGGTGGCCGATGGTAGCACTGGTCAAGAGCGCTGAAATTATTGACGCACGAAAGAAGTGAAATATTTACTTAAAACGTCAGAGTGGTTTTTTGTTTTATTTTCTGATAGTTTTGATGAGTTATTCACGAGTCGAATGGAGTTGTAACAAATTAAAGGTTGGATTGATCATGTGCAATAAAGTAAAATTGTAAGATATTGAAAAACATATCTATTTCTAGCCTTGAAAAACTTAACACACTTTAAAGCATGTTATAGAAAAGTTCGTTTTATTTTCTTTAAACTTATCTTTACTTGACTGCAGTGTCAATTTATATGAATTTCATGAAAAAGAACGATTAATTATCACGTTTATCTTATAGAGCATTTATAACTTGACATCAAATAATTGGATCTTTGAAAGTTTATAAAATATAATTTTTTTTTTAATCTTTTCAATTTTCGTTTATTCTGCATGAGCTATCATTTAGTTTTCCACTTCGTTTGACAGCGTATCGGCTATATTATTTTCACGAATACATAATTTTGAAACAAAGTTCTTTATTTTTTTCTTTTTGTTTTTGCACTGTGCAGCGGGATGGGGTTGACGCTTAGCAGTGCGTAACGAGAATATCGTCCGTGTACGATCTCTCACGTTTATCAATTCGTAACTGTAATTTTTCGAGCAAATCCATAGAATTGCAAATTTTCTAGAAAAATTCTCTCCGTTCATGCACCTGCTCGATCGGCCATCGAGTTCCCGCGGCATACTTTTTTTCTTCTTTGAACAGGAAAATTCAAATAATAATAATAATAATAATAATAATGGGATTTATGCAATGAATTTTTGTATACGAAAGATGAAAAATGCATCATCGATCGGTTACGAATCGATGAATGTCGATGCACGAATTGTTAACGGAGGCAGGACTGGGATGGGATTCGGAAATTCGTGTCAGAACCGGGGCGTTAAGGCGAGAATAAAAAAAGACGCAACTTGCGTCAAGTTGAGAGCGAGCATATGCCGATGCAAATAAGGTTATGGACTCGCGCCAATGGTCCGCGGGCCGTGGGATTGAATCGTCGCGTGGAAAAGCCGCGAGTCGAAAAGAGCTCTGGATCATATTATAATACTTGGGATATCTCCGCAGGGATACAAGAATTGGAATATTCCAATAATTGTTATTTTAGTTTCTGTCGAAGCCGTGTGTGTTAATCGGTGTTTTTTAGAAAAATTCTTATTGATCCAGTGGAATTTTACACGTCAAGTGCGAGATACACAACGATCACGTTTAATTCTATATTAATAAGCAATTGATTAATGGCACTTGTAGGATTTATGTTTAAATTTATGAAATATATTGGAGCAAATTGTAACTTTATATATTGGGATCACGCGAGTGTACCGCTTTGGAGGCAGTGTACGCGAGTTCTGATGTATTAAAAATTATTTTAATTTAAACTTTCTTCATCAATCGTCCGATTATTTTCTTGTGTTTCTTTTTTCTTCTTTAATCAAAAAAAAATTAAAAAGCAGCCTCATCCGGCAGCAATATATAGCCTACCACGACCAATTTTCAAAACTTTTCTGTCCATTCTCCAATCTACCTGGATTAGCCGTAAATTCTTAAACAATTCAATATATATATATATATATATATATATATATATATATATATATATATATATACACATCTATGATCCGCAGTCGTATTTGCACTGCTTATTATAAGTTTGCTAATATATCCCAAAGAACCAGCAGTGGCAGCACAATTCCCTGTCCAATTATTTAGTTTACGCGCAGTAAAACCCACACTTTCCTCCCCCTCTCTGCCGCCCCCCGCCGGTTTGAGTATTGGCTGCGCTCTTCGCCTCTCTCCCTCTCGCGCTCTCTTCCCGGCTCTACCTCGCACCGCGCACACTGGCAGCTTTATAACGCTCATTTGAATTACGCTTATCCTTCGTATATACGTTTATATGTATTATATAGACGTGCCTCGCTCCCTCCTCTCTCTCTCTCTCTCTCTCTCTCTCTCTCTCTCTCTCTCTCTCTCTCGAAGCGTCGGACGAATTTATTGCTCGCCCGGCGAACCGGGTTAAATATGCATTATAGGCGCGTGCTTATGGCTACATGAGAGTGCGCCTGCGCGTATTAATAAGAACTTTAGCAAATAATAAGTGGCTTCGTAAAGCAGCTGGAGTTTCCGTCGTGCCACGCGAACCGTCGGTCTAACATGCGCGCGAACGTCGAAGACTCATGGCAGATCTATGATTTAAAGCGCTCCCGTCCAAGAAACTATATATATAAATATATATATATATATATATATATATATACTATACATATATATATATATATATATATATATATATATATGTATGTATGTATGTGTAAGCCGGAAGTTGTTCTTTGCATTATAGGAGAGGCAACGGCTAGAAGAGCGAGGAGCGTGGGAGGGGGGTGAACAGGGAAAAAATAGCGCGAAGATATGGGGAGATAGAAGAAGGATTGATAACGTCCATTCGCGTGCAATTCGACCGTTCTTCCAGGTCGCTTTATCTCTTCTCTTCCCCCCCCCCCTCTCTCTCGCACCAGCAAGACGCGTCTTTTCCTGGGAGCAAACTACGAAATAATCGCTTATCATCGATTAATCCCCCAACCCCCTCGGGAAAGATGGTCGCTTTTCTAGCCGTCCGATATTTATAACCTTGGCGAAGATGCAGCCCTACCCCCCTCCACCTCACTCGATTCCTCCGTCCAGTACATAGAGCGGTCAGCGCGAACGCGATATATTTGGACGCCATGTGTGCGTATGCGCGCGCGCGTGTGTGTAGGCGCATCGGGTATGAAATCGGCCACTGAGCGCGTTGCCGACGTAACGACGCCGATAAATCTCCCTCTTGTCCGAGAGTGGGGGGGGGGGAGAGGGTACGAGGGAAACGCCGTGAGACGCCGGGGCCGAGGGCCTAATGGCTCTACCGGGAAATTGAGCGAGCCAGAGTGTATCCGTAAAACTGTGAGGGGAAGAGAGAGAGAGAGAGAGAGGTGTTGCGTGCAGCGGATCTCCATTGCGTTCGATGATTAATGACGAGCGAGCGAGAGAGAGCGGGAGACGGCGAGAATTTTATTTCTTTTGCCATTTGAATTTTTATTTATTTAGAGTCGAAGGATTCTTGGTCCTTCTTAGACAAGCAGTATGTTTTCACTATGATGGAGAAACTATGCATAATAACTATGAAGATGAAACACAGTAACCATATCTCAAGTAAAATAACTAAAGACGTAAATATAATTTGAAAATAAAAGAAAAAAAAACAATAATAATAACAGTAGTAACGTATATAAATCAATTATTAGTGTAGCGTTGAGCCTAGAAGTAGCGCAGGATTATAATCAGAAGCCTCGTAGGAAGATCCGATCTCTACCGGTATCTCCATCCATAAACGTGCGGCAGCAATCGTAAACGAATCGAGATCGGCGCGACCGAGCGAGCCTGAGCAATTTGCTCGTTTTTCGCTGCCGTTGAGATTTTAGCTTATTAAAAATCTAGAGCGTCCATCGCGCCTTATCGGCGACGCAATCGTGCAGTTAATCGCCGCGTGAATTACGCGGTAGAATTCCCGGCGTAAAGTGGCGAAATGTGGTCAGAATTGCCGAGGCCTGAGGCGGGTCAAACGAATTTGGCCGGTGGGAAGAAAGAGAGAGAGAGAGAGAGACAGAGAGAGAGAGAGAGAGAGAGGGGGGGAGGCTCGCACGAGCGCGAACATAAAGTGGCAGCTACCGCATCGCGCGAATGATGCCGAGACGCGCGGTATAATAGAACTCCCTCTCTCTCCCCCGCTTCGTCTCCTCTCGCACGTGCCGCATGTTCTTTACGAGGGGGTCTCTCCCCACGCCTGTTTTGGAGTTCCATTATAATATACATGCACCGCGGAAGTAAATTTTGCCAAATATATATAGTAGGAAATTCTCACGTCCGCGCAGCATGAGCAGCGCCCCGATCTGTTGGTGAGAGCTCGTGTCGTGTATTCTATATATATATATATATATATATATATATATATATATATATATATATATATATATATACACTCTGGAGGTGTGAGGAAATGGGAAATTCGTTGCAAATTTTCTCACACCCTTCTCTCTTTCTCGTCTCGAACGAGTACCGCTGAGCGCCGATATATATATATATATATATATATATATATATATATATATATATCGTAAACACCGCTCAACTCTTGATATGCCTCGTGCTGCGATGCGCATTAATATTATATACAGCGCGCGAAGTGGCGATATATTTTAGCGGTCTTCTCTAGTTGCTTTCAAAGTCTTGTATATATGCACACACACATACAGATGCAAATAGACACACGTATAGTCTGAAAGGTATACAAGCCATTCCGAGACATGCGCGTCAGATGTACATATATATATATATATATATATATATATATATATATATAGGAACAGCTGCGCACGGGACTTTACGCCTGGGTTGCACAGTTGGTTTACACGTCTAGAGCTTAGAGATGTAGTATGCAGCAGGCGAATATATATATATATATATATATGTTCAATGAAAGCACGAAGCCACGGCGCGTATTAGCTTCTCGCGCGCCCGAGACTGGGAAAACGACGACCCCCCCCCTCCCCTCTATCCCAGCTCTTTTTAACGAGTCTCTCAGAAACGAGCGGAATCTCCGCACGCGCGCAATTAATTAGCCGATGGGCTCTCTCGCGAAAGTGCGGCTCCCGTCTCTTGACGAGGAGCGGCCTTCCTCCACCCCCCCCCCCGCCGCGCCTATACGGTGCGCCTAGATCGAGGAACGCGTCGCGTATGCGAGCCGCCGATTGGGAGGGGAGGGGAGGCGCGATATCGAGAGTTCAGCGGCGGGGGCGCGGGAACCGGCGCGAAGTCCCCTGTCGGATTTTCTCCTCATTTTATTTCTCCTTCGTTCTTTTTTCACCGCCGCCGCTCGGGACGCCGTCTCGCGCCCACCGCTCCCGGTGTCTATAACGACGCGATGATAATAATTGGCGCGAGCGTGGCCGACGAGACGCTTGCGAAGGGGGCATTAGTGGCGTAAGGACGTGTACGGACGATGTTCGGAGTTTCCCAAAGTGCGAGAGTTTGCTTGTTTTCTCAATATTGAATGTATGACGCGCCATCGGAATCGGGAGTCTGCATTAATTCACACAGTCCCTCCGATAATCTCATTCAACGTTCTCTGTCGATGATTTCCACTCGCTCCTCGAAAGAATCATTGATAAAAATTGAACGCGTATCCCGAAGGACGAGGACCATTTCGCCATAAAATTTTGACGATCGCTCTCGACCATTCGGTCGGTAATTTTTCGTTGTTTCGATCGTCGCGCGCACGGCCTCGAAGACGGTCTACGAATGGGGGTGGGGGGGTGGGGGCGCGTTGTCATTTTTGACGGGCGGCGAACGACGGTACGGAGAGCGCCCGCGTTAAAAGCCACGGCTTTCTCGCCGATATGGCGCTCTCGGCCGCTGTCTACGACTTCCGTGCTATTTCACCCACGGCATTCATTTACGATCGGTCGGATGGATTTTATCGACTTTCTCGCGCGTGGGACCCGCGTTGAAAGTCAGCATAGGATGAAATTTCGACAGGGCAAATCGCTGGTACTTTCGTATTTTTCCGAAATTCATGGGGATCCTTTTATGGGCGGGCATCGTTAACGAATTTTGGCGCAGGGCTTATTGAACGAACTGTGACAATTGAAGCCTCGTCGGGAACGGTCCTCGAGAGGAGCCGCTATGTGACCTTATTAAATGTTAATAATAAAATTTAGATCATAATTCAAGCCCTTGGCCTGCGTTCTTGAAAGTGACATTCTCGGAGTCGATTAGAATCCGTGCGTCAAAGTATTCTTAATTACACTTTCGATCGATGTAAACGATACTGCCAAGATCGGTAATGTTTCATTGTCAGTTTAATCTTTAATGTTTCGTTATCGGCAATGTTTCATTAAACTTTGCTCGATCAATCATTCCGACCGACGGCCGGTGCATAATCACAGACTGCTTGGGCTGCGAACTTTCCACATCGCCCGGCCTTATCGAAAGATGTCCGAGGTGCCTCTAAGCAGGCATTCGGCAAGGCTAACGGGTACAGCCTCGTGATTTATCGGGTCGATCCGCGCGAGGTCGCGCGACTTACCGTGGCAGTCGCACGCGTTCGCGAAAATTCCTGGCTGCCGCGCGTCTAAATTGGGCCAGCCGGCCAGCCGGCCGAGGGGGAAGTACGAGGAGAAACAGAGAGGAGGGACGTGGCTGCCTTTTCCTACCCACCCCGTCCCAACCTCCTCCCGTCACTAATGTACAGCCCATCATTGTTTCAGTAACGATGCACGAGCGCAGCGGGCTTGGCGGGCAGGAGGGGGGGGGGGCGAGCGCGGCCGACCACCGCGGGACTCGATTGCCATGAGCCATAATAATGCTTTTAAGCCTCCCAGCGCGACGAATCCGAAATAAAGCGGCGCGCGCCGGGATCGGTGAGCGAAGCGTCTGCCGCGGCCGGCAATTGATTGAAGAGGGGACCTGACTCGGTACATATATCG
Source organism: Sycobia sp. Sy_11 (assembly GCA_018907035.1). Classification (NCBI taxonomy): domain Eukaryota; kingdom Metazoa; phylum Arthropoda; class Insecta; order Hymenoptera; family Epichrysomallidae; genus Sycobia; species Sycobia sp. Sy_11. The sequence continues at coordinate 1,511,018 of JACCIC010000057.1, read as the reverse complement.
AAGGCGACCGCATACGAGTGTACCAATAGCGCATGTACCGCGAGCGAGTAAAATAAATAATTCAAGTGCAAGCGCCGTGTCTCGTTATACGATTATTATCACAGTTCGTGAAATAATTCAAATTCTAAATCTCTCTCTTTCATTCTCTCCCCCCCCCCTCTCTCTCTCTCTCTCTCTCTGTCTGTCTACCTCGCTCGACCCATCAATTATCCACTCCGTCGAGATGAGGAAGTACTCTCGAGACCTACAGCGTGGGCACAGGGGCGGGGGAAGGGGGGTGGGTGCTGTGCCGCTACGACACAGGACCGACGACCAGACGGGGGGGTACGAGAGTAAAGTAAAACCGGGGACCAATTAAAGCCGACGACGCGGGAGTAGGCCATCGAGCCCCGCGACCGCCGATCGCGATGGACGGAGAGCGGGGGGGGGGAGGCCAATTTTCAGACGGCAGCGCGTTCGCGTCTCCTGCGATCGTGCCCGTGCCCGGGAGCAGCGACGATAATTCAGGCCTGCGGTGCATTCGAACGCGGCTGCCCGCGAGAACGAAGCCACTGGCGCGCCGGCGGGATCGAAGACGCGCGTCGTCTACCGCCGTCAACTCCCTGCTGCCGTAGATGATGGACGACGACCAGTGCGGAGGAGCAGCGAACGCGTTGCAATCGCGCGTCCATCCCGTTTCTCGGCTATTCTTCGTTCTTGAACGACCGGGCGAAGGGAGCGCGATTGAGGATTCCGCGTCATGCTAATTAATCCCAACATTGGAGGGCTGAATTATAGATTTCATGCTGTGTCTAGATGATGTTCTGGAGAGATAGAAGGCTGGCTGACGAATGCCAGTACCTCTATTATCCCTATGCAAAAACATGTCTATAGTCGGTTAGATACTTTACAGCATAGAAGAAATATCAAAATAGGTCTTTTCTATGACATTTCATAACATACTTACTAATATTACTTTAATATTAGTAAAATATTACTTTTTAACCTATTATTACAACATTTGATTCGATATGTATAGATTGCGTTGTTGCAATAGAATAAAGTATTATATATTTTTATTGATCTTATATTCATATAGTTATAAGCTAAAGCTTCCCACGTTCTTCGATTTATAAAACGAAGTTCTCTTTGATGTACGAATCTGGAACCCTCATCCATCTTTTAACTATATTGACGGTTCTAATATCTAATTCATCAGATTCATATTCAGAAATCTTCTCGGCAGCTACAGTCCATAAATCATGCACTTTTCATAGCTGCAAGTCCTTTGAGATTTACCGATGATGATTATGTATTGAACTTACAGTTCGAATGTAAGATTCTGCCTGTTTATCATTATTTATATTTATAACAATTTGAACAATATTCCAAATTTATATGAACTGCATCTGCGTATGAGAATTGTATTTTCAATCAAGAATCTGAATTACAGCAGCAGATATTTGTGTATGTCAGATGGAAAGATCCAATTCAGTTTGAAATTATTATATATTCATTATTCTTCTTTTGTACGGTTAAAAAAATTTTGAATACACTCTATTTAGAGTTTCTAACTGTTAGCTCTATTCGAATATGTAGGAGTCGCTAAAGTATTGTGAATAAATTCAAGACAGTTTATTCTTAATCATATTGTACATGATACACAATGAATAATTAAAATTGTAATATTATGCCAAATTTATTCGTATAAATCAAAAATCAAAGTAACTGACTAGTGAGTTTCTTACTCAGGAATACGAATAAGGGAATATCTGTATAATGCAAAAATTCAATTAGAGCTCTCAGTATTATTCTATACCTATATCTTATAAACTGAGAGAAGTTTTCGATCGCGGTAACTCGAAAGTCAAGTAGTTTCTAACATACTTGGGTCCTTTGGTAATCCACTTCTTGAGTCTCTAAGCTTGGAGCTACTTGAAACTTTGGTGGTTTACACCAAAGTTTCATGTTGTGTTCATAAACACGGTATTTATTTTGTTGACATAAACAAAGGCTCAAGTATTGATAGTCCGATAATTTGAGCAATACGTTTACTCGAGAGACCCAAGTAAATATAAACGAAAGTGTGTTTAGGAAATCCATCAGAATTGAATAATCATATGATTGAGGTGATTAATTTACAAAAAATAGAATCACCAGGTGAACGAAAGAGACAATGACATTTTTTAAATGACGTTAATTTGAATCTTACAATTTACAAGAGCTAAAGAATAATAGATCGGCTTTCGTGAATTTCAATAAAAAAGGAATATACGAATTCCTAGACGATAATTTAATCCTTAAGCGACAGCAGGACAAATACATTAATACGTACTAATACTAATACTACCATAAGTAGTAACCGTCGCTCGTGTACGACCTAATTCGATATTGCAATTTTGACTAGGCAAAATAAAGTAAAGGTACTAAATGACTGGTAATGCAAGCAAATTAAATGAAGTAAAAAGTTTCAATGGTTTTTATTTGAATATTTAAATAACAATTTATAAGCACCCGACGAAACGCTTCGAATGATTTCTATTTCATCTACTTGGTGACAGAGTCGCCTTAATGCTTTAAAAGAGACATTAATTAATGTATATGGGATAACCGACAACTCTTTACGACTACTCATGGGTATTTTCTAGATTCGGCTGGCGTTCGTATAGAATCAATTCAAGCTATTTACGATTTATCATTATTACGTTTGATGCCAAACAGGTTGAGAAGATGGGGGACACCCGAATCCACGGTTAATCGGACACTTTACAGTCGTTCACACTTCGGATGATCAATTCGCGTACAGTTTTCTAATAATCCTTGAAAGACAAATGTAGAGAGACAACAACATACAATTCACATTTCGTTCCACGGAAATTAGGAGCTTTAATAAGCCACCCCCTAACGCGCGACATCTACTTCCCTCGGAAGATTTCAAAAATATCTAATAATATTCTCGCGTGCAGCTTCTCGAGTCGCGCTCTCCTGTACCTCGAAAAGGGTATCATTGGTCGGGGGTTCGGGGGAGGGAGGGAGGGGGGGGTACACGCATCCGTACATCGTCATCGCGCATAATACGGCCTTTAGCGTCGGCTAGGAAAACGAACTGAAACAGAAAAAAGAATTAAGTGACGAGCGTCCCCGATGGACCGGAGTATAATTTACCCTACGTACGTGCGTGCGCGTATTTTTTCTCCCCCTTTCTCTTCTCGGCTCCGTCTACTTCCTGGAAACACGCGTGTGTGTGTGCTGTTTGCCCACGCGTGCGATGGACGAATGGTGGCAGGGAGGCGGGAGGGGGGAGGGGCAAGCAGGCAGGCAGCCAGCCAGCCAGCCAGCCAGAAGGTGACTCGTACACAGCCGCGGTTCATTAAAACGAGATTAATGATAGGTTGGCCGTAAAGGTCGTAATCACTGTGGCAGAAATAAGATTCGCGAAATTACGGAAGTTCGCGATTTAATGGGCGCACGAGATCAAATGTTTATTCCACAATTTCGAGGAGTTGCTGCCAAGGGCGATGCTGTAATAAATGGGTCGTTATATACATTCATATATATATATATATATATATATATATATATATATATATATATATTGTCCATGGAATTTTATGGCGATTAAATAAAATATTGCCAATCACGGTGGCTCGATATGGTATTCGTTTTTTTATTTTAATCAATTTGCAGCGGAACCTGAGGACTGCGAGCCTCAGTTACACGCCCTTCAATACAGATCAACATAAGGCGTAGGAAAAACGACTCATAAATTTCATGAGTAAATTAATTTCCATTCGATCGCTATTCTAATCTGGTCCTTGAATTGAAAATTGACATTATCATCATTTTCAAGAAACGATTCGTACTTGTAATATTTCTTGTGAAATTTATCAATTTTATGATAATAGAATGTAACATATAATACACTGGTTTTTATCAATGGCCAAACGCAATTACATAAGGTTCAGTGCGAAATAACAACTTTGTGTACGTACGCCGTTAAATTTTTTTTTGCTCGTTTAAAACAGTAATTATTCGTCTTTATAAAATCAATTATACGGTTAATTGAAATTTTGCTGCACATTTGAAAAAATATGTAACAATTGAGCATATATTTTTAGAATCTTTTCATGAAAAAATTATAAATCTAATAATCGATGTAAAAAATTTAAATTTCGTCCAATATTTATTTCTATCATCTTATGCGCAATTGGATTAATTTCGTTTGAATAACCTTCAAGAAACTGCATTGTGCGGCACTAATAAACAAAACGTAGATGGATTAAATCTTAATGTGATCAAGGTAACGCGATACTTGGTATTTCCATCTATTCGAGTTTCATTCGAATCTGCTTCGTCCTGAATATATACGATTATCTCACTTATTCTTTCATAATTTACGTCCCAATATAAAAGACGATTTTCAATATGCAGACAAGATTATTAGGATAGATAATTAATTAATAGTCGAATGATAGACATCTCACGTGTACGGAGTAACAGTAGTGTTGAATAGATAATTTATTCGTGTATTTGTACGTGAAACCAAGGTAGTTGCAACTGTATGGATTATGAATGGTCAATGTTGTTCGATTCTCACAGTATTTTTTCAAAAAAAAAATTGAATTTTAAATATGAAATTTTATCCTTTTAATTAAGTTACTAAATCATTTGTATCATACTCTTTATTGAAATCGCTATATTAAGTATCCTTGATTCACTATCAATAGGTTATTCATAAATTCAAATATAATTTGTCTATAAAATATCTATATATAGACACAGACGCGTACGTACGCGTGCGCTCGCAATTGCAACAATCTTACATTTTATCCTGACAAGTTTTTAGGCACAATTGTCCGCTTCGACGTGCCGGTACGCCACTCGCACAAGTGACTTCTGTCGACGCGACCGGCTAAAAACTAGAGGCAGTCGAAAATTTTGCGTCGAAAATCGAAAGAATCGTGCCCTGTTTTTCACCGAATGCGCCGATACATTAGGATAAAATTGCCTCTCCTCCTCACAATAGCCTTAATAAACACAGTCGAGGCGAGGAATCTTTTCCTTTTTTTTTTTCTCGCTCGGCCGCGCCTCGCGTCTGCCCAATTACCCGACATATTCGACGCTCGCTGCGCTCACTCGGCCGCGCGCAGGACAAGGTCGTGAGAAATGCAGCGGCGCGAGATGGCGCGAGTTCCGGTGTCGTCGTCCTTAATATATATATATATACACATAAAGCCTCGACCCCGTGTGATACTCCGGTCGTTCTTTTTCACGCCATCGGCCGATCTCTGACTACCGTCACTTTCGCCTTCCTGCATTTCACGCACGTATACGCCTGCCTGTGCGTATATGCTCGCGCCTCGCGGCGAAGGGGGAGGGGTGGCAGTGCGCTCGGCAAATATAGAACCGCGGCTTCTTCGTTCAACGTCGGTCGTATATGTATATATATATATATATAGCTCCGCATGCATGCCTCTCTAGCAATTGCTACCCCTCCCTCCAGAAGTTAAGGCTCTTTCCTTCCTTTTTTTTCCTTTTCTTCATTTTTTCCCCCATTTTTTTTCCTTCCTTTCGTTTTCTCGCCGCTCGTTCAATTAATAATAATGCAGGCTGCCGTGCGTATATATATATATATATATATATATATATATATATATATATGCAGAAGACTTCAATGTGCACGAATCGCCGAGCCGCCGCGGGCATCGGCCTTAATTAGGACTATATACCGGGGCCGCAACCGCGCTCTCGGGGAAGATCTCTACCCCGAGATATATAATGGGGATTAACCGAGGGGTTCATGGGGGGGGGGGGCGAGCGATTATAACATGTATATATATATATACGATTTCATACAGATACGTCGCAATAACGTTTTTTTTTTAATCGTGATACAGGCTTTATTACATAAACCCTTTATAAAATCCATCTGCTATTATTTCGATCTTTGCTTGCGCAGTCGGCGTAGTTCACCTATTATAAAAAACAAAAAAAAAACAAAAAACAATTAAAAAGGAAAACGAATGCAAATAGCAAATCGTTTGAAAATTTTAAAGGCGTTTCAAAAGATTTCTCTCTCCACTCTCGGAACGTTAAATTAAAAGAAAACTGTATGTAAGCGCGAATTCAATATAGGAACATTCCAGGGAGTCTTTTTTAGTTAATGAATTTCGATTGCCTTTGAAATCGCTTTAATTGGAACTGAATAACCATGAACGCGAGCGGCTAAATACACTAGCATTTATTTTACATTCGCTTCCCGGCGAGGGAGGAAATTAATTTTATAAAAATGAACAAAAAAAAAACAACTAAAAAATATGCAAACAATCCATTAAAAAAAAAAAACGACAGGAAATTGTTCCGCTTTTGCACGTGGAGGCTTTTGAAAGAGTTTTTTTTTCCCTCCTATTATGAATCTGTCTCGTTATTTAGACGTACACGTACAAGCGCGGGCATATATAAAGAGACCAACAAATAAATAGACAATGCCAAAGTAAAGGACTGTATCGTGCAGTTTTCCTAATTTGTCCCGCCGAACGAGCCAGCTTTGAACTTTCTCCCTATACCAACGTCAATTCGCTCATCAGATCCGGTTTTCGCACGCTGCGTCCGGGGATGGAAGAAAAATATAGCGGATCAAATCGAATGATTGTTCGATGGTTGGATTGCGCCCCTCCCCCTCTCCACTACTCGCTTCTTACTCCCCTCGCAATATCGCAACGAATTCATTCGGAGCGCAGGCATTTCGCCTATAATTGAGATGTTTTGGTCGGCTTAATTGATGACGCCGCTTCCTCTTGGCTCAATTCGGCTCAACAGTCGAATAAGCTCGGATACGTATATAAACATATAAACGGGGTGTCGCATTTTATCTAATAATACTGAGAACATATCGCGAACTAAGCGATTTCATAAAAAAAAAAAAAAAAAAACAAGCTCACAAGAGTAATTCATTTGAAAATCAAAGGGGTTATCCGAATAACTAATTTAATTTTGTGCTGATCATCATGTGTGGCTTCGTCAGCCTCTTAATCTATTTTTTTAATAAGGACTTATTTTATGAAGATTTGAACTCTAAGGATGCAAATTTGTTCGCATCTGTATTCAATATTTTTTTGCCTTCGACCTTAGACTTGTTCGTCCGTTGAAGTCGTGTACTTTGAGACCAACTTTAACTCAAAAAGGAACTAGTTGAAGAACATGAATGACTATTCAAATAGGCTCGAAGGCGGGTTTGAGAAGAAAAAGGGAACGAGCCGGACGCATGCCAGAAATTATTTTAAACCGTAAAGTTCGAAACTTTTACGAAAAACAGTCACGGATGGTAGAGGCCGTAAGAAAATTCTTCGGACTCAGAAAATGTGACAAAATTCACTTAATATTTGAGAGTAAATTTTTACGCGTTCTCTAACCTACACCCTTTAAAATGACTTATACAAATAAATCTGTACACCGATCCATTCACAAGTTAAAGCGAATTAAGTTACGCAACGTGCTGACAATTTTACCGTTTTCCACGTTGGTAGGCCGCGCGCGCTCAGTTAACATAATTGGACGCTCGGCACATTTGGACTCGACACGACGCTCTCCGTCCACATCCATAACCATCTCAATATGCACTTGTTGTCGTCCCGCGCGCGCGCCAGAGGCTCCGTAATAATAATTATCGTCTTCTCGCGCGTCGTCGCGATGTCTTTGTTTTATGTACATTTATTCGCTCGGACAGACGCGCGTACGTGTGCGCCTGTGTTTATTTATGTATACAAGCGCGTGTTCGCGCGGCCAGCCGGACACTTCCGGGTTCTTGGGTTGTATCAGGGGTCCGGTTTCCCACCTACCTATTTCTCCTTCTCTCTCTCTCTCTTTATCTCTCTCTCTCTCTCTCGCTATCTCTCTCTCTCTCTCTTATCTCTCTCTCTCTCTCTCTCGCTATCTCTCTCTCTCTCTCTCTCTCACTCTCCGTCTGCCTCACGCGCGCACGCCCGCTCGAGCGTGAAATTTCGCGTACGCGTTTATTAATGCCGCGCCGAGCAACGATTTTGCCGGTGCGCGCCGCGCGCAAAGAGAGAGAGAGAGAGAGAGAGAGAGAGAGAGAGAGGCGCGACGGCCGATGGGCGCGCTCTATCCGACGCGGTTAATATCGCGCCTTCCGCCCCGAGGACGGTGTCGCGGTGTCGTTACAGTTAGACGCGGACGAAACGTGCGTCTGTCGGGATCTTCCCCCCACCCAACCACCCGCCCGCCCCTCGTACCCGCCGCCAGTAACCGCCGTTTCTTCTACACGTGCGCGGAGAATCGCTTGGCGACACGAAATTTCGGAACGCACGCTGAACTGTCGAGCTAATCGTACGCGTGTGCAGAGGACTGTTGGACCGTTAAAATCGTTAAATTCTTGTTACGCGTCGTTTTGAAGTAAAAAAAAAGGGCAAGCACAGAATAATTTTAATTTAGATCTTTATTCAAATGAATTTGACATTTTTTAACGATCGCGTTTTGAAATTAGTTTAAGGGACTTGTTGATTTGTACCGATTCGATAGAAATCTGAGTAGAAATCTGTTTTAAAGATTATAATACGTAATTGTTCAAGTATTGTAAATATCAATTGATCATTGCATTTGGCAATCTTATGGATGTGAGATACTTTTCAACATTTCATAGCAATGTATAAAATTAGAAGTAAAATTTTAAAAACGTTCTCGTTTCCACAGTTGGTGATGAATCTGCTTGAAACTTCGCAGAAATGTAAAATAGACGTATCTAAAGGGCGCGATTAATTAAAATTTGCAATAATTTCACATTTACATATAATGTTATTTGAAACAGCGTATTTCTTGGCTTGATTGTTAAATATTGACTGCGACATCGCTTTCAATCATTATAAATAATTTGAAATCAGCATACGTCTATGTTTCTAATTTGTTTTTCTGAAAGGCGTACTTGTAATAAACGATATGAAGCTAATACGTTCAATGTATATAGGAGTAAATGAAACTACATTTTCTAAAATCAAATTGTGTACTCTAACAATCTTTTGACGCGAATTGACAGTCGTACGAAAATACGAGTTCTATTTAATCCTTAGTCCTCTAGTAAATCTGGTAAACAAAACCTCTTGTAAATATAGAATGAAATTTTCAACCGGACAGGGATAAACCGGTCCGTCTCCTTACGGCGAATATATCGTAGGAAGCGGGAGAATGATTCAAAGTAAAACGTATTTTCGCGCTTTTGGGTAGACATTCCGAGTTGTCCAGAACAATGAAAATAGAGAAAAAAAAATTTGCCGAAAAGTTTTCCTACTTAATGTACAGACTCTGTGCGCGGACTTGCCCAACTTCTGGTATACCTCCACGTCGTATTAAGCAGGGATTTATCTGAAAGTTTTTGCCGTCTGTCTGTCTATCTCTCTCTCTCTCTCTCTCTCTCTCTCTCTCTTTCTCTCTCTAAGCTCTGCGGTCCCCGTAAGTCTAACTTCCTAGGCCGTCGAGAGAAAACTCGCGAAACTTAACGATTCGTCGGTGCCGCGAGATTCTGTATAAAATCGCTCTTTTGCAGTAAAAAGAAGCAAAAAAGAAAAAGAAAAAACAATTTATCACTCAACGTACATGCCGACATTATTATTATTATTATTATTATTATTATTATTATTATGCCGAGGAGACGTGCCGGAGAGAGAAGAGCGACGGTCGCGCTTAAATCATCGCAACGGGCTCGCGCGATTTTATGAAACGGGACGAAACTGCCGCGGATGGGAATTAAAATTTTAAATTGGGTTAAAGGAGGCGCTACTACACGCTGAGCCTGCCGCCCCCCCCCACCAGCCGGGCTCCGTCGTCGACTCGTCGCTTTGCCAATGGATATTTACGGACGTTAAGTATTTGCCGGCGCTCGACTGTATGTGTGTGTGTGTGTGTGTTTGTGTCGAGCGCTTCTGCAAAGTACATCGATCCTCTTTTCATATAATTATTGCAAAAACAAGCGTCCTCGCAGAGGTTTCACCTAATTTTTTCTAACGGTACCGATCGGCGTAGCTCGTAATCGCATTGCTCTCTTTCTCTCTCTCTCTCTCTCTCTCTCTCGCTCTGTTTCTGCCATTTGCGTCGAAGCCGCGTCTTCGAAATTGTTCTCCTTTTTTCCACCCCATCCCTTGCATATAATTATCAGTGAGAATGATTAAAAAAATAAGCCGGCCTCCCCCTTCCTCAATCGGAACACATGGCCGCGCATCCGTACGAATTCCGAAATTGAAGCGATCCAATAAAAACTCTGCGAGTATGTTGTTTCTTTCTTTTTTTTTTTTTTTTTTTTTTTTTTTTTTCGTAAACTCGTTTTACAATTATATACGAGCGCTTGTAAAGCGACATTTACACGCGTTTTAACGTTACGCGCGCGGCATTAAAGCAATAGAATATATCTCGTCTCCCTCCAAATGAGCGCTGGCTTTTACGATTATGCACCGCTGCTGGACGAGCGCGACAGACCACCGAGAGCGCGCGCACGCATAAAATTTTAAAGCTATTATAATTAATATATTATGCATACACACACACACACACACACACACACACACACACACACACACACACACACACATACACATACATACATACATACATACATACATACATACATACATACATACATACAACGCCTCTGTATGATATATGCCCTGCGGGACATTTTCCTGTACCGACTACTCATCCCGTTTAGAATTCTAGTCGATTCGCAGAGAGGCGAAAAAAGTGTGTTAGACCGAGCTGCTTCGGAAACAAAAACAATAATAAAAACAGTGAACTATTTCCAGCGCAAAATTTTAATTTACGGTATCGACTGCAATGTACGCTATCTTCAAGCCGCAATGCTTTTATGATTAGAGTCACAGTTGGGAAATCGACGATTTTAAGAAGAACGAAGAACGTGGTAATCTTTTTTTTTAGTTCCGCAGAATGACTAATATAGACTTGGATTTTACCCTACAGTTCTGTATGCGATTGATTAGAAATGTCATAATTTATTTCTTTAATTTCTATGGTTTGTTTATTGAAAAAATTTTCCTAGTCAAGTCTCATCGTTAAAATATCAACAAGTATTATAAGATAGACTAGAACATGTCTTAATTTAGTATATCAAGAGATTTTGATGGGCACCGAACACCAAACTGCTGTGAAAATTTGAACAAAATCGTAGACCCAATATGTTAAGAAAATATTATAAAGAATCCGTTCAAATTTCAAGTATACAATGCTTTTCATAATTTTTTGTCTAAAATGTTTACCTCTAGCAGTACTTACTTGTTGAAAGATCAATTGCATCGCGCGCATGTTAGAAGTTTCAGTAATTCATGGCTTCGAAAATATGTAATTTCGGAGAGCAATCAGAAAGATCTCGTGTAGTTGAAATATTACACATATTTTAAAATGAATTAAGATACTGTCTGCTTACAATAAATAAAAGTAGTCATTAATATTTTTCAACAGAAATCAAATTTATGAACTAAATTTTTGTTCAATTACGTGCCTTATAAAAATCATCAAAAAAAATTTAATCGGAACCAATGGTAGAAAGAAAATTTTCAACGAAAATAACATTAATTAAATAAAAAAAGTTTGCAGAATTTGTAATTATTGCCACGTGTGACTATGATATATCGTCCACGTCTAAGATCAATCTAACAGATCGACTATACTTTTGATTTCCTTTTTAATCAAAGATTAGATGAGTCATCTTTTTTTTCGTCCTAATTTCGAAACTATCCTCGAAACTATCGGTATGTTCTCTAATTTAACCATCCTGAAAAAAAATGTGAATAAGTTCGACAAGGCGACAATCCACATCAACACTCAGATGCAAAATAATTTCTTTTTGTCGTTCTTGTCTCTCTCTCTCCCTCGCTCGCTCGAATAACCGCCGTTTCAAAGCCGTTTTGTAATCCGTCGCTGTTCGCGGACGAATCGACGTTAACGCGATCGGGGCGCGTTTCGTTGCCACTCCCCCCTGCCGACAGTGCCGCTTGGCCGACTAATCCCGCCGACGCCGCCCTGCTGTCGCCGTTTCGAGCGACATCGCCGGGACTCTCCCGGCCTGGTTTATTAAATCGCACGCGAAGAACGACGCGGTTACGACGCCTCGCGCGGGCCGTTTTCTCGGCGCGTTTACGCGCTCGCTAACATTATTATAGAATTAACGTAATGCGCGTATGCATACGCGCGCGTCCCCCCCCCTCTCTCTCGTCTACTTTGCTCGTTCGACCGATGCAGCGGGACGCTACATCGCGCTTTGTGCGAGCACGTCCCGACAATCGCTTTATCATCCAAGAGGGTTCTCGCGGCGCAATTTGCCGGATAGATCGTTATTGTAACAATTACATTGTTCAAAAGTGGACGGGAATGGGACTACGCATTACGAATGAAATTGACGAGTTCTCAGTTTGCGGTACGAATTTATTTTTGGAAATTAACGCAGCTCCTCTGTAAAATCCAAATATCTTCGTTTGTATTCACGATCGTGTGAGAAATTTGCTAATTTAATCAGTTATAGATATCGTTTGAAAGAGTTGAAACTTCTCTATCGATTTGCATATTTATATAATTCTTACATATTACTAAAAATCAATTGTAGCCCTCTAAATCGCCGGAAAACAGCAACAAATAATCTTTTGTATTGGATGATCAGATTATCCGAACGATTTCTTAATTATCGAATCGTTTCTTATTTAATAGGCAAGAATTTTTTCACGTCTTCTAAAACTCCAAGATCAAGTATATTTGTTCCTGAACAGTTTCAATAGCAAAATCCTATATCGCGGACAAACTCCGCTAATGCTGTCTAATGTCGAGATTTAGCTGCATAGATTATCCAATATATATGGTTGACAATTTATTATGAATAAATTATAATTAAAATTTTGAAACTTACGTTCTTGTTTCCGACATTTTCTTATTTATTTCAAAAGAAGATATTCTAAGTGTAATGAAAAATGAATTTATCTGGATTTTGTACTGCGTCGCTGTAAAAGTAATTTTTTTACACAAAAATATGTCCTCATAATACGGTCTTACAAGAACAGAAATAGAGTTAACAATCTTGATCGATTCGTATCGTTCAAAATGTTAACAACACCCAGCCCGAATTCTGTAATCAAAATCATGCGCATCGAGGTCTGACGTGATGCAGTTTTTCTGTTCGCATTCTTCGGAAACCAATATAGCGATGATTGACTTTTAGCGTACGGAAAATTATTCGTTATAAATCAAGAAACGATTCTATATAAATTGCTCTGTATTATTAAAACGTAGAAAAGCCAATTAAATAACTTTATAAACAAAAAAATTGGTAAATAATTTTTTGATGATAGAGTGAGAGACAAGGAGAGAGAGAGGAGAGATAGAGAAAGGAAGAGGTAAAACAGGATTGCGTGCTCGCAGAGGATTTTCAGCCATCGGTCCTTTTGGCAAAGGATTCTTTGACCTCTTTTGGGGTCCCCCAACCTCTGCTCACGTTCTCTCTCTCTTTCGATCTCTCTCTCTCTCTCTCTCTCTCTCTTCGCGCGCTTGTCGCTATTTAATGAACTGCGGAGATTGAAGAGCGAAAAATAATCAGAGGCGCGCGCGCGCCCAGGCCGCGTGGGCGGTAGCCGTACAACCGTAGATCCCACTTTTCCGTGGACGCTCGCTGGATCGTAAACTGGATTTTATCAGCTGGAATTATTTAGCGAGCGTACATAATAATTAGGAAATTACCCGCTCTGAAATCTTATTAATTTCGATGCCAATCGAAAATGTAATCATGCGCATGCGAATCAATTATAATATTATAGCGCATTTTAATTTTAATTATATAAACGTCGTTGAAAAGCATTGCGAAAAGTTCAATTTCATTTTTCACTTTCGAAATGAACCGGTATATATATACGTAAAAGTACTCTGTTCCTTTGATAAAGAAGCTTTGAGGCTGCGTACAGCGAACGCAAAATGCAATTAATTTACAGTTATTTGAAAGAACATCTATATGTGCCGCATATGAATGGACTTTTCAGGGAATCGAAAATTTTCAACGATACCGGCGTATTTGACAAAACGAATACTCATTTATTTCAGTTTGCTCCGCAACAGTTCAGCAAAAAAATAATCGTTGTGTATAAAGTTGATGTTGTAATCAAGGCGATTATTAGTTCGCGCGCGCGCTTAAAAATATAAATTAGGTATTTTGTAATTATTTTGCTGCATTTTCATGGTTTGCTAGTAAAAAGAAACAAAAATTCTACGGGTAAATGTAAAGGTGATGTGAAACCCATTGACATTTTTAAAGAGAAAATTAGTAGCGTACTTGGTAGAATAAATATACCACTGTAAGAATTTCTCGAAAAAATTGCGAATTCTTGACGACCGTTGCACGAATTGGAATCTTGGTATATTTCGAGGTTAATGATACGTATTGATCCCCTCGTTCTGTTACAAAATTACCTAGCTGCCACGACAAATTTTAACAAATCGTCGAATAAACTCACTTACGTACGATCGATCGTTTGTAAGAAAACCGAGGCGCTTAAATTTATCGAAAAATCGTGATTTGCCAGTATCGTTCGATAATTTGCGGTATATTATTACCAAAAAATCCTTACCCTGAGCATATACGAATAAATACATGAAATACGATAGTCAAAGAAAAAGAAAACAAAAAAATTTACCGCGGCAATTATCATCAACATCATCATTTCATTGCCAACATAAAAACTGTTTCTTTTTTTCTTCTTTCGTCTTCGTCGTAATACGAGCGAGTTCTGGAATGTTTTTTTGAGCCTTGTAGCAACAAGTCGGTAATATTAGACTTAAGATGGCTATGGAAAGATTAACTAAATTTATGGTCGATACGAGGCCTCGTTTCTCTCGTGAAAAACTAGCAGATACCAGATTGGTTTATTAAACGTTATGATGGTAGATCGATAAATTGATATTTGTTTTCTCTCGTAATTTACCTGAAAACATTCAAGATAGGATATTTTTTAAAGTTAAATTATAGTCCTGAAAGAATATCTAAAATATTCCATTTCACTTTATTATAGGTCTCTTATTTAATTACACATCATTATGAAAATTAAATTAATAAAGATTAAGTGACGAGTCAGATGATATTTAAAAGGATTTGGCTTTTCTCGGGTTCTTAAAAAAAAAGAGCCTTAAGAAAGAGTCAAGCATGGACTTGTGCGACGTTTTGGTATTTTTTCATCATTATGACAGCATTGCACGGCAAAAAATGAAGTAAAGTACATATTTCGAAGAAACCATTATTTATCCAAAATACTTACTTAATACAACTACTGGTATTTGCATTCATATAATTTCCATTGTGGTATATAACACTAAATGAAGAAAAGAAGATAATCGATGTTTTAATGAGTCAAATTTGTGAATTTTTTACAGTTTTGTTTTAGTTTTAGTATTTGAACTGCGTCATAACTGAAATACCACCAAAATCCTATACAATTCGAAACATTTGTTTTTTTTTTGTTTTTTTTTTTGAATCACCGATCACGAGAGACCATCCAAATTTATATCCAAATTGCTCAGATAAAATGGAACTAAAAACCAATAACCGTGAGGGGGGGGGGGAATTTTCTAGTAAGAAGTACAAGATACAATGGTCAATCTATTTTTCAATGCCGGCCATCGCGACACTTTTCCAGAAACTGCGACACGATCAAATTGCCGGGAGCGCGCGCTATATCGTAATTTATCGCTGGAAAATTTTTTCACCACGACGCAGGACGACCGAATTCCGATCGACGGATAACGACGACTCATGCGCCTCACCCCCTCCCCCCCCGCCACTTATCCGAGCCATATCGCGCGCGATAAATAGAAATCCGTATCGCGACTCGCTCGCCCCATAAGCAATCAAATACATAAATTTACACGTGTGCATTAATCGGATGCAATCCTCCTGCACGACTAATTTCTCTCCCTCGCCTTCCGCCTGTCGCAGACCGGAGTCCGCCTGCCGGAGGGAGCGAGCGCGGCCCTGGCCAAGCCCACCAAGTACCACTACTATCCCCACAATCAGCACATCTACCTGCTGCCGGAGTGCGCGGTGCAGCAGGTCTGCAACGCCGTCTACGTGAGGCTGAACTTCACCCAGCCGCTGTGCGCCTGCCCGGGACGCTACAGGGATCCGTGCAGCGCGTCCCTCGACAGCGACGATCTGCACACCACCGAGCTCGTCACGGACTCGCGCACCAAGGTAATTTACACCCTACATTATATACATATATATACATATGTGTGTGTATATATATATATATATACATACATACATACATATTCATATATCATACCACGCATGTGTATACTTACGCGCATCGGATATGCATAGACGCACGCCCCACGAAGATGGGCGTGTTATTACTAATTCGGTATGAAGCGAATGGTTGTTCGAGCGCAATATACCGAAGAGATGCGCTATAAAAACGAATGTTTCTGTTTTTTTTTTTTTTTTTTTTTTTAACATAAACTATAACGACAATCATTCGATTCATCTCCGTTTTCGTTTGATTCTTTCTTTTTTTCAAGCGTGGTCCGATAAATAGTTTTATTTTCCATAACTGTCGGATTGAATTTTCAATCACGAAAATACTTCAATTTCCAACCGGATTGATTAGATATATTTTTTACACAACTAACGAATAAATACGTGAATGTCAAATGTTTAAATTAGATAATAAATTTATTTCATGACAATGAGGCCATTTTCAGAAACTTAATTGCTAATACTTTATTGAAAAATTACACTATCGGTACTAAGTATTTTTACTTAAATCTTCAATTTCTATATAAAATAGTTAAGCGAAAGTTTTTGAAAATGCATAAAACTTTATATCTATAAATATATCACAACCGTGTCATAGATAGTATTTTTAAAATTCTTCTTTTCAGCAATCAGACCGGGAATTTAAATCTTAACGATACTTTTGAGACCGATTTCGTGTACTATTCCGTTAATTTGAATAATGCTCGAGTCACCGTAAGGACCTGCAATAATGTCACAATGGTAAGCGGCTTGTAACGTTTTAGGCTTTAGACTGCCTTGTCCGAGCAGTCGCGTTTGCATAAACAAAAACTATCGCGGAAGCACTGGTCTTCCTTTTTACGAGCGGCTATTTTGGACTCGAATTACCACGTTCGATCGACCTGTTTCTGAATAAAAGCTCCCCAATAACCGCGGAGATAAAATGGCGCGTTATTTTGTCACTTAACGCATAGTTAGCTACCAGTTGCTTTTTTGCTCAGATGTGTAGAAAAGTTATTTGTTAATAATAAAAGTAATGAAAAGTGGTAAATTGACCTTTTTTCCACTTTAAACTTTTCCCCGATAAGTATGCCGAAATTGTCACCACATCGATAAAAGGGCGGTGAAACGAGCGCATTGTTGAAATTACAGTGACATCTGTAAAAACTCATTTTACTGCTGAACGCAGGCACATCGTAAAGTTTTACGGATTATGAAAACGTCGCAATTTCAACATAAAGCGATATATTGTATTAGAGAAAATTATAACGGTGGCGCGTTTCTTCAGATCGCATACGAAGACATTTGATGCTGGAAATTTCTTAATTTTACCAGAAAATGTCCTTCTGGTCATTTGCCTTAAATTCATCGATATTTCTTAGCATGATCTAACTGTAACTATTGTATTTGCAACGACTCTTTACTATTCTCCCGTATGCAAAGATCGATACAATAAATGGCATCTAGGTAATGATTTTAATACCAGACATCGTATTACAAACACTCCTTCATTTTTAATATCGCGCGTGTAGAGAATGGTCTGCGGGCGTTCATTCAATTCGAACATTGCATGATTTTTTTCACAATATTAAAGTACCAACTGTAAACATAATTTTTATTTTAGATTATATTCACTAAAAGCGTAAGACCTAAATGTATATAATACAGTTGACAGACAGATTCGCTACGATTACGGCAACGCCTGTTTGTCTTCGTTATCTATGACAATGTGCACTAGATGGAGAAAAATTAATTTTACCCCGAGAAATAGTCCGTCATATTTAAAAAAAAATTCTCATCCACGTAGAAACTCTTTTGAAATTTTTATCCTGGACCCTTTTTGGAAAGTGACACTGACAAATTTTTTATGCAGATCCATCCGCTAGTGGAATATCTTTTTTCTATTATTTTAGTATACGAAAGTATAGATTGTTAAAATATTGCACAGATGAAGCGATTGTTTTCGATATGATCTTTGTCACGGAAAAGGCATACACACGGTAATAATGAGACTTTCTAATTATTTTTTTTGATATTTTTTGATGTTCCTGTTTAAAACAGCGAATAAAAAAGTATTTTTATGCTTTTACTAGGATTTCGTATATGATGATTCAATCTGGTTTTATTTTTGACTGTAATATTTATTACCAGTGCATAGGAATACATAGGAGTAAAATTTTTTTTTTTTGTTCATTTTACTTTTAACATTGGTATTTACGGTGTGAACTTACTACGTCGACTCGAAATCGATTCACAGAAAGACGATGTATTACACCACCTGTTGCCAGGATATCGATTTTAAAATTTAAACAGAGTTACATCGAAACTGGAAGAATTTCTCGGCTAGCCTACGATTATTCAACCGTAAAATTCTCTCTCCTCGTTTCCAGTCCCCGTGAGCGCCCAATCGTTCCGTGATTTCCTCTTGTAAAATTGCCACGGGAATTCCCTTTTATACATTCCTCTCGATGACTCGTTTATAAGATTTTGTAAGTTCTAATTCGCGCGTTGCGCGAGCGCACTTTCGGCCGGGAATGCGAGAAATAACGCGAGAATCGCACGGACAAAGTGTCTATTCGCTGTAAATGAAGACGAGCCTCCACGTCGCGTCCGTGACGAGTAATTTTTTTCAATGAAAATAAGAAAATGCGTTGGTCCTAAATTGCAGGCCGTGCACGTATGACCAGGTTAGCGAGAATATACGCGCGCACGTATATATATATATATATATATATATATATATATATATATATATATATATATATATGTATATTTGTGCAAAGTGAGGCAAAATTTTCGATCCAAATGGGCTGCTCCCGCGGAAGTCCGCCGTATAAGAGAGAAAAAAACAAGCGAAAAATTACCGGCCGCTGCTTTTTAGCACACGCCATCGTTTTGCGCCTTTTTGAAACACTTGATTTATGTCTGCCGATCCTGCGCACTTCCTCGCCCCCCCCCCGCTCCTCACTCCCACTGCACGGGAAGAACGAACCAAAATGCAAAAAAAATTCAGAAAGCCACGGTGGGACGTGGGCAACGGAGTAGAAGAAAAAGACTGGAAGAAGAAGGAGGGGGAGAAGAAGAGGAATGGAAAAAGAAAAGGTTGCGGGAAAGTTTCGCGAGAACGGGGTAAAAATGTTGCCGGCGAAAAAGCCGGAAGAATGCGGATGATTATTTTGAGAATACAGAGGGAGAGCGCGCCTCTATATATATATATATATATATATATATAGATATATAGATATACATATAAGGGAAAGGTAAAAATGGATTGTAGGGGGAGGTGGACGGGGCGAAGAAAAAGGAGCGTGTGCGCGCGCATGTGCAGACGGAATAACGTGTAATCAGCGCTGCCTAAAAGATTCGCAAATCATATATACGGGCGTCCTCTTGGCCGCCTCATGCAGACACATACACCCAGGCACGCACGCGCGCATATGCATATATACATATATCAATGGATACCGGAATCGGAATTATCGGGAGAGAAGTAGGTGGGGAAGGAGGAGGCGGAAGAAAAGACGAGGGACAACAATCTCCAATGAATCTCTCATCTCGCTTTCTCTCGCCCTCCCCCTTCGGCGCGTCGATATATCCCGCTATGTACCCGCGTGCGCGTGCGCGCGCGCGCGCATCAGCGACAGGATCGCCTACGCCTCCACCTCTTCCTCCTCGAGCGGTGCATGCGCGCACTTCGTACTCCCTTCCCCCCCCTCTCTCTCTCTCTCTCTTCATCATGCACGGGTGCGCTCGATGCCCGCGAGCGCGCGCGCTCCACATACCCAGATCTATCTCGCCGTGGCGAGAAGTCTGGCGCTGGCGACGGGCGGGCTTCGGAGGGGGAGGGGCGCCGATTCCCCAGGCTCTCGCCTTCAACTGGGTCGGGCGATTTTTTCTTCGCCCACACCGACTGCAGATATATCTATGTATATAATATGCGCATACATGCGCATTGCACGCGCACACGCACACGCACACACACGTACAATCAGATATCAATATATATGATAGAAAATATCGATATTTTCTACAATTTCAATATACCAATGATTTCGAAGGTGGAAAATTTTTTCGAACTTTATCTTAAAGTAAATATTGATAATTATGTAGATCAGAACTCTCAGCCGTCATTTCTATATTCCCCCAGATTTCAGTCGAACAATTTCCTCTTATTCGGCAATGCATATTATTATCAGTAGCAGTTCCACCCTTTCTGAACATTCGAGAAAAATTTTATAAATATGAAATTTTATTGCTTCACTTATTCATTAATGAAATTTTCTGAGGAGCTAATTTACGGACCAGATAACAAAGTATTATACGCACGTTGTATATGCTGAGGATTTTCCACTTTCCAAATAAGTGTAATATATGTGTGTGTGTGTGTGTGTATGTGTGTGTGTGTGTGTACGTACGTATGTATAAATGCCCTAACGTCGCAAAGCCATGTCCTTTTTCATAGACCACATACACACGCGTACAGGCTCGGTCGCATTTTTGCTCCGACCCACCCTGTCTCCCACCACCTCGGGCAATTTCTCTATATCTTCGCCGCTCCTTTATGGGCGCGCGTCCTTTTATTGTTGCGCCCGCTCTGGCAGCGCGCTCGCGCAACGCGTTATTATAGAAGCGCCCGTCATTTTTGTCGGAACTGTTATCTTTTACAATGCAAACACGGGCACGGGCCGTTATACCTACCCGCGGGCGCAATAAAAACTACAACGACGACGAAAAATAAAAAATCGTCGTAGGGTGGG